>CM060682.1:206245957-207445957 GCA_030686995.1 Artemisia argyi | reverse complement strand
AGGTAAGCTATTGATTTGGTTATTGAGCGAGGCCTAATCCCGAACTAGGTAAGCTATTGATTTGGTTATTGAGCGAGGCCTAGTCCCGAACTAGGTAAGCTATTGATTGGTTGTTGAGCGAGGCCTAGTCCCGAACTAGGTAAGCTATTGGATTGATTATAGAGCGAGGCCTAGACATGAGCTAGGTAAGCTATTGATTGGATTGATTTGAGCTATAGCGTGCACCTATAGGGTTGATTTGAGTTGGTTGGATTATTTTGGTTGGATGATTGAGGCCTAGTCTAGCTAGCAAGCGTTTTGCGTATATGTCCACTATTTTGAATTATGAATTTAAACCTACGATCTCACCAGCGAAAGCTGACTTTTAGCACGTTTTCTCAAGTAATTAAGTGATGCCCTTTGGATGCTTGGATTGGAGGCTGGGCAACGGCACCTGGTTTATGGATCTATTTTCTGAAACTCTGATAAATAATTGTGGACCTATGTTTATTTCTTTTGGGCCTTACTTTGGATAATTTTTGGGATAAATGTAAACTTTAAAACCCGTTTTGGTTGTGTTTTTCTTATGTTTACTTTATCTCGTTGTTTCATGACTTTGAATGGATACCAATCCCCGTAGCACCCCGAAAGCTTGTTGAATCTTCCGCTGTACCAAATTTTCGGGGTGTTACAAAAGCGCAAAGAAAAGACAAATTTGTTGTAATGTAGATTTGTCTTTTCATTTTTTTTGTCCTTTCATGTATTTGTTATTTTTTATTTTTATTTGTTTTTGTCTTTTTTTGTATTTTTTTTATTCTTTATTTATTTTTTTTTGTCTTTTAAATGTTTATTTATTTTGTCCTTTTAATTATTGTGTTATTGATCCTCACAAACTGTCAAGACTAATAATCCCGCCAAGAGTCAGTTTCAAAAATTTTAGCTCTTTGATCGTTTTTATTCCAACCCAATGGATGAGATTTTGAAGCCTCTTTGACTTCCTAAATTTCTGATGGTAGCGGCAACATTTGACGGTAAGGAGGCCTCATTTTTAAGCTTCCATGTTGTAGCGTGGATGGTTTGGAGATAGAAGAGAGATGAGGATTAGTGAATGTGTTTATTATTGTTATATTGGGAAGGTTAAAAGAAAAAAAAATAAAAAATAAAAAAAAAAATTAGTTTATGTCAAATCCCTATATTTGATGTAGAGCGCTCAAAGTTCTATTTTGTTAAACCAATAAAATTTGACCTATTCTAGCATATTCATTTTGGTAATTTATTCTAAAATCTACATGTTATTTTCAAAACACCTATCAACCCTTAAGTAAAACACAAATGTTATTACTATTTTTAGCCACCAAAATCTCAAAATAATAATAATAATAATAATAATAATAATAATAATAATAATAATAATAATAATAATAATAATAATAATAATAATAATAATAATAAATCAAGTGTCCCATCAAATTATAATAGTAAGGGGGTGCTTGGAGGGGGGGGGGGGAATGGGTAAGGTATTCAAAAGGGACCATCTCACTCATTATTTTGTGTTTGGTTAGTAAGTGCAAAGGGATTGATTACCTCGTAGTGGGTAATCAACCTTTATAGAGTAAATTGGGGGGGGGGGGGGGGGGGGTAAGAGATTGATTATCCACCTCACTCATTCCTTTGCATTCACTTTCCCTTTCTCTTTCCCACTTTGAACCAAGCGGGCCCTAAATTTTCAAATTTCAGTCTCTTTTAATATCCGAACTAAATCTCCCTTTAATAACATAATTTCCAATAAATTCATAAAAATTCTTAATAAACAATCCTAAGCAACTTTCCTATAATAACTCACTAGCTCATGACTCGTGTAATACACGGGTTTTATAATTAATTACTGAAAAAGTAGTTGTAATATATAAGCAGATGCAATTCCTAATCACTTCTATTTCAAATTAATAAAATTCAAGAGCATCTCTAATGAATAGTCATTAATTTGGATTACTCATGATTGTAGAGGTGTAAACGAGTAGAGTCGAGCCGAGTACTGTTAAGCTCGAACATGACTCGATTACTAAAACTCGAGCTCAAAACTCGACTCGATCTCGGTTGAGCTTTGATTTTAAGCTCGAGCTTGGCTCGTCATCTCAAACTCGAGCTCGAGCTCGATTATTTCCACATGTAAAGTTCTTAACTTGATAAAAATTCGGCATATCAAGCTTGACTCGACTCGATTTTTTGACAACTACGTAACTACATGTAATCATGTATATAAAAGGGTTTAATATCATTGAAACTCGATAAGGGCTCGCGAGCCTCAAGAGCCAAGTATTTTCAACCTCAAACTCGACTCAAAAGTGTATTCGAATGGCTCGAGCTCGAGCTCAACTCGTTTATATCGAGTCGATTTCGAGTATTTTACGAGTCGATCTCGAATAGCTCGAGAGCTGTCTCGTCTCGTTTACACCCTAATAGTTACGAATGACTTGAAATAAACTCGAAAATGAATTAATGCATTGGAGCTATATTAAGAAAAGATTTTTTGAACAATAGGTTAAAAAAGATCAACCTTTCGAAAAATGATAGTATGTCACACACTCACATGTGAGTGATTAAATGTTATGAACAAGTTGAGAATAACTTTTTAGCATTGGAGTTAACGGGCTAGAAAAAAGTTTAAATGTTCCAATAGGCTAATAACTACTCAAAAATCCAACCGCACATTTTCTTTGGATTATAAATGATAGTAACAAAAATCTCAAAAAAATAAAATAAACAAATAAATAAAATAAATCAAGTGTCCAATCAAACTATAATTATTGAGTTTCCAAATTTTAGTCACTTTTAATATCCGATCTGAATATCCCTATAATAATGTAATTTCCATTAAATTCATAAAAATTCTTAATAAACAATCCTATGCATCTCTCCTATAATAACTCACTAGCTCATGACCCGTGTAATACACGAGTTATATAATTAATTACTGAAAAAGTAGTAGTAATATATAAGCAGATGCAATTCCTGATCACTTCTATTTCAAATTAATAAAATTCAAGAGCATCTCTAATGAATAGTTATCACTTTGGATTACTCATGACTATAGGGGTGTAAACGAGCAGAGTCGAGCCGAGTAATGTCGACACGATTACTAAAACTTGAGCTCGAAATTCAACTTAATGTAGGCCGAGCTTTGGATTTCAAGCTCGAGCTCGGCTCATCATCTCAAACTCGAGCTAGATTATATCCACATTTAAAGCTCTTAACTCGATAAAAATTCGGCATATCAAGCTCGACTCGACTCGATTTTTTGACAATTACGTAACTACATGTATATAAAAGGGTAAAATTGTAATATCATTGAAGCTCGATACATGCGCGCGAGCCTCACGAGCCAAGTATTTTCGACCTCGAACTCGGCTCGAAAGTGTACTCGAGTAGCTCGAGCTCAACTCGTTTATATCGAGTCAATTTCGAGTAGTTTACGAGTCGATCCCGAATAGCTCATGAGCTATCTCATCTCGTTTACACCCCATATAGTTATGAATGACTTGAAATAAACTCAAAAATGAGTTAATGCATTGGAGCTATATTGAGAAAAGGTTATTTGAACAACAGGTTGAAAAAGATCAACCTTTTGAAAAATGATAATATGTCACACATTATATGTGAGTGATTAAATGTTATGAACAAGTTGAGAATCACTTTTTTGCATTGGAGTTAACGGGCTAAAAAAATGTTTAAATGTTCCAATAGGCTAATAACTACTCAAAAGTCCAACTGCACATTTTCTTTAGATTATAAATGATAGTAAGAGGGAAAGGTGCCATTCGTCACAATGCCTCGTCACTCCTACGTGGAAGTTACTCATACCTCTTCATGGCTGGCCATGACACCGCCCCCCTCTCCTCATCCCTCCTCACTTAGCTCTTGCTCGTCTGCACGACGAAGCTTGCATTTGACAATTTTTTCCTTTTTTTTTCTTTTTGTGAATGAAAATAAAATAAATGTATAACTGGTGAGCCCCAAATGAGTAAGTTGAGGTTAGTTGTGAGTGAGGAGGGGGTTAGTTGTGAAGAGGTGTTAAGCTGATGTGGCACCCGTGGGCCCTAAATGAGTAAAAACCCCTCGCCATGGCACCTTTCCCTCTAACAAACTAAAGATACAAGTGTGATGATATGAACCTTGAGATTTGATCCAAGCAAAACTTAAAATTTAAAACTAAGCATGACCATACACTCTCTGTCCCAAAGACCGTAAAAGTTGAACTCCTCTATTTACAACTAACACCCCATAAGTAAAGAATAGCTAGAATACAACAAAACCATAAAAATGAATATAGCATATAACGTATGCAAAAGCTTGTATTTTAAAGAACTCCCTCAAGTTGTACTTGAATATATTCATTACAGCTTAAATGCTCAATAGTCATTACCACCAGCTAAGTACAAATAGGAAAACAGTCACAATTGTTCTATCAATCCTTTGTATATGACCATATACCCATACGATAGATACTGAGAATTCGTGACTTGGAATGAATTAGTTAAATAATCACTTTGAAAATGCAATGCAAACAAGTGAACAACCTAAAAGAAAAACACGTATATGTAAAATGGACCAAGAGTAAAACCAAATGTAAAGGTGTTGAAATAAGAATATACTGTTTCCTGGTATACTTTTTAATTATATTGATTTTCCCACATCGAAACAAGATAGAAAAAGGAGTGTGAATTCTGAAATATAAATAGGGACGGTTGGGGTCAATAAGGCAATTAACTCGTCCTGTCAGGGGAAAGATGGCCGATTAATGACCGCAAGCGACGGTTGGTATGTGCCACACATTCACGAACGAGTCTGCTTTAGACTTGCACGTCAATTTTTGGGATGCCCGTTCTACTTAAATGGGCTCAATAATCATTAAACAAAAGCTTTTAATTTTGTTAAGTATCGCGAATTGCAGACATGAATATCAATTTGCAGACATGAATATCAATTCCTTTGCTATCTTTTGAGATTAAAAGGACAGCATCACCTAGCGTTCCAATAAACATAGCTCTTCTAAAGGAACAGAGAAGTTCTTATGCATGCACCTCCTGCCACTTTAAGAAAAAAACAATGGAGGTACCTTGATCATCTTCCCCATCTTCACGAAAATGCATTTTAAATGACAATTGTGTTTGGTAGTAAATTGGAATAGTAGTGTGTCCTTTGTCTTCACGTTTACTGCTTCCCGCAATCAAAATCATATCAAGTTATCAACAACAAACTAAAAGAAAAATAGTATTACTAAAGTCACAGAGCTTTATTAGATTTGTTTTGATATAGTTCCAGTTACTAAGTGAATGATTAGATTTTTCATGCTTTAACCAGCCACATCTAAATCACTGATATAGTTCCTCTTCATATGAATTCATTTATGATAGAGATACTTAATGGATGAACACACTATTTACAACATAGCTTAGTCAAACAACTAAACTACTAATAAAAAATTCAGTTTTTCACTCAGGTGTTTTCACAAATACATGACGTGAAAAAAAAAATACATAAAAACTTGGAACAATCAGACAGAAACTTGACTGGTCGAGATTAAAAGAAAAATCATTCAAAAAGCCATGCTTTTATAATAAAAATCTTGCATTATCAGTTTCAGTATCAGGAGTATATGAATTCATGTTCATTTGATTATGCCCAATTCTATGTTTTATAAGTATGCGTTCGATGAAATGTCTTTTTCTTCTGATTCTGTTCCTCGATGTGTAGATTTGGTATCCTTCTCTTTGTGTCATGATTTTGTATTTAGAGGGTGTTCGGGATTGCCTAAAATTTTCTGCTCATCAGTTTATTTTTTACTAACATATGTGCAGTTTGAACTTTTTAAATAAAACTTTGTGTCATTCAACACTTCTCTAACCCTTTGAATAATAATTTCAGGAATTTATGGATTCAAGCTGCTACGGTTGTAGCAGTGGCACCTCCAGTGGAAGTATACGCCGGAAGTGTTCTAAAATTCTGCAACAGCATCTGCTGCGGAACAGCTCATCATTTAATCTGATACGTGTACTGTGCACAAAACATTATGGCTCTATCATAGTTGTATAATTTTCTGATTTGTGGATCATCATGAGTTCATCATCACAGGTAGAAGAAAAAAGCCATCTCAGCGTCTTGCTTCTAGTATACAGATTCTGCACCAAAATGCAGGATTGAATGTTTACAAGTTGCATCCTAAAAGTAGTTGGACCTGTAGAAAAACATGATATGCAGAAACCAAATCTTCTTATAATAATAAAACCAACCAAAGTTCAACAGCAGAATAGAAATAAACACAACTGATCACCACAGCTACACTGGTGTGACCCTATTATCTAACTTGATAATAGTTTTACAAGAGATATCTCAAAAGATAAATGATAGATATGATCTTGAGACAAAGTCTCAAGATCTGTACAATATGAGAGAGAGTTTGGTGAAAACGGCTCACACAATGATAATACTCTCCTAACCCTAACTCAAGAGAATGAGATCCTTTTATATGCAAACACTCCAACGGACTTATGAGGAGCGGAGGATAGAAAGGCTTGGAGCTTGGGCTTCATTCTTCACACTTGGGCTTGAGGAAAAACATTGGGCTTGGGCCACCTGAAATACAACACAGACAAAAGAAAGCAAATAGAATATTGGGATATATATTTTAACATCCCCCCTTAATCCGATATTCCAAAGATGTCAATCATCCCAAGTTTTTCAACCAGATAATGATGCTGAGAAATGTCCAACCCTTTTGTGAAGATATCAGCAATTTGATTTGCTGAATCTGTTTTGACAGTTCTAACAACCCCATTTAAGATTTTTTCTCTCACAAAGTGGAGATCAATCTCAAGGTGTTTAGTTCTCTCATGAAAAACAGGGTTGGCAGCTATTTTTATAGTAGAGTTACTATCACAGTGCATATCTACAGGTAACAGATTTACACATTGCAAATCCTCAAGAATTTTTACAATCCAAATGATTTCACTGGTTAAAGAAGCAAGGGCTCTATACTCAGCCTCAGCAGAAGATTTGGATAGAGTAATTTGTTTCTTACTCTTCCAAGAAATGAGGTTCTCATTCATAAAAACACAGTATCCAGTAACAGACTTCCTAGTGACAATGCACTTGGCCCAATCAGCATCAGAGTATCCTTTAAGAGACACACCAACATTTTTGGCAATTTGAATACCAAGACCAGGTGATCCTTTAAGGTATCTCAGAATTTTAAAAGCAATCTTAAGGTGAGAAGTTAATGGGGAATGCATAAACTGACTGAGACAGTGCACAGCATAGGATATATCAGGTCTGGTGTGAGTTAAGTATATAAGCTTTCCCATAAGTTTTTGATAATCAACAATATTAGTAAGAGCAGGATCAGTGACAGTGGCAAGATTAGATATGCAAAGTTTGGCCATTAATGGTGTCTTAGAGGGTTTGCAGGCAAGCATACCATATTCAGACAACAAATCAAGCACATATTTCCTTTGATTTAAGCAAATACCATTTTCACAGTCAACCACTTCTATACCAAGGAAGTATTTAAGCTTTCCCAAATCCTTTATCTTGAATTTACTTTTCAAAAATATTTTGAACTTCTCAATTTCATCAAGATTATTCCCAGTCACAATAATATCATGAACATAGACAAGGAGAACAAGAAAAACACCATTATCACATTTAGTGTACAAGGAATAATCAGATTTACTTTGACTGAATCCATTTTCAATAAGCACAGAGGTGAGTTTAGCATTCCATTGTCTAGGGGCCTGTTTAAGCCCATAGATGGATTTTTTAAGTTTGCAAACAAGGTTCTCATCACCAACATAAAACCCTTGAGGGGGTTTCATGTATACAGATTCATCAAGTTCACCATATAAAAAAGCATTATTAACATCAAGTTGGAAAATGGGCCCGGAATTCACAACAGCAATGTTAAGCACACATCTTACAGTAACCATTTTAACAACAGGAGAGAAAGTTTCATCATAATCAACCCCTTCCCTTTGAGCACAACCCATGGCAACAAGTCTAGCCTTGTATCTCTCAATTTCCCCATTGGATTTAAATTTAAGTTTCCACAGCCATTTGGAGTTCAACGCAGTTCTGCCAATGGGTAATTCAACAACTTCCCAAGTGTCATTTTCAAGTAAAGCAGCAACTTCTAAGTTCATAGCATCAACCCACAAAGGGTTTTGAGATGCTTCAAAGAAAGACTTAGGTTCAGAGTTCTTATTAAGTTGTGTCACAAAACACAAGTTTTCACTATTTAGTTTAGCGTACCCAACATATTTTTCAATTCCATATTTGACATTAGTTTTAACAACAAAGTCATTATAATTTTTGGGAAAGACAGAAGTTCTAGTAGATCTTCTTAAGGTTTGAGTACCCTGAGCATTCATGTTGACATCAACATTTCCTTCAGACACAAGTTTTTCAGCAGGTGTAGCAGCCTCAACATCTTGCAGCCTGGCATCAATGTCATCACTGGATGATCCAGTAGGAGCATTACCAGTGTACACATTGTCCACAAGAGTTGCAGAGGGGCCACCTTCACTTTGTGACTCATGGTCACTATTATGTCTAGATGCAACACATTTATCATCATTAGGAAGCTCAGGGTTATTTAGATCAAAAAAATTCAACAGGTTATTATCATGAAGGACATCAGATTCAGTATGTTTATTCTTAATACCATTTGATATAGATTCCTTAAAAGGAAATATGGACTCAAAGAATTTAACATCTCTAGACACAAGAAATTGACATCTATCAAGACTATATAGCCTGTATCCTTTTTGAGAACTAGAATAACCCATCATAACACATTTTTCAGATCTGCTGGTAAGCTTGTCATGACTATTAAGAATAGTAGCAAAACAAAGACAACCAAACATTCTGATAAGAGATAGATTAGGACTGGAATTGTAAATCATATGATAAGGAGATTTTCCATTTAGCACAGAAGAAGGCAATCTGTTAATGAGATATGCAGCAGTTAGCACACAATCAGTCCAAAATCTTAAGGGTATTCCCCCCTGAAACATAAGACATCTAGCCACATTTAAGAGATGTCTGTGTTTCCTTTCAGCCACACCATTTTGCTGTGGGGTGTAGGCAACAGAAGTTTGGTGTGTAATTCCCATTTTATCACAAAATTTGTTAAAGCTTTGATTTTGAAACTCGGTCCCATTATCACTTCTGAAAACTTTAACCGTCTTTTTGAATTGATTTTTAATCAAATTGTAAAAGATATTAACAGAATCAAAAACCTCATCCTTGGATTTAATAAGGTACACCCACACAGCTCTGGTATAATCATCAACAATGGTAAGAAAATATCTATGGCCAGAGTGACTGACCACCTTATATGGACCCCACAGATCAAGATGAACAATATCACCAAGCATTTTAGACTTATGATCACTTAAAGGGAAGGGTTCTCTAGTCTGTTTAGCTCTTTGGCATGTTTCACAAATCTCATATTTATCATTCTTTTTAATTTTCAAATGATCTTTTAGAACATCAAGAGCAGGGTCACCAGGGTGGCCAAGTCTACAATGCCAATCATAGACAGATACAGAACACTGGTAATTAAAGTCAATATCATTACATTTAATACCTTCAGTGTCTAAATAGTATAAACCACCACATTGTTTACCAATCCCCAGAATGGTTTTTTGATTCAAATCCTGATTCACAAAGAAGCATTTACTTTCATCAAACACAACTAAAATCTTATTGTCTTTAGCAAGTTTATGAACAGAAATCAGAGTCACACAGTAATCAGGAATGACAAGCACATCATACAGAATAAGACCATTTCCAAGTTTCAAGTTTCCAATTTTAGTAATGATGGCATTAGTGCCATTTGGGTGAGAAACTTTGATATTAAGATGAGAAATATCATAAACATTTTCCAACTCTTTTTCATTATGGGTCATATGTTGATTAGCACCAGAGTCCACAACCTTTCCAACATAGTTCAACTTAGTCATAGAGCTAGAACAAAAGAATCTATCAAAATTTTCATTGAAAAGTTTGCTAGAATTAAAATAAGTACCTGCCATGTTGGCTTGAGCATTTTTCTCAGTCATTTTGTTATCCTTAATAAGGGAGAGCAATGTAGCAAGTTGCTCATCAGTGAACCCTGAGGATCCAGTACCACTGTCAGACCCAGAGGATCCAACAGAATTGTAAGCAACATTTTTCTTACCACCTTGTCCCCCTTTCTTTTTTCCAAAATCAGCAGGATACCCAATGATTTTAAAACATCTATTTATAGTATGTCCAGTGTAACCACAGTTTTCACACACAACATCAGAGTTAGTAGGCACATTAGGTCTTATCACATTAGGACTGGTAGGTCTGAACCCAGTGTTGGTATTGGGTCTGAAATTAGTGGTGTTAGGTTTACCATAAGTATAAGGGTTCTGATTTCTTTGAAAGTTGTTTCTAGCAGGACCACTGGCTAAGAAGGCAGAGGTCTGACCCTTTTGAGAGGGCTCAGAGTTAGTCCCAGATGCCACTCTGTGAGATTCCTCACTAGAGATGATGGCATAAGCCCCTTTCACATCAGGTAAGGTCTCTCTAGATAAAATAGAACTCATAATACTCATGTATGACTCATCAAGACCCATCAGAAATTGCATAAGTTTCAACAGTTGATTATGTTTTTTAAATTCACTAGAAGCAGTGCACACACAATTAGGCAACTCAACCATAGCATCATACTGTTTCCACAAAGCATTCAACTTATGATAATAGTCAGAAAGATTAGAACCATTTTGTTTCAAAGTGCTGATTTTATGATGCAAGTTGAATATCACAGACCCATCAACTTTATGATAGGTTTCTTTTAATTCATTCCAAACATGTTTAGCCTTTTTTGAGAAAATTTGACCAAGGAATAACTCCTCAGAAACATAATTCAAAATCCATCCTAACACAACAGCATTAACTCTATCCCATTGCTTACCCAAAACCTCATCAGTGATGGACCTTTTACAGGTGCCATCAATAAACCCAATTTTGTTTTTTCCCTCTAGGGCAAGAAGCATAGCATTAGCCCAAACTTGATAATTTTCAGTACCTCTAAGTTTGACAGAAATAACAGTAAGTACAGCAGAGTCATTAGGATGCAAATGTAAAGGATTACTAACATCAAGCTTGCCAATAAGAGTGACAGAGTCATTGACACTCTCATTGTCAGAGTCACCCACTTCAGCCATAACAACAATAAAACAAAACAAGGAGCAACAACACCTTATACCACCACAATTAACAATCAACCCCAAACAACAACCAATCAAAAAATAAGTAAAAGAGATAAGAGGTGTTACAGAGCTATATCCGCAGCACAATCGAACTATTTCTCCTAGATTCACTTAGTCTAGGAAGAAACAGAACCTCCAAGCCACGAGCAACTTTGCTTCTCCTAGATTCACTTAGTCTAGGAGGCAACAAAGCCTTCAACCACCAATAATCAACAGAACCTCCACAACACCCGAATCACCAAAGGCAACCTGGCCCTGATACCATGTAGAAAAACATGATATGCAGAAACCAAATCTTCTTATAATAATAAAACCAACCAAAGTTCAACAGCAGAATAGAAATAAACACAACTGATCACCACAGCTACACTGGTGTGACCCTATTATCTAACTTGATAATAGTTTTACAAGAGATATCTCAAAAGATAAATGATAGATATGATCTTGAGACAAAGTCTCAAGATCTGTACAATATGAGAGAGAGTTTGGTGAAAACGGCTCACACAATGATAATACTCTCCTAACCCTAACTCAAGAGAATGAGATCCTTTTATATGCAAACACTCCAACGGACTTATGAGGAGCGGAGGATAGAAAGGCTTGGAGCTTGGGCTTCATTCTTCACACTTGGGCTTGAGGAAAAACATTGGGCTTGGGCCACCTGAAATACAACACAGACAAAAGAAAGCAAATGGAATATTGGGATATATATTTTAACAGGACCATTATCCCTTAAAGTCGTAATGCAATATAAGTCTAGTCTTCCCACTCCTAAAGTACACAACTGACTCAGGTAACATTCCGACCACGAATATTATATGTTGGTTAACTGTTGCATCCAATTGTGATCTGTAAAACTTGTAATAGTGTATTGTACTATTGTTGCAGTATTTGCACGAAGATGGTTATACTATTATACATAGAAATTAGTTAGTATTAGTCAAGGAAGTAGTGGATGATAGACAATGTTGATGCTAGCTAGTCGTGCTATTTGGATGACATGATTAAAGTTATAATGCAATATAAGTCTAGTCTTTCCACTCCCAAGTTTTCTTCAAAGTCTTTAATATATGATTATACACAGAAAGTAGTAGTTATTACTTGTATTAGTCAAGGAATTAGTCAATAGTTGTATACCTTGACAATAAAATTATGAAAGTTTCGCCTTTCGCTTCTAATCATAATTTATTAAAGTGCTTACTTCAAGAGCTCCATCTTAAAATGAGTTATCTTGTAAAGTATTTCATTGAGACATTTTATCAAATGGTTTCATGTGCATATTACGACTGGATTAAACATACGCAAATGAACTCGAATGAAGTCAAACCTTGTAATGTGATGTCACAATGGTTGCTGCAGCATCAAACACATTTGCACCTCAACATAATCTTAAAAAAATAATAAATAACACCACCTATATATCACTGGAAGCTAAGAACCAAGGTAATTCGTGGTTTGAAAAAAAAAAGTTAGTACCATCACCATCTTCAAACGCAGAGAAAATAAGACTTGCATAGAATGTATTGTAATAAAAATGTTCCACCTAATCGAAGATGACTTAAGCAAAAACCTTGTTTCAATAGTATATACAGAAGATTTGATATAAACCGCAACAAGAACAAAAACACCCACACCATAAAAAAACATGAACACAAACCCCTTGTTCAATCCAAAAAGGGGTATGAAGTATAACAACCCAAATAACAACCTAATCGGTTGAGGTTTTTCAATTCAGTCACGCATGCATTTAATCAAACACACAACAAAACAACTTAATTGGCGAACTATTGTTTCATTGGTAAGTTTCTTCCATTGTCTAATAAGCGAGAGTTAGTTCATACATTGAAAGAGCTGCTCGTAATTATAAAATGCATGTTTGAATGTTTACAAGTTGCTTAGATTTGGACCATTATAGGTGATGCTAGTGGTGCTATCGTTGGCATGATTAAATTTAGGGTGAAAACTAAAAACATGCAACATAATTATTCAAAACAGCTGATGTACGCAACAAACTTTAAAAATTACCATTGTACGCAATATATTTTCAAATTTGAGACAATGTACGTAATATGACTGGTAACTAATAGGTTACCAGGTTTCCAAGTTTGAAAATTGACAGATATGATCCCTGTGGCTTTCGTTGACTTTCACTGATCATCCTTCGACTTTTTTTCAGTTACAAAAGTTACAATAACGGTCCCCATGGTTTGCGTTGACTTTCACCTTTAGTCATTGTCTTTTTTTTTTTCACTTGTAATCATTTCATGCAACACCCAAATTTTTTTTTAAAAATAATTACCAAAAAAATATTTTCGTAAAATATTTAAAAAATAAAATTCTTTCCGAATTTTTATTTTCAAATTTCGAAAAAAAAAAAGATGTAGAAAAAAAATTAAAAAAATTTTTGAATTTTTTTTAAGAATTTTATTTTAAAAAAAAGAAAATTCAAATTTTTTTTTTCAAATTTCGAAAAAAAGTCATAGAAAAATATTTTTTTAAAAATTTTAGAAAAAAGAAAAGTAAAAAAAGAAGTTTTTGAAAAATAAATTCGAAGAGAATTTTATTTTTTAAATATTTTAAGAATATTTTTTTCGATAATTATTTATATTTTTTTCAAATTTTTTTCCTAAAATATTTTTTCGAAAAAAAAGTTATAGAAAAAAAATTTCGATTTTTTTTTTAATATTTTTTCGATAATTATTTTGTACGTTGAAATAGAATTTGAAAAAAAAAACATTCGATAATTATTTTATACGTTATAGAAAATTTCAAAGAAAAACATATAAAATAAGGATAAATAGTAAAATAGCCCGGTTGCCCTGGGACTAGGCATATTTAGCACGAGTTTGAACTATTCCCGTTTTAGCTCGGGTTGCCCTGGGCAACTGGAGGACATGCGTCATCATGTGGTTGGCTATACGCTTGTTGCCCTGAGCAACCCGAGCTAAATCAAGAATATTTCAAAATCAGGTTAAAAATTCCTAGACCGCAGGGCAACGGGCCATTTTGATAATTATCTTTATAAAATAATTATCAAAAAAAAATATTAATTTAAAAAAAAAAAATTCTTAAAAAAAAAATCTCAAAAAAAGAAGTTTTTTGAATTTTTTTTTTCAATGAATTTTTTTTTCGAAATTTGAAAAAAAAATTCAGAAAGAATTTTATTGTTTAAATATTTTAAGAAAATATTTTTTGATAATTATTTTTTTTTTTTTAAATTTCGATTTTTTTTTTATTTTTTAGATGTTGCATGAAAAGATTATAAGTGAAAAAAAGACAAGGACTAATGGTGAAAGTCAACGCAAACTATGAGGACCGTTATTGTAACTTTTGTAAGTGAAAAAAAGTCCAAGGATGACCAGTGAAAGTTAACGACAGCCACAAGGACCATTCATTTCAATTTTCAAACTTGGAAACCTGGTAACCTAGTTACCGGTCATATTACGTACATTGTTTCAAATTTGAAAATATCTTGCGTACAGTGGTAATTTTTAATTTGTTGTGTACATTGACTTTTTTGAATAATTATTTTGCGTGTTTTTAGCTTTCACCCTTAAATTTATAATGCACTATAAGTCTAGTCTTCCCACTCTCAAGTCTTCCTAAAGTGATTCCTGATATGATTATACGTAGAAATTAGTTATTATAAATCACATTATTTTGCTCAACCCAACTATAAATATCCAAAAATGAAGTCACCACAAGCAATGATATGCTTATCAGCTTCCTCTTGTATATAAGTGTGTATGGATGGCATGATTAAAGTTATAATGCAATATAAGTCTAGTCTTCCCACTCCCCAGTCTTCTTAAAGTCTTTTATGATTATACATAGAAAATAGTTATTGTTTGTCAAGGAATTAGTGGATGATAGAATATAGGTGTTGCTAGTAAAATTGTAGTATGGTTGTTAGTAAAATTGTACTTCCATCCCCAGCTGCTTTACCCTTTACATATGTGGTGTGAACAAGGGCTTATTGTAAATACATGTAAAATTCAAATAAATAAATAAACATTGATGATTTTTGTCAATGGCTTGTAGACTCAATTATATTACCTTCTCTAAATAGATTATGTCGCTGAAATACTTCCTTATTTCTGAGTTCTGGACTTCAAAACCTGTTTAGGTCTGAAACAAAATTTTAATTTTGATAATTCCAAATAACCGTATGTAAGAGTGTAAAACAACGGTAATATAAATCTCAAGTTCACAGGACAATCATATGAGCCTACATAAATAGCAAATCATACACTTCATTCCATATAACTCTGCTAACAACTAACTTTAATAACAACTAGCGTTTCCTCCTAAGACCTAACAACCCAGTTTGACCAAAAATCTATCAAACATGAACCTACATAGATAGGATAGGACTCAACAAAGCGAGTAAGTGACAACAAAGGGTTTACCTTTGCAAAACCCAAGGTATCAGCAGTTCATAGATGCAACCTGTATGTGATCACAAGTATCAAACCTTAGTCATCCATACCTGATTGGTTTCAGCCAGTGGTTTCATTAATATACATAGGCTCAAAAGTGGGATGTTCGTGATCTCGAATCTGTCGAAAATAAGAATACAGAAATATGTAAGCCAAAGATCAAGGAGCATTTTAACACACATAAAGCACATTTATACATAACATTCTTATATGAGATAATGAGAATAACCATCTCATAGACCTTGTAAAAAATAAATATACTTGATTACTTGCACATGTATATATTGCGCGCTTATGTTAACTCTTTGGTCAATTATAAACTCATTTTTCTTGAGGCCAAAGCTAAAAGTGTACTACCACACGGTCAAAAAAAGGCTCCAAATCATATGTAGCAACGTTACCTTAGACAATTAATTATGCTAGACATTTCATCAAACACCTTTGGTGCAGCCAATTTAACATTGAGAAGTGTAACAAAACCTAAGGCTACTCGTTATCACATAAGAAAATTGAAATTAGTTAGCTCAATAGATGATGACTGAAATTAGAACCCTAACACACGATAAAATCTGAACCACAATTAATGCTTATGTTAGTGGATGGCATGATTAAAGTTATAATGCAATATAAATCTAGTCTTCCCACTCCCAAGAAATTAGTGGAGGGTAGAAAATAGGTGCAGTCTTCCCTATCCCAACTCTTCTTTAAAGTCATTCCGGATATGATTATATGTAGAAATTGTCTTGCTCAATCCGACTATAAAAAGCCAATACTTATGATTTAATTTTAAGTAAATTTCCAAAAATGAATTCACCACAAGCAACAATTCACTTATCATCTTCCTCTCTTATTTCTTTTCTCTTTTTCGGTCTCGCGATAACATGTCTTACTTCCGCCACCGTCTCTGCTTCCCATGGCGGTAATGAGACTGATTATCTCGCGTTGTTGTCATTTAAGTCAATGATCACCCAAGATCCATACAAAGTTCTAACCTCGTGGAACCATTCCTTTCATTTCTGTGAATGGAGTGGTATTTCATGTGGAAAGCGGCACAAAAGAGTGACTGCTTTACGGCTGGGTTCACAAGGCTTAGAAGGCTCGTTGTCTCCTCATGTAGGAAACCTTAGCTTCCTCCGTGTGCTTTCTCTTTGGAACAACAGCTTTCAAGGAACCATTCCGCATGAACTTGGTCGTCTGTCTAGGCTACATATTCTCTATCTTGATGAAAACAAATTCATTGGAGTCATTCCGACAAACTTGTCTGGTTGTTCTAACCTCGAAGACCTTTGGCTCAATCAAAATAAGCTAGTTGGAAGCATACCCAAGGAGATGAGTTTACTCTCAAAGCTTACTAGTCTTGTAATTCACGATAATAAGTTAACAGGTGGAATCCCACCTTTCTTGGGGAATATTTCATCAATGGAACTGTTCTCTGCGGCCGGGAACCCGTTTGGTGGGAGCATTCCAGATACCTTGGGTCTTTGGAAAAGTTTGAAGGAATTTTACTCTGATGAATGCAACTTATATGGAAGCATACCTCATTCCATTTTCAACCTCTCACTCCTAGTTAATTTTACCTTAGCTGAAAATAACCTCACTGGTAGTCTTCCTTCTGAAATTGGTAATCAGCTCCCAAATCTTGAGCTCCTTCAGTTAAGGGATAACGAACTGACTGGAGTTCTTCCACCTTCTCTTTCTAATTGTTCTAAATTAGGATATCTTGAAATGAGTAACAACAATTTTAGTGGGAAGTTGACAATCGCCTTTTCAAAATTTAGAGGTATATATGAAATTATATTATATGGTAACAACTTCCATGGACGCGGGGAAGCTGATGACATGAGGTTTATTGATTCTTTGAAAAACTGCACCAAATTAGTACATCTGAATCTTTATGAATGCAATCTTATAGGAGTGCTTCCGATATCAATAGGTAATCTTTCTGATCAACTCAACTTTCTAAATTTACGAGAAAATCATTTATTTGGAAGCCTCCCATCAAGTATAGGTAGTCTAGTTGGATTGACCAATTTAAATTTAGGATTGAATCGATTCAAAGGAAAGATCCCCAGTACCTTTGGTAAACTACAAAAGCTACAGTATCTTAGTCTAGTTAGCAATCAATTTTCAGGGCCTATCCCTGATGCCATCGGGAACCTATCATTGTTGAATTATCTTTTTTTATATTCCAACAAATTAGAAGGCCATATTCCATTAAGCCTTGGTAAGTGTAAAGAACTTATTGCATTAAGCCTTGCACACAATAGACTTACTGGTAAAATACCCAAGCAACTTCTTCAAATTCCATCACTAACTATTGGTTTAGATCTTTCATACAACAGCCTGTCTGGTTCCGTTCCACCAGAGATTAAAGATCTCAAGATGTCGAGCGGCCTTTATTTATCTTATAATAAATTATCAGGTACCATTACTAGTAGCCTTGGTGAGCGTATTAGCCTTGTAGAGTTGGACCTTAGTGGCAACATATTTGAGGGCATAATACCACCTTCATTCAGTTCCCTGAGAGGATTGAAGGTACTCGACATTTCAAAAAATAATTTATCAGGTAAAATTCCTCAATTTTTAGACAAATGGAACTCCTTAGAATTTTTGAACCTATCCTTTAATGATTTTGAGGGTGAAGTGCCGGTTGTAGGAGTGTTTGCCATTGCAAGTGCATTTTCAGTTTTGGGGAACAATAGGCTTTGTGGTGGTTTGGTTACACTTGAGTTACCCAAATGCAAGGAGAGGGTTAGACAGAAAAAAAGGTTTCCATTCTTCATATTAGTCATTGTGATTGCACCGACGTTGCTCATCGTATTTTTGTGTGTGTATCTTTTGTGTAAGAAGAAATGCAATAGTCGACCATCTCAATCATCAGGGAATGAACGGTTCTTGAAAGTTTCATACAATCAACTTCTCAAGGCTACTGATGGCTTCTTTGCAGCAAATTTGATTGGCGAGGGTGGGCACAGCTCTGTTTATAAGGGAATCCTCGATTCTAATGATGATAAATCTGTTGCAGTTAAAGTTCTAAATCTTCAAAGCCGAGGAGTGCACAAAAGCTTTATAGCAGAATGTGAAGCATGGCGTAATATTAGACACCGTAATCTGTTGAAGATAATAACTTCATGTTCGAGTACTGATTTCCAAGGCAATGATTTTAAAGCGCTAGTTTACGAGTTTATGCCAAATGGAAGTGTACACGATTGGCTTCATTCAAGTGCATATACATCAAAACTCAACCTTCTTCAAAGAATAAATATTCTTAGAGATGTTGCCACTGCACTTGATTATCTTCATAATCGCTGCCAAACAACGATTGTTCACGGTGACTTGAAGCCAAGTAACATTCTACTTGATGATGATATGGTGGCTCATCCAGGGTTAAAGGGACAATTGGTTATGCACCTCCAGGTAATTCCACTTTTATTCCACGATGCTTATATTTATTTACTGGTTAAAGTTTGTAAATTAATTAATTGTTTTTAATTATTAGAGTATGGTATCGGGAGTGAGATGACAAGTTGTGGGGATGTCTACAGTTTTGGAATATTATTACTAGAGGTGATGACTGGGAAAAATCCGACAAACAACATGTTTATTGAAGGTCTTAGCCTTCATAAATTTGCTTACATGGCATTACCGGATCGTGTAATCAATGTTATTGATAATGATGCAATTGTGTTGCAAAGTACGGAAGCGAATGCAAGGAAAGTGGAAGAATGTTTGGTTGAAACTGTCACACCCCCAAGATCGGGTCCAGCGGAAGCATACGTGTAGCTGGGGTGTAACTCAATTAGTATTACAACACAAGTTCAAAAATGGTTTTCACTTTAATCATTTAGAATAAAATCGTTTAATCAAAAAATGTTGAATTTACATCATTAAAAGTAGTGCGGAAGTAGGCCCTTAAAATAGTTTAAAACGGTCCCCATATAAATAATCAGAGTCTCCTATGACCATGCCATGCCCTGCCAAAACCTCCAGTAGCGTGCCATTGGTTAAAACCTGAAAATACATGCTAAAGTGTCAACACGAGGTTGGTGAGTTCATAGAGTTTGTTTAAAAAATAAAGTTTATAGTAAAGTGATCACACAGCAAAGGCATCGTAAATCCACTCAGTTACAAGTCCCGCCATAAGAGACTTGTAACCTGTGTGTTTACAACCCACTGCTAAATAGTTTATGTCTAGTTGTCAAGCACAAGTGGTCAATATAATATGTCAAATTGTCAATCATATGTACGTGTATCATAGTAGTTAAAAGTGTAAACGTCACCACAAGGGTCTTCCAACATACAGTCAGGATGCACAACACACCTCTAGGGTCTTCCAACAACTTACGGTTGGGATGCATCCAAATTAATGGCCTTCCAATACCGTAGTATTAGGATGCTGCTCCGTCGATAGGGGAGACTTTATAATGCTGCTCCGAACAAGGGAGACTTCATAGTGTTGCTCCGAACAAGGGAGACTTTAAGTCAAAGTACGTACGGTACATAAGTTCAAAAGTTTAAGTCAAGTTCAAAAGGTCAAGACAAGTCATAAGTTCATAATAAAGTTCAAGTCAAAACCATGTTTAAAGAGTCAAGTAATAGTTCAAGTAAAAACGAGCATGTATTCTCCCCCAAAAGTTGACAAAACAATTTAAAAGAGTAGGGGCTATGACTCACCTGGTGCGATAGCTACGATGACAAAAGTGGATACACAGAAATGAGGTTCGATCTCTAACCGCAACCTAATATGAACGATAACGATCTACTTAGATCATGAAAGGATGAGAAGAATATGCATGCACATGATACCTATACCACTCGTATGATTTTAAAACATGTATAATCATCGAAAATTATATTTATGTTTTCGTGCCAAGTCATACTGTATTTTACATGTATATATGGTGCAACGTTGTTCTATGATAGTCGTTTGGTGAAAACTGGTGAAAATAACTTTTCGTCGTAAAATATAATACTTGTTAATTTCTGAAAACGGCCAAAAGTGGCCCCGGAAAACTAGTCGCAAAACAGTGTGTACTGAGAGTTAGGGGACAAACTCAGCATTTTTGGAAAGCTTGTTACAGTATCTAAATATGTTCCTTAGTGAAATTTTACCCATTGCGTCTAGATTTTAAGATAAATGGTCGCAAAGTATGGCATTTAGGCCAAAACTGTCATTTCTGGGTAACTTTAAGTGGCTGTAGTTTATTTATTAAAAGTCCAAATGTTAAACGGCCAACTGATTTAGAAAGTATTACAGGAGTACTAACTTTTGTTCCTTGGTGTTCCGACTCCAGAAATGAGTCTATTGACGGGAAATTGGCTCCAAACATGGGCGTTTGTGAATATTGTAAAGTGTAAGTGCTGTCAAAATAATATATGTTTTGCCGTTATAGAAACGTGAATATCTTTGTCGTCGTAAGTCCGTTTTACTCGTTCTTTATATCCACGGAATCGTGGGACAAAATACTAACATACTTTTGATAAGTCGGGATTGCTAGATTTAGTTTTACGCATCGAAACAGTCGTGACAACTGTTCATCAGCAAAGGATTTCCAGAAAAATAGTTTTCGTCGTTAACTTTGTAAAAATCATAACTCCTTCGTTATAAGCTCTTTTTAATCGATTCTTTCGCCTACGGCTTCGTTTTTGAAAGTATTTTCTAAAAATATTGTCAAAGGGTACTGTGTAAAAACGGATTTTTCTGGGTTAACCAAAATGGGACAGAAGGTATATTTACTTGTTCAAAACCCATTTTCAAGACTTCAATCTAGTTTCTAACATCACCAAATCACTTTCAAACACCACAAAGCTAGTCTAATCCTACCATACACCTTCTTAGGGTGTCATGGGTTCCTAAACATCATCACCAAGCTACTCTAACAAGGATCTAACAATAATCTATTTCTAGAGTTCAAAAGTTAAATATATATATAAATGAGTGGTATAACTAACATATGCATGTAGATCTTGAATGGAAATCATATGACCATAAAAATAACATGAAGAAATTATGAAAAAAGAGTTTGACAACTTACAAGAAAGATTAGTGAGCTTATGGAGATGAAAACTTATAAAACCCTTGGGTTTTTACCACAAAACCCAAACAAGAACAACAAAAGGGACAAGATAATAACTTGATCTTCAAAAGATGATGGATTCTTGATGTTGTTGTTGTCTAGGTCGATCCACCCCAAAGAGAGAAAGAAAGAAAGTTGCTAGTTTGTGTGAAAATGATTAAGTGTAAATGAGATGAAAATGGTAGGATATTTATGTATTAGACAATAGTTAGGTAAACATTTATGGTGTGTTGGTGAGAAAAGCTCCTTAGGAGGCTAGGAAGGGGGGGGGGGGGGGGCGGTTCACAAAGGAGAGAAAAAGGGGAAGATGTTGGGTAGTTAAATTAAGAAGTGTAGTATAGTTTGTGTTGTTATTAGTTAGTTTGGGTAAAATCGGGTACCGGGTTTGCTAGAAATAAATTTTATCGGAGTTAACCGGGACATAAATAAGTCATAAAATTTGTAAAAATATGTTGGGTACAAGTATTGGGTGTTTGGATGATGACTGTTTAGTTTTTACGAAAACCGTCGTAATTATATTAAACGTACGATACGAATTAAATAAATTTCCAAAATAACGGGTAAATGAATTTTATAATTTTTGTATCATTATAATGAGTGTAAAAATGTGTTAGGACAATAGTTGGGATTGTCGGATCAATTATTCAAAATAATAGTTCATAAGATAACGTTTATTAGGTAGATAACCGTACGTTTACAAAAATGACGCAACCCACGCATAAATGACAAATTTTCTCCGGAGGTGAATAGTGTTTTATGAATAGTAAAATTTTAAAACGCTTCTCAGAATATCAAACTGACCTCAAAAATGATGAATAGTAAAATGATGAATAGTGATCGATGAATAGTAACCGATGAATAGTAAATGTTGAAAGTTCGGGAAAAGACCAGAATTTACGAGTTGTGACAGAAACTATCAAGATTGGAGTATCGTGCTATGTGGATTCACCACCACAACGAATGAAAATAGAAATTGTTGTCAATGAGTTGCAGCGTATTGTCCATATGCTTCAAAATATATAAGGTACTATGTTCTCCCATTTTGTAAAATCTGATTTCGCATGAGTTTGTTAAAAATCATCACTAAAATGGTTTTATTTTTCAACTCTTTCAGGTCTATCATCAAGCTAGTATGGTGAAGTTGTAGGAAACTGCAACAAGGAGCAGTGCATGTCGTAGTTAAATAAATGTTACATTGTTTAAGATGTTTGTAATTGTGGTTTAATTTTCTTGTTGCATAAGTGTACGAGACATAAGAGTACGTTTACTTTCCTGGTGACGTATCATATGTATCAAGCTTGTTTGTAAGTGTGATTTAATTTCCAGGAATCCAATTTGTGGTATAGAATTCTACTTAAGCTCTAGTTGGTGTTCGATTCCTTAATGAACAGCCTAATGTTATTCGTGTTTTTGACTTTCAATTTCATAAATTTGACTTTTTCTTGAATATTGAATGAGAAAGCTCAAGGCTTCCCCCTCTTCTGGTTTCGAGCAGTGTATGGTTCAATTTTAAAGAAAGTTAACCTCATAATTGGTTATATACTTGTACCATGCATTCGGCTATTACAAAATCATTATTATTACTCCAAGTATATTGTATTCAAAATGGGTCAATAATGACCAAAGTGTATTTCTGATACATAAATCAGCTCGAATATTTTGATACGTTTGGCATTCCTTATACAGTTGTACAACTCTATTTTCTTCATCGGATAAGCGTTTGGATAAGCAATCCCAAATAGCCCTTTATCAGTTAATGTGTAGCTTTATGGTCATCATTGTTTAAAACTATCCGAACTAACCCCTTTTAAGCTATTTTTAATTTTTATATCTTTTTTTACAAAGCATGAACCGACATGTAGGACCTGAACTTTAAGCTATGAAAGACCAAATCCGACATGTTGGACCTGTTTTTTAAGCTATGTTTATATCTTTTTAACATAACCGGAACTGAACCATTTTATACGGGTCGATGTAGCCAGAACCTTTTTATACGGGTCGATGTAGCCAGAAAAACAGCTCCAATGGGCTTGTTGCAGCTCTATAAAATAAAGAAACAAAAAATCTATAATTTTTTTTATACTCTCCATTTATAAGTAGTCAGTATGTTAATTATGGGTACAAAAGCTCAATATATTTGATATCATTAAAATTATTTGATTTTGGGAGGTTCTATGTACTGGTTACCTTTTTATTTACCATTCAAAAGTAAAATGGGTCGAAATAGCCATCTGTACTAGTGTTGGTTAGTTTGTGTACTGACTGCTTTTGGAACCTGTTAACAGTAACAGATGGCTGTGTTTACAAAACAAGCATAACCCATAATGCTTTTAATGGATGACTCGTCCGATATGGCTAAGATTTCAAGAAAGGTTCCGACCTTGTTCGTGAAGTTCAGGACACCACCGAGAATCACCAGTTAGTTACTTGTTTTTTACAAACCTGACATTAATGCAGACTAATAATTATTAATTGCTTAAATTACATCAGGAATCCATAAAGATCCATAAAAATACCAGATCATTTATTATGCCAATGAACATACAAATTCAGAAAATTAAATTGGTCCAACACACGTACATTCACATTAGAGACTTGAAACTTGAGAGTTGAGAGTGTTGTCAAAGTTACAATGTCAATAAGCTTTATGGATAGTAAAACACGGGAGTTTCAATGTTGCTACTTAATGGAGTTTCAATAAGTTTTATGAGATAATTTCAGCCATGCATGAATTTGTTGCTCTTCTTTTCCGAAATGAAAAATAACAAATTCTATATCCATGTCTTTATTTATAAGAAACATGTGACAGTGATACCGATGTTAACCTGAATCTATGGTGAAAAAAAATCGAGCCGTAGTTTGACTAGTACCCTTGTATTCAGTGTATATATAGGCTTTCATGTTCTCTTTGGTCCACCTTATCTCCAAACCCTCAATGTTCTGTGATATTAATAAAAATGGCAAGCAAGTGTTGAGAGATGAAATGCCTACAATCTTCTGTAACACCCCCAAAATTTGGTACAGCGGAAGACTCAACAAGCTTTCGAGGTGTTACGGGAATTGGTATCCATTCAAAGTCATGAAAGAACGAGATAAAGTAAACATAAGAAAAACACAACCACACGGGGTTTTAAAGTTTACATTTATCCCAAGAATTATCCAAAGTAAGGCCCAAAAGAAATAAACGTAGGTCCACAATTATTTATCAGAGTTTTAGAAAATAGATCCATAAACCATGTACCATAGCCAAGCCTCCAATCCAAGCATCCAAGGGCATCACTTAATTACCTGAGAAAACGTGCTAAAAGTCAGCTTTCGCTGGTGAGATCATAGGTTTAAATTCATAACTAAATCAAGTGGACATATATGCAAAACGCTTGCTAGCTACACTAGGCCTCACTCATCCAACCAAAACGAACCAACCAAATCTAACCAACCCTATAGTTGCACGCTATAGCTCAAATCAATAGCTTACCTAGTTCTTGACTAGGCCTCGCTCCATAACCAATCCAATAGCTTACCTAGTTCGGGACTAGGCCTCGCTCACAACCAACCAATAGCTTACCTAGTTCGGGACTAGGCCTCGCTCTATAACTAAATCAATAGCTCACCTAGTTCAAGACTAGGTCTCTCTCTATAACCTACCTAGTTATATAAGCATAGCAAGTTTTAAAATTAACAAAGCGATAATAGTCCACATAAAACAATTTGCACGTTTCTCACCCCAAGTATTGAAAACAAAGTTCAAGAGTAAAAAGTGGGGCTAGGACTCACCTCAAGTCCGGCAATCAGCAAAAGAAATCGATAGATGTAAGATGTAAAGCAACTCAAATAACGGCAACTACATACTCGGCACCTCCTATCAATATAAACGCATTCAGAATCATTTCCTCAAAATCAAATATTCCCAATCCCGAACATATTCCATTTTACTTTCCAAAAATCTATTTCTCGTATTATCCTCATATTAGTTTGGAGTTTGGTATCCATGCGGGTGGAGGGTCGACACAACTCACAACAAGAAGCCACAACGAAAAAGAACAAGATAAACACTCTATAGGTCTAATATTAGCCCAATATATTAATTAAATAAATCATCGAAGTTTATCAAATCCGTCGATTTGGTAATCCCCCATATTTATCTACGTAATATATCGCTCCAAGATTATACCCAAACCTAAATCACATAGCACGAAGAATACTATATGGTAAGTATCAAAGTTTAATAAATTCCCTATATATATCATCAAGCTTACCAAATTCATCAATTTAGCCAACTCCACGAGATATTTAGTAATTCATTATTCCTGTACACGTACCACAACCTATGGGCGTCGTAGGATACAATGCCCATTAATATATTCATTTTATATAGCTAAATAGACCCTATTTAACCCGTCGATTAAATAAGTTACGTAGTTATAGAAAATGGATGTATTAATCGTCACATATCCGTGACAAACACAAAAGTCACAAAATAATAATATAGTCCACTTGGACTCAAGTGACCACAACCCCGTATAACTCGATAGTTTTCCTCGTTTATTAAAAGATATATTTTATTTAATAATTACCCAACGTAAAAAATTTCGTCGTTATTTATAGTTATTTATTTATAGTAACGCTCCCGACATTTATTACCCTATTCTCATAGTATATTAATTATCGTCACGTTATTATAATATATTACTCTTGATCGTTTTATTTTTAATATACGCATTTATATATTTATATATACGTTTTTCACGTCTATATACTTATATAAACGTTTATATTACCAATAATATTATTACGAGTTTTATTATTAATGTTTGATTATAAATATTTATCGAGTTATATGAGATGGTCACATGTCCGAGTCATCACTCTCGGCTCATTGTCCAAGTCCAAAATAATATAACCAAGTCACAAATCAAGTAATCCAACTCCGTCCAATCAATACCCATAACACGTGCTACAACAATAGGATCCGACTACGGTACCCAACTAACCTATCTCCGTCAATCTATTTAACCGTCTCACAATCGGTTCCCATTACCACTTCGTCAACACAACTCCATAATCAATAACACAAGTCCAAGTACTCCACTTCAAGCTCAAATTTAACCATGATCGAAAATAACAAAACGACAACATAATAATCCGACAAGTATATAAGACAACCAAGTAATATATCACACTTACGGGTTGATTTACCAAGTCAAACCCGGGTCAATATTAAACCACATGAATCGTTATCTCACCCGAGACCTCTAGGGTCTCGGCTTGCTCTATACGAGCCAAACCAAACGGACCTTAGTGGTGGAGTTATAACACAAAGCTACAACAATATTCGACCGGACCCAAAGGGTCACGGTCTTGCTCATAACGAGCCAAATCAAACCAAACGGACCGTTGGGTCGTCGGCCATAATCCCAAACAACAAAAATAACATCCAAACATCCTCCAAATCGAGCACCAAAGATCAAGAATCATCAAGAAGCCAAAATAATCCAAAAAAAGGCGCAAACCGAGAGCATTAGCTCTCGGGTAAGTCTCGACCCAACAAGAAAATCAACCACCTGGATACCAAACTCATAATTTCATCCATTATATCAAAAACCCACTTGAATCATTTCGTTTTTGACCATAACCCGAAAGAAAACATCAAGATGCGTGACCCTAGGTCACGTTTCTCACCAAAACTCGTGTCACACTCGACTTACCTTCGATTTACAAGACAAATATGAAAAATACTCCGAAAACTATAAAAGATGTGGCGATTTTTGTGATTTAACGAGATGAAAAATTGATATTTAGGGCGCGTGTTTGAGTGGATCTTGCAGAGGAAGAAAAGGGGAGTCGATTGGTGGTGGTGGCGTTGATGGTGGTGCGGCGGTGAGGCAGCAGTGGTGGCCGGAGGTGTAGGCGGCTAGGGTTTGTTTGGTGGAGGTGATGATATTAATTTTAGAGAGATGAAATGGGGAGGGTGTTGGTTTGTTTGTATGTTTATGTTTGTGTTGTGGGGCGTGGATGTTAATACCCACAAAAACCAAAACCGGCCTTCAAGCCAAAAAAAAATAAAATAAATAGATTTTAATAATAATGATAATAATAATAAGGGTGGTGGCAGTGGTTCCGGTTTCACCACCGGTGAACCCAAACCGGCGGCAAACACCATTGCCACCTAAACGGTTTGGCTCGGCGGTTTGTTTCGGAGGTAAACTTCACCGGTGCGGTATGAGTAAAACTAGCCGTTGATATATACGTTGGAAGTGGAGCGTGGGCATTAAAAAAAAATCAAACGGTAAAAAAAATAAATTCTATAAAACCCACACTTTTCCAATTCAAAAAACACACTTCCAACTCAAATTCCACATCCAATACAAACAACACAATGTATTCATCATCTTCTTCTTCGTCCGACGATTTATATTATCCCCCCGAGTCTTCCGAATCGATTCTTTCAACGGGTAGTACGCTATCAACCTTTTTAGCCATGTATGATTCGATTGATGACACGGCAACCTCTACCGAAACACGGTCACACGTTTTCGAGAAAAAGCTTTACAAACTCTAAAGAATGACTATTTCGTCGAACGACCAAAGTTTGCTCACCATATTTTCCGTGATAGGTTTCGTATGAATAAAAGTTTGTTTTTAAGAATTGTTAGTGATATTGAAGCGAGATTCAAATGGTTTCAAGAGGGATATGATGCGAGGGGCGCAAGAAGTTTCACGGCATTACATAAATGCACATCCGCCATTCGGCAACTCGCAACGGGTGAACCTCCGGATAGATTTGACGACTATTTAAACATGGCACGAAGAACATCAGGTTAATATTCGTATTTTTTTGTTATTAATGTTTTCGTAATTATTTATTTATAATGTTATCGTTAGAATATTTTTTTAATGTTTTCGTTATAATTATTTTGATAGGAGAATGCCTTGATAATTTTTGCCATGCGATTATTGAATTATATGGTCGAGAGTTCTTACGTAGGCCGACATCCCATGACATTGCACGCTTATTCGAGTTTCATGAAGAACAACATCACATTCCTGGAATGCTTGGTAGCATTGATTGTACACATTTCGTTTGGCGAAATTGTCCCAAACATTTGAAAGGTCAATACAAGCGAGGTGATCATCAATACCCTACTATTATGCTTGAATCCGTCGCTTCATACAATTTGTGGATATGGCATTCATTTTTTGGTCCTCCCGGTGCAAACAACGATATCAATGTTTTGAACCAGTCTCCATTGTATACTACGGAGCGAAATGGAACGGCGCCAAACAGTTCATTTTCTGCAAATGGACGTCTTTACAAACGTGGATATTATCTTACCGATGGAATCTATCCTACGTATTCTACGTTTGTTAAAGCATATAAGCATCCCAATGACCCGAAGGAAAAAAGGTTCAAGAAGTTACAAGAGTCTGCAAGAAAAGATGTCGAGCGAGCTTTTGGTCGTCTAAAGTCAAAATGGATGATTCTCAGTCGTCCTCTCCGTGCTATGTCGGTGGAAAAGATTCGACATGTCGTTAATACGTGTATCATATTGTGCAATATGATTTTAAAAGACGACCAGGAGGCAATATCACCGGTTCATATAATGGATCCACCGGTTGCGCCAGTATATGACGATAGTGTACTAATGGAGTTACTCGACGAACAAATCCATTATCGTCTCCAATATGATCTTACGGAGCACGTAGATGTTCAAAACTTAGCATACCTTGATGACTAGTTATTTCTTTTCTTTTATTTTACGTATTATGTAGTTTTCATTTAATTATGTTTTTTTTTCATGTATTATGTATTTTTGTTTTAATTATTAATGAAATGTTGTGTTTTTATTAAATTATTTAATTATGAAAATAAAAAATAAAAATAAAAAAGTTGGTAGTTTGGGAGGTTTAAAAAGGTATGATTGCCACTAAAAATAGTTGGGAGGTTTGAAAAAGGTGTAAGTAAGGTGTTGTGATATTATTGGTTGGTTGGGAGGTTAAGTTGTTACCACTGCCACCACCCTAAGAATATTATTAAAAATGTGGGTGAGGTAACCCGTAACCCGATGTAAATTACGCGGACCAAACTCGAAACTCATTTAAAATAAACCGACTCTCTCGAACCGAGCTCATTCCCAAATATTCAAAATCTCACGATACGTTCCAGAAATATATAATAACCGAACCAAACATTTAAAATATATAAAATTTTGTTAGGTTATCCTAGTGTCGGAGTCAATGTAGTGCTTAATAAATATCTCAAAAATAAATCACCATGAATATACCAAACCAAACCAATAATTAACAATCAACTTCTGTAAATATCACAAAGTTTAAAACCACGGTTCAACGTTTACAATTTCCATTACGAATAAACTTTTCAAATATTCCAAAAATCATTTAATTTAAAGTAATGCGGGTTTATAAACTGTTTCCCTAAATTGCTAGTTGTCACATCCTCCCAGCCTCAGAAGAAACCTGTCCCGGGTTTCACTCGGAACAAACCATCTACGAAGTAAAAAGCTTTGGATATCTCTTTCGAAACTCATCCTCACGTTCCCACGTGAATTCCGGTCCATGCCGCGAATTCCAACGAACTTTGATGAGTGGAATACGACTTCGCTTGAGTCATTTAATCTCTCGATCCAAAATCTCAATCGGCTCTTCCACGAAGTTCAAACTCTCATCCACACGAATATCCTTTATCGGTATAACCGGCGTTTCATCCGAAAGACACTTTTTCAAATTACTTACATGAAACACATCATGAACTTTACTCAATTCCTGTGGTAGTTTCAACCTGTAAGCCATGGGCCCAATTCTTTCCAAAATGAGAAATGGTCCAATGTAGCGGGGGTTGAGTTTTCCACGTTTCCCGAAACGTATCACTCCTTTCCAAGGTGAGACTTTCAACATCACTTTGTCTCCAACCTGGAACTCTAGGGGTTTACGTCTCTGATCGGCGTAACTTTTATGTCTATCACGAGCTGCTTGTAATCGATCACGAATTTGAGTCACTTTCTCAGTAGTCTCCAAAATAAGCTCGGGGCCTGTGAGTTGGCTATCTCCAACATCAGCCCAACCAATAGGCGAACGACATTTACGGCCATATAAAGCTTCGAATGGTGCAGCTTTAAGACTTGTGTGGTAGCTATTGTTATAGGAAAATTCCGCAAGGGGTAGATATTTCTCCCAGCCTTTACCAAAGTCTATTATGCATGCACGAAGCATATCCTCCAAAGTCTGAATAGTCCTCTCACTTTGACCGTCGGTTTGGGGATGATATGCAGTACTCATATCAAGTCTCGCCCCCAAAGCGGTTTGAAGTGATCTCCACAATGCTGACGTGAAGCGGCTGTCGCGATAAGAAATAATCGATATCGGAACTCCATGACGAGAAATAATTTCCTTCACATATAAATTCGCAAGTTTGTCGACACTATCATCTTCACTAATCGCCAGGAAATGAGCAGACTTAGTCAATCGATCCACAATTACCCAGATAGCATCACAACCGCTAGTTGTCTTCAGTAATTTGGTAATAAAGTCCATCGTAATCCGCTCCCATTTCCAAACCGGGAGTTCTGGCTGCGTCAATAATCCTGACGGTCTTTGATGTTCGGCTCTAACCTTAGAGCATGTTAAGCACTTACTAACGTACAATGCTACATCTACCTTCATGTTTGGCCACCAATATTACTTCTTCAGATCCTGGTACATCTTGTCAGACCCAGGATGAATAGAGTACCTTGACTTATGCGACTCATGCATAATCAACTCTCGAATTTCTCCATACAAGGGTACTCAACTTCGGTTTCCAAAACACAATACTCCATCAGAATGCTTAGCAAATCCTTTCTCATTTTCAGCCATCCCAAATATGTTCTCAGCAGGTCGGTTTTCTGCTTTCAACGCTTCAGTTTGAGCTTCTAATATTTGAGACAGTAACGGCGATACGATAGTCATTCCCAATGACCTAACTCGTAACGATGGTATTCTCTCCTTTCGACTAAGAGCATCAGCAACGACATTTGCTTTACCAGGATGATAGCGAATTTCACAATCATAATCGCTTAGCAACTCAATCCAACGTCGTTGTCTCATGTTGAGCTCTTTTTAATTCAAGATATGTTGTAGACTTTTGTGGTCAGTAAACACAACACACTTGGTTCCATACAAGTAATGTCTCCATATCCTTAAGGCAAAAACCACAGCACATAACTCCAAATCATGGGTGGTGTAGTTCTTCTCGTGCTTCTTGAGCTGTCGGGAAGTATAAGCTATTACCTTCTCTCGTTGCATCAACACAGCTCCCAAACCTTTATGTGAATCGTCACAATAGACAACAAAGTCCTCATTACCTTCAGGTAATGCTAAGATAGGAGCACTACACAACATCTCCTTAAGTAGCTGAAACGCTTCCTCTTCCTTATCTCCCCATTCGTATTTAACACTCTTTTGAGTCAATTTGGTCAACGGTTTTGCTATCTTCGAAAATCCCTCAATGAATCTTCGGTAGTAACCGGCTAAACTCAAAAATTTACGAACTTCTGTTGGGGTCGTCGGTGCAGCCCAATTTTTAATCGCTTTAATCTTAGCAGGATCTACATGAAATCCTTGTCTATCAATCACATGACCCAAAAATTGTACCGTCGGAATCCAAAATTCACATTTAGAGAACTTGGCATACAGTTTCTCCTTCCTGAGCAATTCCAAGATAAGCCTTAGATGCTCCTCATGTTCCTTTTCACTCTTCGAATAAATTAGAATATCGTTGATGAACACGATCACAAACTTGTCTAAATAAGGCTTACACACTCGATTCATGAGATCCATGAATATTGCTGGTGCGTTAGTCAACCCAAACGGCATCACTTGGAACTCGTAAAGCCCGTAACGGGTTCTGAAAGCCTTTTCGGAATATCTTCCTCGCGAACTCTAAGTTGATGATACCCCGATCTCAGATCGATCTTCGAATACACACTCGATCCTTGAAGCTGATCGAACAAGTCGTCGATCCTCGGTAACGGGTATCTATTCTTCACCGTTAACTTGTTCAGCTCTCGGTAATCAATACACATACGAAACGATCCATCCTTCTTCTTCACAAATAAATCCTTTTTCGGCTAACTCTGCTAATTGTTTTGACAACTCTTCCAGTTCAGTGGGTGCAAGTCGATAAGGCGCTCGTGCCACGGGTGCAGCACCAGGTATCAACTCAATCTGAAACTCCACTTGTCTAGTAGGCGGGATTCCCGGCAAATCATCGGGAAATACATCAGGAAAATCACGAACAATAGACACATCTCCAATGCATCTTTCCTTTTTCTCCTTCCCTCCTTTCTCAGAGATTTGAGCTAAGAAAAGGAAACATCCTCTTTCCATTAGCTTCGGTAACTTAGTGCAAGAAATGACCGCTAGTCTAGATGGGCCCCTCAAATCTTTTCGATCTCCTGGTATATTTAGAACCTCCCTGCCATAAGGCACACGCACGATCTTCTCATCGCAAAGTATATGAGCACAATACTTCGACAACCAATCCATACCAATAATGACATCGAAACTTCCTAACGTGACGGGTAGAAGATCTATGTTGAAAGGACGATTCAGGAAATTTAACGTGCAACCGCGAATGATAGTCTTAATCCTTTCTTTGTTCCCATTAGCTAACTCTACATCATAACTAATTCCTAAGGCCATCGGGGGTTCTCTAGTAAGGGTGCAAAAGTAGTGGACACAAAACTCCTATCGGCACCAGTATCTAATAGTATGGAAGCATAACGATTATTGAGAAGGAACGTACCAGTAACGACGTTCGGATCTTCTCCTCTCTCGTTGCCGAGTGCATACACTCTCCCATGAGAAAATCCTGCTTCCACACGTTGGTCCTCATTGTCTTGACGTCCACGGTTTCCTCCAGCTCCACGATTTCCATGATTGTACCCATTACCATCCAATCCTTGATTTCCTCGGTTCCACGGTTCCCTACACTCATTCCTATAGTGTCCCTTCTTTCCACATCCATAACAAGTAACATTTGCCTTACTCATAGCTTCAGGAGTAGCTTGAACCATAACAAGTGGTCGAGCTCTACAGTCCTTAGCTATATGTCCCATCTTTGAGCAATTCTTGCACACTACATTACATCGTCCAGAATGATTCTTGTAACATCGGCCACACTTGGGCGCATCTCCATTGTAATTCTTCTTATCTCCATCTCCCATAGCATAAGCACTAGTAGTTGCATGTCATTTGTTTCGGTGATCATTACCCTTAGAGTGATTATCCCTCTTCCTCTTTCCATTCTTGTCTTTCTCAGTTTCTTCCAATACTAACAAGTCCATCAATTGTTGAGCGATCGTGATAGCCTCATGAATATTTGCAGGCTTAGCAAAAATCACATCGTTCCTCGTAGCTATCGGCAACCCATCAGTATACCGCTCAATCCTTTGAGTCTCAGTCCTAACCATATCGGGGCAAAGCAAGGCTAACTCTCGATAGCGACGATTGTAAGTCGCCATATCAGTACCCTTCACTTTGTGAGTCCAGAACTCAATCTCCAGCTTCTTAACCTCATTCCTTGGGCAGTAAGTCTGAATTAGCAAAGACTTAAATTGCTCCCAAGTCATAGCATAAGCCACATCGCTCCCAACCGAATTTCGGTAATTGTTCCACCAAGTTAAAGCTTCATCCTTGAAAGTAAAAGAAGAAAACTTTACCTTAGCATTCTCCGCACAATTGCTGACATTGAACACTGACTCGGTCTTCTCTATCCACTTGACCAAGTAGACCACTCCTTCAGTCCCACCAAACTCAATGGGTCCACAAATTCGAAACTCCTTGTAGTTACATCCATTAGCACGAACAGGTGGAAATGTTTCAGCAGAATTGTTGGAATGATTTGACTCAGCTAGTAGCTCAGCAACTCGTTGCTCCACAAGTTGATTGATCATTGCTTGATCCACAGTAGGTGTATTAGGTGGAACATGATCATTGTCTCCCTGAACATCAACATTTTGATTCCTGTTGTTGCGGTTAGTAGTGTCCAGGTTATCAGGAGTAGGGGTTTCAACATTTCGAGTAGGACGGCGTCCTCGGCGACCAGGGGTAGTCACTGCAGGACCAGTTCGGGTAGCTCTAACAGGGTTTCGTCGTGGGGCCATTGATCGAAGTCACAATACAAAGTTCATAAGTCTCCAATAACACGTACCATAACGTCCAACAAGAATCCGATTGGTGAAAGTCGAAATACGAACATAATACCAACACAATATCAACCACGCAAATAGGAACACAATTCTCCATGTACGCCAAAAAAAACCGTAGAATATCATATGAAATCACCATCGTCCATACAAGTAGTGATCGATACTTCGTTCCAAAATACCAAAAGACATAATAAATACTAATCGTTCCATACGAGACGAACATACAATCCGAATATCATGACATAAGAGATATAATAACTAGCTCTCCTAACCAAGTACTCCCTGGCTTATATAGAAACACGACAACACAAATCCAAATCGATCTAGCCACGATGCTGGCGTAGACTCCTCAACTCTGATCTCAAACCATCCAAATCTCTCCATAACAATCCCAGCTCAACACTCTGTGTATCTCTGTCCCTCTTGAGGTCTGCAACCTCCTTCTCTAACTCAGTGTTCCTCTGCCACTGCTTGCGATCAGCTTCGCGAGCCATGAGGAAACCTCCTTGCAGAATCTCTATCTGCTCATGTATCTCCATCATACCTCTCCTAATCGCTGTCGTCCTGCCCACGATAGTAGTCAAATCAACTCTTAACTCAGCAATAAACTCAGCAATAACCATCTCAAGTCAATCAGCCATCTGCGAGATCCTCTCGCCCTGTGCAGTAATCCGAGTCCAAATCCTACCGGTCTCACCCAACTCTGCATGCTCAGCAGAAATCTCAGATGGCGCGTCTGACGCCACGGGACTACCAGGTGGTGAATCAAACAAAAACGGGTGATCAAGTGAAACTGGCTCTAACTGATGTATCGGAGAATCGGGCTCTGCAGAATGAGCTGAATGTGCCGTGCTGTGAGCTGGCAAACCATCATCACCAAGCATCTCCTCCTCCTGAGGATCCTCCTCCTCATCATCCTGAGGGTCATCATTCTCTTCCTCATCCTGAGGGTCATCATTCTCTTCCTCATCCTGAGGGTCATCATTCTCTTCCTCATCCTGAGGGTCATCATTCTCCTGCTCACCCTCGTACTCCTCATACTACTCGTAGGAGGGGTACTCCATCAATCGTCATCTCTGAGCAGGGGAACCACGAGGCGATAAAATCAGTGACTTTGGGCGACAATGGGACGATAAGGTAGTGGCTGAACGCATGACCATCGTGTATGGGTCATCAGAGGCCATAGTGATCTATGCTGGGCGACGCGTACTAGCAACAACAATTCTCAATAACAACACATGCAAAGGAGGCTATGATTTGTGACAACGGCGTAGGGTAGGTGTAAGTGTTTCAAAACAACTAAATCGCGAACTCAAAATACAGTATCAACAATCATCATAAAATCACAATTATATAATCTCAATAAAGAATTTCAAATACCGCATTACTAAAACATTTATAAAACCATTAAGCCATCTAATTCCTCAAAATGCCATCATATCACATAATCAATATATCCAATATTCTCAAATCATCTCAAAATTCTCATTTCAAATCATCATCTCATAATACCTCAATATAATTGAAGATGCTTCGGCTTGGCGGGCTGGCGGGCATTGGTCGAGGATCGTTTTCTATAAAAATCGGTTATAGTTTAGGTGTTTATTTACCTAGTTCTCTATAACCTTGGCTCTGATACCAATCTGTAACACCCCCAAAATTTGGTACAGCGGAAGACTCAAAAAGCTTTCGGGGTGCTACGGGATTGGTATCCAACACAAGACATAAAAGAACGAGATAAAGTAAACGAAAGAAAAACACAACCAAACGGGGTTTTAAAGTTTACATTTATCCCAAATTCATCCAAAGTCAGGCCCAAAGGAAATAAATATAGGTCCACAATTATTTATCAGAGTTTTAGAAAATAGATCCATAACTAGGTGCCATAGCCAAGCCTCCAATCCAAGCATCCAAGGGCATCACTTAATTACCTGAGAAAACGCGCTAAAAGTCAGCTTTCGCTGGTGAGATCATAGGTTTAAATTCATAACTAAATAGAGTGGACATATACGCAAAAACGCTTGCTAGCTAGACTATGCCTCAATCATCCAACCAAAACAAACCAACCAAATCTAACCAACCCTATAGGTGCACACTATAGCTCAAATCAATCAAATCAATAGCTTACCTAGTTCATGACTAGGCCTCGCTCCATAACCAATCCAATAGCTTACCTAGTTCGGGACTAGGCCTCGCTCTATAACCAAATCAATAGCTCACCTAGTTCAGGACTAGGTCTCGCTCTATAACCAATCCAATAGCTTACCTAGTTCGGGACTAGGCCTCGCTCAACAACTAATCAATAGATTACCTAGTTCGGGACTAGGCCTCGCTCTATAACCAAATCAATAGCTCACCTAGTTCAGGACTAGGTCTCGCTCTATAACCTACCTAGTTCTATAAGCATAGCAAGTTTTAAAATAAACGAAGTTCAAGAGTAAAATTGGGGCTATGACTCACCTCAAGTCCAGCAATAAGCAAAAGAAATCGATAGATGTAAGATGTAATGCAACTCAAATAACGGCAACTACAGACTCGGCACCTCCTAACAATATAAACGCGTTCAGAATCATTTCCTCAAAATCAAATATTCCCAATCCCGAACGTATTCCATTTTACTTCCAAAAATCCATTTCTCGTATTATCCTCATATTATTTTGGAGTTTGACGTTTGGTATCCATGCGGGTGGAGGGTCGACACAACTAAAACCAAGAAACCACAACGAAAAGAGTAATAAAACAATCTATAGGTCTAATATTAGCTCAATATATTATTTAAATAAATTATCGAAGTTTATCAAATCCATCGATTTGGTAATCCCCCATATTTATTTACGTAATATATCACTCTAAGATTATACCCAAAACCTAAGTCACATAGCACGTAGAGTACTATATGGTAAGTATCGAAGTTTAATAAATTCCCTATATATATCGTCAAGCTCACCAAATTCGTCAATTTAGCCAACTCCACGAGATATTTAGTAATTCATTATTCCTGTACACGTACCACAACCTATGGGCGTCGTAGGATACAATGCCCATTAATATATTCATTTTATATAGCTAAATAAACCCTATTTAACCCGTCGATTAAATAAGTTACGTAGTTATAGAAAATAGATGTATTAATCGTCACATATCCGTGACAAACACAAAAGTCACAAAATAATAATGTAGTCCACTTGGACTCAAGTGACCACAACCCCGTATAACTCGATAGTTTTTTTCGTTTATTAAAAGATATATATTTTATTTAATAATTACCCAACGTAAAAGATTTCATCGTTATTTATAGTTATTTATTTATAGTAACGCTCCCGACATTTATTACACTATTCTCATAGTATATTAATTATCGTCACGTTATTATAATATATTACTCGTGATTGTTTTATTTTTAATATACGCATTTATATATTTATATATACGTTTCTCACGTCTATATACTTATATAAACGGTTATATTACCAATAATATTATTACGAGTTTTATTATTAGCGTTTGATTATAAATATTTATCGAGTTATATGAGATGGTCACATGTCCGAGTCATCACTCTCGGCACATTGTCCAAGTCCAAATAATATAACCAAGTCACAAAATTAAGTAATCCAACTCCGTCCAATCAATACCAAAATCACGTGCTACAACAATAAACCCACTTATTTCATTTCGTTTTTATTCAAAATAAACCAAGAAAACCCAAAACCAAATCGATATATACTCCGTATCTCACGGATCGAGGGAACCAAGACAAGTTTCTACTTGTTTTGGACACTAGCTCACCTTCTTGAACCTTGAAACACACGGATCTTACAAAACCCACGAGTTTGAAATCGGATTGATGATGAAAAACGGTGTTATAGGGGGTTTTAAGGCGCGTATGATATACCAATAGAAAGAGAACGAGATGAAGGTTAAGATGGTGGTGTTGTTTTGTTGGTGAGGGCGGCGGTGGATGGTGGTGGCCGGCCTAGAAAGGGGCGGCTAGGGTTTGGTATTAAAGAGAGAGAAAAGTGAAATGGTGAGGGTGATGGTTGTTTATGTTTATGTTTGTGTGGTGCGTGGGTGATTATACCCAAAACCAAAACCGGCCTCAAGCCCACAAATAAATAAAAAAAAAATTATAATAATGATAATAATAATAAGAATATTATTATAAAGGTGGGTGAGGTAACCCGGTGTAAATAACGCGGACCAAACCCGAAACTTATTTAAAATAAACCGACTCTCTCGAACCAAGATCATTCCCAAATATTCAAAATATCACGATACGTTCCAGAAATACATAATAATCAAACCAAACATTTAAAATATATAAATTTTGTTAGGTTATCCTAGTGCCGGAGTCAATGTAGTGCCAATTAACTATCTCAAAAATAAGTCACCACGGATATATCAAACCAAACCAATAATTAAAACTCAACTTCCATAAATATCATAAAGTTTAAAACCACGGTTCAACGTTTACAAATCCATCACGAATAAACTTTTCAAACATTCCAAAAATCATTAAATTCAAAGTAATGCAGGTTTATAAATAGTTTCCCTAAATTTCCAGTTGTCACATCCTCCCAGCCTCAGAAGAAACCCGTCCCGGGTTTCACTCGGAACAAACCATCTATGAAGTAAAAAGCTTCGGATATCTCTTTCGAAACTCATCGTCACGTTCCCACATAAATTCCGGTCCATGCCGCGAATTCCAACGAACTTTGATGAGTGGAATACGACTTCGCTTGAGTCGTTTAATCTCTCGATCCAAAATCTCAATCGGCTCTTCCACAATTTCAAACTTTCATCCACACGAATATCCTTGATCGGTATAACCGGCGTTTCATCCGAAAGACACTTTTTCAAATTACTTACATGAAACACATCGTGAACTTTACTCAATTCCTGTGGTAGTTTCAACCTATAAGCCACGAGCCTAATTCTTTCCAAAATGAGAAATGGTCCAATGTAGCGGGGGTTGAGTTTCCCACGTTTCCCAAAACGTATCACACCTTTCCAAGGCGAGACTTTCAGCATCACTTTGTCTCCAACCTGGAACTCTAGGGGTTTACGTCTCTGATCGGCGTAACTTTTCTGCCTATCTCTAGCTGCTTGTAATCGATCACGAATTTGAGTCACTTTCTCAGTAGTCTCCAAAATAAGCTCAGGGCCAGTGAGTTGGCTATCTCCAACTTCAGCCCAACCAATAGGTGAACGGCATTTACGGCAATATAAAGCTTCAAATGGTGTAGCTTTAAGACTTGTGTGGTAACTATTGTTATAGGAGAACTCCGCAAGGGGTAGATACTTCTCCCAGCCTTTACCAAAGTCTATTATGCATGCACGAAGCATATCCTCCAAAGTCTGAATAGTCCACTCACTTTGACCATCGGTTTGGGGATGATATGCAGTACTCATATCAAGTCTCGCCCCCAAAGCGGTTTGAAGTGATCGCCACAAAGCTGACGCGAAGCGGTTGTCGCGATCAGAAATAATCGATATCGGAACTCCATGACGAGAAATAATTTCCTTCACATATAACTTCGCAAGTTTGTCGACACTATCATCTTCACTAATCGCCAGAAAATGAGCAGACTTAGTCAATCGATCCACAATTACCCAGATAGCGTCACAACCGCTAGCTGTCTTCGGTAATTTGGTAATGAAGTCCATCGTAATCCCTCCCATTTTCAAACCGGAAGTTCTGGCTGCGTCAACAATCTTGACGGTCTTTAATGTTCGGCCTTAACCTTAGAGCATGTCAAGCACTTACTAACGTACAATGCTATATCTGCATTCATGTTTGGCCACCAATATAACTTCTTGAAATCCTGGTACATCTTGTCAGACCCAGGATGAATAGAGTACCTTGACTTATGCGACTCATGCATAATCAACTCTCGAATTCCTCCATACAATGGTACCCAACTTCGGTTTCCAAAACACAATACTCCATCAGAACGCTTAACAAATCCTTTCTCATTTTCAGCCATCCCAAATATGTTCTCAGCAGGTCGGTTTTCTGCTTTCAACGCTTCCGTTTGAGCTTCTAATATTTGAGACGGTAACGGCGATACGATAGTCATTCCCAATGACCTAACTCGTAACGGTGGTATTCTCTCTTTTCGACTAAGAGCATCTGCAACGACGTTTGCTTTACCCGGATGATAGCGGATTTCGCAATCATAATCGCTTAGCAACTCAATCCAACGTCGTTGTCTCATGTTGAGCTCTTTTTAATTCAAGATGTGCTGTAGACTTTTGTGGTAAGTGAACACAACACACTTGGTTCCATACAAGTAATGTCTCCATATCTTTAAGGCAAAAACCACAGCACCTAACTCCAAATCATGGGTGGTGTAGTTCTTCTCGTGCTTTTTGAGCTGTCGGGAAGCATAAGCTATCACTTTTTCTCGTTGCATTAACACAGCTCCCAAACCTTTATGAGAAGCATCACAATAGACGACAAAGTCCTCACTACCTTCAGGTAACGCTAAGATAGGAGCACTACACAACATCTCCTTAAGTAGCTGAAATGCTTCCTCTTCCTTATCTCCCCATTCGTATTTAACACTCTTTTGAGTCAATTTGGTCAACGGTTTTGCTATCTTCGAAAATCCCTCAATGAATCTTCGGTAGTAACCGGCTAAACCCAAAAATTGACGAACTTCTGTTAGGGTCGTCGGTGCAGCCCAATCTTTAATCGCTTCAATCTTAGCAGGATCTACATGAAATCCTTGTCTATCAATTACATTACCCAAAAATTGTACCGTCGGAATCCCGAATTCACATTTGGAGAACTTGGCATACAGCTTCTCCCTCCTGAGCAATTCTAAGATAAGTCTTAGATGCTCCTCATGCTCCTTTTCATTCTTCGAGTAGATTAGAATATCGTCAATGAACACGATCACAAACTTGTCTAAGTAAGGCTTACACACCCAATTCATGAGATCCATGAATACCGCCGGTGCGTTAGTCAACCCAAATGGCATCACTTGGAATTCGTAATGCCCGTAACGGGTCCTGAAAGCCGTTTTCAGAATATCTTCCTCGCGAACTCTAAGCTGATGATATCTTGATCTCAAATCGATCTTCGAGTACACACTCGATCCTTGAAGCTGATCGAACAAGTCGTCGATCCTTGGTAACGGGTATCTATTCTTCACCGTTAACTTGTCCAGCTCTCGATAATCAATACACATACGAAACGATCCATCTTCTTTTTTACAAATAAGACTGGGGCTCCCCAAGGCGAAGAACTCGGTCTTATAAATCCTTTTTCGGCCAACTCCGCTAATTGTTTCGACAACTCTTCCAGTTCAGTGGGTGCAAGTCGATAAGGCGCTCGTGCCACGGGTGCAGCACGAGGTATCAACTCAATCTGAAACTCTACTTGTCTAGTAGGCGGGATTCCCGGCAAATCATCGGGAAATACATCGGGAAAATAACGAACTATAGACACATCTCCAATGCATCATTCCTTCTTTTCCTTCCCTCCTTTCTCAGAGATTTGAGCTAAGAAAAGGCAACATCCTTTTTCCATTAGTTTCAGTAACTTAGTGCAAGATATGACCGCTAGTCTAGATGGGCCCCTCAAATCTTTTCGATCTCCTGGTATATTTAGGATCTCCTTGCCGTAAGGCACACGCACGATCTTCTCATCGCAAAGTATATGAGCACGATACTTCGACAACCAATCCATACCAATAATGACATCGAAACTTCCTAACGTGACGGGTAGAAGATCTATGTTGAAAGGACGATTCAGGAAATTTAACATGCAACCGCGAATGACAGTCCTAATCCTTTCTATGTTCCCATTAGCTAACTCTACATCATAAACAATTCCTAAGGCCATCGGGGGTTTCTCTAGTAAGGGTGCAAAAGTAGTGGATACAAAACTCTTATCGGCACCAGTATCAAATAGTATGGAAGCATAACGATTATTGAGAAGGAACGTACCAGTGACGACGTTCGGATCTTCTCCTCTCTCGTTCCCAAGTGCATACACTCTCCCATGAGCAGCTCCTGCTTCCACACGTTGGTCCCCATTGTCTTGTCGTCTAAGGTTTCCTCCAGCTCCACGGTTTCCATGATTGTACCCATTACCACCCGATCCTTGATTTCCTCGGTTCCATGATTCCCTACACTCATTCCTATAGTGTCCCTTCTTTCCACATCCATAACAAGTAACATTTGCCTTACTCATAGCTTCAGGAGTAGTTTGAACCATAACAAGTGGTCGAGCTCTACAGTCCTTAGCTATATGTCCCATCTTAGAGCAATTCTTGCACACCACATTACATCGTCCAGAATGATTCTTGTAACATCGGCCACACTTGGGCGTATCTCCATTGTAGTTCTTCTTATCTCCATCTCCCATAGCATAAGCTCTAGTAGATGCATGTCGTTTGTTTCGATGATCATTACTCTTAGAGTGATTATCCCTCTTCCTCTTTCCATTCTTGTCTTTCTAAGCTTCTTCCAATACCAACGAGTCCATCAATTGTTGAGCGATCGTGATAGCCTCATGAATATTTGCAGGCTTAGCAGAAATCACATCGTTCCTTGTAGCTACTGGCAACCCATCGGTATACCGCTCAATCCTTTGAGTCTCAGTCCTAACCATATTTGGGCAAAGCAAGGCTAACTCTCGGTAGAGGCGATTGTATGTTGCCATGTCGGTACCTTTCACCTTGTGATTCCAGAACTCAATCTCCAGCTTCTTAACCTAATTCCTTGGGCAGTAAGTCTGAATCAGCAAAGACTAAAATTGCTCCCAAGTCATAGCATACGCCACATCACTCCCAACCGAATTTCGGTAATTGTTCCACCAAGTTAAAGCTTCATCCTTGAAAGTAAAAGAAGCAAACTTTACTTTCGCATTCTCCGCACAGTTGCTGACATTGAACACTGACTCGGTCTTCTCTATCCACCTGACCAAGTAGACCACTCCTTCAGTCCCACCAAACTCGATAGGTCCACAAATTCGAAACTCCTTGTAGTTACATCCATTAGCACGAACAGGTGGAAATGTTCCAGCAGAATTTTTGGAATGATTTGACTCAGCTAGTAGCTCAGCAACTCGTTGCTCCACAAGTTGATTGATCATTGCTTGATCCACAGTAGGTGCATTAGGTGGAACATGATCATTGTCTCCCTGAACCTCAACATTTTGATTCCTGTTTTTGTGATTTGTCGCATCCAGGTTATCAGGAGTAGGGGTTTCAACATTTCGAGTAGGACGGCGTCCTCGGCGACCAGGGGTAGTCACTGCAGGACTAGTTCTTTTTTGGGTAAAAGGTCAACGACCCGGTAAATGTATTACTCCAAAAAACGTTTAAGTACAATGGATTTGGGTGGATCCCAAATCTCAGCCCGTTACATAGTCAATAAGCTTACATAAACAAGGAACTTCCTATTTTCTAAACAAGAAAACAAACCACTACTCACATGATAACACACGACACTGACGAAGATGAAATACTACTTCCTACGAGCTTGGAGTTTAGTGCCATACATGGCATTAAAAGCGTCCAAATTCCCTGGAAGATCATAAACTTGTTTAGAATAATCATCATAGTCATCATACTCATCCTCATGGTCATGACCACCACCAAATAGGTTTGCTGACTCATCAAACATGTCCACAACCTCCTCGTCGTCACTATCGGAAACCACGACCTCACCCACCTTAGAAAATGGGTTAGACCTCTTAGAAGAAGAGGTATACGGGTAAACAACCTTCTGAATAGGATGACCATCATCATCCACAAGGGTAGCTTTCCCATCAATAATTAGCTTTTCAAGCTCCCCAATCTTCTTAACAATAGGAGTAGAACCAACACATTGTTCCTTCAAAATATGCTCCTGAGCTTCCATATCAACTCCTTGAGATTCTACCATGCCCGTGACCTTATTACTCTCCAAAACAGCCCCTTCAGGAGAACTACCACTGATATTACATGGAATGCCATAATCATCCGTATCTGGCATATCAAGTACCCCAAAAGTATTAGAAGTCTCAATCTTAGTCTCGCTGGTACTAGCCACATTAGAGGAAGAAACTTCATGGTTCGTCTTCTTAGGAACATAAATCTGCTTTTTGGGAGCGAATTTAGGCCCTTTTCCAATGTTAATACCAATTGACTGCTTCTTACCTTTACCTTTACCTTTTCGAGGCTGAACTTCCTTAAAGCCATCATCCTTCTCTTCCACATGGGATGTAGGAGGAACATCAAATTGATTAGGAGCATTAGAAGTATTCCCCACATTCTTCTTAGGACAAGAGTTACCATCATGACCAAATATTTTGCACACTGCACAGTGAGGTGGTTTCCATTCATATTCAACCTTAATGCATGCAGAAATAAAGCCACTATCATCTTCCTTGGGGATTGCCATAGTAACCTCGCGTTTTAATTCAGATTCTGATGATATTTCCACTAAAGCACGAGCAAAACTAATTCGACCCCATGACTCAACACACATGGAACTTGTAAAAGAGTCCAGCATAATTGGCTTACCCACCTGTGTAGCAATCAAGCTCAAACCATCTTCAGAATAGGCAAGCAACGGCACATTATGCAATTTAATCCAAACGGGGACTTTGGTAACCTCACTTTTTGTCAGAGAAGTAGTAGCAGTCCATTTTGTGAGGATAATTGGTGAATTACGAATAATCCAAGGGCCCCATTGAAGAACATTCTCCATCCCTTCTTTTGAATCAAATTTAAAGAGGAAAACACCATCATCATTCTTCATTAGTTTTTTCAAACCAAATTTGCCCCACGTGTTCTTGACATAGTTCTGAAATAATGGAAAGGCAATATTCTTGCCAACAAAGAAACCAACAAGTGTATTATCATAATGGTTCAATACACTCTCCATAGCAGCCTTTGGTAAAACAATATCATGATCAACAATACGGGACTCATTAACCAAAGAGCGAAAGTGAACCTTCTTACCAACACTATCCGGAGTAACCACATTAGCAAAGGACCTTGTGGCATTGAGGACAGGCTCCTTGCCACTAATAGGCTTGTTCACAACAGATTTGGGAGCTTCCTTAGCACTAGGATCCGGGGGTGGGTACATGTAAACCAAATCAGGTAACGAGTCAGTTGGTCCAACCCGTCTCTGAGCATCACTACTTCCAAAACCACTAGAACTAATGACCACATTACTAGGAGCTTGATTATTAGTCGCACTTGTATCCGTACCACCAGCATCTTCGTTGTTGTTGCTCCTTTGATCGGCCAAAGTAGCAGAAGATCCCATATTGCTATCCCTAGAGTCACTTGCTTGATCGGCCAAACAAGTAGATTCAACACCAGATCTGACCATAGTAGCCTTCTTCGTAGCACTACTAGACTTAAGAAAACCCTTATTCATCTCTACACAATCCCACGTACACTACACAACCAGCACGCATGCAAAATCCGACCAGAATCCAGAATTAAACCCTAATCGCTTAGGGTTTAAGAATGACAGCCACAATCCTAACCAATATCCATAATCGAATTAAACAATAATAGATCAATAAGATGATATAAGTAATGGGATTGAACCAATTTAGGGATTGGGATTAATCCCTAAAGTCGGTTAGGAAGGCAGATAACGATTAGATACACTACTAGAATACTGGACAACAGTGACGGAAATTAGCAACCAAATTATTCTGTCGCAAGAAAATGGGTTACAGTGACGGATTAGAGATGGATTAGCTACAAAACTGGCTTTGATAAATTTGCGACAAAGTAGTGACAAGTCAGTAACAAAATTAGAGATGAATTACGTATCTGTCACAATTCATTCGCTAAATGTAATCATACAGAGATGGAGTTAGCGACGAACTTATGTTGGAACTATTAGCGACAGAATTCTAACGACACAACGATGGATTTTTTTTGTTGTCTCAAATACGTACTTTTTTTTATTTAACTAATGATTAGAGCAACCACTACGGATGTTTAAAAATAGGTCTAAACACTTATGGAGAGGTATAAGATTTTTTATACCATGGTGAGGAACCATTTCATGCACTATACAAGGCTCAAGTACGCGCTTGTTTAAACTCGAGCCATTTCGAGCTCGTCTAAACTCGACTCATTTCGAGCGGCTTAAACCGTTTTCGCCACTACCTTTCACCCAAGTCCGAACTCTACCGGTCGTGGACTTTGTGTTTAAATTTTTTAGAAGTACAAAAATTTAACAAATAAACCATGATTTTTCATGTTTTAAAAGGCCCCCTTCATAATAATCATTAAAATTAAATAGTCTATACAATATAGTTCCAAATTTTGTGTAATACCTTGTTGTACCCATATGGAGGGAAAGTGTGGCGCCAATTTCATTTTTGTTTGACTATGTCAATGAGTTGGTTACATACTAAATTGGTAATTGTATTCGAATAAGTTGGAGGGAATATGTGGCGCCAATATTTTGGCTGTAACACATCATGTTCGGAATCACAGAATTACACGTACATACAACTATATAACGGCATCTTTTATATATAAAACAAAACCCCTATTGGGAATTTTCTATTTCAAAAAAATCAATTCATTCCTTATTTAGTAATAATTGTATTTTAAAAAAAAATATTTTCTTATTAGGTAACATTTTATATTTATCCATAACACAAGTAGAAGATAAATACAATAAATATAGATAAGATACAATTAACACAAGTAGAAGATAAATACAAAAAATATAGATAAGATACAATTAATAATAGGATTAAAATTTTTAAATAATTATCTTTAATAATAAAAAAACTATAATTAAACATCATAAATCAAACAAAACAAAGATTAAATTATTTGTTTTCTAATAAATAAAAATATATGATTCAAAAATTTTTAAAAACCCGCGCGTGCGTGTGCATTATAACTAATTGAAAAGAAAATAGAAAAATGCTAGTTAGACTATTTTTTCACAAAAATATAGTTTTATTTTTATTTTTATTCTTATTTTTTTTTAATAGAGACAGGTAACACCTTCCATTTCAGCTAGAGCTGAGCATCGGTCTAACACCGGACTGGATCGAGACCAAATTAGACCAAAACTACGGACCGAGGACCAGACCGAATTTGTTCGGTCCGATCCTTCGGTCGCTCCGGTCCAAAAAGGCATTATTGGTCGGTTTGTATGTAAGACCGAACCGGAACAGACCGAGACTGAAATAAGGAAAAAGTTGAGACCGAGACACGACCGTTGATTCTTCAGTTCGGTTGGTCCAGTCTGTTTTCTCGGTTCGGTCAATTTTTGTGTCTGCAGGCTTCCATATGCTTTTTTAGTGTCCTTCAAATGCTCAGGTTACTGTAGCTTTAGTCTAATCTTACTTAGTCAAATATGATGAGAAGTTATATTTTATTACTAATAAGTAAAAGTATAATAACGGAGACATTGACATAAAGATGGTAAATAATATCAAAACAAACATTTTACAGAAGTAGAATAATCTTATGAGTCGGTAGAGGTTTCGTGGGTGATTCAGTTCGGTTAGTTAGAAGATTTAAACTATACATCGTGGACCGGGTAATTTATTTTAGTACCCGAAACCAAACCGTACTAAAGGGTAACCGGATATGCGGTACCCCAAATGAGCGGTTACACGCGGTTCAGGTCACGATTAACCATTTAGACGTTTATCATATTTTACCGTATGAACAATAACATGATCTAAAACGTATAACGTCATCGTAGTAAAATTAAATAACAGTGAGTATATTAAAGTTATTTTATCAGTACAAGAATTACATTCAAATAAACATACATAATAGATTAACAAAAAGAAATATTCGAAGTTTATATGTTACGATCACATTAATCAATTTTCACAAATAAATGTTTGGTACATCTCAAATTCTTCACTTCATCTTCCTTTTGATGTGGCAAAATTACATCATGGAAACACTTTATCTTAAGAATCAAATTTTTGAAGAACACTTAAACCATAACACATCGATTTACATTTTTGGCTAATTGTTATGATACAACAAGCATAATCGAGTGTTCTACTCATCATTCCGACCAAAACTCCTAAAACAACTTCAACTTTAACTAGCTGAATAAAGAACCCTTATTTTTCGAACAAATAAACCCACAACCCACCTAAGCTCACATCGTCACACACACATTGTGGAAAACTAGAAGGGGGGTTGAATAGTTTACCGCTTTTTCAATCCTTTTTAGCTTAAATATCCTTTAAGAACTTCTCGTTTGGTTAAAGATATAAACACAACGTTATATGTTTGATTCTTTGAAAAGGCTTTTCATGTGAATAACAATTCTAACTTGACTTGTTTCATACTTTGAAAAGCTTTACTTATAATGATCCTAACTTTGCTTGTTTAGTTCTTTGAAAAGCTTTACATATGTTTAATGATATAAGAACAACTTTACTTGTTTTAGTTCTTTGGAAAGCTTTATATGTGATCAACAATTCTAACTAAACATCAACATATAATAAGCAAAGATAGAGAAAGAAACGATCAAACCACAACACGATAGTTTATCGTGGTTCGGCTACAAGGACTCTTTTTCCTTGCCCTACATCCACGCCCCGAGTTTCCAACTCGAGAGTTATAAACACTAATCAACAAGCTCCTTTCACCGGCGGAGAAAACCTTACACGTCGCTTATACTTTTACCAACACAAAGCTAGATGTCGAGTTCTTTTACAAGGGTACAACCACTCCCACTCGTCGCTTACACTTTTACCGACACAAAGCTAGATGTCGAGTTCTTTACTAAGGGTACAACCACTCCCGTTTAGTTCTTTTACTAGGGTACAACAACTCCCAACACACTACGTATTTTGAGGCCTAAAATACTAACCAATAACTTCTACATACATGACACAAATGAAGTATAAGCTACCAAAGCTTACACATAACCAAGCTACCAAGACTTGCCACTTTAGAGTTGAAGCTTGCAACTTCTTGAATGATCTTGTAGAGTTCCTTGCTACATAAGAGAATCACACAAGTCAAGGGTTACTGAGTTAGTTGAGAGAATATATGAAAATATGTCCTTAAAGGGTTACACAAAACTAACAAATGGTTTGGTATTTATAGCAAACTAAACTGCAGGTCTGGCGGATCAGGCGGAACCCTCAGATGGGTTCCGCCCGTGTACCCCCAGGGTACCGCCAGGGCTGCAGTAAGTTTTTGCAATAACTATACCAAACCAAACAAGGTCCTGTCTCATAACTCCTAGCAACCAAACAATGTCACATCACTTAAATCAAGTCAAACACAAAACTTGTAAGCAACATCAAAGCAAGTCAAACACATTTCTTTCCATAAATGCATAATGACAAAACTTGCCATAAATGTGATGTGACTATTTCTAATTTAAGAAATAAACTTGTGTTTAGTTTAAAAGGAAATGTAAACCTTAGTTAAACAAGACTTAAACACTCAAAGTGATAATTTACTTTTAGCTAAAGTTCATACTTTGTCATTAACAAAACTTAGCAAAGATCGTAAAATATAAATAACGTTTTTAGGCGATATTTGTATTAACACACATCACCATTGTCACACGCCATTGATGGAAGCAATGAAAGGACCGAAGAAATCTAAGAGAGAGGCAGTTTTGTTGGTGAGGCGAGAAAGAAATGGATATGGTGGATTCTTTATGCAAAAGACACGTACCCTTTTTTCCTTTTTGCCTAAACGACGCCGTTTCAAAGAGCCAGAAACGACCGCGTTTAATCACTAGACGACGTCATCCTCACAGCAATTGTATAAATTTTCTTCTTGTTATTGCGATCACTAAATTTGTATATATGCAACTTTTTATGTTTAACCCATTGTTTTGAAACCCGGTTCGACCCAGTCGGTCTAACCGGTTCGACCGGTTCTGGCCAAAAAACCGGGTCAAAAAAACCCGGGTTTCTAAAACCGGGTTAACCGGTTAGACCCGCTGGGTTTTGAGGACCCGGGTCAACCCGGTTCTCGAAACCCGGTCGGGTTTCGTTTTTTCAAAATTATTTAATAAAAAACCGGGTTGACCCGGCGGTCGAACCGGTTGACCCGGTGGTCGAACGGGTCAAAAAAATAAAAAAAATAATAATTTGAAAACCGGGTCGAACCGGTTGACCCGGTGCCCGATAACTCGACCGGGTCCGATTTAGCCTATTCTGGTCAGGTTATTCGGGTCAAAAATTTTATTCGGGTCAACCCGAGTAACCCGAATATTAAATAGGGTCAGGTATCAAGTTAAAAATATTTGGCTAACTTGGGTTGGGGTCGACCGATTGACCCGAATAAAGGTTTTTTATTTTAATATCTTTTTTTATAACATATCTATTTAAACTAGTACAAATAAGCAATTTTTCTTTATTATTTTACTTATATTTGGGTTGATCTGAAACCGACCCAAATTAACTCGAACCCGACTTACCCAAATTTAAATAAGGTCAGGTTCAAGTATGTTATTTTAGCATTGACTAACCCGAATCCAACCAACCCGACCCGATTAGACACCTAATTAAAATTAGTAATAATAATAACAGAATTAAAGGGCCCTTCAAAAAAAAATACGGAGTAACAGAATTAAAGGAATATAGGGTCCCTTTATTTTATCATATAGTTATACTTTATCATATCTTTCAACAGGGCATGTAGAGAAATACAGTTATTGACCAGATAATACATTTCGTGAAAATTTTTGGCGGCTTGTGTGAAATTATTTGGCGCGCCTTGATATGTGGAGATCGTGGAGCAGCTTCTACAGAATATTGCGGTTTATTAGATCCAATATACTTTCAGGGAAGCAACTAGGGAAGTTATGTTAACCATTCACTCTTTAAGTTCATAATTTGTGTTAATCTAAATTAACCTTTTAATATTATGTTAGGGTTCTAGATTCATTGAGTTTGATTGCATGATTATAGTTAATTAGGTCAATTTTTCCTTTTTATTTTATGTTAGTAATTTAGGGTTCTTTGAATTAGCACTGCTAACAGTAATTGTGTGGGTACTATTTCAAAGATCAATTAAGATAGAGTTACTTTATGTTTGTATGTCCTCAATTGAAACTATTTTAAGTATGAGTTGACTAAACAATTCTAAACCAAAATCAAGTTGGATTTAGTCCGATTCAGTCTTGATTTGATCTTCTTCGACTGCAACCCATACGAACCCCTTATGAAATATAGGGTATACTTGTCTTGTTAAAAGAATAATTTTGGCATGTTAGTTTGGATCTTTGGGAAATATAGTAAGCTTAATCAACTAGAACATCTATTTACAGTTTTGATATCATTTTTAAACCAAAGTAACACTTGCTAGCTACTGCAATTTTATTGCTTATTGAATGAAAACTGGCTAAAAAAGTTACTTTGCTATGATGCGTCTCATGTGAAGTTCATGTATTAAGAACCGCAATAGTGAACAATAGATTTGATGTTCAATACATGTTGCTGCTTCACAATAACGTTTATTATGATGCCACTTTCATGTTCAATACATGTTTCTGTTTCTTCAATGATTTACACTAATAATTGAGTTGTTCTGGTTTGCACATATCACTTCTGATAAAATTTTCTCTCATATGCTTACATTTTACTGTTTGTTTATTGTTTGGTCTACATTGATACAGAAATAGAAGAACATATTTAAAAGTAAATTCATAAGATTCTACTTATATATCCATTTTCGTTTTTTTTTTTTTTTTTTTTTTTTTTGAATATCTGTTATGTTGTCAATGGTTGTTGTATTTGGGTCAAATCAGTTCTTTGTGTCTAAGCGTATAACAAGAATATGTGATTTATTAAATCATTTTATTTGAGTTATTTGACTAACTGAGAATGATAATAATTTGTGAATGCATAATTTGTGAGGGCAAATTGGCAACATGTAAAAAAGGGCGGTAGGTTTAGAAAAGAACATGACATAGTCATTACTTTACTTTAGCAAAAAGTGCAGTGAGAAAAAAAGAAAAAAAGAGTGGAGTTAGGAAAAAAGAATTGCAGTAGGCTACCTAAGAGAAAAGACCAGAAGCTTTACGACTTACAAGTATTATTTTGTATTCTTCTTATATCTTACACAATTTTTACGGATTTACAGGAACAACAACACAAACGCCCCCAACTGCCGCTGAACTATTTGAGCTCACATACATGAAGAAAGGAGCATTCATTACGTCAAAATCAGAGAGTGGCGGCATTTATTCTTACTTCCATAGTTACTAATTCTTGAACTTTGTTTTTTGCCTAAATCTTTTTCAGTTTCTCGATTATTTTTAATACAATTCTCACTTTCTCAACAACACATCACAATCGACTAATCGAGTAGCAACTTATCACGGTATCATTTACGTGTTTAATTAGAATAAATTAGGTTAATAGCTGAATTAAAGAGGTGTTTGGGACTTTTTTTTACAGGTGAATCAAAGGGGTGTTTGGAACTGTTATTACCACTGAATCAAGGGTGTTTGGTAGCATTGAATTCAACGCTTTTAATCTTGTCGATTTAAGCTTTATTGAATATTATTGCTATAAGATAACAGTTTATAGTGTGATATGTAATGTGTGTTTTATATAAATGGATTTGCATTAAACAAATTGTGTTTCGTGTCTATCTACAGGTTGCGTATAATGGCGCACTGGTGGATAAATATTGATGAGATCCTGCTAACCATCCCATCTACGATGATGACCTATGCAAACAATGTGCTACAAACTGTGGAGTGTTTGGGTGGGGTTCAATGCCAGATCCACAGTACACGACTAGTACACCAAGTACTACAAGATGTATTGCTGCTCCGTCCTCAGGATCTAAAGATATTCAGTTGTGTTTCTTTCTTTTATATCCAAAGAAGTATCACATATCCTTATTTTAGTACATGTTTAAAAAAAACTAATATTTGAATTTGTTGTGTTGAAGAACTATCATGATAGCATTCGTAGAGAGTTAAAGGAAGAATTGAAGGAAGAAATGAAAGTCAATCTCAAGGAAGAAATGAAGAATGAACTCAAAAGAAGAAATGCGCGAAGATCTCAAAGAAGAAACGCGTGAAGAGCTTAAGAAAGAAATGCATGCAATAATTCAAGATATGCTCGTTATGGTATCAAGAGTCATGTTACCCGCAAACCAGAAACAAAACAAGGTAATGCAAGTGGCCGTACATCTTGAACATCAACCATTACAGTTTGTAGAGTTTTAAATCTATTTAGGTCCTCTTAACTTTTATATAAGACAAAATCTTTAGTTTAGACTTCCTTTTATGTTGTTGAAGATCAGATGTTACATTTATTTCAAATCTGCTTGTTATTTGATTTGATATGTGTTATTTGATTTGGATATGGATTTTATGACTATCATCACTGTGCTATTTGTTTGTGTGACATCTTGAACAAATGGCAAATAAATTGTATCGTTTATTGACCGATTAGCGACATATTCTATCGTCAAAAGATATTTAAATCGCGACAAATTATAGACGAATTTGTTCAAACAAGCTACGAAATGGTGTTGATTTAAGCAACAAATTGTTAGTGACAGTTTTGAGACAATACTTTTAGTGGCGGATTAACGACACATATTTCCATCTCTGGTAGCGATGGAATAACAACAAAATGGCTGGCCGATTATTAGCCGTGCATTAGTGACCGCTTTGTCGTTACTATTAGCGACAGAAAGTTTGTCGCTAAGTCGTCACTTGATGGTCGAATTATATTTAATTTAGGTAACTTTAAAAAGGCTCTAGCGAGGGTCTGGAGACCGACAGTTTGTCGCAGAAACTCCAATATTTTTGTCTCTAAACTTGTCACTAAAATTTTGCGAGGCCCTTTTTTGCGACGGAATATATCCATCACAATTCCGTCGTTGAAGGGCTTTAGTGACAGAATAGCGATGCAAACGTCCGTTGCTGATACCAGATTTTCTAGTAGTGATAGAACCCTAACAAAACCGATTGAAGAAAAACCTTAAATTAAGTGCAATCACACCCAAAACAAAGCAAGGATTAATTAACAATAGTGTTAAACAATCACAAGATCAGTTTGAATTAAGAGAACACAGGATTAAGGTGTTTACAGTAGGATCGATTTAGGTTTTGTTTATGGGAAAAAGTCGCCAGAGAGAATAGGGTTTTTGATTTCTTCAAATTGCAGGACCAGTTCTGGTAGCTCTAACAGGGTTTCGTCGTGGGGCCATTGATCTGAAACATCATACAAGGTTCATAAGTCTCCGATAGAACTTATCATACGCTCAACAAGATTTAAATCAATGAAGCCAAGTCATGGAAAGAATATCGGCAATACACCACAAGACAGCAATAAGGCGAATAGGAACTCAATTTCCATAATATCCAAAAGTCACATAACATCATATAATAATAACCATCATCCATACAATAGTGATCCAACATCGTTCCAACTATAGAAAACACAAAAGATACTAATCGTTCCAAACGAGATGGATAATCAACGGGAAATACATCAAAATAAGATAACTAGCTTTTCTAACCGAACACTCCTTGGTATCGAAAGCAACATAACTACATAATCCAACTATCTAGCCACGATGCTGGCGTAGGCTCCTCAACTGCTGCCTCAAACCATCTAGCTCTCTCCACAATGATCCCAACTCCACACTATGGGTGTCGCTATCTCTCTTGAGGTCTGCTACCTCCTTCTCTAACTCAGTGTTTCTCTGCCACAACTTGCGTTCGGCCTCGCGAGCTGTGATGAAACCTCAATGCAAGCTCTCAATATGCTCATGAATCTCCATCATGCCTCTCCTCATCTCAGTAACTCTCCTCTCAGCTATAACCATGTCAATCCTCAACTCTCCAATGAACTCAACGGTCACTCTATCAATCCGCTCAGACATACGTGTAACCCTCTCACCTAGAGCAGTAATATGAGCCCACATCCTACCAGTCTCACCCAACTCTGCCTGCTCAGCAGAAACCTCAGATGGCGCATCCGACTCTACAGGACTACCAGGTGGCAAATCAAACAAAAATGGGTGATCAGGTGAAACAGGCTCTAACGGATTTATCGGAGAATCAGGCTCCTCAGCCTGAGCTGGCGGTGCTAACAAACCATCATCATCAGGAATATCCTCCTCCGGAGGATCATCCTCCTCCTCAGGGTCATCATCACCCTACTCAGCCTCCTGAGGGTCATCAGCCTCATCCTCACCCTCGTACTCCTCCTCCTCCTCATCGGAAGAGTACTCCATCAATCGTCGTCTCCTAACAGGTGAACCATGTGGTGATGGGGTAGGTGATCTAGGACGACAACGCAATGATGTAGGTGGTGCTTCTGACAGCAGAGTGTGAGCAACAAAGTGTAAAGGTGGTGAAGCAGGGCGTACCGACATACGTGTCGTAGCTCGGTGGGCAAAACGTGGAGCAACACAAGCCAAATCCTAATGAAGAGTAAGCTGTCTCGAAGTACCAGGGAGCCCTAAAGAAGATGAGGGTCCCTGCATAGAAGGTGCAGCAGGCGGTGCAGAAGTAGAAGCTGTCGGTGATGCAGTAGCTGAATGCATGGCAATCCTGTAAGGATCATCAGGAGCCATGGTGATCTGTGCTGGGCGTACAGGTGCAGTAAGAATATCCTCAATAACATCGAACGCACGGGAGGCCATAGTCTGTGACAACGACGTAGGGTAGGTGTAAGTGTTTCAAAACAACTAAACCGCGAACTCAAAATACCGTATCAAACCATCATAAAAATCCCAATCATATAGTTCAAGAAAGATTTAAAAATACCGCATTACTAAAACATTTATAAAAACAAGTAAGCCATATAATTCCTCAAAACACCATCATATCACTTAATCAATAAATCCCAAATCCTCAAATCGTCTCAAAAGTCTCATATCTACTAATCATCTCAATATACCTTAATATAATAATGATGCTTCGACTTGGCGGGCTGGCGGGCATTGGTCGAGGATCGTTTTCTATAAAAATCGGTTATAGTTTAGGTGTCTATTTACCTAGTTCTCTATAACCTTGGCTCTGATACTAATCTGTAACACCCCCAAAATTTGGTACAGCGGAAGACTCAACAAGCTTTCGGGGTGCTACGGGGATTGGTATCCAACACAAGACATAAAAGAACGAGATAAAGTAAACAAAAGAAAAACACAACCAAAACGGGGTTTTAAAGTTTACATTTATCCCAAATGCATCCAAAGTCAGGCCCAAAAGAAATAAACATAGGTCTACAATTATTTATCAGAGTTTTAGAAAATAGATCCATAACCAGGTGCCATAGCCAAGCCTCCAATCCAAGCATCCCAGGGCATCACTTAATTACCTGAGAAAACGCGCTAAAAGTCAGCTTTCGCTGGTGAGATCATAGGTTTAAATTCATAACTAAATCAAGTGGACATATACGCAAAACGCTTGCTAGCTAGACTAGGCCTCAATCATCCAATCAAAACAAACCAACCAAAACTAACCAACCCTATAGGTGCACGCTGTAGCTAAAATAAATCAAGTCAATAGCTTACCTAGTTCATGACTAGGCCTCGCTCCATAATTAATCCAATAGCTTACCTAGTTCGGGACTAGGCCTCGCTCGATAACCAATCAATAGCTTACCTAGTTCGGGACTAGGCCTCGCTCTATAACCAAATCAATAGCTCACCTAGTTCAGGACTAGGTCTCGCTCTATAACCTACCTAGTTCTATAAGCATAGCAAGTTTTAAATAAACAAAGCGATAATAGTCCACATAAAACAATTTGCACGTTTCTCACCCCAAGTATTGAAAACAAAGTTCAAGAGTAAAAGTGGGGCTATGACTCACCTCAAGTCCAGCAATCAGCAAAAGAAATCGATAGATGAAAGACGTAAAGCAACTCAAATAACGGCAACTACAAACTCGGCACCTCCTAACAATATAAACACGTTCAGAATCTTTTCTTCAAAATCAAATATTCCCAATCCCGAACGTATTCCATTTTACTTTCCAAAAATCCATTTCTCGTATTTTCCTCATATTAGTTTGGAATTTGACATTTGGTATCCATGCGGGTGGAGGGTCGACACAACTCACAACAAGAAGCCACAACGAAAAAGAACAAGATAAACACTCTATAGGTCTAATATTAGCCCAATATATTATTTAAATAAATCATCGAAGCTTATCAAATCTGTCGATTTAGTAATTCCCGTATTTATTTACGTAATATATCACTCTAAGATTATACCCAAAACCTAAGTCACATAGCATGTAGAGTACTATATGGTAAGTATCGAGGTTTAATAAATTCCCTATATATTTCGTCAAGTTACCAAATTCGTCAATTTAGCCAACTCCACGAGATATTTAGTAATTCATTATTCCTATACACATACCACAACCTATGGGCGTCGTAGGATACGATACCCATTAATATACTCATTTTATATAACTAAATAGACCATATTTAACCCGTCGGTTAAATAAGTTACGTAGTTATAGAAAATAGATATATTAATCGTCACATATCCGTGACAAACACAAAAGTCACATAATAATAATATAGTCCTCTTGGACTCAAGTGACCACAACCCCGTATAACTCGATAGTTTTCCTCGTTTATTAAAAGACATATTTTATTTAATAATTACCCAACGTAAGAGATTTCGTCATTATTTATAGTTTTTTATTTATAGTAACGCTCCCGACATTTATCACACTATTCTCATAGTATAATAATTATCGTCACGTTATTAAAATATATTACACGTGATCGTTTTATTTTTAATATACGCATTTATATATTTATATATACGTTTATCACGTCAATATACTTATATAAACGGTTATATTACCAATAATATTATTACGAGTTTTATTATTAACGTTTGGTTATAAATAATTATCGAGTCATACGAAATGGTCACATGTCCGAGTCATCACTCTCGGCTCATTGTCCAAGTCCAAAATAAAATAACCAATTCAAAGTCAAGCAATCCAACTCCGTCCAAATCAAATCCCAAATCACGTGCTACAACAATAGGGTACGGCACCCGACTAACCTATCTCCGTCAATCTAGTTTAACCGTCTCACAATCGGTTCCCAATACCACTTCGTCAACACAACTCCATAATCAATAACACAAGTCCAATGTACCACTTCAAGCTCGAATATAACCATGATCGAAAAATAATAAAACGACAACATAATAAACCGCCAAGTATATAAAACAACCAAATAATATAACACACTTACGGGTTGATTTACCAAGTCAACCCGGGTCAAAATTATACCACAAGAATAATGATTCCACCCGAGACCTCTAGGGTCTCGGCTTGCTCCAAACGAGCCAAACCAAATGGACCATAGTGGTCGAGTAACCTCAAAACCACAACAATATTCGACCGGACCCAAAAGGGGTCACGGTCTTGCTCATAACGAGCCAAGTCAAGCCAAACGGACCCTTGGGTCGTCGGCCGTAAACCCAAACAACAACAAAAATATCCAAACATCCTCCAAATCGAGTACCAAAGATCAAATTCATCAAGAAACAAAAAATAATCCAACCATGGCGCAAACCGAGAGCATTAGCTCTCGGGTAAGTCTCGACCCAACAAGGAAAACAACCACCCGGATACCAAACTCATGAATTCATCCATTATATCAAAAACCCACTTATTTCATTACGTTTTTATTCAAAATAAACCAAGAAAACCCAAAACCAAATCGATATATACTCCGTATCTCACGGATCGAGGGAACCAAGACAAGTTTCTACTTGTTTTGGACACTAGCTCACCTTCTTGAACCTTGAAACACACGGATCTTACAAAACCCACGAGTTTGAAATCGGATTGATGATGAAAAACGGTGTTATAGGGGGTTTTAAGGCGCGTATGATATACCAATAGAAAGAGAACAAGATGAAGGTTAAGATGGTGGTGTTGTTTTGTTGGTGAGGGCGGCGGTTGATGGTGGTGGCCGGCCTAGAAAGGGGCGGCTAGGGTTTGGTATTGAAGAGAGAGAAAAGTGAAATGGTGAGGGTGATGGTTGTTTATGTTTATGTTGGTGTGGTGCGTGGGTGATTATACCCAAAACCAAAACCGGCCTCAAGCCCACAAATAATATATATATATATATATATATATATATATATATATATATATATATATATATATATATATATATATATATATATATATATATATATATATATATATATATATATATAATAATGATAATAATAATAAGAATATTATTATAAAGGTGGGTGAGGTAACCCGATGTAAATAACGCGGACCAAACCCGAAACTTATTTAAAATAAACCGACTCTCTCGAACCAAGATCATTCCCAAATATTCAAAATCTCACGATACGTTCCAGAAATACATAATAATCGAACCAAACATTTAAAATATATAAATTTTGTTAGGTTATCCTAGTGTCGGAGTCAATATAGTGCCAAATAACTATCTCAAAAATAAATCACCACGGATATATCAAACCAAACCAATAATTAAAACTCAACTTCCATAAATATTATAAAGTTTAAAACCACGGTTCAACGTTTACAATCCATCACGAATAAACTTTTCAAACATTCCAAAAATCATTAAATTTAAAGTAATGCGGGTTTATAAATAGTTTCCCTAAATTGCCAGTTATCACACTAGGTTTCCTGGAAAAACCTTTAATGATTTATCATTATAATTATCCTTTCGTTTCTAATGCTACATTAATAAAGATGTGAGGTTTTTTATTAAATTTCTGTTTCTTGTCTCTTTATGATTGAACAAAATTACCAAAACATCTAAACGTATTCCAGATAGACTTTGGGCGTGGTCACGCAAACATTTTGTCAACCCTACGAAGGGCCCAGCAGTATTAAACTTCTAACCAAATCAGAAGGAACAAATTTTTTCTTGACTACAAGAATAACCCATGAACTTTGCAACACTTCTGAAAACAACCCTTATAACTCCCTGTTACGGTGAGCGGTAGATTGCTTCACAAAAATGCACTACATCCATGACTCTTATCTGGTATCTCAAGTCTGAGGATAACTTTAAATATGATTCTCACATTAAATATTAAATCATATTGTTGGGATAAGTGCTATATTCAATTCATTGAATATCATATGAAATTGGTATGACTACGCATCAATATACTTTCAAGTATATCCTAAACCAATACTCAAATTTGTCTTAGTTTAATGATATTCCCATATCATTAATCGACAATGGACAATTTAGAATAATAATTTACTCGTGGATTTAAACATGCAAAGATAGGATATATTATTAAGACAATGAACAAATAAACATAAACAATATTTTATTTCATTAAAATAATAATTGTACATTACATCCCTTATCCAAATACTAATCACAAATGGGCATGAAACTATCAGCTAATCTAAGTCCTACACCTTCAGCATGCTTGTAAAGCTTGGTGCCAGGTAGAGGCTTTGTTAATTGATCTGCTAAGTTTTCATCTGTGTGAACTTTGAGCATTTCGATTTCACCTATTTCGACTTGTTCTCGAACATAGTGATGCTTAATCGGGAAATGTCTGGTGCCTCTCATGATTCCAGGCTCATTGGCAAATGTAATTGCATCTGAGTTGTCACAATACATTTTTATAGGTCGTCGAATCGAAGGCATAACCCCAAGCTCTGAAACAAACTTCATAATCCAAACAGCTTCCATTGTAGCTTCTGAAGCAGCTATATACTCACTTTCTGTAGCAGACATCGCTAGTACACTCTGCTTTCTGCTCCTCCAATCCACAGCTCCTCCATTAATGACAAAGACATAACCCGTCTGAGACTTCGTATCATCCTTATCACCTTTCCAAGAAGCATCGCAGTAACCTGTAACATCAAGTTCTGCAGATGGAGTACCCCCATAAACTAAGAACATATCTTTAGTAGCCCTAAGGTACTTAAGAATATTCTTAATAGCAGTCCAGTGAGCTTCACCTGGATTCTGCTGATATCGACTGGTTAAATTCTGAGCAAATGCCACATCAGGCCTTGTACTTTTCACCGCATACATAATAGATCCCACGGCTGAAGCATAAGGGACTCTCTTCATATGTTGCACCTCTGCAGGTATTGAAGCACAAACTTTGTTGCTCAAGCCATGTTGTTCTCGCATTGGAAAATATCCCTTCTTGGAATTTTGCATATTGAATCTCTTCAATATTTTATCAATGTAAGCACTTTGGCTTAATCCAATTAATCGCTGAGATCTATCTCTATATATCTTGATTCCCAGAATAAATGCAGCTTCCCCTAAATCTTTCATAGAAAAACACTTTCCAAGATATGCCTTAAACTTTTGCAAACTTGGAATGTCGTTTCCCATGATCAATATGTCATCAACATATAAAATAAGGAAAATTACATTACTCCCACTAGCTTTGTGATATACACATGGCTCATCATGATTTTGAGAGAATCCATACTTTTTAATCTCACTATCAAACCTCTTATTCCATTGTTTTCGATGCTTGCTTCAATCCATAAATGGATCTTTGAAGTTTGCATACTCGATTTGGGAATTCTAGATTCACAAACCCCTAAGGCTGCGCCATATAGATGTCTTCATCTAGGCGACCATTTAAGAAGGCGGTTTTAACATCCATCTGCCAAATCTCAAAGTCATAGTAAGCGGCTATGGCTATAAGAATCCTAATAGCCCTAATGTCAGCTACAGGAGAAAAGGTCTCCTCATAGTCAACACCAAAAGTTTGAGTATAGCATTTAGCTACCAAACGGGCCTTATAGGTGTGTACAATGCCATCCATATCAGTATTTTTCTTGTAGAGCCATTTACACCAAACTAACTTGGCACCCGGAGGTAGGTCTACTTCTTCCCAGACTTCATTGTCTTTCATGGATTGCATTTCCCCATTCATAGCAACCTGCCATTTTTCCTTTTCAGGACCATTTATGGCAGCCTTGTAACTTGTAGGTTCATCAAAATCCCCTAGTAAGTTATCATCACACTCTACATTAAGACATAGACGTGTAGGAGCTTTCACAGGTCTAGTTGACCTACGAATGGGAACCACTTCAACTTCAGGTGGAGGACCTAAACTTTCAGGTTCCACAGAAAGTTGGCTAGTGTTTTTAAAAGGTGCTACATCTTCATGATCGTCTTCCAGATCATATACTCTCCCACTGAATTCTTGAGATATGAGCAACTTTTCCAAGAAGTCTCCATACCTTGCAACAAAAACTTTGTTTTCAGGTGGGTAATAAAAGTAGTAACCCATAGTTTCCTTAGGGTATACTACGAAGATGCACTTCACAAATCTTTGTTGGAGTTTGTCTGCTGAGTCACGTTTAACATACGCCTCACAACCCCAGACCTTAAGATAAGACAAGTTAGGAGCTTTTCCAGTCCATAACTCATATGGTGTCTTATCAACCTTCTTTGTTAGAACCATATTAAGAATATGAACCGCAGATTCTAAGGCATAATCCCAAAACGAAAAAGGAAGAGTTGTTAGATTAAACATAGATCGTATCATGTCTTGCAATGTACGATTCCTTCTCTCAGATACACCATTTTGTTGCGGAGTATATGGAGAAGTAAGGTGCTGGACAATTCCCTCCTTAGCTAAGTAATCTATGAACTCCTGACTCAGGTATTCACCACCTCTATCGGATCGAAGAGCTTTAATCTTCTTTGCTAGTTGCAACTCTACTTCTGCTTTAAACACTTTGAATGTTTCAAACACCTCATGTTTATGTTTAAGTAAATAAACATAACCATAACGGCTATAATCATCCGTAAATGTTAAGAAGTAGCTAGCACCTCTCCTTGACACATGTCTAAGTGGTCCACAAACATCTTTGTGAATAAGACCAAGTAGATCATTAGCCCTTTCAATCCTATTTTTAAAGGGTTTCTTTGTCATCTTCCCAGCAATGCAAGATTCGCACTTATCAAATGATTCATCATTGATCTTATCTAAAAGCCCATCATGTTGCAGCTTTTCCATGCGAGCCTTGCCAATGTGAGCAAGTCGACAATGCCAAAGATAAGACGAATCCAGACCTTTCTTGATTCTCTTATTACTAATGCTATACATTGAATTATTTTTAACAAAAGCATTATCATTATCATTCATATCAATTTAAAAGACACCATTCACAGCAATAGCATTAAAATAAAAAAACACCATTTAAAGAAACTGAAATTCCATTGATAGAAATAGTATGATCAAAACCAAGGTTCAACAAACATGAAAATGAAATTACACCTCTAACAATTGATGGTGTATAATGACAATTATTTAAAGATAGTACTAAGCCCGAAGGCAACACTAAATTAAAAACTCCTATAGCTTCAACTTCTGCATGTGCTCCATTACCCACGTGCAAGAATTTTTGTCCATAGGCCAGCTTTCTCTCAACTCTAAACCCTTGCAAGGTATTGCAAATATGAATGCCACATCCCGTATCATATACCCAAGAATTCAATTTAGGAGTAAGAGTGAATAATTCAATCATAAAGAACGCACCTAATGAACTGGGGTTACCAGCTTCATTACCCTGCTTCTTCTGTCGCAAGTCATGAATGTAGAGAGGACAATTGCGCTTCCAATGGCGTTTCATGACAGCGGTGACAAGCCTGATCCTTCTTGTTTGGAGGATTCACCTTGTTCTGCTTAGGCTGATGCTGCTTCACCTTGGGTTGTGGTTGATAGGCCATGACCTGCTTGCCTTAATCACCTTTCCCTTTGCCTTTGTTCACATGCGATTTCTTCTGGATTCTCCCCCATGAATTGCCAACACTTGCGGGGTAGGAGCCTTGACCTTGGCTGGTAGACTTTTCTGATAATCAACAAGCAATGCGAGTAATTCCGAGACTGTCTTCCCCGAGCAGTGCATGTTGAAATTCTGCACAAAACCAGCAAAATCCTTGTTAAGGGACCTGTTGATCAAGTGCACTTGCACATTGTCGGGGTAACCAAATCCAATTCTGTGAAGCTGATCAAATGATTCTTTCATCTTAGTCACATAATCTTCAACTGGTTTACCATTACCATGCTTGTAGTTGTGTAGCTTGTCAAGTTCATCATACAATTCAACTGCAGGAGACTTTTCATAAGACTGCTTACGCACTTTAAGCATATCTTTAGGAAAGTAGTACTCAAACTTCTTTTGTAACTGAGCACTCATGCTAGTGAGCATTAAACAAGCAACCTCATTAAATTTAGCATGCTCCACCCTCCATGCCGCCTTAACTGCTTCTGGTTCAGTAGCAGCAGGCTCAGCAGGGCATTATCGGTCAAGAGATTGAGCTTACCGGCCGCCCTCAAGACAATTCTGAGCGAACGGTGCCAATCATTGCAATTCTTTCCAGTCAATTTTTCTCTTTCAAGAAGACTCTTGAAAGCAGAAATCACAATTGGGTTATCGGGTTGAGCCATATCTACAGATAAAAGTTCAAACATTAGTATTTTCGATATTAAATATCTTCAAGAAAATAAAATACCCAAAAGCTATATTCATATAACCAACAAATTTTCTTGAAAATCTAGCATCCAACTTTACATAGATTCCATCACATCAGTTGATCTGCTAGTGGTGAAAGTATAAAAGATGGTAATCTGTCGAACAATAATTGGCAAACAAGATTTCCAATTCCTAGACCATTATGGGATTTACATCAAATTGATTCATCAATTTGCCTTGTAAGCATGTTTCATCCCATCTCATGCCTTAAGTTCTAGGTCTCACACACAACTTAATTAAGTCGTCTACCTTAGAAACTGTAAAATTACTATCTATGGTCTCACGCATTAACAGAATTTTACCTTGTTATAAAAATTTAGCCTAGGTCTCACGTTTACTAAATTAAAATTCCAAGTGTTCCTTATAGATAGATGGCATGTAACTTAAATTTTAGGGTATTCAATTTTGATATGTTAATCAAAATATGTATAAAGATGCATGCACTCATATTTATAGCATAAGTTTAAAAAAAACTTTTTATTACCAATTCTTGAAATTAATACACAAAGTTTTACTTGAGGTTTAAAAAACAACCCTAAGATGACTTTCTACAAGAATTATTTTAAAAGAAATTCGTTTAAGTCGTATTCGTAAGTGTGATAACCAAGGCAGACTCTAAGGCTCTTTCCAAGCCTTCTTACCACGACTATGAATTTTGTCTTAAAAGAGTTACTTTTAAAAGCATGTTGTACAAAACATCAATCAAGCAAAAGTTTATGGATTCAATATCAAAACATGTAATAAAGTATGAATCTTGCTAGTCTCGCCTTGGAGCGAATTACCGTGCGAAGCGAACCGTTGTTGGCACATAAGACACCGCAAGATTCAATCTTTATCACTTAAGGTGTCACCATTATTAGTCCATATTATTTTCTTTATAAAAAAATCGCCCTTTTATTCCTTACATCATGTCAAACAATTAAAAGAATAAAACAAGTAATCAAAGACAAATCAATACAACTAATAATAATAGAAGGTGAAACAATTAGCCACATGCAATCCTTATTAGAAAAGATCCTAACAAAATCAATTCTAGGTTTTATACGCATATAATCAACTAGGGCCTTCACCTCTTGATGGAGATGAGTCACATACATTGACAAGTCAATTGCGTAGGCCAAAGCTAATCATATACCACATAGCACGTAAATTGATTTTAATATATATATTGGAGTCTTCCCCAATTTTAGATCTATCTAAAATATGTGACAATTAATAACAATTAATAGATCCATGACTATCATGCATGATTCGTCACGGATAAAGCATAACAATTAGCACATAGGTCACAAGATACGTTCACATAACCGGTTAATGACCTAGGGTTTCTAGTGATTACATATTAATCAAAAAACCATAAACCCTAATTAGGGTTTGTATGGAAATCGAACCCCCCCCCCATAAATTAGGGTTAGGGTTTCAAATTTTTCAAAAAAAATTTAAAAAAGAAAAACCCTAGATCAAAACATGTATCTAAAACAGTTAAAGATTCGATTTTTATTATGTTTTAGTAATCAATTACATGTTATACATGGCTCGTGATGCCACTGTTAGAATATGACAATCAAAGTACACACATATGCGGAAGCTAGATCAAGTATAACACATAAATATTAACCAAAACATAATAGGAACGCACCGTGGTGATTCTAGCCTGAACAAGAATCAAATAAGCAAGTCTTGAACTTTAATGAATTAGATCAATGATAAACCCCTTACCGATTTGTTTATCGATCTCTTGATAATAACTATAGTGAGTTATTACCTCATTCTTGTACACACAAACTACCAACGAATAAAAGAGATTGCAAGATCTAATTAAAACACTTGATTTTTGACAAAACAAAAATCGATCCAAACCCTTAGGGGTGTTTGGCCGATCGGTTTGGAGAAAAGAAAAGGGAGAGAAAACTTTAGGGTTAAGTGTGTGCACAAAATGTGAGAAACAATTAACCCTTGTGTTTGTATATATACTAGAGAAACTTAGAGGACAAGTTTGTGTTGGGTTGGGTCTCCCCTTGCCCCTTGTTGACCGGCCTAGGAGTCCAAGGAGGGGTTCCAGAACCTTCTTGACCCCTAGTTACACTCTAGTCATTTTCTTTCGTTACTAACGATAGTTAGTGCATACAGTTAACTACTAACGACCGTTAAGTCCCTCAAGTGTTTAAATAATTATATATACACGATACATTTATCATATATATAATTAATATACTTTTATTCTTGTTTGCAATGTGTGCAATCCCGAGGTCTCGGGTTCGATACTAGTCATTTACATATTAATGTTATACGTAACATTTAACAAAAATACCCAAGCAACTTTTTCAACTTCCATCACTAACTATTGGTTTAGATCTTTCTCAAAACAACCTGTCTGGTTCAATTCCACCGGAGATTAAAGACCTTAAGATGTTGAGCGGTCTTGCTTTATCTAATAACAATTTGTCAGGCACCATTACTAGCCTTGGTGAGTGTATTAGCCTTACAGAGTTATACCTTAGTGGCAACATATTTGAGGGCTAATACCATCTTCATTTAGTTCCTTAGGAGGATTGGAGGTACTAGACATTTCTCAAAATAAATTATATGGCAAAATTCCTCAATTCTTAGAGAAATGGAATTCCTTAGAGTTTTTGAACCTATCCTTTAATGTTTTTGAGGGTGAAGTACCAATTGTAGGAGTGTTTGCAAATGCAAGTGCATTTTCGGTTTCGGGGAACAATAGGCTTTATGGTGGTTTGGTTACACTTGAATTACCCAAATGCAAGGAGACGGGTAGTAAGAAAAGAAATGTTTCCTTTCTTCATATTAGTCATTGTGATTGCATTGATGTTGCTCATCGTATTATGTTATGTGTATCTTTTGTGTAAGAAGAAACGCAATAGTCAACAATCTCAGTCATCTGAGAGTGAACGGTTTATAAAAGTTTCATACAGTCAACTTCTCAAGGCTACTGATGCCTTCTCTGTAGCTAATTTGATTGGAGAGGGTGGCTTCAGCTCTGTCTATAGAGGGATCCTCGATTCCGATGATGACAAATCTGTTGCAATCAAAGTTATACATCTTCAGAATCGTGGAGCTCAGAAAAGTTTCGTAGCAGAATGTGAAGCTTGGCGGAATATTCGACACCGTAATCTGTTGAAGATAATAACTTCATGTTCTAGTACTAATTTCCAAGGCAATGATTTTAAAGCGCTAGTTTACAAGTTTATGCCCAATGGAAGTGTACACGATTGGCTTCATTCAAGTGCATATACATCGAAACTCAACCTTCTTCAAAGAGTAAATATTCTTAGAGATGTTGCCACTTCACTTGATTATCTTCGCTATCGTTGCCATTGTTCACGGTGACTTGAAGCCAAGTAACATTCTACTTGATGATGATATGTTGGCTCATGTTGGAGACTTTGGCTTAGCTCGACTACTTGGTACAGACTTAAACCAAAACAGCACAACTAGGGTTATAGGAACAATTGGTTATGCACCTCCAGGTAATTCTACTTTTATTCCATGATGCTTATATTTATTTACAGTTTAAAGTTTTTAAATTAATTAATTGTTATTCATTTGTAGAGTATGGTATGGGGAGCGAGATGACAAGTTGTGGGGACGTCTACAGTTTTGGAATATTATTACTAGAGGTGATGACCGGGAAAAGGCCGATAGATGACATGTTTAAGGAAGGTCTTAGCCTTCATAAATTTGAACAAGAAGATTAAAATCTTACACAAGTTGTGTAGATCTGTAAGCGATTTAGTTAAGAAAAAATCATAGTTTTCCTAAGTCAAAGAGAAGAACAAATCATTACCAGTGTTGATGATGGCGTGTTATGCTTATTTTGAACGTCTCAAGGAGCAATGACAAGATAGGTCACTTATGGAAGAGTTATGTAGAGTAGGTGCAATATATCGGTATGAATATTTTAACAAATTACATTAATGTAATTTTTTTTACAAATATTCCACCTATTTTCATACTCATTTATTTTGTAAAATAAAATTTGTAATTATTTATATATATCCCAAAAATATAGGAACTAATCTTGCCTTTGATTTAGTACAATTTTGGAAAGTATAGAATGTGAACAATTTGAAACGTAAATTTTAAATTTATTTAGAAATCATGTTTTTTAGTATTCATGTCAAACAAATAAAACAATAGAGATCAATCATCATCTTCAGTAAACAATTGACATCCCATTCCATCTTCATGGAAGAAAATCAGCAAGATCAACATAATCATGCAAAACCAAACGGTGGCATGTCGGAACCAAAGGTATGTTATTGGTTATTAAAACAAAAAATATATTGCATATGTATTTTTGAAAAATTTAGTATGGTATTTGACTGTTTGTATATGTTGATTTGTTAAAATTTCCGGTACCCGGTAAATCGTTAGTGGATATCTCTTATAGAAAACGAGGAAGACCGTCAACAAGAACTCCACTTACAGAAATTACACCAAGTTTGTTAAATCTTTAACTTATACAATATCAATTTATATATATATCCACTATCAATTTATATATATTTCTTATATTGTTAGGTATGCGTAATGAGTTACTCAATTGCCAAATACCGAGAGGGAGACCGATTACAAGTAAGCCGTTGAAAGAAATTACTAAAAGTACGCTTCATAAATTCTATCAATTAAATAAAGTTTATGTCGATTCTCCAATACGTTAAGATTATTTTGTTATTTATATTTCAGATAAAACTTCTGTCGTTAAGATTGATAATCAAACAACTTAACGTGCACTTCCTATTCTACCGTGTGGACTGCCGCAGAAAAAAGACATTCAAATACGTAATTGACATTGGGAATAAGTGGCGTATGTAAATCATATTTTGTTTAACATATACTTCATACAAGTGTTTTTTGAATTAGGTATGCCAGTTCAACAAGTTGCGTCATTTGTATCATTATCTCCTAAATCTACAATTCATAATCATTCATTACTTGGTAGTGGCAACAATGAATCAAGAACTAAAGGTATTCATTTTATTGTTTAAGTTTAATCATAAAGTATTTATAACTAATTTTAATAGACACGCCTTTTATAGTAATTACGGTTATATTTAATCACGAATGATTTATTGGTGTTAGGGAAAAGAACGTCTACACCATTATCTCCTGAATCAAGTCAGCAACCTAAAGTTGTTTGTTATGTTGCTGGGACACCGATGGATTTGACAAAACGACGTCCGGGACGTCCGCGTTAAAGCAAAATTTATACACGTACTCCACTTTCTTAATAAATATTGTATGAAAATTTTATTTTATATACATTATATTAATACCAATTTTGTTTCATTAGGTACGCCTCTTCAACATGTTGCGCCTATTGGCTCATTATCTCCTAAATCTACAATGCATGATAATTCACTTATTGCTACTCAAAATTCTGAAAGAATAACTAAATATATATATATATATATATATATATATATATATATATATATATATATATATATATATATATTAGCAGAGGTGAGATTAGCAGATAAGAACAAGATACCTTGAGCGAGATGAGATTAGCAGAGGTAAAAAAGGTGACGGCAGTGGAAGGAAAGATGAGTCCGATTGTGAGATGGGGGAAATGGTAGAAACCCTAATCAATTTAGGGGGAATTGAAATATTTGAGCAAAAGGGGGGAAATGAAATTAAAGTTGAATTTGATGTAGAAAACAAATGGTAGGAGTGAGGGATAATGAAAATCTAAGTTTGATTTTTGGCGAAAGTTTTGAGTGGTCTAATGAAATGTTTAAGGTGGGGTAGAGGAATATAGCCCGGGTTTGCATAAGAAAACAGGGCACTAATGGTTTAACACATAAAGCTCGGTTTTATAATAGAGAACATGGCTCTATATTACTAATAGAGCCCGGTTCTTTTGAAGAAAACATGGCTCTATACTTTTTCAACATAAAGCCCGGTTTTCTGAAAGAAAACATGGCTCTATACTCTATTCCTAAACACGAGATTCCTTTAGAGCCCGTTTTTCACTAAAACCGGGCTCTATTAAGGGGGCTCTATTCACAAATTTGTAGTAGTGTAGGAATCATACAAAGGGAACATAGCAATGGCTAAACTGAAGGAATCATAATCAAAGTAATAATCAAAAGAGAGAAGGATGGCCTTTACTAAAAAGGCAGAATATCTGTACCTTAACCGCAAATGCAAAACACACCAGAAGACACAAAGATCAGAAGTTACTCTTTCTTCAGCGAATCTACACAAATTAATACTTATTTTAAATCAAATTGCTCATTTTAGTCGGATTTCCATTTTTAGTAACTTTCCGTTTTTAACAGTTTTCCAAAAAATAGAAACTTTCCAAAAGTAGTAAGCTTCTATTTATAGTAAGTTTCCACTTTAAGTAACTTTAACCATTTTAAGTAACTTTATACTCTTAGCAGATTTCCCAAATTAGTAAGTTTCCATATTAATAACTTTTAAGGTTACAAATGATAATTATAGTAGTTTAGAGTTAATTATGTCGATTTAGTAAAGTTTAGGGTCAAGATGCAAATTATCAAAATTAATATTAACAATGTCAAATAAAATTATTTAAAGTTTATACTCTAATTTTATATTAAGATGATAATTTTAGACCCCGTCGTTCATAATTTAATAACGTATCCTTGACATTAATCTTAGACCGCAACGACCAAAATATGTTATTATCACATGCCTATTCACCCAACTCGCGTATATTCCCTTTACTCCTTTTTATTTAAAAGTCGAATACCCCATTGTTTATATATACATGAGCTTAAAGAAGTTACTCACTTTGTTCGTAAAAGTGTATACAAAATATATTTATGTAAAATCCCATGTCTATTGACAAGAATATGTTTTAGTACTAGTTTTCTAAAAACATTAACTTCACATGGTCGAATTATGATGTTTACAAAACTTTAGATTAATATGTCTTATTTTAATTATACTCTTGTGACACATTATCATTTTAGAAAACCATGTTTCCAATTTCATATCAGAATTTACCTATAAAATTCATTGGCCCATTTATGTTTAGTTTCATATAATAATATATATACATGATAACTTTCAACATTTTTAAATGTAGTCATACAGTCTTAGGTTCATATTAAAGAACCAAGTAGCTCATCTGTTTATCCAAGGTTATTAAACGATATATCATTGATGTTAATAGAAGTCTCGATTAAGTTTCGACTATAGTATATAGTTAGCAAATAACAAGGATTTCTTAACATAATACTTATTAGTAGCTTTTGATTAAGTTTCGACTATATAGTTTCATGCATTCAGAATCATTACATCACTTAAAATATTTATACGTATGGTCTTATATCCCCCATGCAACCTCTTCCAAAAAAAACCAGTATATGCATTGTTAACGAGACAAACGAGTCATCGCGAGACCAGGTTCAAATCACGAACCCCGCGAGACCAACACAAGCATTAAAGAGACACTATTAGATCAGTTTTACTCATAAAGATTAGTTTTACACATGTAAGCTTACATGTTTACCATTTCATGAGACTTAATTATCTCATACATATTCTCAGTACTTTAACAATTATACGACCCTATAGATTAAGTTCTCATTGTTTTAGCCACATCTTTTAAGGTTTCTCTACAGATTAGATGAGGTACAAAAAGAGGCCGAAACATAAGAATGAGAGTCGACATAAATATAGGAATCGATCACAAAAGAGTTTGGGTTTTAATCATTTATTTTGAGTCGTATATATGTTTATATGTTTTAGAGCCGATTAAAACGCTTGAATAAACGGTGCAAAAAATGATGAAAGCATGCCAAGGATCGATCATAAACATACCTTCCTGTGGCAGCAATAAACGAAACAAAAAGAGCGAAAGAAACCAATACAATGCGCCTCAAAACCTTGTACATAATACCAAACCAAAACCCATCTTAACCACCCTTGTAGCCTCGTCAAATAAGACCAAAGAGAAAAATCACCAACTCCTGGTTGTTCTTCCTTCCTGGAGCCGTACTTTAGAGATGAGATTTTAGGAAGAATATGTGTTTTTATTTTATGCGATATGGTCGTATATTTGAAGAGAAAAAGAAGGAGCAACAGTGTGGTATATAAGGAATTAATATGCTGATTGCGTAGACTTTTTTTTCTAATACTTATCTTCATATTTTGTAAACCAAAGAACATAGGCCGATTCTTGGTATAGGGACATAGTGTGTGAAGTTTTCTTTTTAGTAGTGTCGGTAACTTTCATAAATTACAAGGTAAAATAATTAGTAGCTTATGTATATAATGAATTAATAAACTTACGGAATTCAAAGGATTTAACTTAGGTTAAAATGTATAATGCTCTTGTCAAATTATTAATATGTTCTCATAATTTTAAAATTAGAGGGGCAAAACGGGGATTTCAAATGAATGGGAATTTTGGGTTTTACAACTTATTTGAGACAATTCAGCTTCTTGGTCATTTCATTGAACACAATTGCCCAGGAATAATTTGGACCGCTCTTTGGACACATTAGAGGGTGGCAATGCCATGGTTTGATCCTGAGAAGTTACCAAAATTAGGTCAAAAAAGATCTAAAAAAATTCCAAATTCTAACAAGCTAACTGCAGTAAACAAATAATGAACTTTTAACTGACCTGAACCACTCGACATTTAACGAACCCAATTCAGTTTAAATTTCAAAGAGCCTACGTCGTATTTTATATCCCAAATGAACTCTGAACTCCCATCGTCCCATAAATCTGTTGCATCCACAATACATTTTGCAGTATCAACATCCTCAATTACTGCTTGCATCTTAACACACCCTTTGGCAGGTACAGCTAATGTAGACTTGTAAAGCGACAACAACTGGGGTTTTTCTTTGAATTCAATACATTTAATTTCATCGGTGCTAAAGATTAGTGCTTTGTATTGTCCTAAGAAACCACGACCTCCAATAACGTTTTCACCATAAATAGCCGTTATGCTAGCACGTAGTCGTACCGCTCTAACAAGATGAAAGATCAGTTGCATCGTAGTGTCTACGGCATTCTTAATTGCAATATAATCTAAGCTTATATTCCCATCTTCCCGATTGAACTTAATGGTGCCGCACATTGTATTTGATTTCCCTTTCCAAAATTCCATGAGCTCCGCAGGTTCCGCAGTAATGCTGCCATTGCTCAGTAGGTATGTTTTATCGTTATTTGCACTTGTAGCTTTCATCAAACAATGAACCTCAAGAGATGATGATAGAGGGATGGAATGACCCGAGCTCGGGTTTCCTAAGGGAATAAATACACCATTCCAGAAGGGTTTCGCCTCGTGCCATTTGCGGTTAAGTAAGATATATAACAATTGTCATTGTCATTATCTAAATCCATCCACCCATCTGCTGCCAACTGTGTATCTACAACAGAAATTGTCCCAAATATACTGCCCTGATCAAAAGGATGTTTAACAGTGACGGTCATTGACAATATCTCAAGCCTAGATTTGAGATATTCATTCCTGATGAAAATCAAAAAACCATAACACAAAACTAAAAACTAAAAACTAACTACACATCACAAAATTACAAGTTCTTTATATAATGAATTCAACAATGTAAAACCAACTATTTTCTTTGTTTCATAAAAGAGGCACCCTACTTTTAGGTCGAGTTTCGTATTTATACATATTTATAGTTTTGTGTTCTTAACAGGTTTACATGTTTAAAAAAACATCGTTTGGCTTATACCATATTCAAATTTGAAGATATTGTTGATGAAAAGGTATTCTTGTGATGTTCTTCCCTTTAATGTTATATGCTCAGTTATACTGATTTGAAATCTTTAATCATCTCATAAATAGGAAAGTACGTTTCTCTCTCTACTAATGATAAATAAAAAAACACTTTACAGCAAGTTGACAAGAAAACAACATTTACCACTCTACTCAGATTACTGATGATAATCAAGTACAATAAGGGTAAAAACTAAGATAAAAGCGTGAAAAACTTACTTGAATGCGCATTCAAAGAATGCATCGAGAGTGTACCCGGCATCAACGCCTGATAAAAAAGAAAATTTGTGAAATCAAGCTTATGTTAAATCAATCCTGTTAAAATAATGACGGATTTGGGGCATGTTTTATCTTTAGTAGTTTAAGAAACAGATATCATTTTATGTTTGCAAAGAAATATTTTTGGTAATCACATTTTTTCACAAAATAATACACCATGACCAACCGGCTTACTTATTACCTAGTATTAAACTAGGAGGGTTTCTCTGTGGTCCACAAAGCTTTATACCAATTTTTTGACATATTAAATAACCTGGTTTTCTTTTTTGCATCAGATCCTCGTACTAGAGATTTCACAAAATCTTTCCTTTCCTACTAAAAAACAAAATGTAACCTAAAACTTTAATGATAATCATGTCTTATAATCTGTTTATAACAGTTGCATTATATATAACAGTTGGCGAAAAATACTACTATGGAAAACAAAACTTAAAACTTTTAAGCCGAAAAATACTACTATGGTAAATGATAAACTGAAATGAAAATGAGATACCTGTTGGTTGTTATTTGTAAAACGGTTCCCAGATTAGGGTTAAGATAATCAATAAAGGTACCGGATATTCACTTGAAATCGTGGTATCACTTTTCAATAGAAACTATTCGACCCTATGTCTGGGTTACACGAATATCTCTATGGGATAAGACCAAGTGATGTTCTTGTTTTAGGCACAAACCAAAAACCAGATGCGTATAGAAGTGTTTAGGGTTTTGTGTTAATCGTATTGTTAAAACGTATATCCATGCAGAATGATGTGACCTCTATTTATAATAGAGAATACTCAAAACCCTAGCCCATGGAATTATGTATAATTAACGGCCCATTAATTATAACATAATACTTTCCATAATAGTAGGAATCAGTGGTTAAAAACGAGCAGCAGAATAAACTGATGCAGTCAGCAGAATCATCTAGCAGCAGATTCTACTAGTAGAATCCATCAGCAGAATCTTTCATCAGCAGAATCAATCTATCAGCAGGATCATGCTGTTAGCAGAATCCTATCAGCAGGATCAACTGTCAGCAGAATCTTATCAGCTGATTCAATACATAACCACTATTGAGTCAGGGGATTCAGTGATCAAATAGGTGTATACTCCATACCTCCAAACCCATTACCAGGTGTGAATCAATCCCTCAAGTGCACTAAATTTTCCAACAATCCTCCCCAAATTTAGTTCACTACTTTTGCATGAAAAAACAAACACAAACCAAAACAAGTGCATAAATGAAAATATCCTGAGGATTGAATTTCCACATTAGTACATATACTTTCAAATATTCGAGAATCAGGGTGTTCTAAGAATTGAACCCTTCAACCCATTTGAATACCTGATGATAAATACACACAAGTTTTCAAACACTAAAATAATCCTGACACTATACAAGCCATGTGTCCATATACAATTCATAAATGTTGTAAAAGCTAAAAGTCCAAAGCTTCCTGAAGCGGCAAAACTTCAACATTCACATAGGTGGTTCATCTTTAATTCATGCTCCTGCTTAGCACTTTTTCAAAGAAAATTAACCATTAAGAAGTGAAGACTTCATCCTCCTTTCAGCAGGTAACAAGCACAACCTTGGGATGTTTGTGATACATGTGCTTCAGTCCACTAAATGATCAGCTTTCCACATTGAACTCAGCTTCCAAGTTTCCTTAGAAGGGAGTTGGGTATCCTTGCATTCAGTGACTAAGTTGGACTTAAACTCATCCCTTGAGCAGACTTCAAAACCAAGTCTCTAGCCAAACCCTTCGTCAAGTGATCAGCTAAGTTTTGTTGAGATCTAACAAACTCTATAGATATCACCCCATTCATGATAAGTTCACGAATCATGCTATGCCTGACACCTAAATGTCTAGACTTCCCATTGTACATCTGGCTATAAGCCTTTGCCAATGTAGCAGCACTATCACATCGGATAGAAATAGGTGCTATAGGTTTAGGCCACAATGGAATCTCAAGAAGCAAGTTTTTCAACCATTCAGCTTCTTTGCCAGCAGCAGCTAAAGCCACAAATTCAGATTCCATGGTTGAACTGGTAATGCAAGTTTGTTTCTTGGATGCCCAAGAAATTGCACCTCCACCAAGTAGGAATACCCAGCCACTAGTAGACGAATTGTCTTCAGTGTTACTGATCCAACTTGCATCAGTATATCCTTCTAATACTGAAGGATAACCAGTATATGAGAGACTATAATCCATAGTTCTCTTCAAATACTTAAAGACCCTCTGAATTGCTTGCCAATGATGAGCACTAGGATTACTAGTATACCTGCTCAGTTTACCCACAGCAAAAGCAATGTCAGGTCTTGTACAAGTCATGGCATACATCAAGCAGCCAATCACCCTAGAATACTCAAGTTGAGATACAGCTTTGCCAGTATTAGGCATTAGCTTCTCACTTGTATCCATAGGAGTACTCACTGGAGTACAATCAAAGTAATTAAATTTCTTTAACACCTTCTCAATGTAATGAGACTGAGATATAGAAATTTTGTTACTTTTATGTTTAATCCTTATGCCAAGGATAACATCTGCCTCCCCCATATCCTTCATGGAGAACTTTGATGACAAAAATTCTTTTGTAAGATCAACTTGATTTTGGTCAGTGCCAAAGATCAACATGTCATCAACATATATACAAATGATGACTCCTTTACCAGATTCATCAAATTTGCTATATACACATTTGTCAGCCTGATTAAGTAAATAACCACTAGACAAAACCACTTCATCAAATTTTTGATGCCATTGTTTAGGTGCCTGTTTTAGTCCATAAAGAGACTTAATCAGTTTACACACCTTGTTTTCATTGCCAGGCATGATGAAGCCTTGAGGTTGGTTCATGTAAACCTCCTCATCTAAATCACCATTCAAGAAAGCTGCCTTCACATCCATCTGATGAATAATCAGATTGTGAATTGATGCCATAGCAATTAGCAATCTTATGGTACTGATACGTGCTACTGGAGCATAAGTATCAAAGTAGTCTATTCCTGACTTTTGTTTAAAGCCTTGAATAACTAATCTTGCCTTGAACTTTTCAACAGTTCCATCTACCTTCATTTTCTTTTTGAAAATCCATTTGCTACCTAGAGGTTTGCAACCAGGTGGTAGATCAGTCAACACATAAGTGTTGTTGCCCATGATGGAATTCATCAAATCATCAATTGCTTCTTTCCAGAAAGCAACATCCTGGGACTTCATTGCTTCTTCAAATGTTTTGGGATCATCCTCAACAATGAAGCAATAAGAGTATTGGTCAGAGACCTCACTCCTTGTACCTTCAATTAAGTATAATTGAAACTCAGGTCCAAATGATTTTGGAGTCCTCACCCTATTGCTCCTTCTGAGCTCAGGTTCAGGTTGTTGTTCCACAACCTCAACAGGAACCTCATCAGTAGGAACCTCATCAGCAGGAACCTCTGAAACACCATTGTCATTGGTTCCATTTGGAATCCTTTGACTTGGTCTAGGGATAGATGAGAATCTGTTCTCATCAAAGATTGCATCCCTTGATTCAATTATTGAGTTAATTGAAACAGACTCATTAGGTTCTATAACATAAAACCTATATGCCTTGGAATGCTCAGCATATCCAATAAAGATGCATTCAATGTCTCTTTCACCCAAAGTTTTCTGCTTTGGATCAGGGAGTCTTACAACAGCCCTACAACCCCATATCCTAAGATAATTAAGATTAGGTTTCTTTTTAGTCCAAAGTTCATAAGGGGTAACTTTGTTCCTTTTGTTGGGAACCCTATTTAATAAATAGCAAGCTGTTAACATAGCTTCACCCCAGAACCCTTGACTCAGCCCTGAATAGGACAACATGGAATTAACCATCTCCTTCAGCACCCTGTTTTTCCTTTCAGAAATACCATTTTGCTGAGGAGTATAAGGGGCAGTCGTTTCATGGATTATACCAACATACTGAAAATACAGAGTATCCATGTACTCACCTCCCCTATCAGTCCTTAATCTTTTGATCAAGGAACTTTGTTGCAATTCAACTTCAGTTTTAAATACTTTAAATTTATTTAATGCTTCATCTTTAGAATGTAATAAATAAACATGACAAAACCTAGAAGCATCATCAATAAAGGTCACAAAGTATTTCTTATTCCCCAAAGAGGGAGTAGCATGTAAATCACAAAGGTCACTGTGAATTAACTCCAAAACTTTAGTTTCACGTTTTACTCCTTGAAAAGGTTTCTTAGTTATCTTGTTCAACATACAAGTTTTACACTTTTCAGTGTTCATATCAAAAGCTGGTATTAACCCATCCTTAGACATATCTTGCATCCTTTTAAAATGTACATGACCAAGTCTTGCATGCCATAGGTTTGAATCATAAAGTTTAGATGTAGATATAAAAGAAGAATCAATATTATCATGAACAATATTAAGTCTGAACATTTGATTACACAAATAACCAAAACCAATAAACACACCATTTTTAGACAAAACAAATTTATTAGATTCAATAACCTGTTTATAACCACAATTATTCAAAACACTACTAGAAACCAAGTTTTTCCTAATATCAGGAACATGTAAAACATTAAACAAAGAAACAATCTTTCCAGAACTAAACTTCAAATCAACACATCCTTTTCCATGCACCAGGGCAGTTGACTCGTTTCCCATATGAAGAATAGAACCATCATTCATTGACTCGTAGGTCTTGAACCAGCTTCTATCTTTACACACATGAATTGTAGCACCAGAGTCAACCCACCAAGCAACATCATCATCCTGCACAAAATAAATTTCAGATATATATGTAACATAATAAATCTCAAAAGACTTTTTAAATATAATCTGACCTTTCAGAGAATTGGTGTTACCATTCCCTCCACTTGTGCCTGATCCATTGGATTTGTTTCCAACTTTACCACCTTTGCAATCTTTCCTGAAGTGACCAGGTTTCCCACACTTCCAACAAGTCACCTTAGGTTTCTTGTTAAGATCAGATTTGGTGTTACTTGATGCTTACGCTTGCCCTTGTTGTCATTGTACTTGGTGGAGTTGTTATGCTCCACCATATTGACAACTGATGGACCAGTAGCAGTGCTACTCTTTGGCTTGTCATTCTCTTGAGCTTTGAGTGAATCCTCAATGCGCAAGTGACTGCCCAACTCAACAAGAGTTAACTCCTCCTTCTTATGCTTAAGCATATGCTTGAAATATTTCCAAGAAGGAGGCAGTTTATCGATGATACAAGAGACTGAAATAGCCTCATCCATGTTCATCTTGTGTTGTGTGAATCGACCAAGTATACCAAGAAGTTCATTGTATTGTTCCATGACAGGTCTAGAATCAACCATTTTGTAATTGTTAAAATTACTTACAAGGAACTTCTTACTTGATGCATCCTCAGCCATATACTTGGCTTCCAAGGAATCCCATAGTTCTTGTGAAGTTTCAACATTCTGATAAATATCAAATAGAGAATCAGACATACCATTTAGAATTAAACCTCTGCTAATGTAGTCATCATTCTCCCACTTGCTTCTTGCCCTCATCTGATCCGTAGTAGCATCTTCTCCAAAATCTTCTGGAATCTCAGTAGTAAGAACATACACCACGTTCATGCTAGTCAGCAAGAATTGCATCTTCTTCTGCCATCTTCTGAAATCCACACCTTCAAACTTTTCCAACTTGGAAAAGTTAGCAGCTATTTGTCTCATAGCAGCAGCCATTGATTATCACTAATAGTTTCTATTGATTGTTGGTTGTTATTTGTAAAACGGTTCCCAGATTAGGGTTAAGATAATCAATAAAGGTACCGGATATTCACTTGAAATCGTGGTATCACTTTCCAATAGAAACTATTCGACCCTATGCCTGGGTTACACGAATATCTCTATGGGATAAGACCAAGTGATGTTCTTGTTTTAGGCACAAACCAAGAACCAGATGCGTATAGAAGTGTTTAGGGTTTTGTGTTAATCGTATTGTTAAAACGTATATCCATACAGAATGATGTGACCTCTATTTATAATAGAGAATACTCAAAACCCTAGCCCATGGAATTATGTATAATTAACGGCCCATTAATTATAACATAATACTTTCCATAATAGTAGGAATCAGTGGTTAAAAACGAGCAGCAGAATAAACTGATGCAGTCAGCAGAATCATCTAGCAGCAGATTCTACTAGTAGAATCCATCAGCAGAATCTTTCATCCGCAGAATCAATCTATCAGCAGGATCATGTTGTCAGCAGAATCCTATCAGCAGGATCAACTGTCAGCAGAATCTTATCAGCTGATTCAATACATAACCACTATTGAGTCAGGGGATTCAGTGACCAAATATGTGTATACTCCATACCTCCAAACCCATTACCAGGTGTGAATCAATCCCTCAAGTGCACTAAATTTTCCAACAATACCTTAAGATTCCAAGAGCACCTATTCCAACAAAAAGAGAAAACATTTTTTGTTTGTGCCTCAAATAACAAAAGCAGAAATAATAGATGATCTTGGGTAAAGCTTAAGACTAGAAACCCCCACAAGCCCTTGCCAACAATAATGTTCATCGCCACAAAACACAAACACCGATATGAAGAAGAAGGGAGAAGAGTAAGAAAGAGTGTGTGAGAATGAGTGGAACTTTTGGAGGTGATTTATTGTGAAGAAAGAAATGAATCAACGGTTGAGATTTAATGTGGTGAATTTGATCTCAACGGTTTTGGGTTGTTTGTGAAAAGCATCACACAGATCGGTGACGTGGATATTGGGTTGTTTTTGTTGGGAGAGTGAGTTTTGGGTTTTTTGTATTTCTTTTGTTTTTTCTCTTAATTTAAGATAATTTTATGTTTGATGTAGCAGGAATGCAACATTAACTATTCTTAATAACCTCTCTATCTCTTGCTTGGTGAATTTCCATGTAGAATCTACACACAATATACCATGCTTTAGTATAATTGAATGCAACACCATTAACACACCAACAATTGCTTTCAGGCATGAGTCGGAGCAAGGTGAACTTTAATGATAAGGAAAGACAACCGTAGATTTGGATTATTTTATATCCTTTTTATAAGAATAAGCCTGTTTAGCCTTTCTTTAAAAAAAATAAATAATAAATAAAAAAAATAAAAAATAAAAAAAATCCCTTGGAATGAAATGGATAAAGTGGGTAAAAAGATAGCTACAATAGTAGCCAAATGGGTAAAAATTTGTAATACTCTAAAGTCTAAACAACATAAGTGGTATTGAAAAGTTTGGCAATTAGCCCTCACGAGATGTATTCAACGAAAAAACGTGATAAAGAAATTGTAACCATGCCACCAAGAGGAAGTTGCTTGGCCAAAAGATCGAAAAGGATTAAATCCATGCATTGGAACACATTATGATATTTTCATTTATGTTGATCCGTTTAGAGGTTTCAAGTTTATGCTCCGTTTAATGTTTGTTCGATTAAGTTGTCTTCGTTATAGCATTTTGTTTGGTTCATTATTGTTAAGACTTTGTTCGCAATGGTGATCGCATATTTAATGATCATCATTCATCAACAGTTTCTATTGTCAGTGGGTAGTCTTACAATTAAAGTTGTCTAAATTGTTCGAACTTTAGCTCTTTTCAAAGCTGTATATTTGATCAAGGTATTCTGTGTAGATATTAATTTGTGGGTTGGTATGGTATATTAAAATTGGATGGGACTCAACTTCTACCTTTTGTATTTTCTTTGCTTTCGACAGCAATTTTGGCCATTTGCACACGACTTCTACCTTCTTCACAAGCTTTGTAATAGCACACCTTTTCATGGCCTAAGTTTGATTAAACAAATTAGCGAAGTAAACTAATACCATACTAGTTTTACGAGAATGGACCAATTTTTGTCAATTTACCAATCTGAACAATGATGCAATTGTTGGAATTTTAAATCATATTAACAATTACTAATATTAAAGCAAATAATTACACGAGTACACAATGGAAGATAAGATCAAGTATAGTATAAAGTAACTAACATAAGATAAAGAATCGTGTACCTTTTAGCAATAAATCAACAAATCTTTAATACACGCGTGTGTGTAAATCAAACACACGAACCACTAAAAATCAAAGTATGATCTCCCTATGATAGCTCACATTACACTTAAAGAAAGAACACTAGTATGCTAGTGCTTAATACAGGAATAAACAACGGAACACGATGTTCTTGTTTTGGGTTTATACGATTGAATCCCACAAGGAAATAACATGATCATATGTATAAGAAAACAAAACAGTAATGCATGCATGTATATATAATATTAGCATGCATGTGCATGGATTTTTTCATGCATATAATATGACTTTCTCTCTTGATGGTCGAATAGAGAAAACAGAATAAGGATTATTATTATTATTGTTATTATTATTATTATTATTATTATTATTATTTTTTTTTTTTTTTATTTTTTGTGCGCGCGCATGATATAATGATGTTAAAGATCATTATATATTTTAAGCAACTTGGTCTCAAAGTCATACTCAAACACCTTCTCTAGTTTGCTAGAAACGACACTCGGACCCCTTCTCTTTTTTCTTGTTCGACCCGCCTAAACAAACACCCCATAGGATTAGGTTTTCGTACTAACAAGTCCCTCACTTGATAATAAAGTGTTTGTTAATTAATTATAATGTCCAACATTGTAATTAACGAACATTATAATTAACGACCGTTTAAGTATTCAGTGTATTCCTGTTTAATTTAATTAACACATCTAATATATTAATTACTTTATAGTGTTCTCTAAATGTATGTGTGTGTGCCCCCAATAGGCTCACGTGTTTTCGGCCATAGAGTTATTTATGATATGGGCATATCCCAACAGCATTATCATTTTCAAAATCGCATGCGCTACTCAAAAAACACCCTCTTATGGTGACACGTGTTTCGAGCGCACTTATAGGCTATAGCGGGCGCATTTTATGTGAGGTGCGAGTTGGTTTTATTATTATCAATGCGGTCTTTATACATATTTTTTATAGAAGAATGATTGAGAGGCATAAACTCATACTTAATTTTATGCCTAAACTTGGGTGTTGCTTTTTCATTAGTTGTAACTTAGAGACCCACTTCATCATAAATTAATGAGTTAATGACACATATTTTTAGGCACAAAATTAGACATGAGTTTAGACCTTCAAATTATTTCTCTTGTTTATATTGTAATTGTCTTTTTCAATTAAATTCATTTGATCCTAAGTTTTTACCTTTGTCTTTTTTATTCGAAGCTTTTAATTCAATTTTAGAGACCTACCACCCTATCCGTTGAATAAGGATTTGCAGGCATCAACACCTTCATTTATTTGATTTTACCTACCATAGTACCATACTATCCTAATATTAATTGAAAAACGTTAAAATTGTGTAAAATGATGATACATGGGGTATTCAAAATAGTGAATATTTTGTGTAGTAAAATGCGTCTAGCTCCATGTTATTATAATTTTGTGTAGTTGCGAATTATAGAAGTACACACGAGTTTTTTTGTTTTGAAGATGCATAAGCTTTTAAAAGTGCACTTGAGTTTGTCCACTTATGATATTGTGTCTAACTTTTGGTTTGTTGGCTTGTTCAAGGCGCGCATAAGTTTTGGCTTATTTGAAATGCGCTTATGTTTGATATGCACAATGTGCGCCTACCTAGTTTGGAAGAAAATTTAAGTGTAGTTAGGTATATAGTTAATCTATGCGTGCCCAGTGTGTCAACAACACACTTAGATTTGCCAGGTGTAGTATATCTAATGGATCATCACTAAAAAGTCCATTTTTTAAAATACATACGGGCACTTCATTTTGAATCGAAAAACAAGCTTTAAATTTATATGGAGAGGACATATGTATACTAACAGCTTACTTAATAATCATTGGGCTTAAATTTTGATCATTAAAGAAAAACCTACAATTACAAATGACTGAGCCAAAATTATTTCGAGTCAAAACAGCACCTTAGCTTACATGGTTATGCATCATATTCTCAAAAACTCCTTCATTTTTAAAATAAGTGTTAGTTACAGGGTTTAAAATAAGTGTTAGTTGAAGGTTTTGAGTGCGCATGATTTTTGGCTTATTTGAAATGCGCTTATGTTTGATATGCACGATGTGCGCCTACCTAGTTTTGGAAGAAAATTGAAGTGTAGCTAGGTATATAGTTAATCTATGCGTGCCCACTGTGTCAATAATTAGATTTACAGGTGTAGTATATCTAATGGATCATCACTAAAAAGTCCATTTTTTAAAATACATACGGGCATTTCATTTTGATAAAATACTAGCATAAAAGTTCATTTTGAATCGAAAAAAAAAAAAAAAAAGAAAAAAAAAGCTTTAAATTTATATGAGAGACGACATATGTATATTAACTGCTTACTTAATAATCATTGGGCTTAAATTTTGATCATTAAAGAAAAACCTACAATTACAAATGACTAGCAAAAATTATTTCGAGTCAAAACAGCACGTACCTTATAGCTTACATGGATATGCAACATATATATATTCTCAAAAACTCCTTCATTTTTGAAATAAGTACTGTTAGTTACGGGGTTTAGCGTAACTAATAATTTGACACCAATCTAGTTTAATCACTATAACTTTGTAGTCCTCAACTTACCAAGTTTTACAGTTTTCCTTCTTCTGTGTGACAATGATAAACAACCTTGACATAAAACTACAACATACAAGTATACACAAAGAAACAATCTTTACACGAAAATAAATTTAACAGCAAAAAGCACCAACTAATAACCTCACACCAATCGTTACACCAATCCACTATATATATTCACACAATATTCATCTTACAAAACCACATAACTTTCATTTATTTCAAATAATTTGAACCACTCTGCACACTTTATTACATTGGCTTGACCGGGGTACCGCGAATTTATGAGAATTTCATAGGACTATTCCATTCTCACTCTCGTCGGTACGGATACGTTCGACTATATATTCATACCGGTTATAAACGCACATTTCTTTAATTATAAGAATGTACAATGGATATATTAATGGTTTACATGATAGATCTAAGCTTTACAAAATTGGTTACCCACCAACGTATTTCTTAAGGTGCTTATTCACGGGTGATGGTAAAAAAAATACTTTTCATTATTGGATTCATTCACTGGAGAATTTAGTGGGAATGAAAATCAGGCCTAAAGCACTAAAAAGATACGCGGAAGATGTTCGACAATAATGTGGAAACTGAGCATAGTGGGATTTTCTCTTACATACGTTTTCCTGAATGTGAGAGCAATCTGACTATACTATGTTTCCACATTAGTGGCGGACCTGGATGTCTCAAACATCTTCCGTGTAGCTTTTTAGCGTCTTAAGCCCCGATTTGCATACCCATTAAATTATCCGATAAATGATCATCCAATAACCAAAAGCATTCGTTAACAATAACAGTGAATAAGCATTTTAAAAAATATATTCTTGGTGGGGAACCAATTTTGTAAAGGTCGGATCTATCATGTATACTATTAATATAACCATTATACATTCTTATAATTAAAAAATGAACGTTTATAACGGCTATTAATATAGAGTCGAATGTATCATTTCAGTACCAACGAGAGTCGAATAATCGTATAAAATCCTCCCACAAACTCGATGCACACGGTCGAGCCAACATAGTAATCCATCGATCGCGTAACGACCTTGACTGCAAGGTGGAAGGGTTATGGACTTTTTTTTTTTGTGATAACATTTTGTGTTTGTGCCCAAAAGTAAAAATAAATTGGTGGGTTTTAAAGGGATGTAGATGTGGGTTACCATGAAGAACAAGACAATGAGAAAGAGTGTGAGAATGATCGTCGACTTTTAAAGAGAGAGGTAGATGGTATAGTCATAAATGCTATAGTATGGACGGTGGAAAATAACACAGATCAATGAGCTGGATACTAGGTTGTTTTTGTTTGCAATCAATGATGTGTAATTTTTTTTATTTTTTATTTTATATATTTTTTTAAGGTGTTAAGTTTGTTTTTAACAGAAATGATTATTATAAAAAATAATAAATATCAAGATGCTAGAAAGTTACGATGGATTACTTAACCAACTAGAAAATGTCCTACCGCTATATTTTGGCAATTAAAAAGAAACTAATCGAATGGAATGAAAGATGTCACATTTCCTTAACGAAAGAGAGCTAAATGTGATAGTATTATGATATTTCCAAATAAATATTGAGGCGATGATAACATAAACATGATCTTTTTTGAGACTTGAACCTGGCCATTTGTCGATCCATGCGAGTCAATCATGAGAAGAAGAAGGCAAAGGGAACTATATAGTACAACTTTTTTGGTGTTTAGTTAATATATATTCAGTTTATTTGTTAGAATTTGTTTTGAGTCGGAAATGTGAATATTTACATGTTAGGGATAAAAGAAATAACTTTTTTGAAAACAATTTTTTTAATTGTTATGAACTTACTTAGCAAATGCAACGGATAAATGAAATGGATGAGTATACCAAAATGTATTTACTTTTTTATTACAAGAATAAGTTATATGTAGTTTTTGATTTATAGAATCTCATAAATTAATTTGTTTCTAAAACATAATGTGTAAACTAAAATGAAACATGTTTACTAATTACCCACAGTGTACTCAATGTTTGATGGTTGACGCTAGTGAAAAAAGGATAAAACAATGACGGTTTGCCACTCGATCACCGGCTACAATAGTTTAAACTTTACATTCAGTGAATTTTCGTTGAAGAAAATTGTTGTCCTGCTTAAATAGTTTCAAGATACATGTGAAGAGTAAAAATGTATAAAGGATATGGTAAATTCGAGAGCGAGTGTCGAGTCAAATCTTCAATCAAATTTAAAAAGATAAGTAAGTGCACTCACATTTGTGTTCTTAGTTAATGAGTTAATGATTATCTAGTATAAACAAACATATGATACGCACAAGATTTTGCTTGTTCGCGCGTTGGAGCCGGATAAAAACAAATTTGGATGACAATAACATAAATTATAAAAATTCGATATTGATTTGATACCTTGATTAGTAATAGATCATAATTTAAATTAATAAATAGTTAAAATGATTAAATTACTAACTTTTTTCACTATCACTTACACCAAACCCATATTTACCATAACAAAATTCACATACATAAATTAACGCTACTGTACATTATCGCCGCTATGAGCGAGAAATTGTCTAGTTATGCCTTTAAAGCCAACATGGGTTATGCGTAGGCATGTCCAATTACGTTAATTTAACTTTCTTTGTCAGTTGTGATAACCTTTTGGCCGGCTGATGCGGAAAAATATACTATTGTAGCAACAAACATTTTTTTACCAAATTGAGATGAAAAAGCTTGCAAATATAGGAACAGATTCGTTAATAGATAACGAAAATACATGCTTTAACCTGTTGCATAAAATATATTAGCTTTACCTCAGCCAGAAACTCACGCTAAAACGATATATTATAAAAGTTATACCGAACCCTGTCAAAGTTCGTTCGTGTTTCTGGTGTATACAAGTATAATCCATTCCAAAACAATATCACACCATGAATTTACCACAAATTTTAGACTCTCTCTACAAAACAGTACAACACCATGAATTTACCACAAATTCTAGACTATCTCTTCAAAACATTACCACACCATGAATTTACCACAAACTTTAGATTACCTCTTAAAGACTCGTGTATGGCCTAAATTACCACATTTTTATGTGTCAACTTCCAAGTTAAAATAAGCAAAAGTCTCAACATCTACAATTAATGAACCAAAGCCTTGGAATCAAATCGAAACAAATGAAAACTTTTAGACTAAAGAAATTAAAAACTAATTTTTTTTTTTTTTTTTTTTTTTTTAAAGAATTAGACTCTGCCTTGACTCCTCGCTATTTTATGGCAACTTAATTACATTTATGAGTGATCAACCTAGCTAGGTTGTTATCAGAGGCTAGAATCCTATTACATGCGTGAAACGATACACGCAAAGGTCTCTCTTTATGTCAACTCATATGTGAGTGTATGAGTAGTTTATTCAATTTATTGCCAACAACTTTTTTTTTTTTTTTTTTTTTTTTTTTTTTTTTGTAGAGAACAAAAATTTGCATAACAAGTCTTTACATTTTAGTTGAAACTACGTAACTCGTCTCTAGAAACCATCCATGTAACAAAAATTAACGTAAAACCCTGTCCCCCATTGCTGAGCGAGGGTAAAAATCATCGGTTAATATTACCTTAATTTGTTCATACCTTCGGTTTGCGAACGGAATTTCTAGAGTCTTTTTTGGAAGCTCTCATTTTGTCCTTGTCGTATGATATTGTTACTAAAAGTATTATAATTAACTTCGACTAACTAAAAAGGTAAATAAAGAGTGATGGATTAAGCCTAGGAGATATACAAAGTCTGTCACTTTTCAGTTTCGTTACAAAGTTAAAGCTATTATGTGACAACTGGCAAATTAGGGAGCCATTTTGAAAACCCGCATTACTTTAAAAATTATAATTTTGAAATATTTGAAAAGTTTATCGTGACGAGATATTTTATGGACGTTGGAATGTTATTTTAATTGTACGTTATTTATGGGATTCGATTATTTATTAATGGTTTGGTTTGGTTCATTCGTGATGATTTATTTTTGAGATCATTATTTTGGCACTACATTGACTCCGGCACTAGGATAACCTAACAATTTTTATTATTTTAATATCGGTTCGGATATTTATATTTTTGGAACGTATCGCAAGGTTTTGATTATTTTGGAATGATTTCGGTTCGAGAAAGTTGATTTGTTATTAAAGGTTTTGGGTTTGGTCCGTGCATTTACACCGGGCTACTTAACCCACCTTACCCCTTAATATTATTATTATTATTAATAAAAAGTCCTTTTTTTTTAAAAAAAGAGTAAACACAAAATCGTCCTTGTGGATCTGATATAGCAACACAACAACACCAACTCCCTCATCATCTTCACAACACTCTCTCTCTCTTTTTTTTAACACAACCATCGCCGCCCCCTTAAACCCCAATAGCACCACCACCGCCACCCTCACACCAAAAATAACACCACCATCTTAACCATCTTTTCCCGATCTATCTATTGGTATAAACCACGCGCGATTTGGACCCCTCTAACACCACGTACGAATTTATACCACCACTTTAACACCACCTTTGTCATCCTTTCTTTTTGGGTTTTTGAAGAAATCGAGCTTTGGAGCTTTATTGAAGGTGAGTGGCCACGAATCTTATTCGTGCGCCTCGATTTGTACCCAAACCGTGGGTATACGGATTTTTCTTGTTGGGTTTTAATGAAATCTTGACTAAAAATGATGGGGAAATGATATTTTGTCATTAAAAATCCGTTTGGTATCTTGGGTATTGACTTGACTCGAGTTTGGTGCTCGAATGGTGATGTTTGGGTCGCGTTTGGATTTGGTTTCGCTCGTATGGAGCTTAACCGAGACACATGGTCTCGGTGTGGTTATAACCTTGACTCGTTTGGGAGTCTAGGGTGATTTTTGGTCCGATATTATTTGGTTTCTTGGTTTTTGATTCTTGATATTTTGAGTATTGGATGAGTTGTGGTTGTTTGGTATTTTTGTTGTTGTCGTGGTTTGTGGCCGACGACCCTATGGGTCCGTTTGGTTCGATTGGGCTCGTTTAGAGCAATGCCGAGACCTAAGGGTCTCGGGCGTGACCATAATATGGTTATTGTGGTGTCATTTTGACCCGGGTTTGACTTGGTAAGTCGACCCGTACGTATGGTATATACTATTGTTGTTGTTTTTATTATGGTTATTATTATTGTGTGGCATTATTTTTGGACCGAAGCTTTTGGATGGGTCGAGACACTTTGTGGTCTCGACATGGTATACTTGTGATTTGGATTATGGAGTTGTGTTGACGAGTGTGGATTTGGGGACCGATTGTGAGACGGTCACTAGAATGACGGAGATAGGTTAGTCGGGTGCCGTAGTCGGACCCTAATGTTGTAGCACGTGGATATGGGATTGATTTGGACGGAGTTGATTTATTTATTTTGACATAGTTATTATTTTGTACTTGGACTATGAGCCGAGAGTGATGACTCGGACATGTGACCAAATTCTTATGACTCGATAAATATTCAAAATCAAACATTAAAAATAATACTCGTAATAATATTATTGATAATATAATCGTTTATATGCGTATATAGACGTGATAAACGTACATATATATATATATATATATATATATATATATATATATATATATATATATATATATATATATATATATATATATATAATATATATATATATATATAAATGCGTATATTAGTAATAAAACGATCACGAGTAAATGTTATAATAATATAACGATAATTATTTTACTATGCAAATAGTGCAATAAATGTCGGAATATTATTATAAATAAATAACTTGAAATAATGTCGAGAACTAATATATCGGGTGAGTAATAAATAAAAACATGATGACTTTTATAAATTTGGAAAACTTATCGAGTTATACGAGTTGTGGTTATTTAAAGTCCAAGTGGGCTTTATTATATGACTTTTGTGTTGTCACGGATATATGACGATTAATATAAACATTTTCTATAACAAGTGACTTATTTAATCGACGGATTAGATCGAGTTATTTGGCTATATAAAATGAGTATATTAATGGGCATCGTATCCCACGACGCCCATAGGTTTTGGTATATGTATTAGGATAATAAATTACTATGTATCTCGTGGAATTTGGCCGATTTGACGATATATATAGGGAATTTATTGGACTACGATATATACCAAATAGAATTCTTTGTGCTATGTGCTTTAGGTTGGGTATAATTTTGGAACGATATATTACGTAAATAAATATGGGAGATTACCAAATCGACGGATTTGATAAACTCTGATGATTTATTTAAATAATATATTGGGTTAATATTAGACCTATAGATGGTTTATTATTTCGTTCGTTGTGGCTTTTTGGTTTGAGTTGTGTCGACCCTTCACCCATATGGATACCAAACGTCGAATTTCAAATTAATATATGAAGATAATTCGAGAAATGGATATTTTTGGAAAGTAAAATGGAATACGTTCGGGAATGGGAATATTTGATTTTTGAGGAAATGATTTCTGAACGAGCTTGATATTGTTAGGAAATGCCGAGTCTGTAGTTGCCGTTACATGAGTTGCTTGAGTTGCTTACGTCCTTCTTCTATCGATTTCTTTTGAGGATTTTCTGGACTTGAGGTGAGTCATAGCCCCACTTTTACTCTTAAACTTTGTTTTCAATACTTGGGGTGAGAAACGTGCAAATGTTTTATGTGGACTATTATCGCTTTGTTTATTTAAAACTTGTTATGCTTATAGAACTAGGTAGGATTAAGCGAGGCCTAGTCCCGAACTAGGTAAGCTATTGATTTGGTTAATGAGCGAGGCCTAGTCCCGAACTTGGTAAGCTATTGATTGGTTGTTGAGCGAGGCCTAGTCCCGAACTAGGTAAGCTATTGGATTGATTATAGAGCGAGGCCTAGACTTGAGCTAGGTAAGCTATTGATTGGATTGATTTGAGCTATAGCGTGCACTTATAGGGTTGATTTGATTTGGTTGGATTATTTTGGTTGGATTATATTGGTCGGATTATTTTGGTTGGATGATTGAGGCCTAGTCTAGCTAGCAAGCGTTTTGCGTATATGTCCACTATATTGAATTATGAATATAAACCTATGATCTCACCAGCGAAAGCTGACTTTTAGCAAGTTTTCTCAGGTAACTAAGTGATGCCTTTGGATGCTTGGATTGGAGGCTTGGCAATGGCACCCGGTTATGGATCCATTTTCTAAAACTCTGATAAACTATTGTGGACCTATGTTTATTTCTATTGGGCCTTACTTTGGATAATTCTTGGGATAAATGTAAACTTTAAAACCCGTTTTGGTTGTGTTTTTCTTATGTTTACTTTATCTCGTTCTTTCATGACTGTGAATGGATACCAATCCCCGTAGCACCCCGAAAGCTTGTTGAGTCTTCCGCTGTATCAAATTTTGGGGGTGTTACATATTAAAAGTATCATAATTAATTTTGACTAACTAAAAAGGAAAATAAAGAGCAATGGATTAATTAAGGGTGCATTTGGTATGCTGCCATAAATGACAGTGGGTATGAGTTTAATAGTAGTGGTGGGTGCCTCACTGATACGCCTGGGCCGAGCCCATGGCCTATTTAGGTTTTAGGGTTTTACTCTTATAAATACATTTGTAATCCTTTATTATATTCAATCAAGTTTTCAATCAATAATATTCTAGTTCTCCAATCTTCTTCTTAAGGAGCCCGCGCCCGCTTGAAGTGGTGCCCTATCCCGATACAACCCCTAACCGGGTCGTATCAATTGGTGCTTTCATTGAGAGCTCTCGTTGAGAGGGCTTTTGATTAGGGTTTCCAATTATTAAAAAAAAAAAAAAAAAAAAAAAAAAAAAAAAAAAAAAAAACTGTTCACGCTACTGTTCATCGACCATCCCTGTTCATCAGACGTTACTGTTCATCGGCGCAACTGTTCATCAAAAATTACTGTTCATCGCGGGTACTGTTCATCAGAAAAAAATATATATTTTTTTTAGTTATTAATCGCTTGAGTATTATTCATGGCATCAGGTGGCAGCGATCAGGACGCGAAATACGCACTCTCAAAATTCTTGCAAATGGGTACGGTGGCCGAATATGAGAGTGAGTTTGTGGTACTTTCAAATAGAGTAACAGGGATCTCTGAATCTTTACTTACATCGTTTTATATCTCCGGACTAAAACTGAAGTTACAAATAGAACTGTTGAGGGCAAGACCTACAACTTTAGGAGAAGCCTTTTCCTTGTCTCATATAGTCGAGGCTCGTTTTGAGGCAATTGAAGAAAAGGAGAAAGAGCATATAATTGAAAAGAAAATAGATGTCATTCTACCATTAGAGGGTAAATTTGCTTCACCTAAGGCTGAAGAGTCATTTAATGCTGATGAGTATATTAGAGTTGAAGAGGTTGTGGGTGGTGGCGAAGTGCTTAAGGTTGGCGAGGATGAGTTGAATAGAGTGATATCGACACTTAAGGATGGAAGTGGTGAATTTGATAGTGGTTTGGATGAAATAAATTTGAATTTAAGCGAGGAATTAGCGGACTCTCAATCTGCATATTTTTCGCATCACCTTGAGGGCAAGGTGATTTTTGAAGGAGTGGGGAGTGTTATGGCATGTGTAGCGGAAGACGGAAGAATGATGTTGTGTTATGTCCAAGGCAAAGGAGTACGAAAGAAGGAAAAGGTGAAGGCTGCAATTCAAAGAAGATTATGGGATCCCGGATTACGCCAATGTTGCAGGAGGACGGACTGCCCAAACGACTCAAGAAGTCCAAACGTATGGCATAAAGATTATGTCATATAATCTATCTTTATTTACATGTCTTTGTTTAGGATCGTTTTCATGTTTATTTAGTAAAGTCAATTAAGAATTTTTTAAGACAACACCTTGAGGGCAAGGTGGTTTTGAAGGAGTGAGGAATGATACGCCTGGGCCGAGCCCATGGCCTATTTAGGTTTTAGGTTTTTACTCTTATAAATACATTTGTAATCCTTTATTATATTCAATCAAGTTTCCCCGCTTGAAGTGGTGCCCTATCCCGATACAACCCCTAACCGGGTCGTATCACTCACCTATGAAAGATCCATACCTATCTCTCTTTATGTATGCTAGACGAATACCCGTGCATAGCAACGGGATTTTATAACGACAGATCGTTTAGTAATAAAAGAAAGTTTATGGGTTATAAATGAAAAATAATAAAAGTTAGGGGTGGCAAATCTTGCCCAATTTGTAATTTTTGGGCGATTTTTGACACTTTTTTAAAAGTTTGGGGCGTTTTTTGCCCCCTTGCATTTATTTGATGGGCTCTTACAGGCAAAAGATAAAAACAGATATTATTAGATGGGCTTTCGAATCACACAATTCAACTTTCAAGAAATTACTCTCATTTTTTTTAATTAGTTGCATTTTTATTCATTTGTCCCAGCAGATTTTCCCAAATTTACATCAGTTTTTTTTTTTTTTTTTTTTTTTTTTTTTTTTTTTTTTTTTTTTTAAGAAAAAATAATTAAACATAGTTAAGACTTAGATGCTTGATCTTTTTTTACAAGATGAATTAAAGGAGTTTTTAGGACTGTTCCGAATGTTTTTAATAGTTGAATTATAATTTGCTCGTTTTAGCCCGTGCCCGTTTGACCCGATTTATAATTTGTCCGTTTAGCCCGTGCCCGTTTTAACCCGTGCCATTTTAGCCCATGCCCGTGCCCGCCCGTTTTGCCACCTCTAATAAAAGTTTGAAGATTTAGGGATTAAACATATGACATGAGCTTAAATATCAAAGTCAATAAGTCAACACATTTAGTAACTGATTTCCCCGCCCAAATTTATATGAAAATCAGTTACTAAATGTGTTGACTTATTGACTTTGTTGACTTATTGACTTTGATACTTAAGCTCATGTCAACATAATGTTTTGAAACCCGGTTGAACCGTTCCGGTCGAAAAACGGGTCGATTTAAACCGAGTCATGCTTTTAATAACTGAACCCGTCGTGTCCAGTTTTCAAAACTATATGTTTTTCCCAGTTGAACCTGTTGGTCCGGTCCAGTTTTCAAAACTATATGCAACATCAACTTGTTAGCTTGTATAAAGTTTTGTATGTTTTATTAATTTGTATAATGTGTATAATAACATATACTTTTCATTTTAGGGTGTTTTAAAAATAACATTAATTAGTGTGTTTAATTATTTTATATTTTATATTATGTTGTAGCTTGTTTAAATTGTATATTGTGAAAATTTTATTGTACTTTTTTAGTAAGAGGTGTTTTAATTGATTGTTTTTAATTTAATATAGATGTTTTTAATTGGTTGTACCATATGAATAAATTATTGTAATTTTAAGTTATGGGGTGTTTTAATAAAAGCATTAATTACACAATTCATTTTCTTTCACCATTGACTTTCAAGATTTCACTTTCAAGAGCATTAATTAGAAGGGCAAAATAGGGATTGACTGAAAATTCAGTTTTTCACTTTTCCCCTTTGACTAAATCTACATTATAAGTAGTTAAGATAGAGTATATATTATATCTATCATTCATTATCATAGAGGTGAGCCATCTAATCTTAAATAAACACTTTTAGGGCCCATTTGGTTTGTAGGTGTGTTTAGGATTATGATTTCGATTTTGATTTAAATTTGAATTTAGATTTAAATTTGAATTTGAATTTGAATTGTGTTAAAAATTGTTTGTTTTGTATGTTAAAATATAAAATGGGGTTAAAGTTTATATTTATTTTAATATTAAAGTAATAAAATGAGGTCACATATTTTTGTACTTTTGTGAATACAAACAAAGAAAGAATAAAAAAGAAGAGAGAGAGAAATTTGAACAGTAAAATTGTCATAAAACCAAGCATATATGACCGGATTTGAGTATCCACTCATGTGGGGTTCACTCTCATTTTCAATCCCCATCTACTCTTATCAAACAAATAATTTTACCATTTATCCTAAATCTAAATCCAAAACGCACAAACCAAACGGGCCCTTAATCACTTTTATACTCATAGTCTCATTCCCGTAGGGAATACCAAACGCACCCTAAGCTTATCAGATATGCAAAGTCAGTCACTTTTCAGTTTCATTACAAAGTTAAAGCTAAACGAGCTATAGTACTTTTGTTGCATTCTTAGTAGCGAGTTTTATAGTACTTTTGTTGCAAGAAAAACTTAATTTAAGAGAATCTTAAACGCAAAAAGTTATTTGGGAAAGTGAATAATAATACTCTTATATAAGTATGTAACATACAATAAGCACACTAAAAAATGAGGGGTGCTTGGTTGGAGGGTTAATGGAGTAGAGAATGGGAAAAGTAATGATTAAAGATGTTTGGTTGGAGTTAAGTAATATAATGATTATTTGGTAATTGGTAATGAACTACGGAGTATTATAAAGTAAATTTGGGGTAAGGGATTGATAACCCGGATCACCCATTTCTTTGCATTCATTTTCTCTTTACCTTTCTCTTTCCCTTTCCCACTACTAACCAGGCACACGCTAGTGTATAACTTTCAAAAACTTCATGGTATATACGATTTACTTTACTAGGAATCGCGGTGTCGAACTTCTGAGTTTTTACACCTAAATCCTTGAGCTTTTGTTTGACCCACGAAAATTTGCACATTACATTTGTCAACATCTAACCTTGAACCATAAAGAAAACAGTTTGATATTCACACTTAAAAATTTACTTTTCATATATATACTTTAGGATAAGGCTGCTCATCGGTCTAAAACCGGACCGGACAGAGAAAAATCGGACTGGACCGAGACCGAATCCGGCAAAAAATTTAGACCGAGACCGAACCGAATGTGTCGGTCCAGTCTCGGTTCCGGTCCGTTCTCGGTCCCGGTCCGGTCTCGGTCCAAATAGGCTAAATGTCTGGTTTTTAAGTTGGACCGGACCGGACCGAGACCGAAATTATAAAAACCCTTATACCAAGACCGGACCGAATATGGTCGGTTCGGTTTCGGTCCTGTTCGGTACAGTTGGTTCTGTCGGTCGGTCCGGTTCATCTGGTCCATTTGCTTACCCCTACTTTATTAGGTCTTTGTGATGAAATGTGGAGTTTATATTGGTCAAAGGCTAAAAAGGTAGAAACAAGTCAACAACTGTTCATATACAAAAAAATAAAGAGGGTGAAATGCCATAAATTTATAAGTTATCTAAATCTATGAAAGTTAAATTACTTCTCTCAACTTCTAACACTCTAAATTGCCGACTCAAATTTATTAATGTGTCAACCAAACACCACCAACCTTTTAGGAATTTAATTAAACTCATATTTGCCATTATGAACTCATTCAAGTGCTACCTGCCTCATATCACTTTTATGTACTAGTAACTTGTTTATTTAACTTCGTTATGATATGAAATTTGGAATGATTGAACTATGAAAATTGAAAAGAATCAAATCGACCATACAACCATCTACAAGCTAAGAAACTCAAAAGCAGTAAATTATGTTTGGAGATACGCCACTCATTATAGAACCAAATGTAACAAATCATAACAAACAACTTAAACCAAATTGACCCATTTTAAAACAATGTGTCAAAATTGACACCTTTCTTTATGTTATTCCTTTGCATGTTCTTTGTCCTTTTGTTGGTTTACTTATACACAAAATTAGTAAGCTTGGATTTTTTAAATGAGTTTAGCCATACTACACAAGTTTTAATGAATGGGTTACAAGATCGTTAGTTGCTAAGCAGAGACGGAGCCAAGATTCAAAGTTGAAAGGGGCTCGGTTTTTTGTTTTTTTTTTTTTTGTTTTTTTTTTTTTTTTTTTTTTTTTTTTTTTTTTTTTCAACAATAAACGGATAAATCATGAGATGAAACACGGTAACAAAGTCACATCAATCTTATAGTCCTAATGTTAATGCATGTCAATCAATTGAGTTATAAACTAACTGTGCTTGTATTAAAAATCATTTTGAATACATATATCAAACTATATTGAGTTTAATATATTGAAATTATCAATTTTGAAAATATTGTACAACATACATACTACTGTAGATTGTAAGGCTACATGGCAAGGGTGTGTTTTTTTCACCTTACATCTCAGCGCCACCTCAGTACCACCTTAGCTTTCTATCTCCTCTCACTTCTCCTCACTTCACTTCACCTTTTAGTGGGCAAGGCATACTTCACTTCACATTTCATTAAAATACCTACCTTATAAAAATATACCTCACACACACTCACAAACAAAATAAAAACTAATAAACCATTAAGTGGGGCCCCATTTTTTTGTATTGCCGCAAGATGAAGAGATCACCATAACTCTTGGCTGTGTTCCGCGCACGTGACTCGAGGTAGTGTGCAAAGGTGTCATGCGTGACTTGAGGTTGCAAGGTGAAGGGATCACCTCCTTTGCCTACTAGCCTAATGGAAGATTAACAAAGAGTACATAAAAGATAATATAAATATACAACACTTTCAAAAGTATACATAAAGAAAGTTCTATTTTATTAGTGAAAAAATGACCTACGTGTCATCTAAAGGTCTCCATCTACACACATCTACTTTAACGTGCCTGTGACATAAACTTCAAACAAAACTTCCATATCTTTCAAGATTTTGCTTCTACCTTTTTTTACCATTCTTGGTGCCATTTATTTCTTCGTTCTACTAAATTATATTACACATCATTCAATGATCACAACACAACGTAAAATCGATTCAAAGCACCATAAACTTAATTCCCTAGGCTGTCCAGTTAGGGGTGGCCGAGCACCCTCCAGCTCCCCCCCCCCCCCCCCCCCCGGCTCCATCCCTGTTGCTAAGAATCATACATTGTAACCAAAAAATTTTAATATAGGACAACATGTGATTTTGTTTATACATAGTCAATTGTTATTCTTATAAAGAGAATGATTAAAGTCGAAATCTCTAGTATGGGTGCTTTGAAAAAAGTTTCACCAATTTGGACCCTACAAGTTTGTGTTATGAAAAACTACATAGCGAGCAAAACAAGCTTTCTTGACTTTTTGTTTGCTCGCCAAGTGGCAAGCAAATTTATTTGTTCGCCATCCATTTTGCTTGCAATGACATTTTACGAAATAAGCTGTATGATGGTGACACGTGTAACTGGCAAACAAAATACTTTACTCGTCATGCCCTTTTGCTTCCTAAGCTTATCTAAAAAATCATATGATTGTGACACTCAAATTATTATTATTATTATTATTATTATTATTATCATTATTATTATTATTATTATTATTATTTTGGTTATTTGCGGAACAGGTGAGTGGATGAGGGTGATGAAGATGGGTGTGTGTATTTACTAAATTGATTGGATATGTGTAGTTGATATATTAAGTTGATTGGGTGAGTGTATTTTTTTCTTTTTTAACTACAATGGTGAAACATTCTAACAATTGATTTGCTATGATGTTGCTTGTGTTGGACCTAACTTTTTCAAACTACAATTTAATACTCCAAACCACACATCTACTCAGTCGTAATTTTGATACAATTCAAACCCACTTCTTTTTAAACTATCTATATAAAGTAGTCAAAATTATATACTTTTAAATATAACAACAAAAGAGAGATAAAAAAGGAAAGATGAGAAGATGCAACAAGTAAGAAAATTTGCTAACAACACAATCAATGAAGAGCGATCAAATCACACATTCTTTGTTTCTTTTCTATTAAATAAACATTCAAGTAGCTAGTAAAAGGAAGTAGCGAGAAAATTGGTTTGCTCGGCACGTCAATGAAGTAGCTAGCAAATGAGTTTGGCGGGCAAATATATTTGCTCGCCATGTCAAGAATCGTAATTTGAAAAAATAGTGTTGATTTTGGTTATTCGGTTTGGTAAGAGTAGATAACGGTAATAAATTTAAGAAATTAATTATGTATTGCGACGAGTGTGACTATGATATGTTATACTACGTAACATCTATATTACATTATAAAGCATTTGGAACATTCTCAAAATGGAAAGCTTAAAAAATTAAGATTTAACACTTGCTTATAGTGACAAACGTAGTATTTTAATAAATACATCTATAATTGCATTGGTTGCAATACTTTAAAGCACACAAAGCTTTATACAATTTATATGTAAACAAGTTAAAGGTACATATGGTTTTAAAAAACGGACCGGACCAACGGGTTCAACCGGGAACCGGAGTCACCACCAGTTCAGTAAGCCCATAAAAGTTGTCCGAAAATGATATTATTAAATCAATAGAGTTTCAAAATGCATTGTAAATTACAATGTTCAAAAATATTTTGTATCGCAAAGTACCTCGAGAACCAACATACATACCTTTTATAACTTTTTGATAAAACTTACCGTAAAACCTAAAAACTTTGTTCTATAAAACTCGGACGATTTTTTCAAAGCAAATGATGCAAAGTTCAAATTGTTAATTTATATGATCATACACATTTTACATTATCTATATTCTATATCTCTACTACATATATATAATGTAGGGATAAATCTCTATCCTCTTAATCTTACAATTAAGACTTATAAGCATATATATAATGTAGGGATAAATCTCTATCCTCTTAATCTTACAATTAAGACTTATAAGCAATGATGCAAAAATCGTGAATCGGTAGTCGGGCGGTCGACCACCCTGCAGCCTGTAATCGGTCAAGGCAGTGATTAATCGGTTTGGCATTTCCTGCATGTTTTGGGAATTTCTAGAGAGCAAACTGAATATCTTAACTGATTCCAAGCCTTCTATGTTTACAAACCTCAATAAAAGGCTTCAATTCTGATTATGAGGCCCATTGTACGTTATAAGTGAAATAAACGATCCCCAAATTAAGTAAAATGCCTAAACTTCTATTTTTTTTAAATTGACCGATTCGGCCGATTTTTGGCCGATTCGACCGAGTTTTGGCCGATTCGGCCGATTTTTGACCGATTCGGCCGATTTTTAACCATTTTTTCTGATTTTTTTTGCCTAGGCCGATTTTTTCACCGATTTTCGAAAATCGACAAGGTGCATCACCGATTAGCGATTAATCGGCCGATTCAGCTGATTTTTGCAACATTGCTTATAAGTCATAATACTTATTGTATAATACACAAAGCACTATTAATTGTCTCTCTCATCAATCTTAATTTTAAGAATTACAAATCTTAAAGCTTAATGTACAAAACTTTACAATGCAACAACACTCTCTTTCTTAGTTTTAAATGAGCAATTAATCCAGATTTTTATATAAATACAACTACTAAAGCAAAAGGTACAATTAACTTTTGCACAATTATATTCATAAATTAACTGGTTAATGAATACAATTAATACAGTTATCAAAACTCCCTACCTAAGAAATACAAATTATTAAGCATATTGTACAAATAATAAAACATATTATACAAATTATTCAAACAGAAAAACAACAATTTAAGAAATACAAGTAATAAAGCTAAATTACAAAATATTTTTTCATATATTTTTTTTCTACTACACATATTTTTAATCCAACCTCAATTTATTTAAAACTACATGTATATAAAACACGCTTCGATCCGGGTAACAGCTGATATTTAAAAATAAAAACTGAAATCGAACCGCAAAAAGATAGTTTATCCGATTTCTGGTGTTTTTTGGATTTGTTTTCTTAGTTATCGTATTTTGCGGTTTCGGATTGAGCGGGTCGGCTAGGTTTGTCAGCTTCGCAGATTTTTGTTAACAACCGTATCCATAAACTTAGCTTTATATGAATCAAACAGATATTTTGAACGACGAAATAGACTTGCTCACTAAAATATTTATTATCACTATTGTATAATGGAAAAATATTGTTATTAGTTAAAGAGTTGAAATATGTCACATGAAATTTTTGATATCCGTTAATTTAATGTGAAAAAGAACATTATAAACTAAAATACATGATTTATCAAAAAATTTTATTTTAAGGTATCCGTCGTCGCAATGGACAGATACCCTGATAGCGTACACTAATTTATTTAACTCATCCACATGTTCTATGTTTAGCTATGTTGGTCCGGCAATGGATATACCGGAGAAAGGGGGATGCATTCATTAACTATTAACCTCCGAGTAGAGGTGAGATCAATATAAAACACATATTTAACATACAACCAATGAACCAATAATAGCCATCTATTTTTTTATCTAAATTAATAAAAAATTATTTTTCATATTTTTTTTAAAACAACATATCTTGCAATTGGTAAATTTTCAAGCTACAAAAATACACCAACGTGACAAGAATTAAATTATATTTCTATAGATATGCAATTCTATATACTTTCGACGAACTTTTTTTTTCGACAATTTTTTTTTTTTTCAAAATTTTCGCCCAGAAAAATCACATGTGATTTATTAAAATCAAATTATATGTGATTTTTACCAATCACATGTGATTCGTAAAAATCATATGTGATTTTTAAAAATCAAATCATACTTGATTTTTACGAATCACATGTGATTTTTCTGGGCGGACATTTAAAAAAAATAGTTTTTTGAAAAAAAATTCGTTGAAAGTATATAGAATTGCATATATATATATATATATATATATATATATATATATATATATATATATATATATACATATATATTTATATATACTAGTTTCAAAGCCCGCCCGATGGGCGGGCATGATTTATAATTATCGTTTTGAAAAAGTAACTTAATGAAAAATAAGATATAAACGTACCAAATTTTTATTGAATGCATTAAGAACGAAAAGAAATAAATGGTTATTGAATATGAGAGAAAAAAAAAAAGTTTCAAAGAGGTACGCAAGAATAAAATATCAAAGCATAGCCCGTTCAATGGGCGAGCAAGCCTTATAAATATCGTTAAAAACTTATGATATCGAATATATATATATATATATATATATATATATATATATATATATATATATATATATATATATATATATATATAGAAAAAAAAAGTGTAACCAACACTCGAATGAGTCTTTCCAGGATATGCATATCCAGCTATCTTAAAGGGAACCATTCCTTATAGTACTTGTTGCGTCTGTATCACTTTGTTCTTCTGGTTCAAGGTTTATTGTGATGTTTCTACTCTGTGCATTTAGAAACATTTGTTATTATAGAGTAATTAATTGATAAAAAAAAAAGAAGAAGAAGTAATTATAGGTCACCCCCCCCCCCCCCCCCTCCCATTTTGACACCCATTTATCCATATTAACCAATTAACTTACCCGTCCAGTTTCCAACATCTAATTATTCTTCAAGGTAAAGAAAAGAGTAATTATATAATGATGGCCTTTTTTAAGTAATATAAGCTTTTGTTATACGGGCTCTTCATACGAAATAAGAACAGAAGATCACAACATTAAAATTATCACAAAATATCAAACTATGTACCGGGAAGAATGATAACAATAGCTCTTGAGAGCTATAAAAGAATTGTCACATTAGGTTTGACTTGTGGATTACCCACTTTCCTTTCCCTACCATGACACATGATCATGCATCAAAGAGTAAGCAATAAAAGTGGTACCTTTCTGAATTTAACAACTTTATTTTCCAATTATGTTGTAGCTCTCGACCGTCTTTACTCGAAATGCCATGATATTATTTAGCATTGACAAAAGCATGTTCTTCTTTCATTACTGAACCTACCAATTATCAAAGAGATTTATTGGTTTTTCTGACATCTTCCCTAAGTATTAACAAAAGAAATATTTCCAGAATAATACTCCCCCCGTCTCACATTAAGTGCCTACTATGATTTTTTAAAGTCTTTTGCTTTAACTTTGACTTTAAATATTTTCATTTGTATAATTTTCATTAATTATTATGTAACACAAACACATATATTTAAGGTCAAAAATGAAGAAAAAAGACTTAAAAAAAATCATAAAAGACACTTAATGTGAGACGGATGTAGTAAATAATTAGAGCTAAAAAAAGAAATTACTCCATATTGACGAAGGTATGCAGTTAATAAACTAAAATTTCAACTTAATACGATACATCCCAACCCATTTTACTATACAATCAAAATTGACATGTTTCGACCAATTTTAACCCATTATGATATGACGTGCTCACCTAGCCACATATATGAATAACAATGCATACCTGGAAACCAAACATAGCTTGTAGCCAATCCAAAATGTCTTCATCTTATTTGTTCTTGTAGCCTTTTGGTCACACGAGACAATTGGCGGCATAGACAATTGGGCTATATAAAATACTCATTAATAGCATATGCAAAAGATGGTGAGATCAATGTTACCTACAATGTTCCAAGTAGGCTTCCCAACATTCTTCGATTACTAATAAAGCAGGACATATATATTAACCCAAATAATTATATGTTGACACACAATGACAAGTAGATGCATTCACGAAGATATATACGTATATTACCAATTGATACGTGACTACTATAAAATTTATACATTGTTAATATATACAACAAAATAGGAATTGAGGGCTAATACCCTTTTAATACCTTGCCCAATCTATTCTTTAGCTATCAAATCTTCCCACAAGATATTATAATCGAGGTTCTCTGTCTCACCTTCCCTTTAATAATGGTTTTACTATTGATACTCTTGTTACCACTACTGGAGCTACTCGTGCTACTTCTTTTACTAACTTGTATGATAGAAAACCATATCCCTGAAGCCTGAATCTTATGAAATCCTGAGTGACACAGCTAATCATCTAGTTTTGCAGAAGCCCTTGTTCTCATTTGTTGACCAACAGGTTTGTGTGCTTGATTGAAGTTATACCAATGCCAACCAAATAACCAAGTTTAAAAATGTATAGACTCTAATTCTCTTTTATATGCTTTCCATGGCCATGAAATTCTTCTTTTAACCATCCACTCCTCGTCTTTTGAGTACAAAATCTTGCGGATCCCAAATTTTTCTCAATCTCGTCAATAGAATTTATCATGGTCTTTCTACAAATATGTTCACTTGTGTCCATAGAAAAAATCATTTCAAATGGAGATGGACCAATATGTACCCTTGGAATGCCTCCTTCACTTTGATCTAAGATGGAATTGTTATAATCTGTGTAGTTTTCTCCTGTCTTTAGTTTGGACTTCACCTTTATCACATGTATTAATTTTTCAGTTAAAAAAAATATTTAGTAAAACTAAACCATATTTGTTAGATTGCATATAGATTTAACCAACTTTGCATTGAATCGTTTACCTGGTAGGATGACCTATAAATGTGGAACATCAAAACATGATGATTTAAAATATATTTATTTTGAAACATAATTAAAAAGATTTTATGAACGAAATATTTTTTTAAGTTCTTTGAGCACTTTGTATAAACTTAAACAACAACAACAATACCCAATCCATTAATTACTTGTTCAAGCTATGTCGTTTCTTTTAACTCTTTCGAACGTGTGAAGTGATCAAAATTACTTACAAAATTCGATATCTTTGTGGGGAGTTGAAGTCTGGTGAGGTTGATGAGAATCACACCCTTGTATAGCGCAAGCGATTTTCGTGGGTGGACAAACTGTTAGGCCTGCTTTATATGGACGTGAATCATTCGATATACATATAGCTCCAAGTTGTCGGCCATAGTCATCGCGATATGGGTTATCGGCAAAAATAACCACAAATCTTTCTCCATAATTGGTTATTGCAGGAAACTCACCAGAAGTATTATCTCCAAGTGCGGTTCATTCTTGGAGATTTGATTTTGATCACCAGTTTCCAGTCTTCATTAGACAACTCATCCTGTAAAAATGCAAAATTACAAACGATTAATGGCCATCCTTTAGTAAAAAAAAACTTGAATAACTGGAAATTTTAATTGTAAACATCTTTTGTGTCTCCTCTTGATTGCTTCCTGTTAGCACAGCCAATGTAAAATTTGATCTGTCAGTTGGAATAGATTGGAAACAATGTTTCTTTTAAACCCGCATGTTAAAATCTTGTTTCCATTTTAAAAAAAGGCTTCTGCCAACCAATTGGTATTTTTTCCACATTTGGACCTGTACTTGTCCATTAATTTTAAGTGACACCTTCTTCTTATTCTTTGTGTTATAACTACACTAAAAAATGTCTGATTTACATTGCATGAAGTAGCCATCCTATACCAATTGATAATTGCGTTTTCTTGACTTGTCATACATAGATTTAGAAAAGAGATTGATTTTTGTGAGGGACACATCTGATGTCAGTCACAAAGAAAAGGGGAAACACAACATTGATATGGTTCAAAGTCTCCAAATTAAATACACAAAACTGCTAAATTAATTAATCTCACAACTTCATATTCCTAAGCAAATATACTTGTAACTCTTGTCTGCTTTGAAGACTCTATGGCGCGTCCTGTAATACATAGGCCTGTAATTAGTTTTCTGCAGCACACATCGTAACAATGGTTAGAAAGAGGGAGCAAAAGACCTTCAATAAAATCGAATTTTGTGCGTTGCATACGGTAATCTCAAATCAATTTTTTGAACTAAGAACGAAAGTCTTTGCGATTGCGACTTTTGAGTGTAATTTTTATACATTCTAAATAAAAAGGTTATAGATTGAAGAGTAGTATTTAATACTATGATCATTCTTCATACGTGTCATTTAAATATAGAAAATTATTATTTCTTAAAAAACTGGAAAACTCAGCTGCCGTGTAGTCCAATAGTGTAGGTTAATAAATTGATACAAACAACTTGAGTTATTTAAAGAAGGGTGGTAAATAAATTGATAACTTGTAGTTTATTTAACTTGACGATTAAAAGGAAAAACTTTGTTAGTAAATGTTACACTACAAAGTGTAGTAATATTTTATAAAATAATTCCTTTCTATAGGATCTGAAAATTAAGGGTAACAACTTGGTTTAACGGATCAAAACAACCAAATCCAAACTTGGCTAATATATCTAATCACATATGTTTCATCCTTAAGCAATATTTCATTCAATAAAATGCATGATTAAAGAAGCAATTACCTTGAAATATGTGCTTGAATTTGCAATTCTTTCCATGCAAATCCTTGAGTTATAGGTCGTGGGTCGAGACTTGCTTTGACATGTCCTGCCACAAATGATGCCTATTGTGTTAGTTTTAACGGATAATAAATTAATATATCATGACCGGACTCGAACTCGAGACTTCGGGATTGCACACTTTACGTATGAGTTTCAATGAATTAATAATTATTGTTTTAGTGACGAATAATTATTAAATACACGAAATATAAACTTAACGGTAACTAACGACCGTTAGACGAAACATGAAGGACTAGAGTTGGAAAAGAGTGAAAGTTAAGTTCGGGTTGGGCTTTTGTAACCCATGGCCGGATTTTTCCCCTCCCTTAGGGCTTTGGGATAGCTTTTGCTCCAAGTTGTTTGAATACTATACAATGAGACCTCCTCTCATTCATTCATTCATCCCTTGGTTCCATTGCAACCTAATCTTCTCTAATCTCTTTCTTTGTGTCTAATCGATCTTTGATTGATAGGACCAATAGTTTAATCTTTTCGTGTACTACGAATCTAGCATTTCCTTTGAAACGCTTATAGTATGTGTGTGTGAGAACGAAGATTTAGCATACTTTTGCTAACGGTGATCTTGCCTTGTGACTAGCCCTAGTCGATCCATATAAGCCCTCTCCTAGGGTTTATAAGTTCTTGTTCTTGCTTGAATCAAGAGGTACGCATCCATTTATATTTCGGTTAATTTATTATTTGTATTTGATCTATTCCGCTGCGTACTCTTTGATGTTTATATGTTTATTGTTTTATATTATTCATATATTCCAACAGTGGCATCAAGAGCCGTTAATACATTATAATGAATTACCGAAACATATAAAATTGAATCGTTTGATTATAACATGCTTGGTGTTCTTATGTTTTTATATTTTTCATAAACCCTAGTTTTTATTTTTTTTATTTCGAATTTATTTATTTATATATGTCGAAAGTTTTTTTTTATTTAAAAAGAAATTAGGGTTTGTTGAATTATGTTATAAAAACTTGTAGAAACCCTAGGTTGCATGTAATTTATGTGTATGGATATTGTGATATGCCGTTTGGTTGCGTTCCTTGATTGACATGATTATTTGTATAATATGTGCAATATGGGCATCCATGACAAACTATGCATGTGTTGTTATGGATTATGATTTGTTTTGATTTCATGCTTATTTATGCGATTTATTATAATTGATAAAGGTTTAGTAAATATTATGGATAAAGATTACTAAAATTTGATTAATTATAAAATTAGGGAAGACCCTATTAATCGTGTATTAAATCAATAGTGTGTTTTATATTGATTGTAATTTGCATGTCCATTATTGTTGTTGTTTGTTTATTTTATTTTATTACTTTTGTTTTATATGTTTTTGCAACATGATAGTAACAAAGGGTAATTTCAAGAAATAAAATATTAAACGGACTTAATAATGGTGAAATCTTGTTTTGAGCTTACTTATAAATCTTGAACTTTTGGTTGATTGATCGCGACTGTATTAAGTGGTTTGACGGGCAAAGCTAATTATGACAATCTGTGTGGTGGGTATAACTGGAACCGGGTTATTAAGGATCTTCGGACCACCTTTGGTTCTGGGCTTGCTTGGGCGTCATATTTTAGTCTTTACGTTACATCCATGATAACTACGAAGCACTTAAGGCAAAGTTGTAAGTTTCTCAACGCCTCAATCAAAAGTTTGGAGATTTAAGCTCGTAAAGAAACTAATGAGTAAAAGTTTTTTACATGAGACATATGCTACAAGATGAATGCATGACATCTTTGTACATATATTTTGATTACACACATCAAATTTACTACCCTTAAATTTAAGTTATATGCCATCCAATGAAACGGAAACACCTGAAATTGGATCTACGCCAGGGCGTAACCTGACTAGATTGCAATGGAAGGGCAAATTACATGATTTCATCACTTGCAGATCAACTGGTGTGGTGTCATTATGTAAGTTTGTTGTTTCTTAAATTGGTTAACTTAATTGAGTTGATAGTGGGAACTGATCACTCAAGGCATAAGAAGATGGGGATAAAACATGATTACATTATTGCAACTGCGGTTGGCAAATATGTAAATCCCATCGATTCTAGGAATTGCAATTGAATATTGGCAATTGGGACATGACTCGTACCTTATTGAGTAACGTCATCACTAGCAGATCAACTGATGTGATGAACTTATGTCAATTTGGATCCTAGTTTTTCAATGTAAAATTACAATGGTTATATGTTTATGAACCTAAGGTATTTAATTTTATTGAAATTTAATTATCGAAAGTACTAACTTTTGAATTTTTTCTGTAGAAATGGCTACACCTGAAAACACTAATATGAGCAACATGAGTTCTGCGTTCAAGCAAATGATTGATCGAGACAAGTTGACTGGTGAAAATTTCAATGACTGGTATCGATCTTTAAGAATCACCTTAAGGATGGCCAGAAGATATGATTATCTTGGTGAACCCCTTCCTGCTGAACCTGCTGCAGATGCAACCCAAGCACAAAAGGATGAATACAAAATTGAATATGAGAAGCACAATGATGTGGCTTGTCTCATGTTGGCTGGGATGGATACTCAATTGCAGAAACAGTTTGAGCCCTTTGGTCCCATGGACATGATCAATGAACTCAGACGAATATTTGAGAAACCACCTGCTGCAGAATTATATGATTTAATAGAATCTCTGCACAATTGTAAGCAGGAAGCAGGAAAATCCGTGAGTGCCCATTTTCTGTCCATGAAACATTATATGGACCAATTGGAGCGACTTGGCTGCGGATATCAGGAAAGCGTATGTATTGGTCTCATACTACGATCCCTTAATCAGGATTTGTATAGTGAGTTTGTACGCAATTACAATATGCATTGCAAGGGGAAGACAGTAAGTGAAGTTCATGCAATGCTTATTGACTATGAGAAAGGCCTGAACAAGAAGGCACCTACACCTGCTGTAATGGCGATACAGGGTGGTAGGATCACCAAGAAACCCAACAAACCGCATAATGCGAACTTCAAGGGTAAAGGCAATGGTACTGGTAAAGGCAAGCAGATTGCAAATCACCAACAGAAGTCTAAGAAGCAAAATCCTCCTTTTCAGAAGAAAAAAGAAAATTTCAATAAGGATTTGGCTAAATGTCACCACTGCAACACTCCTGGTCATTGGAAGAAAAACTGTCCATTGTTTCTAGAGGAGTTGCGCCTCAACAAAAGTAATATGCCTGGTAGCGTCGCAAGCACTTCAGGTATGTTTATGATTGAGTTATTTTCTTTTCCTCGTAAGAATAATTCCTGGATATATGATACAGGATGTGGTACTCACATCTGTAATACGTCGCAGGGACTTAGAGGAGCAAGGAAGCTGGCCTATGGAGAAAGATACTTGTACGTAGGAAATGGAGTACGTGCAGCAGTTGAAGCCATAGGGACTTTCGATTTAGTTTTACCTTCGGGAATGATACTAGTATTGAATAATTGTCATTTTGCACCCTCTATTGTTAGGGGTGTCATTTCAGTTTCTTTGATGTTGGATAATGGTTTTGTTCACACATTTATTAATAATGGAATTTCTGTTTCTTTAAATAATGTTTTTTACTTTAATGCAATTCCAATAAATGGTGTGTTTGAAATTGATATGGAAGATTCCATGTCCAATAGAAATAATTCTGTGTATAGCATTAACAATAAGAGAATCAAGTCTAACTTGGATTCGTCTTATCTTTGGCACTGTCGTCTTGCTCATATAGGCAAGGATCGCATGCAAAAGCTGCAACATGATGGGCTTTTACAAAAGATCAATGATGAATCATTTGATAAATGCGAGTCCTGCATATCTGGGAAGATGACAAGGAAACCTTTTTCACCACAAGTGGAAAGGGCAACAGATCTACTTGGATTAATACACACTGATGTGTGTGGTTCACTTAGACATGTGTCAAGACGTGGTGCTACCTACTTCATAACCTTCACGGATGATTATAGTCGTTATGGTTATGTTTATTTACTTAAACATAAACATGAAGTCTTTAATACCTTCAAGGTTTTCAAAAAGGAGGTAGAATTACAACTCGGTAAGAAGATTAAGGCACTTCGATCCGATAGAGGCGGTGAATATTTAAGCCAAGAGTTTAAAGATTATCTAGCTGAGTGTGGTATAGTCCAGCATCTCACGGCTCCTTATACTCCACAGCAAAATGGTGTATCTGAAAGGAGAAATCGTACTTTGCTAGACATGGTACGATCAATGTTTAATCTTACATCTCTACCCTTATCCTTTTGGGATTATGCCCTTGAAACTGCTATTCGCATATTGAATATGGTTCCAACAAAGAAGGTTGATAAGACTCCATATGAATTATGGACAGGAAAAGCTCCTAGCTTTTCTTACTTAAAGGTCTGGGGTTGTGACGCGTTTGTTAAACGTGATTCACCAGATAAACTCCAACAGAGATCTGTTAAGTGTATCTTCGTAGGATACCCAAAGGAAACAATGGGTTACTACTTTTACTTTCCACCAGAGAATAAAGTCATTGTGGCTAGGTATGGAGATTTCTTTGAAAAGAATCTTATATCTCAAGAATTCAGTGGGAGAGTTTATGATCTAGAAGATGAAGATACATCACCTTCTGAAAACACTAGCGCACTTCCTGTGGAACCTGAAAGTTTAGGTCCTCCACCTGAAGTGGAAGTGGTACCCGTTCGCAGATCTTCAAGAACTGTGATAGCACCCAAACGTCTATGTCTTAACATGGAATGTGAGGAAACTATACTATGGGATCTTAATGAACGTACTAGTTATAAGGCTGCCATAAATGGTCCTGATAAGGAGAAATGGCAGAGTGCTATGAATGGGGAAATGCAGTCCATGAAAGATAACGAAGTCTGGGAAGAAGTAGACTTACCTCCAAATGCTAAGGTAGTTGGAAGTAAATGGCTTTACAAAATGAAAACGATGGCATTGTACACACCTATAAGGCTCGTTTGGTAGCTAAAGGCTATACTCAAACATTTGGTGTTGACTACGAGGAGACCTTTTCTCCTGTAGCTGACATTAGAGCTATTAGGATTCTCTTAGCCATAGCTGCCTACTATGACTATGAGATATGGCAAATGGATGTCAAAACCGCCTTCTTAAATGGTCGCCTAGATGAAGACATCTATATGGCGCAGCCTGAGGGGTTTGTGAATCCAGAATTTCCAAACCGTGTATGCAAACTTCAAAGATCCATTTATGGATTGAAGCAAGCATCACGTCAATGGAATAAGAGATTTGATGCAGAAATCAAAAGTTTTGGATTTAATCAAAATCTTGATGAGCCATGTGTATACCAGAAAGCTAGTGGGAGCAATGTTACTTTCCTCATCCTATATGTCGATGACATTTTAATTTTAGGAAATCACATACCAAGTTTAACGGAAGTTAAAGCTTATCTTGGTAGATGTTTTTCTATGAAGGATTTAGGAGAAGCAGCATTCATCCTGGGAATCAAGATCTACAGAGATAGATCAAAGCGGTTGATTGGATTAAGTCAAAGTGCTTACATTGATAAAGTATTGAAGAGATTTAATATGCAAAATTCCAAGAAAGGATATTTGCCAATGCAAGTGGAACATGGCTTAAGTAGCAAACTATGTGCCTCAACACCTGAAGAGGTTGCACTCATGAAGAAGGTTCCGTATGCTTCAGCAGTAGGATCTATCATGTATGCAGTTAGATGCACAAGACCTGATGTGGCGTTTGCACAAAATATGACCAGTCGTTATCAACAGAATCCAGGTGGGAAGCACTGGCACGCTGTTAAAAGCATTCTTAAGTATTTAAGGAATACTAAAGATATGTTCCTAGTGTATGGGGGAAATCCAGAAACAGAACTTGATGTTACAGGTTACTGTGATGCGTCCTTTGAAACTGATAAAGATGATACAAAGTCTCAGACGGGTTATGTCTTTGTTATTAATGGAGGAGCAGTTGACTGGAAGAGCAAGAAGCAGACAACAATTGCGATGTCTGTTACAGAAGCTGAGTATATTGCTGCATCGGAAGCTGCGATGGAAGCTGTTTGGATCAGGAAATTCATTTCGGGGCTTGGTATTATGCCGTCAATTGAATTACCTATAAATATGTATTGTGACAACTCTGCCGCAGTTACATTCGCCAATGAACCTGGAGTTATGAAGGGCGCCAGACATTTTCCAAGAAGATATCACTATGTTCGAGAACAAGTCGACATAGGAGAAATCAATCTACTCAAAATTCACACAGATAACAATCTAGCTGATCCATTTACGAAGGCTTTATCTAAAGAAAAGCTTACTCGACATGCTAATGGCATTGGACTTCGTTTAGCTAGTAGTTTCATGTAAATCTGTGGTTAGTATTTGGATAAAGGATTGTAAGCAATAATTATTCGAATGAAATGAAGTATTGTGTTATGTTTATTTCTATTCATAAATATTGTATCCTATATTTGCATGTTTAATCCATGAATAACTTAAGTTATTCTAAATAGTCCGTTGTCAATTAATGATATGGGAGTATCATTGAACTAAGACAAATATGAGATTTGGTATAATATATTTAAAATTATATTAATGCGTAGACATGCCAAATTCAGATGATATTCAATAATTGAAAAATTGAATATAGGACAAAATCCCAAAATGCATGATTGTACTTATGGATGTTGTCATTATAGTAAATCATGAATATTTATCCTCAGACTTGAGATACAAGGTAACTACTGTGGATGTAGCTCATTTTTGTGAGATGATCTAACGCTATCCGTAAATGGTAGTTATAAGGATTATTTTCAGAGGTGATGCGAAGTTCATAGGTTATGCTTGTAGTCAATACAGGATTTGGTTCCTTCAAATTTGTTTTGAAGTATAATACTGTTTGGCCGCTCGTAGGATTAACAAGATGTTTGCATGGCCATGCCCAAGGTCTATCTGGAATACGTTCAGAAGAATTGGTAATCTTGCTTAATCATAAATAACGAGAAACACTAGTTAATTATGGAATGACTTTAATCCATATCCATATTAACATAGTATTAGAATCAAAAGGATAAGTATGATGATGAATCATCAAAGGTGGTTTTTTCCAGGAAACCATACTCGAGATCGTTCTGGGGACATTGGCGTGTTATGCTAGACTAACCATTGTCATTGTTACATTAATCTATATCCGAGTGGGAGCTGTTAGTTTTAACGGATAATAAATTAATATATCATGACCGGACTCGAACTCGAGACTTCGGGATTGCACACTTTACGTATGAGTTTCAATGAATTAATAATTATTGTTTTAGTGACGAATAATTATTAAATACACGAAATATAAACTTAACGGTAACTAACGACCGTTAAACGAAACATGAAGGACTAGAGTTGGAAAAGAGTGAAAGTTAAGTTCGGGTTGGGCTTTTGTAACCCATGGCCGGATTTTTCCCCTCCCCTAGGGCTTTGGGATAGCTTTTGCTCCAAGTTGTTTGAATACTATATAATGAGACCTCCTCTCATTCATTCATTCATCCCTTGGTTCCATTGCAACCTAATCTTCTCTAATCTCTTTCTTTGTGTCTAATCGATCTTTGATTGATAGGACCAATAGTTTAATCTTTTCGTGTACTACGAATCTAGCATTTCCTTTGAAACGCTTATAGTACGTGTGTGTGAGAACGAAGATTTAGCATACTTTTGCTAACGGTGATCTTGCCTTGTGACTAGCCCTAGTCGATCCATATAAGCCCTCTCCTAGGGTTTATAAGTTCTTGTTCTTGCTTGAATCAAGAGGTACGCATCCATTTATATTTCGGTTAATTTATTATTTGTATTTGATCTATTCCGCTGCGTACTCTTTGATGTTTATATGTTTATTGTTTTATATTATTCATATATTCCAACATATTGAGCTGCTATGATCCAAGCTATTGGCAAAAGAGAAGAACAGTCTGATGGTTTGAAGTTGTAGTGAGTTGGACAAGGTATGTTTTGAATGTATACAACCTCTAAATCAATTATCTCAAAATCTAAGATATTTATTGTATTAATATAGTTTTTGCTGTAAGGAAATTTAAGGAATGGACAGGAAAATGAAATGCCCATGGATCACCTAACCCGACCCTTTTTTGACCCGTATTTAGAAATTACATTTTTATTCACATGAAGCCCTTGTACTAAGTTATGAACTTACTCTAACCGCTGCTGCAACATCAGTTTCATCGAGCAAAACATAGTATGTTGTGCCACCAACGTACTGATAACATCTAGTCTACCCTGATAATGGTAAAGTTATGAACATACGATTGGCCCATTTGAATCGGCCGTTGTGTTATGTATGTTGGTTCCTCAGCTTATTCATTTTGAAGTTGTTGAGTTCCATGCCTGCCCTGAACAACAACATTTAACCATCATGTCATTAGTTATTTGAAGTACTATACGTAGACAATTTTCAACTTGTTATTTACGTAGTAACAATTGGTAGAGTGAGGTACCTGTTCAAATATTTTCCAAAAGTCTGAAAATCCAATTTTCTTGAAACTATATCATCTTGTAATCTGTTGAACGCCAAAGCCAGAAATACACATGAAAACTGCACTTTAAACGAAAGAATTTGTAGCCATATGGTAAAAACATTAACTGCATATATAGGAATCTCGAACCCCAAAAAGTTATTTCATATAGCTGTATTCACATAAGTGAAAAATTTTAAGAATGTACTTTTTAACCATTGGAAGAATGCTGGTCTCCAGGAGAGTAAGGATCATTTATGAAGGGTGGAGGCAAACGGATGGAGAGTTTGTGCAGTGGAGCCTGGATTGCCACTTTGTTAATCGCTTAAATCAAAATTTGAATTTTTATTATATAAATATAACTTTTACTATGTATATATTAACTAAAATATGGACAACAAAGTTTTCTAGGTTGCTCGACTCCTTTTGACCTGTTACCAACCTGCTGATGTATGTATCTCGTATATATTCCAAACAGATCTCAAGCACATGAATATTTGATTGTGAGCAATCTAGATACCATCCAAACACACCTCTTGTGCTTAAAGGGATTACTCTAAACATTCAAGGAGGGCAAAAGATAGGTGTTGTTGGTAGAACGGGTGGTGGAAATCAACTTTGATTCAAGTTTTGTTTAGGCTGGTTGAACCGACTGGAGGAAGTATTATGATTCATGGTATTGACATCTCGACTCTCAGACTTCACGATCTGAGATACCGTTTTGGCATCATTCCTCAAGAACCAATCCTTTTTGAAGGCACGGTGAGGAGCAACATTGACCTGATTGGTCAACATTCTGATGAAGAGATATGGAGGGTAATTAAGTGAGTTCTACTCTTTCTTATGAAAATTTTGCAGGATCTATGATGTGTTAGAGATAAAGCATAGCACTTATCGACTATACTTCATTTCATTTACGTAACTTGAGAACCTATTTTGTAGAGTCTTAATTGAGAGATGCCAACTAAATGATGTTGTAGCTGTGAAACCTGGGAAACTTGATTCTGCAGGTACTTCAAATGGACACTCGGACTGATTTTTGTAAACAATGAAGACAATACCATCTTTTTTACTTATATTTTTATGGGTATGTTTAGAGTTGTTGATAATGGTGATAAATGGAATGTGGGACAAAGACAACTTCTTTGTATTTCGAGTCAAAACAGCACCTTAGCTTACATGGTTATGCAACATATTCTCAAAAACTCCTTCATTTTTGAAATAAGTGTTAGTTACGGGGTTTAAAAAGATGGTATTATAAAACGATGAAAGCCGCCTAGCTACTACATTCCATATCCACTAATTCAACATTACAACTACCATTAACGACAGCATCTAGTTTAATCACTATAACTTTGTAGTCCCCAACTTACAAAAATTCTTCTCTGTGACAACTATGAACAATCTTGACATAAAACTACAACATAATATGATATTGTTATTAAAAGTATATATTATAATTATAAAGGAAAATAAAGAGTGACGGATTAAGCCTATACAAAGTCTGTCACTTTTCAGTTTCATTACAAAAGTTGATGTTAAACGAGCTATTAGTGATATCGTGACTTGTAATAAAGGCCAACATTTTCAGTTGCATTCTTAAACACAAAAAGTTATTTGGGAAAGTGAATAATCATACTCTTACTTATATCAGTATATATGTAACATACAATAAGTACACTAAAAAAAATGAGTGTCTAACTTTCAAAAACTTCATGGCATATATGATTTACTTTTCTAGGAATCGCGCTAGCTGTCGGACTTTACTTTACTTTACTTTTTTGCGCTAGCTGTTGGACTTCTGAGTTTTGACACCAAATCCTTGAACTTTTGTTTTACCTATGAAAACTTGCTCATTACATTTGTCAACATCTAATCTTGAACTATAAAGAAAACATTTTGATATTCACACTTAAAAATTCACTTTCTGTATATACTTTAGTACGTCTTTGTGATGAAATGTGAAGTTTATAATGGTCATGGGCTAAAAAGATAAAAACAAGTGAACAACCATTCTTATACGTCTTTTTGATATTCTTATACTAACATTGATTGGTTTCATATTGTATGGTTTTCCCTAATGTATCCCGCGACACAAGTTTCTTGTGTGGCTCTTAATGGGTGAACGACTGAAAACACAAGACAAGTTGAGATCGTAGGATGTGCCAAATACAATGAACTTGGAAGATATATATTGTCCTCTTTGCAAGATTGTCCAAGATCTCATGCACACATAAATATGATATGTGTGATACTTATTGTCTCGATTTACTACAAAACGTGGCTAGTTCAAGACTTATGTTTACTATCCACAAAGTAGATCCCACATGTACTCACTAGGAGTCTAGGATAGGTTAAAGTCCAAAAGGCACCTAATCTGATGAATGTCATATTACATTTGATGGAAATAGAATAATAAATAATTGTCTTATTTTCAATTCAAATGTCAGGTATTATTGGTGTTTGAATAGAAAATGTGGGGTATTGTTGGAACGTTACTTATTAATGGTTTGTTGTTTTTTTAGTGTTTTGCTAAGAATTGGATATTAGTGACAGCTTTTCTGTCACTAAACCGTCTCTAATGAACCATCACCATCCAAAAGACGTGTCTAATCGAATTGGTGGCGGTTATATCTGTTGAAAAGGCATCACCAAACGAACCATCACGACTGTTTGAACCAGTTTCAGTTAGCGACGATTATTCTGTCACTAGGTCATTGCTAAAGCGTCGCTAAATGTGAACCATTGTGACTGTTACAAAAAAAAGTGTCTTTAAGGCCATTTGAAGGGTTATTGTGACGTTTTGAAGGGTCACCATGTGCCTATATATAGAGGACGAATTTGTCACTTTAGAATCATCAAAAACACAAAAAACTTCATCCATTTCCAGCATGCAGATTCGCTAGATTCAAGTTTCATACTTGATTTGATTGTTGTATCCTCTAAACATTTCGTACTAGATAGGATGAATTTCTGTTTAAGGACACTGCTAGTCGCATGCCTCGATCTATTGTTGTAATCTTACGATTTTGTACAAAACAATTTATATTATGTTTATGTTATTCCCAACAATTTGTAATGAGGCCCCTTCCAGCATTTCCACTATCGTCTTATTTTCTTGTTGTTTTTGCATGTTTATTCGTTAAAGGTTTCAAAAACTTTCGGCAAGAGATTGAAACTTCCATGCCAAACAACATGATGAAGTTGATCGGTGCTCATATTAAGAAGATCAATAATCTATTTCTTAAGTCAATTACGGCAACATAAACTTTTTTAGCTGGGTTTATAAAGCATTCTTATAATGAAGTGTTTTGTTTTTCTTTTGCTGTTACAACTAATATACTTTGTTATCTTGTTTAAGTTTGCAACAAAGATTTACATGTTCATCTTTCAGACAAAAGTTCACATCCCTAAATATCGTTATTTTATTATGTTTTAGTTACTTGATGATCAATATATCAAATCAAATCAACGTTATCCAATCCTGTCTTCCACGAGTTATAGAGGAGGTGACCTATCCGAAGGTAGAGAGGTTGTTTCAGAGGATCTTCGGCCTTTTTGTAAAGAGTGAGGATCGTAAACTTGACCTTTGTGTCCAAAGGAAAAGGGTTTTAGTTACTTTCTAAACTACAATAATGATTAGTGGTTAGTATAGTTAACGATCAATCACATATAGTGAAGACAAAGATTAATTCATCATAATCATAACAAGAGTATAATAACAATACTTATTATTGTTTTCTTAACAACAAGCTTTAATTTATGAGAATCTTAAACACAAATAGTTACATGAAAGAGTGTGATTAATCATCGTACTCTTATATGTAACATACAACAAGTACACTAAAAATTAAGCATTTAACTTTCAACGGATAACTTCATGGCATATATGATTTTTTTTCCTAGTAATCGCGGTGTTTGGAATTTTAAGTTTTGACACCTAAGTCCTTAAGATTTTGTTTGAACCATGAAAATTGGCACATTACAATGTGTCAACATCTAATCTTGAACTATAAATTAAAGAAAACAGTTTGACATCCATATTTCAAAATTCACTTTCTATATATAGGTTAATTAGTGGTCTTAGTGATTAAATGTAGAGTTTATAATGGTCAAGAAAAGGTAGAAACAAGTAAATAAGCATTCTTATACAAACAATTAAGAAGGGTGAAATGTCATAAGGTATTTAATTTATGAAACTTAAATTACTTCTCTTAATCTGTAACACTTCGAATTGAAGACTCAAATTTATTAAAGTGTCACCCAAACTCCACCTACCGTTTTGAGACTTCAATAAAACTCATTCAAGTGCTACATGCCCCCATATCACTGTTATGACTACCTTGTTTATTTAACTTTGAAATGAAATTTGAAATGAGTGACAGCTAAGAAAACTGAAAAGAACCAAATATACGATACTGCCAACAAACCAACCACAAGCTATGAAAACTCAAAAGCATTAAATTATGGAGATAGACAACTCGTAAAAGAACCAAATGTAACATACTACCATCTACATGCTCTAGAATGTATAGTCATAACAAACAACTGAAATAAAAATTATCCCATTCATCGCAACGTGCCAAAATTTGACACCTTTTCGTTAAAAAGTGATAATAAGTAGTTGAAGGCCATGGCCCTCGAAGACGAGTCAACCCTATTTGCATTACCCAAGGATGACGCATCATGGGTGGCTAAAATGGAGAAGTCAGTCTTGGCTTAAAAAATTCTATACGATGGTCCCCAAAAGCTTACCATGCCATTAGGAGAGGCAGTTACCATTGAATAGTTCGGGGATTTTGGGTGAACCGCCATACTGGTAACCTGCCAACAAGAAAGTAGAAATATTTGGTGTGAAATATATGATGATAATGATTATGTACTTTGTTTACTTTGACATGAATAAGGAGTAGTACCTTTATATTTGTTTAAGGCACTTATTCCATGAGTTTAATGTAGGATTTGTATCATGATACTTGAATCTATTATGTATGCGTTTGATATGTCATTGTTTAGTCTATTATCATTTGTCTTGATTAATCACTATGATTATTTAAAGGTCGAAAGATGCAATTATGTTGATTATATTATGATTTGTCTGTCTATAACAAGTCATTGCTATGCTTGTGAGAAATACTTAGTAAAACAAATGTTAACATTGACTATGCCACGTTTAAGGACTAGTGTAATGTCTAACGACTTGACTAGAGGAAATGCGTACCTAATACTTCATTCTTGGACCAAACTTTATGCATTTTATGTATCTAGGATCAAAGGCCGAACGTATATTCTTTTACATAAGGTAGATATACTAGTTTACATGATCACCCATCATGCTTTACTTCTATCCCTTGTCCATGTACCTTTTGTGATACTTATGCTTGTTTATCTCATGTGCTCAGCCTTGAACAAACATATCTTTAGAATAATTTGGCAAAACAATTCAACAACTTTAAATCTAACAAAAACGGTTTTAGTGATAAATGACAATCATTGGAATCTAATTTTGTTACTCATAGCTAACATAGGAAACCATTACCTCTCTTGGGACGACCTGGTCTTGCCTCAAAACTTTACTATAAACGGGGGTTATACTTTTACCCATGTGTTTTATGTATTAAGGAATCGGTAGAACTAGTCTTATAAATTTAAAGCTTTCGAAACACATCATAGCCCAATAGCATTAACAAAAAAGTAATTCTGGAAATCCAGTTAGAGCTTCAGAGCCTTAACAAAAAATTAATGCTGGAAATCCAGTTTGAGCCCAAGAGCTTTAACAAAACATTAATTCTAAAAATCCAGTTTGAGCCCAAGAGCCTTAACCAAACATTAATTCTGGAAATCCAATTTGAGCCCAAAAGCCTTAACAAAACATTAATTCTGAAATCCAGTTAGAGCCTAAAAACCTTAACAAAAAATTAATTCTGTAAATCGAGTTAGAGTCCAAAATCCTTAAAAAAATATTCTGGAAATATTGTTAGAGCCCAATAGCCTTAATAAAAAATTAATTCTGGAAATCCAGTTTGAGCCCAAGAGCCTTAACAAAACATAATTATGGAAATCCAGTTAGAGCCCAAGAGCCTTAACAAAAAAAGAATTCTGGAAATCCAGTTAAAGCTTGAGAGCCTTAACAAAAAAATTAATTATGAAAATCCAGTTTGAGGCCAAGAGATTTAACAAAACATTAATTCTGGAAATCCAGTTATAGCCCAAGAGCCTTAATAAAAAATTAATTTTGGAAATCCAGTTAGAGCCTAAGAGCCTTAACAAAACATTAATTCTGGAAATCTAGTTAGAGGTGGTCACGCCAACCTCTTTAAAAAAGAAGGCTTTACCTGATTTGAGTTTTTATGACAATAAGTTCAACCCTGAAAATTAGTCAGCCAAAAAGTCAAAAACCATGATTACCTAAAAAATAATTAAACACAATAAGTATCAAAACACCATATTTTAATATTATGACGTAATGTCCCCTAATTTTATAAACAAATATATATCAATGATCATATTGTCATTCATCGTAATCATATTTTATCTAGGTTCATAAAATTAAACATGACCTATATGATATCTAAGTTCATGTAAAAGTTTAACCTCGTCATTATAATATAACATATAAGGCATATAGATATCAAAGATACTGAGTTTGGTATTTCCAATCGACTTTGAGATCTAAAGAGCAATTTGCACTCTCAATATCACCTTCGTTGATATACCTTCGGTTTGCGAACTGAATTCCTTGGTCTTTTTTGGAAGCTCTCATTTTGTATGTATCATTAAAGACTTTCACATGTGATATTGTTATTAAAAGTAATAAAATTAACTTCGACTAATTATAAAGGAAAATAAAGAGTGATGGATGTGTGTTTAGTAAAAGTAGCAGTGAGCAGTAGCCACAGCTCACAGCTCGCTGCTTCTTAAAGAAGCATTAAAAAGATGGGCATTCCTAAAAAAAATAGCAAAGGTCACCGTTCATTTGCTAAACGAACAATAAAAATAAAAAAGCTTATTGTTCACCGCTCATTACCTCAAAAGCTACAAAAACTCCGCGCCAAACATAGAGCCCATCAGATATACAAAGTTTGTCACTTTAGTTTCATTAAAGTTATACGAGCTATTAATGATATTGTGACTTGTAATAAAGCACAATATTTTAATTGGTGGGATTGTTAATCGCGAGTTTTATAGTAGTTTTGTTGCAAGAAAAACTTTAATTTATGAGAATCTTAAACGCAAAAAGTTATTTGGGAAAGTGAATAATACTTTTATATCAGTATGTAACATAAAATAAGTACACTAAAAAAATGGGTGTCTAACTTTCAAAAACTTCATGGCATATATGATTTACTTTTCTAGGAATCGCGTTGTCGGACTTCTGAGTTTTGACACCTAAATCCTTGAACTTTTGTTTTACCTATGAAAATTGGCACATTACAATGTGTAAACAACCATTCTAATACAAATAATTGCTTTTCAAAAAAAAAAATTAATAAAAAAAAAATAATAATTAAGAAGGGTGAAATGTCATAAAGTCATAAGGTATCTAATTTATGAAACTTAAATTACTTCTCTCAATTTGTAACACTTTGAATTGAAGACTCAAATTTATTAAAGTGTCACCCAAACTCCACCTACCTTTTTGAGACTTTAATAAAACTCATTCAAATGCTACCTGCCCCATATCACTGTTATGACTACCTTGTTTATTTAACTTTGATATGAAATTTGAAATGAGTGACAGCTAAGAAAACTAAAGAGAACCAAATATACGACACTGCCAAAACCAACCACAAGCTATGAAAACTCAAAAGCATTAAATTATGGAGATAGACAACTCGTAAAAGAACCAAATGTAACATACTACCATCTACATGCTATAGAATGTATAGTCATAACAAACAACTTAAATAAAAATTGTCCCATTCACCGCAACGTGCTAAAAATTGACACCTTTCGTTAAATAGTGATAATAAGTAGTTGAAGACCATGGCCCTCAAAGACGAGTCAAACCTATTTGCCCAAGGACGACGCATCATGGGTTGTTAAAATGGAGAAGTCGGTCTTGGCTTAAAAAATTCTATACGATGGTCCCCAAAAGCTTACCCTGCCATTAGCAGAGGCAGTTACTATTGAATCGTTTGGGGATTTTGGGTTGGGTGAACCGTCATACTGGTAACCTGCCAACAAGAAAGTAGAAATATTTGGTGTGAAATCAAGAATAGAGAGAACAAATGGAATATTTGGTGTAGACTATAAAAAAGTATATTTAGCGATTTTACTTAAATATAAATTACCACTAGGCCACCTTCGAGATGGTTAATGCCAAGGAACATAGTGCTTCAAATTTTACAATGCATGCCCCTTAAATGTCAAAGTAATGCAGTTTGAAAGAAGAAAAAAATGTTGGGCTTGGCATCACTTTTTGTTTGGTTTTTTCTAAAAACAACTACAAGGTTTCTTCTCTTATTTTGCAAGTAAGATCCGTATCCCGGTTTAATTATTTGTGGATGACATTGATTTTGGTCAGCAAATCATTCTACATATTTAAAACAATCTTTTAAATGAATCACATACAATATACTCCCAATGCTGATGCGTGAGCAGTGAAGGATGTTGCTAACCGAGCATTCACCGGGTTCCAAAAGAAAACTTTGCCATCTTCAGAGCCCCCAATGAAATTGCTCCTTAGGTTATAAAAACTGCAATCGATTTTTTATGACTGGTCAACAAAACCGAAAAGTTAACTACACCAGCATGTACCTAAAAAAAATACCCATTTTTACTGTTAAATAAAAAAAAAAAAAAAAAAAAAAAAAATCTTATAAAATACCCATTTCAACTCGTGATCCTACCCGCCTATTTTTCAATTCTACCAAAAGAGCCTGTCCTTACCTCACACCTGCAAAGTAAAGAAAAGTCCATAAAAGTAATCTTTTAAGCTAACTAAATAAAAAGGAAAAGAATGCAAGTTTTAATATTTCAAAAGCGGCAATGTAGAGTCCATACAGCTTGCCAGCACATAATAATCATTCTCGCCCAAACACATACACGTGCCTGAACATTTCAAGTTATGAGATTTTAAATGCTGAGGGGGAATATAATGATGTAGACTACTCTCACGTACCTACGAGTTCGAGAGTCAATTTCGTGTACTGTACGTTCCATCAAAACATCCTGCTATGATGTTGTTAGTACTTGTTACACAAAGAGACTTCACACTGCTCTTGAGTTCAAAAATATGCAAATCAATTATTACGTTATACTAAAAAATTTTAAAGAATATATAATTTTAATTTGAAAAACACAAACTACAGAATTTCATTTCAGTGTTCCCTATTTCCAAATCTGTTATGCAACAACACTCTCAGAATAATATGGCATGAGTATTAACAAACAAAACAAGTATCTAACCTGTGTGTAATCATTATGAAGGTAGTCTAGTCCACGGAAAACATTGTTGTTAAGACAGAAACACCAACATGTCGAAGTAATGGATGTCAAACTTTCAGTTGTATGGTACATAAGCTGAGTGTTTTAGGTTCACAAAACTCTTCCCTGTATTATAAAAAGTGTGTGTTTGTTGTACATGAGTTGAGTGTTTGATGTGTCTGATATAAAGGGTAAAAAGAGAGCTTTAACACAATGGGTATTACACAATGAATACTTGTGTTTGTTTGAAGGTGATCTTAGCCTTACATTTCAATGATCCGAGTGAAAGAATAGAGGGTCAAGATCGGATGTTGGATTTCATATTCAACTACTTTATTAACTCGCTAGACAAAAGATAAATAAAAAGGCATTGGTCTTTGTGTGATGGAGGGCGGAGGCGATACAAATGGAGAGGAAATTTTGTATAAGTTATTTTGGAGGCCCATCTACTCATAAAAAAACTAAGGACCTTCTTCAAAAAGCCCAATAAATAAACTCTCAAGGCATTCATTAAAGTTAATCTTTTATCACACAGGTTTTAATCTCTAACGAGTAATTTGGGCCCGCCGTTTTGGCGGGAGTAAATTTCGTATGACTAAATTAAATAAAATTATTTTTATCATATATTTGAATTGATGAAACACGCACTACCTTATAACTTGGTGTTGTAGGTTTCAGCCAGACCAACACCTTTTTTTCATGTTAAATAAAACAGCACATTAAATAATTTAAAACGAAAAAACTTTTTATGTCTTTACCAAACCTTGTTTATTTATTTACCATCACTCCAATATACAAAAGATGTGTTGTCCTTTATTACTAATGGTCTTCAATTATTCTTGTAAAATATAACAAATTTACATGTAAGTTGCGTTTTTTAGCCGATTAATCGGCACAAAACCTTGTAATCGCCGATTAATCGTCCGACTTCCTTGTAAATGTCTCCAAGTTCCAGGGCCTTGTAGCTTGGATTCGGCGATTACAAGACCTTATAGGCCGTTTTTTGCAACATTGAGTAATAACATGAGTTGTACAATGTTTTAAAACCCAGTTTTTCTTTCGATCCAGTTTAGAAATCAGTTCACCCTGTCACCGGTTGAACCAACGAGTCAAACCAATTCTATACATATGTTTATGTATTTACCATCACTCCAATGTACAAAAGATGTGTTGATGGTATACATTATCCAATATCACATGAAAACTATAACATTTTTATCTCCATTAAGCTAGACTTACCTATATGCAAACTTAATACTAATTCATTTTGTGCTGTAAAATTCTTTTATATTGTCAATATCGAACAATATTTCTATTAATCTATAAATTAGGTCTTTGGTTTTACACATATTAAAGTACTCATATGTTTATAGAAAAGCTTTCAAATACAGTAACATAAATGTGCCTATGCACACAAGAAAATTTCATGTTATAAGAAATTACCCAACCCAACCATTTTGCTAACTTTAAGTGTTATGTGCCTACCCTGGTAAAGTTTATGTGACTGCAAATCACATGAAAACTAATGTAACACTGTTGCTAAATTTGCAGTTGCATTGGTAGATATGTATAGACATGTTAACGGTTACTCAAAGAACAGCACACAAAATGCCCTTTTGCTCCAGAATAATACATAAACAATATCTGTCGACTCAAACAGTAAGTGATAAACTAGCCAGTAGATGCGAAAACGTAACAGCAAAACTTCCCATTTCTGCAATTGACAAGCAAAACTAAACCTAATTAAAACAGAGAAGAGCAAACAGTAGATTCGAAATACGACATGAAAGTTGAATCACAATCATCATTTCACCGCTATTATCTAATGACACGCCAAACAATTTTTGCATGTCAAAATCTAGCGAAAAATATTACGCAAGTATCATTCTCTAATGGACATTTCATCAAACACTTTTCGTGCACAACCTAAATCACCAAACTAGCTCCGAGCTTCAAACCATATCACAAATCTCCATAACTAACACCTAATTGAAACAAACACAAAAATCAATGAATTCAGATCAAAAGTATACCTGACAGCATCACAAAATCATGAATAACCGAATCTATTTGAATCGTTAGGGTTTGTTATCTCTCTCACAAATACATCCCAATGTAAAAAGCACTTTTTATCTTTTTTTATAGCCAATAGCTCCAAATAAACATAATCTCCACCAATCTCTCATTTATTCGAATTAGAGGGTTTGGGTTTTTAATTTTTATAAAAAAAATTTGGGGATTTTGTTTAAATTAGAGGGAATTTATTTATTAAAGGTTACTGTTTCGTTGGTGTTTGGTGGGTGTTAGTTAGTTAGTACTGTATTTGTTAGTTACTGTATTTGTTTTGTGGGACCTTTTATTTTGCTAGTATAATATATGAAGAGACGAAAATACCCTCTTTTGTGGGACCTCTTAATTAACGGTGCTTCTTTTGTGGGAAGCTACTGCTAGGTGAAATGTAAGCACACCCCTCTAATTAAAGACAGTGAAAATATTTTTTATGTGATTTATGAAGGGAGTGTTTTTGTTTTTAAAATGAAAGTTGAAGGGGTAAAAGTGTAAATTTAAATAAGACGAATGATAAAAAAAATAAAAGTAATGGTATTTTCTTATGCGATTTAAAGTGTGTTTTTACGTGATTCAAAAGTAGAGGTGGCAATTCACGATACGACACGATAAACGATACGAATCCGACACGAAATTAAATTTAAATAAGCCGAATGATAAAAAATAAAAGAAATTGTATTTTCTTATGTGATTTAAAGTGTGTTTTCACGTGATTCAAAAGTAGAGGTGGCAATTCACGACACGACACGATAAACGATATGAATCCGACACGAAATTAAACAGGTTTTTGGTTGAGGATAAACAAGTTTGGTTCAAAAACAGGTTAACCCATCTTACCCATTTAATAAACGGGTTGTGTCTTGGTTGAGAAAATATTAAACTAACAACCCGTGAACCCGTTTAAGTATGTAAGTCTTAAATAAATAAAATATATAACTTGATTTTTATGTGGAATTTGAATTTAATAAACGGCGCATTTGGAGTTACGTAATGTTCATAGTGCTTCTCGGACGCCTTAATCCGTTGCAAATCCGCTTTCTTATGAAAATTCATTTATATATGCGTAAATTTATTTATAAATTTAGACAAAGTAAGGTTTGGTACTTGTTATCCAAATGTTACATAATTGAACAAAAACTATTCACATCATTTACAATCTTGGGCGTATCAACTTGAGTAACATAGCCACCCTATAAAATGAAAAGCTAATGAAAATGAACATAGTTACACCCTTATAACCGGCTAAGGAAATAAATTAATGATACATATCTAAAATACATATAGCAATATTCCAATTTTTTTCTATTTCGGTGGTACCATACCACATCTTAATGCGTTTTCTGGGATGCCATATTTCGTCCAGAGACTCTGTTCATCATTCCAAACTTGAAGATACAACTCATGTCCCATGTATGTGGGACATTAATTCTCGATGGGTGGGAGGATTGGAGAGTGTTTAATGTTTTGAAAGGTTGTGTCACTTGTGTGTACGATGGGGATTGCCAACTTGGTACTCTCATATTGTTTGTTGACACATTATTTTATCGCAAAAATGAACATAGTTGCTCAAAAGGTTGATCAAGTATATTTACCCCAATACTAAATATTGGAAACGAGTATTTTAATTCACGCGTTATGGCAGAGTGTTATCACTCGGTAAAAAAATAAGACACTAAATGCTATAAGAGAATATAGTGTATAAATACCCTTTGACTAAAATTCAAAACACAAATGTTTCTTTATAAATATGTACTCATTTACTTTATAATCCAATCGATATAGTAAGTCTTTTTGATATGATATTTATCATGGAACTTGGATCACTAATAAGATGACAAAAAAAAAAGAGTTGTAAAAATAGCTACAATAGTGATCCAAGTTTAACCGGATAATAAAGTAAATGAAAACCTATTTAAGAAAAAAACAAAAAAACAAACCTGTGTTTTGAATTTTTGTCAAGAAGTCTTTATAGAATATAACTTTTTGAGCATTAACTGACTTATTTTCTTGTTGATAATAAGTATTATTAGTCCAGGAGGGGATGTTGCCATTGGCGGACCCAGCCAGAAACAAAAATGTTTCATAGTTTTGTCAAGGTGAAAATTTTAACAAGTTACTTAGTTAACTAGTTTTATCTAGAGGTGGCAAAATGGGCGGGCACGGGCAAGGGCTAAAACGGGCATGGGCTAAACGGGCACGGGCTAAATGGACAATGTTATAAAAATCGCTTTATAAAAGACCAAAAATGAAGAAATAAATTCCTTAAACGTAATACTTTATTTATATTAAAAAGATTAAATATATTATATACATAAGTTTTTCTTTAAAAATGATTATAATATTCTCCAATTAAGAGAAAATATGTGCCTGTTAGTGCCTATTTAACTTTTCAATGGGCTAAATATGCCCATTTCAAAAAAAAAAAAAAAAAAAAAAAAAAGTGAGCTAAATGTGTCCAAGTCTTTTACAAAGTAATCAAAATTAGCCTATTTTTTTTATTTTGAGCACAAATCGCCACTTCTAGTTTTATCACAGCCAATTATACAAGAAAAGGAAGTGGTCGTTTCACTCCAAATCCTTATTACCACATATAACCAAACACAATTTTGCAAGTAAACCAGTAACATAACTAGTTTAAGAATTAAATGAAGCACAAGAATGAGAACATATCATTGGGTTTGGTGTGAAATGAAATGAGTGAAACAAACAAAATATGGAGTGTGATGGTTTGGTGAATGGTGGAGGGGAGGAGGATTGGACGGTGGAGATTAATTAGAGTCAAGTATTTTTGTTTGGATTGGATTGCCAGAGTGGCAAATATAAAATGGAATACATCAACTATTTGTTTGTAAGTTCAAACTTTTAAAAAAAAATATTGTTTGTAAGTTTTACTTATTTTTTGGAGTAAATTGCAGAAATGGTCCTTGTGATTTGCTCAGATTGCATATTTAGTCCTTGGTCTTTCGAAATTTCAGGTGGCATCCCTGAGGAGTTTTTGGTTCCATTTTAGTCCCTAGCCAGGGACTAAACGTGCAATTCTGAGCAAGTCACATGGACCATTTCTGAAATAATCAGGACTATTAATAAGCTTTAGCTCCAACTAATTCATAAAAAAACTTTATAAAAAAAAAAAACAAACTAATTCATAAAAAAAACTTTATAAAAAAAAAAAAAAAAAAAAAAAGAAAAAGAAAAATCAAATCAACTTTCATCTTATAGCTTTAGCCCACGTCACCTCGTTGCGCAACACACCCCATGTGTCAAAAAAGCAATCCCCTTTTTATCCACTGTAATCAATTCCTTCCTAGAACCCCAAAACCAAATACCCTTAATTCTATTGTTTAAAGATATGAAATTAGATGAAGAACAATGATATGAAGTTGTTGGGCTGTTATTTTACATTTCAGCAGAATCAAATACCCCTTGATTCTAATAAGGCACAGTAAATAAAATTTTATAAATAATTATTAGTGTTTTACAATTTATATAATCGATATGTGTTTGTTTAAAATTGTGATTTTTCATATGTGGGGTTTGATTTTGTTAGTTTAGTTGATGATTTAAGGTGTTTATTACTGGTTTATATATGTATGCACATCAACTGTTTGTTTTTATGCCTCAATGAAATAGATTGTTTTTTTGTCTACAATTCTATTACGCGCGTAAGTACAATAGAACCCAAGGTGTAGAGACCAAAACCAATGGTAAAGAAAATAAACAACGACCAAAGCCTGTATCTAAGAACCTATTAATGTAGTAGCCATTGAAATTTTTCTGTATCATTTTAGCTCAACTGGAAATCTTTATGGTGAAATCTCCCATTGCTATTGTTTGTTTGTTGTAGAATAGATAAATGTGTTATACAGATTATTTCATTACTTCTTATAGAAGTATGCTGCAAGTGTTAGGTATTTTATTTTATTTAATAGATTAAATAGGCTATCAGGATGGTCGGTAAGTTAACTGCAATTGCGATCAATTGGTTTCTGCTGGCCTTATGGACCTGTAAGAATCCCTTTGATTATATAAATGGCCATTGAATATTTAAAATCGTTATGCAACAGTCTGTTTTATGTTTGCTACTTATCATTAGTTTACGTTACAAGCTTAAGCTTTGAGTTTCCTAATTACTTCAGAAGGCATGATCCTTATTTCTGAATGATACCCGTAAGTTATGAAATCATCCAGTGTCCTGTAATATTGCATATATTTGTTTATGTATTTCAAGTGGCAGTGACCACCCATTTCAATAGCAAGGTGCGTTTTAGACATATAATGTTGATATACTTCAGAAGGCAAGTTATTATGAATTTCATAAACTTTGAATGTATTTAGACAATATTGCATTTGTACTAAATCGCATCAGTTATATAAATCGCCATTGAATATTTAAAACCAGATCTTCCAAACTTGCTCTCAGAAAATTTATTATCTTTGGGACTATTTACATGAAACAGGTCACTTTTGGTTAGTTTTTATATATAATAGGTCAAACGGGAAATAAATAAAATGACAAGCAATAGATTACAAGAAGTCCATTTGTGACTAGTGAACAGGGTATTTGGATACAGTAAAACTTTCAGTTCTGTGACAATGAGTAACATAGGTGTTTGGATTCTGGTATAGTTTACTATGGTTTTACTTCTGCGAGCAGTCATTCTATGAATACTTTATTCATGTGCGTTATGCTTAATCTATCAACTTCGTATATCTGTATCAGGTTTGAGAATCGCGATCAAAAGTATTAGCTTGGTTAGGCATTAGTTCGGGCCAGAATATTGCCTTATCTTCACGTTTACTTGAAACTGTTAATGTAGTAGCATTATTAAGGAAGTGGTGAAGTAGATTAACTGCTTACTACGTGAACTCATGAAAGATGGAATGCAATAAGGATGAAGCCACAAGGGCGAAAGAAATCGTTGAATGTAAAGGGTGCCAAGAAATTTGCTTTAAAGGCCCAAAATTTGTTTCCTGGTCTGGAGGGTATTTCTCAACTATTAGCAGTTCTGGATGTGCATGTTGCTGCCAAAAACAAAGTAAGCGGTGAATCAGATTATTATGGGATACTTGGTGTGAACCCGTTAGCAGATGATGATACTGTGAAGAAACATTATAGGAAACTAGCTTTATCACTTCATCCCAATAAGAACAAGTCCTTAGGTGCAGAAGGGGCATTCCAACTCGTTTCTCAAACATGGAATCTGTTATCCGATAAAGACAAAAGATTGGCATATGATCATAAGAGGCATGCTCAAATTTTGAAGCGGAGGGTTCCTCAGAACGTGTTTTCACGAGTGCATATACCTCCAACTCAGAACGGTTTTCACAATCTTACGAAGAGTACAGCTGCCCGGACAGCCTGGCAGATGCGTAGACAAAGGTTACAACTTCTCAAAAGGAGGATAAAACTACTACTCAGACAAAGAAAAAAATGAAGAGTCAAAAGGATGAGACTAATGGGACTGCGAAGACGGTTCCCACTTCTGTTCCTTCATCCTCCAATGAACAGATAGCTCCTGAGACGTCAAAGGTCAAAGGTTCTCGAAAAAAGAATAAAGTTAACGGGACTACAAAGACGGCTCCCACTTCTGCTCCTGCATCTTCCAGTGAACAGATAGCGCCTAAGACGATGCCCGGGCCTTGTTTAACAGAGGTTAAAACTTCTCAAGAAAAGGATAAAGTTAATGGGACAACCAAGAAGGGTCCCACTTCTATTCCTTTACCGGTTACTAAACAGATGAAGACGAAGACATTTTGGACCTGGGAAGCTCGGACTCGGCTAACATCCCCGGCGTACCGGTGTCAGAGGATTAAATGAATAAAATTGTTTTTCCTATATCCTGGTTGGAACTTTGGAACTGGTTACTCTTTTAAAGAATTAAAGTAACTTTATTTTCTAGTTCTTTTATTTATTTATTTTCTTTTAAAATGTCTCTTAGTATGATTGTTCTCTTTTTAGTATGTCTCTACTAAGCAGAATTGTTTAAAGAAACGTTAATGGTATTTTTTTTTACAAGTTCAAAAAGTTTAAATTTTGCAACTTGTAATTTGGGTAATTTGAAGTTTTCTTGTCGTAATGTAACATTGGTTTTACTAAACAAAATTAACGTAGTGTTTGGTACGTTGTAATCAAAGGGGGAATGTAAAAGATGATTACGTTGGAATGATAAAATGTTATTTGCTTACATATATGGAATGTAATGATTAATTACAAGTAATAACCTATTACAACAAAATCATTCCCTAGGCTCCCCTTGCTTTTTTTTCATTACATCCGTAATGAAATCAAAATTACATAAAACCTCATTAATAACTAACCATATTTAATAAACTTTCTATTATTAATGGGGGCATTTAAGTCTTTCTATTATGATTCCATTACGTCTTATCAAACAAACCAAACATGATTAATAATTGTAATGAATAATTACATTACATTATTTATTCCATTACGTCATTTATTCCATTCATTTGACATTTCATTACGTCTTACCAAACGTACCCTAAGTATGAGGGTGAGTTACATAAAGCCTTTTTCAATTAAGATAGAGTAAACTTAATTTTTAACTTTTTAAGTTTTCAATGCAATATTAAGTTTTCAATGCAAACTTAATTATTTACTTTTATGGGTTTTCAAATTTCAATTTTTTTTATAAAATATAATTATGAATTATAATACCCCGTGTCCCCGAGTCCATATTCAAAATTTGGACTCTTTCAAAACGAGTCCACGAATCCTTGAAATCATATCTTGAAAGGTCCGACCCTTGGACACGTACCCGAGTCCGACACCCGTACCCGAGTCCGAGCATCCTAGTTTTGGACCGTATGCATGAGATGCAAATTGCAGTATGAATTCTTGAGAAAGTATTTAAATCGAAATATGTTATGCCCCACTTGTTATGGACCGTTTCATGCGACCGAGATTCCGCCACCAACTGTCAATGGTTCTTCAGAAGTTGCGGGAATTTCACAAGGAACGGGAAATAACATTTCAGCCCCAGAAACATGCAAGATAACGGGTGTTGAGGCTGGTAATGGTACAAGCTCCCAGCGAGGTCCACTAAAAAGCAGTGGCGCAGCTTCTAAGGGGCGGGAGGGGGCGGCCGACCCCCCGAAATTTTTTTTGCGATGTAGGGGTATATAGTTTTCGTGTAGAAAAATTTCGGTATTTTCGGTTTCGCCCCCCCCCCCCCAATTTAATTCGGTTTCGACCCCCCATAGTGTTAAGGAAAAAAAAAATTTAGATCCCGGCCCCCCACTCGAAATTTTCAAGCTTCGCCCCTGCTAAAAAGGGATCGAGAAGAAGCTGGACTAGACACTAATATAGATGAAGCTTTGAGAAATAAGATCGCTAAAAAAGAATCTAAATCCGCATCTAAGAAAGTCAAATCTGTTAAAGCAAAGCAAGACATTAACGGGTTTGATGCAATTAAGGAAACAGGGCCTATCAAGAATCAACTTATAAAGAAGGCAACTACGGAAATAAAGAAGAAGCTGGACGAATGGAGTTCAGAAGCCGAAAAAGTTGCTGACATGGCAAACGGCTACTCAAAGAGTAACGAGGCTGACGTCCCAGATCCAGATTTTCATGATTTCGATATACAAAGAAGCGAAAAGTGTTTCAAAGAAGGTCAACTCTGGGCTGCTTATGATGATCGCGACGGGATGCCTCGGAACTATGCCATAGTTCACAAAGTAATTTCTTTGAATCCTTTTAAGATGAAAGTATGTTGGCTTAGCTCAAAACCTAACAAGAAACCACTTCCGTTTCCCGGGTTCCTGGAAGCATTCGGCGAGTTTCAACCAGGAAAACATGAAATCGTTACCTCCCCAAACTATTTTTCTCACAAAGCTAGCTTTACAAAGCAGAGAAATGGTAACATTCGTGTTTTCCCTAAAAAGGGAAGTATTTGTGCTCTGTACAAATACGATAAAACACCGGATACCATCAAACGTACTTACGAAATTGTGGAAGTTGACGCGTCCAGTAAAGAAACAGGCATTACTGTCACACCGCTAGTCAAAGTTGCAGGATTTAAAACAGTGTTTCACCGACATCTCGACAACAAAGAAACAAAAGTTATCCCGGAAAAAGACTTTCTTAAAATATCGCATCAAATACCTTCATACTTGCTCATTGGTCAAGAATCTGCAAACGCTCCAAAGTGTTGTCTAGACCTCGACCCTGTAGCTATTCCTCCTGAGTTTCTTCATGTTTTAACAGATGTTAAGGAAGCCGATACAATGGATATCGACAATGGTCCAAGTGCTGATGGTGTTTGTTCCATTTAGGTACAAAATTCCTGAACTTTGGAGTTTGGTTTGGTTTTTTGGGTTGTTGGATGGGAAAATAGATAACATGTAGTGTGCATTATGTAGTTGTAACTTGTGCTCAAAAGGGTTGTAAAACTCAGTTTTTGTTACATGCTGCTGTTAAATCTTGACTTTATTTAGAAACGCTTCTTATGTACTTTTAGAATCCAAACATCGACACTAAGGAATGTTTTGGTACTTCAATTTTTTTTTTTTTTTTTTTTTTTTTTTTGTCTCGTTATTTACATCTTTTGCAAAGTGCTCTAGAAATTCAGTAGTACATGATAAACGGGCAAATGGATGAGGTTTTCCTATGGTCAGATTTCTCATGAAGTGGGTTTATTTTTCCTAATGATTATATGATGATAAGATATGGAATATTGAACTTTTTTTTTTATTTATTATTATTATTATTATTATTTTCTTCATCTGAACTAGGGATGTTAAGATTTAAAATTGTTCTAGTTGGAAATTTTATTTTTGAGCTATGCATTCTTGAATGTAAGTAAATAGAAACCATGATTAGATGTTGAAGAAAAATGGTAAATTTAAAAAAAAATGAAAAGTAACTGCAAAAATTATGTTAAAAAAGTCATAACAGAAAAAGTGGAAAAAGTCATAAGGATGACGTGAAAAAAGATAATTCATTTTAAAATAAAATAAAAAATGACATGACATGTATTTACCTGAAGAATAGGTAACCTATCAAGAAATGGGTAACTTTGGAACAAATTCAAAAGTTATATTGATGGTAGATATTCATGAGTCTATTACCTAAACGTGAAAATTTAGGAAAGTTCGTTGTCTATCTATCGACTTAACCCATAATATTATCTTGAAAGCTAGAAAAATATGTTCATGTCACACTTTATCAATTGTTAAGTCAAGACCTATAAGATATAGTCAAAAGACCGTGACAGACTCAAATGAGTAGGTCATTTGTTGATCTTGAATTGTATAGAAAGTCAATGAGGTTGTTAAACTTTGATGTGGTCTGGTATTAAATTTGTTAAGTTTATATTTTGACCAAATCCGATCAAACATTGATATGTAATTAAATTAATGTTTATAATTGTATAGAAAGTCAATGAGGTTGTTAAACTTTGATTGTGGAGTACTGGTATTAAATTTGTGAAGTTAATATTTTGACCAAATCTGATCAAACATTGATATGTAATTAAATTAATGTTTATTAAAATAACAATTGATCAATCCCCACCAATCATCTCAATTTGATCAAATGGATAAGATTAAACCCAACATATAAAAAAACCGACTTTTTTTTTTTTTTTTTTTTTTTTCTTTCAAATATTAATATCTTTTAAACTGTTAATCGTTAAGTGAAAAAAATATACCATCACGACGAGCATTTAATTATCTTTCTTTAGATAGACACTTTCATATACTTTCGACTTTTTTTTCGTTTTTTTCACCTTTTTTTCTTATGTTTTTACGGGTTTTTTTTCCCGTTGTTGAAGCTTGAATGAAGAAATCACATATGACTAAACACTAATTTGAATATATTAACAAAATCAAATGTGATATTTGTGTTAAATCACATATAATTTTATTACATATCATACGTGATTTAATTACAATTTTCAAATTAATGTTTAATCACATGAGATTTCTCATGCAAGTTTCAACAACGAAAAAATAGATGAAAGAAAGCAAAAAAATGTGAAAAAAAAAAAAATTGTCGAAAGTATATCATAGTGCCCGTCAATAGAAAGATACTCCCTCCGTCCCAAAATTATTGTCCCCCGACAAAAAATAAACAGTTTAAGAAAAGAGCATTTATTAATGCTTTGATTTCTACAAAAGTAACTAAAAAACAGTTTTACACTTTGACAATTAATTAATGCTTTCATTTAATTTTATAAATAAGAATTTTGATTAGGGGTAATATGGTAAACCTAAACAATTCCAACTTCTATTTTTAGTAGAAGACAATCTTTTTGGGACAACCCAAAAAGGAAAGATGGACAATAAAAATGCGACGAAGGGAGTAATTAAATGTTGGTCGTGACGGTATAATTAAATACACTAAGACGTACTGTATATGGATAACCATATGTTTAACTTATCTAGTTATTCATTATTGAAGAACCCCTTATTACCCCAATAACTAAGAAACACTTTGGCATAAGCTTACCCAGACTGTAAGTTCTTTATACAAGCTTACCCAAACACCACTAAATCCCATATTCCCATGACAGGTATCCTTCAGGGAAAAAAGAAATACATTCCAATGTATAACGCACTTTGATATAAGCTTACCCAAACACCTTCAATAAGTGTTTTTTTTTTTTTTTTTTTTTTTTTTTTTTTTTTTTTTTTTTAACTTTTTTTATACCCAAGAACTTATTAACCTCTTAAAATAAGCCTACACGAGTAGTAAAACTCGGATCACAAAATGATTCCACGATTACTAGCTACAAGGCCAGTGACCTGGGCGAGTTGAGCAGAATCAGCCAAATGATTCAATTTGGTCGGTGGTAACTCGTAATAAAACTCGTGTTGATGTATTTTAACAAGTGTGTTAAAGTTTCTAAACATATACTTCTAGGGTCCATGAACATTTAGATAGTCCTATAAACATGTCATACTCTAACACATAGCTTCGAAACTTATATTTATTAAATCCTATCTGAAGACTGTGAGTACTCCCCGCTAAGGGTGTTAACTAGTCGAGCTTTTAACGAGCTACTCGAGCTCGAGCTCGTTTAGGTTGAGCCGAGCTTGATAATTTTCGAGCTCGAGCCGAGCTCAAACAAAATGTAGAACTCGAATAATTTCATTAGCCGAGCTTTTAAAACTAGTATTTAGCTCGGCTCTTTCTCAAAAGCTTGTTTAGTTATTCGAGCCAAATGAGCTACTCGAGTTAAACGAGCTGAACGAACTAATCGAGCTAAATATGTAGTTTCAGTATATTTTGATTTTAAATTTTTAATTACTTTTAGTATTATAAGTTAAACTTAAAACCAAAACTAACAATATGTTAACTTTCAATCACATCAAAGATCTACACTTTAGTTTATATATATATATATATATATATATATATATATATATATATATATATATATATATATATATATATATATATATATATATATATAAATTTAAACTAGTAGCTTGGTTTATGTTTTTATAAACCTCACATCTTTTGTTTCACTCATCCATACGTGGGATGTGAAATGCAATCTTTTTTATTTTCTTTTATTTTTTCATTCAAGCTAATAAGTATTACTTAGATTCTTAATATATATGAATAATTTAAATGTGTTAAATAAATTGTTACTAATATATGTTCATTGATTATATAATTACCATTAGTTTTATGCTAGCTAAGTGTTTTATAAAGAAGTAACTAATATGTTTAATAACCATTTATCAAATATATAAATGAATTCAATCAAATCATTACTACCGCTAAATAAGAATTATGAATCTTTAGATGATTTCAACGAATCTCGCTCTTATAGCTCACGTGATCTTGAGAGTCATATCGAGGTTTTTGTTTAATTTATTTGAATAAGTTAAATGTGTTAAATAAGTTGTTACTCATATATGTTCATTGATTATATAATTACCATTAGTTTTTATGCTAGTTAAGTGTTTTATAAAGAAGTGGCTAATATGTTTAATAACCATTTATCAAATATATAAATGAATTCATCCAACCATTACTACCGCTAAATAAGAATTATGAATATTTAGATGATTTCAACTAATCTCGCTCTTATGGCTCACGTGATCTTGAGAGTCATATCGAGGTTTTTGTAACTAGAAATACAACATATGTATGTATATTGTATATAAATGATTCGCTTTATAATTGTCACGCTTACACACACAAAAGACATATACGATGAAATTCATATATGTGTTATCACATGTGAAACACACATATGAAACTCAAATATGTATCGACACACACATATGAACTACATTAGTCTGACTAATATCTACATATAAAGACGTAAATTTGATATACGCATATGCGTAAATTCATTGTGAGGTTGCTAAAAATAACCGGTCATGGTTCTTAGACAATAGAGCATAAACAACGTTATCATCTCCAATCGATCTGATGATGAAACCATCATGGTGATTGTTGTTTGTAATATTCTTGTAGAAACTCTTATTATGAGTTTAGTTATGAACTAACTAACTCTTACACTTGTTTAAATCATGTTAACTAGTTGCCATATTTATGATAATGCTTTATTGATTATGATCCATTACATATGAATAGAAACGTGTTTATGCATAGACATACAATTTCTCTCATATGAGCATTTAAACAAACAAACATATACATAGTAAAATAGAACAAAGACTTATCATACCAAAATAGAACAAGGCACGTCATGACAAAAGTACTCAGTGACTATCAAGCATAGTAAAAAAACATAGCGTAACAAAACAAGGCAAGGATGACATTTTCTGGACAGCATACTAGTGAGACAGAAAATGACTACAAACCAACCCTTTTTATTTATGATTTGCTATATACGTTTTAGCCACAGGTCGGCGCACACAACACCAATAAACACAAGACATGATCGACACCACAACACGCCCACACAAACATGATTCTAACATCAGATTTAACGAGGCAAAACACACACATAAAATCACCTTGCATGTTGTCACGAATATATAAAAAAATCAATTGCCAAAAGAAATAGAACCTTGAGTTGCATGGTGGCCGAGAATAAATAATCCTTTATTACTAAAATGGTGGCTGCTGTTTTTTTTTTTTTTTCATGAATGATGCCTCCAATTTGACCTTCGAATATAATACAACAAAATTTGTTGATGTTCTACCTTTCTTTAATGACGAATTGTTATATGAATAAAAGAGTTGGCTGGATTTTTTATTTGTGAATCGTGAATGTCACAATCAAATGTAGGCTGATAATTTATTGTTCTCATGAAATCAATAAAGAAAAGGGTGACTAATTATTTATTGTATCTCTCCTCTGTGAAGGGGACGAATTGTGTATTTCACAATTAATAAATGGTGCGGCTGGGTTGTTTTCTTGTGATTACAGCGTCCTTGACTAAACTAATCTAATAGAAAGTCAATGGGCGTGAAAGCTTACCTGATTATTACAGTGAATGATTAAATAATGGGGCGAATTGTGTATGAGAATAAAAGGACGGCTGAGTTTTTTATCTGTGAATTGAACGTGTCAATAAAAGGGTTGTCGTGTGTATGTTTGGAAGGAAAAGGTAATACCGTGTTTGTTGTTTAGGCAAGATATCACGTGAATATCCTCTCAAGGAATGAAATATCAGAGTTTTTTATTTGACCAAATTGTTTTAAAGATTTCGGATCAAAATCAAGAAAAGGAAAACGTGTGAAAGGGTATGTCAAGAGAGTGTGTGGGTCGTTTATAGTAATTAGGATAGGATTAGGATTTTAATTTTATATTTTATTTTCTTAATGTACTAGTTATAATGCCCGCGCACGCGCGGGGTTTTTTCTAATTTTTTGAATAATGTATTTTTCTTTATTAGAAGAAATAATTTAATTTTAATTTGTTATATAATATTAATAATTGCGAGTCTATATAAACGTATATAAATTTATTGTTATGAACTTATGTGGTTTAAAATAGTGTTTTAAATCTTCATTTCAACCATTTTATTCGCTTCTTCAATAGTTCTTGTCAAAAACTTGTCATCACTATCTTGTATGACTGAAAAATTATCATATTCACAATCAGATAGCATTTTTTCTATAATCATTACTTCAATATCCGAAATCTAAGTGCATTTTACACAAATCACCAGGAGACCCTTAAGGAAAACCGCTTTTTACACGAATAATCAAAACGGGTCATTATAATTGTCATGATAATCGGTTATAAGCAATCTATAAAAGTCATACATGTCTCCCTTATAATTAAAAGTAATACATGTTTCCCTTATAATTGCTTATATGTAGTATTGAATATGCATTGCTTTCTTGTCTGTTCACTTTGTATTTAGCAGCACATACTTAAATAAAGCCTGCAAGTTGACATCAAAGCAAATATTAAATGAATTAAAATTTTCATGAAACAATTAGAAACCAAAATACCTTGATAACCCCGTTAGAACATACACTAATTGGATGTATGTTATTTGAAACATTAAACTTTATAGTTTAAAATATCTACTAACAGAGTAGTTGGCAAAAAAGAATAGTATGCCAAGAAGGACTAAGAAAGTAGTACCCAATTGAGTGAAGGAGCTAAACCTTCGACTATACTTCTATCAACTTCACCAAGCTTGCTGCCAATATTGGAATTACAAAATCTACTGTGAGGAATCATCAGGAATTTTTTTTAAACAAAAAAGCCAAAAAGGCATCATAAAAAATATCAGTGTGAATTCAGAATCTATAAAGCCTGGAGTCATTTGGATTATTTTAATATCTAATCCGAATTTGACCCTCATTGTCTTGTGGAATTGTGCTAGTGCCGCTTTGTTTGCTTAGATATCATGTTGGATGCAGTTTCTTAAGATAAAGAAATTTGTCATAACACATTGAAATATTATTACCAGAGCCCATATTACTACGTACTTCAGTTGGTTATCTTGCTATACCATACTTCAAAACGCGATGTGAAACACCATGTAACTCGATAAATATCAAGGAAAAAAAGTAAATGAGAAGACATTACACTCTAGATGCTCATTCTTGGAATAGGAATCCAAGAAGCAGAAGACGACAACACGATGAGTCTGCCTCCACAATTTCTGAGGTGCGGAGCTGCAAATTTAGTAGTGTAAATTGAACCAAGAAGTTTATATCATGTAAAATTTATATCACCCGCCTATTAGTAATGTTAAAAAGCTTCTCATTTGGCGGGTCTACATCAAAACTAAAATAGTTACATGTGTATAGTTTATATCGAGAAACATAACAAAATTGCTTTTGTACTTTGGAATAATATGATGCAGTTATCAAAGAAGGAGTGAAATATCACCATAACAGGTCGTAAGTTGGTGATATCATCAGCTTCTTCCAGCATACAAACCTCAAAAATTCTGGCATTATTTACAAAATGACACACTGCACCCCATTCATTCAGACAATAAGTATTCTCAAATAAATGAATAATGATAGAAATTTATATAAAGATAAGAAGCTAGTATCTCATACATCGATTGAAGTGATGAACAGTTTGATCAACCATTTGTTGACAGTCATGGGTACTGGACACAGCAACACGAAATATGGATGATGATAATGTCCGGCGCTCCGATATGGCGACACCAATTAACAACTTCTCGTAGACGATCCTCTCTCCGTGCAGATAGAGCCAGACATGCTCCTCTGCTTGCATATTCATATGCTAGATGCTGATCACATCTTAAAATTTTAACATATCAGTTCAATTACTTCATAGCACAATGTGAATTTTAATTCAATTACGATAAGTATCTATACTATGTCAATTTTTTCATAATAATTATCAATTTAGCTGCAGCAAATATGACTATCAAATGGGGAATTACATTAATAATTGTCTTTCTTTTAACTTCATCTTATAAACTTTTACTCCCATCTCTAATTCTTAATAGGAGTAGTAAATAATAAAAATCAAACAATAGGTTACTGAGCATATATAATTATATATTCATTAATGATTACAATTAAAAAATTTATATAGTATCCAATCATGTCCTCAATTATATACATGTAAAACACATAACCAATTCAACAATTTGAAAAATGAAACCTTCACTGAATTAACTAAACAACCATCAACAAAACCCAGTTACAAAATCAACCATACCTAACTTGATTTGATCAAACGGTAACTGAACGAAAAAGTAGTTTAATTACCAATAATCAAAATATGATATACTGATCGAAGCATGGGCTTGTTGTTCATGGTCGATGAACGATGATTTGCGGTGAGCTTGTTGTTCATGGTCGTTTGTTTTTTGGTTTTCTCTTTAGGGTTATCAAGGAATGACAATCCGTTTTAAAATGTAGTTACAGTTCAGTCCAAAACAATAAAAAAAGAGACGACAGGCCCATGTGTTATTTTCAATTTTTTTTCATATATTGGTATGGAGAAACGAATTCATAGAGTTCTTTTTCCAAATCTAGAAATATCTAGTTTTTCTTAATTAAAATATATGTTAAAAACAATTTTATTAATTTACTTATTACCTAATAAGGAAACAATCCTTTTATTCAAAATGAAAAAGTCCCCACTAAGGGTTTTATTTTATTATATAAAAGATTCATATAACTTTAATTATTTATTTAACTTAGGGAATAGTCAAAACAATAAAAAAATGTTAACGAAATTTTTAGGGCGTTATATTTCGATCTCGAGCTTCAGTTAATGAACAAGTCTATCAAGTTCGATCTTCTATACGAGTAAGGTTGAAAGTTCATTTATTATAGGATTAGAAAAAAAAAGTTAAAAATTTTAAACGAGCTTCGAGCTCGAGATCAAGCAACAACAAAATGTTCGAGCTCGAGCTCGAGCACGAGCCAATTTACAAAACTTTATTCGAGCTCGAGCCGAGTAGTTAATAAACGAGCCCACCCCTATTCTCTTCCTCCACCTAAGGTTCCTCCTCAGGGTCATCATCCTCATCTTCGTCGTCCTCTGGAGATGATTCTAGAAACCGATACCTCTATGGGGGAGGTGAGTCAAGTGATGAATGTGGTGATAATATGTTGATTGTTGGATTTTGAAATGCTTTATTAAACGGATGACGTTTTTCCATTTTCTTGTTTTGTGTATCAATTAGTAGCACCCCAATTCTAGTTTTGTCTTCCGTTGAACCTAATGTTGGGAGTGTTACAATTTCGTTGAGACATTTTTTGAAATATGTTATGTGCATATTACAATTGACTTGTTTGAAAGATTAACAGGGGCGGCTCAATCCTTACCGAGGCATAAAGCAAAGTTTAAAAAAGGGCATTTTGATTATTTGCTATGATTTTAGTAAAATTGTCTATATAACGTCTATCTAGGAAAACAAAGAACACCTAGTAGATTAAGAGCTGGTTGATGATTGAAAGAGAAAATGACAAATAGAGAAACCAAAACATTGCTGTTTCGGTGATCTAGAAGTAGGGCTAAGAGGTCACAATTGAAACAACACGAATGCGCTTGTATGTGTTCTTTTGTGAACATTTAATCAAGAAAACCCTACATGAATACTTAAAACAATTAAACAAAAGAAATATTATGATCGTGCTCATTGTATAAGAAAAAGGTTTTTTTTCATATTCATTTATTAACATACTAAACAAAAAGTACAAAAAATACATGATCAAAAGAGCATACAATCCTATCTATTACTCCGGTCTTTAAGAATTGGATTACAAAAATGAACATAATTCATTTTTTCCCTTACTTTAAAAGATGATCTTGGTCCATTTTATAAAACTAAAATGATGGACTTGGTGTCTGATTGTCCGTATGGATAGAGAATAAAGATAAAACTAGATGTGGCCTCAATGTATCAGACATTTTAGTAAACCGGGGGCCTAAAAGTTACTAAAATTAGCTTAATTCATTATTTTCCATTACCCCAAAAGACAACCTTGATCGTTTTTAATAAGACTAAGGGGCTGTTTGATAAAACATAATGATTTAGTACTGAATTATTTAGTTCTCTGAATGATTCAAAAGCTCTGTATGATTTTGTTTTGACTGTTTGATAGATAGTATGATGCAACATTCTGAATGACTAAAATTACGATTTAATTTTTGATGGCAATCATTTTATAGTTATTATAAAGTTACAATAGCCTTTTTTTCACTTATACAACACAGGAACCAAATTATTTAAAAAAAAAATTGCAAAAACCAACATATTCAAGTAAAAGATCTATGACCAGTTTTGATAAATGGACACCACATTACAAAAATAAATAAATGATGATAGACGTGAAAATAAAAAAACATTAACAAGAGACATCACAAAAGTAAATAAATGATGATAGCGACATGTGAATAAAAAAATGATTTGAGACACGTGAAAACACAGTACATTAGCTTAAAATTTATATACTGAATGGTTGAGGGACTGTAATTTGTGGAATCGGTCAGAGCCATTTGGCTCTTTCAGTGGTAGCTTTTTTTTCTAGTCAAACACGCTGTCTGCTTTCCGCTTCAGCATTCAGTGCTGACCCATGCTATTAAGTGTCAATCAAACACCCCCTAAAATGATGGACTAAGTATCTAATAAACTATAGGCCTAAAAAACAAAGATAAATTTAGATGCGGCTTTAAATCCTAAATTGTATAAGGTATTTTAGAAAATTAGGGGGGCTTAAAAATTGTCAGGCCCTAAAGGTGATGCTAAAGAATGTGTGTAACGAATTTATACATGATGGTGCTTTAGAAAATCGGGGCCTTAAAAATTCAAGGGCCTAAAGCGATGATTTTAGTAGCTTTACCCTTGAGCCATCCCTAACGATTAAACATATGTAAACTAAGTCGAATGAGGTCAAACCCTTATAGAAAGAAAGAAAATTGTGGAAATAAAGAAACGCAATACAATACCCATATTGAAACACGTTTAATTCATACGTTGAAAGAACAGCTTTTATTTTCTCTAATACTTCCAACAAGTTATATTTGTTTGTAAAATGGAATATATGAATGTGCTCGATCTTAATTATAAATTGCAGCATTTGTTTGTATAGAACTTCTGTACCAAAATGCATGATTGAATATATGAATGAGCTCGTAATTGAATCAGATACATTAATAAAGAAATGCCGGTACTTTCAAGGTTATCTAATTGGCATCACAATAATTGCTACAGACAAAAGTAAATATGTAATATACAAGTTGAATGTTTACAAGTTGCATCCTAATCCTAACACTCCCATAGGAGTTATTAAAAATTCATATATTATATAGGAGTTATTACAAGTTGCTTATATCTTGGACAATTATTCCTTAAATTAAAAATTATATAAATGAAAAGCCAATGCAAAACTAAGTATAAAAAGCCAATGCTTGTTCTTATAATTTTAAGTAAACTTTCAAAAATGAAGTCACCACAAGCAATAATTCACTTATCATTTTCCTCTCTTATTTCTTTTCTCTTTTATTGTCTCGCGATAACATGTCTTACTTCCGCCACCGTCTCTGCTTCATATGGCGGTAATGAGACTGATTATCTCGCGCTGTTGTCATTTAAGTCAAAGATCACCCATGATCCATACAATGTTCTAACCTTGTGGAACCATTCCTTTCATTTCTGTGACTGGAGTGGTATTTCATGTGGAAAGCGACATAAACGAGTGACTGCTTTACAACTGTATTCGAAAGGCTTTGAAGGCTCGTTGTCTCCTCATGTAGGAAACCTAAGCTTCCTCCGTGAGCTTGATCTCGGGAACAACAGCTTTCAAGGAACCATTCCTCATGAACTTGGTCATCTTTCTAGGTTACGTCATCTTTATCTTTATGATAACAAATTCAGTGGAGTCATTCCAACAAACTTGTCTGGTTGTTCTAACCTCGAAAACCTTTGGCTCGATCTAAATGAGCTAACCGGAAGCATACCCAAGGAGATGAGTTTACTCTCGAAACTTGTTGAGCTTACAATTTATGGCAATAAATTAACAGGTGGAATCCCACCTTTCTTGGGGAATATCACATCAATGGAAGTATTTTCTGCTACTAGGAACCCGTTTGGTGGGAGCATTCCAGATACCTTGGGTCTTTGGAAAAGCTTGACAGTATTTTACTCTGGTGGCTGCAACTTATATGGAAGCATCCCTCATTCCATTTTCAACCTCTCACTCCTTGTTAGATTTTCCTTAGCTGGTAATCACCTCACTGGTAGTCTTCCTTCAGAAATTGGTAATCAGCTACCAAATCTTGAGTTCCTTCAGTTAAGGGATAACGAACTGACCGGAGTTCTTCCACCTTCTCTTTCTAATTGTTCTAAATTAGGATATCTTGAACTGAGTAGAAACAATTTTAGTGGGATGTTGGAAATCGACTTTTCAAAACTAAGATATATTTATTCAATTAGATTAGGTTTAAACAACTTCCATGGAAGCAGAGAAGCTGATGACATGAGCTTTATCGATTCTCTGAAAAACTGCACCAAATTAGTCGATTTGGGACTTTATTATTGCAACCTTGTAGGTGTGCTTCCGATATCTATAGGTAATCTCTCTAATCAACTCAGCTCTCTATATTTATGATACAATCACTTATTTGGAAGCCTACCTTCAAGTATAGGTAGTCTAGTTGGTTTGACCAATTTATTTTTACAAAATAATAGATTCAAAGCAAATATCCCCACTACCATTGGTAAACTACAAAAGCTACAACGTCTTAGTCTATCTAGAAATCAGTTTTCAGGGCCTATCCCTGATGCCATTGGGAACTTATCATTATTGAGTGAACTTTTTTTATATTCCAACAAATTAGAAGGCCATATTCCATCAAGCCTTGGGAATTTAGAAAACCTTATTGGGTTAGACCTTGCAGACAATAGACTAAGTGGTAAAATACCCAAGCAACTTCTTCAACACCCATCACTAACTAACTTTTTAGATCTTTCATACAACAGCCTGTCTTCCATTCCCTCAGAGATTAAAGACCTCAAGATGTTGAGCTATCTCGATTTATCTCATAATAATTTCTCAGGTACCATTACAAGTAGCCTTGGTGAGTGCATTAGCCTTACAACGTTAAACCTAAGAGGCAACAGATTTCAAGGCGTGATACCATCTTCATTCAGTTCCTTGGGAGGATTGGGGGTACTCGACATTTCTGAAAATAATTTATCAGGTAGAATTCCACAATTTTTAGGCAAATGGAAATCCTTAGAGTATTTGAACCTATCCTTTAATGATTTTGAGGGTGAAGTACCGGTTGAAGGAGTGTTTGCCAATGCAAGTTTATTTTCGGTTTGGGGGAACGATAGGCTTTGTGGTGGTTTGGTTACACTTGAGTTACCCAAATGCAACAAGATGGGTAGAAAGAAAAAAAGGTTTCCTTTCTTTATATTACTCATTGTGATTGCACCGATATTGCTCATCGTATTATGTTGTGTGTATCTTTTGTGTAAGAAAAAACGCAACAGTCAACCATATCAGTCGTCATCAGGGAGTGAACGGTTCATGAAAGTTTCATACAATCAACTTCTTAAGGCTACTGATGGGTTCTCTACAGAAAATTTGATTGGCGAGGGTGGGCACAGCTCTGTTTATAAGGGAATCCTCGTTTCTAATGATGATAAATATGTTGCAGTTAAAGTTCTACATCTTCAAAGTAGAGGAGCACACAAAAGCTTTATAGCAGAATGTGAAGCATGGCGTAATATTAGACACCGTAATCTGTTGAAGATAATAACTTCATGTTCAAGTGTTGATTTTCTAGGCAATGATTTTAAAGCTTTGGTTTATGAGTTTATGCCTAATGGAAGTGTGCACGATTGGCTTCATTCAAGTGCAAATACATTGAAACTCAACCTTCTTCAAAGAATAAATATTCTCAGAGATGTTGCCACCGCACTTGATTATCTTCACAATCGCTGCCAAACAACGATTGTTCACGGTGACTTGAAGCCAAGTAACATTCTACTTGATGATGATATGGTGGCTCATGTTGGAGACTTTGGTTTAGCTCGATTACTTGGTACAGACTTAAACCAAAATAGCTCAACAGGGGTTAAAGGAACAATTGGTTATGCACCTCCAGGTAGTATTCCATGATGCTTATATTTACTTACAAATTACAGTTTGCAAATTAATTAACTGTTTTTAATTCGCAGAGTATGGTCTCGGGAGCGAGATGACAAGTACCAGGGATGTCTACAGTTTTGGAATATTATTACTAGAGGTGATGACCGGGAAAAAGCCGATAGATGACATGTTCAACGATGGTCTTAGCCTTTATAAATTTGCTTACATGGCATTACCGGATCATGTAATCGATGTTATTGATGATGATGCTGTGTTACAAAGTACGGAAGCGAATGCAAAGAGAGTGGAAGAATGTTTGGTTGCAATTATCAAGATTGGTATATCGTGCTCTGCAGATTCCCCACCCCGACGAATGAAAATAGAAATTGTTGCCAATGAGTTGCAGCGTATTCTTGATGTGCTTCAAAATATATAAGGTACTGTGTTCTCTCTTTTGTCGAATCTGATTTTACATGAGTTTGTTAATAAATAATCTCTAACTTGATTTTGTTTTTGAAAGCTTTCAGGTCTAATACAAAGCTTTCTAGGTGAAATTTGAAACAAGGAGCGGTGCATGTCGTAGTTGTATAAAGTTTACTTTGTCAAATATGGTTGTAAGTGTGTTTTAGTTTTCTTGTTGCATAAGTACTGTAAGAGACGTAAGAGTGCATTTACATTCCTGATGAAAACTAAGTAAAAGAGTTGGCAGGACATTCTATAATCTTGTATCCTTTCATGGCTCTATATGTTTGTTTTATTTTTTTATTGGTATTTTTTTTAAGCATCTGCCAAACATGTACTTGGATATTATAGGTATTTCGTTAGGCGTTCGTGTTTAATCTGTTTTTATAAATAAAGTTCAACTAGAACTGACCATTGACATCTTATGCAACACCACGGTGTGTCTGCATAATGAATTTTGTTGAAAGTTGTAATCAGATTACACTTAGAAAAATCGACAATTTACTTGATTTTGACCCACCACCTAAACTTAACATTCTTAACTACATGTATCAACTAAAAATGACTGATATTGGGCTAAAGTTGACTGAGTTCCCGTTGGACCCACAGCTCGCTAAACTGCTTTTAACATGTGAAGAATTTAGTTGTGTAAACGAAGTTTTAACGATTGTATCTATGCCCTCTGTCCTGTATATATTCTTTAGTCCATAAGCCCGTATAGAAAAAAGCGATGATGCACATGGAAAGTTAACAAATACTGTGGAGACTTGTGTAGCACTCATCACTTACAAGTGAGCTCTACGAAAGGCTCAGGAAGTGAGTTCTCAGTTACTAAACATTTTGAAAAAGCTCATGATCCGGCTGACATTATGTGGGTCGAATTGGGGCGTCATCAGAAAAGTGATATGCTCAGTTTACTTCCATAACGCTGCAAAACCTAAAGGGATCAGGAATACATAAGTATTAGGAACGGGATGCCGGCCATTTGCACCCGACCTCAGTTTTATGTTGCAACATCTTGGATGGGTATGGCTGCTCTTTGAATAAATCTTTGTAAGGGTGGGAAAATGAGCGGGTCTAGCGCTTATTTAACGGGTCAAAACGGTAACATTTTTGGTATGGATCAGGTTGGCCCGGAATGTATTTTTCCCAGTTTTGTTAGAATCCCCTCCAGATATTAGCGTGCTAAATATGATTACAAAAGTTATGCTTTTTGTTACTATTTAGGAGCTAATTAGTCTGGTATTCATGTTAGCTTGCCATATGGCGAAAATTGGCAAGAAATCATTCATCTAGCTACCAGAAGTACTCCGGCAAATAGACTGTAGCAAGCAAAGCTACAAGTCTTCTTGAAGAGTTATTTGACCAACATCTTGGATGGTATGGCTGCTATTTGAATATATATTTGTAAGGGTGGGGAAATGGGCATTGTTGGTGACTTGTTTAACAGGTCAAAACGAGAACATTTTTTGTAAGGATCATGTTGGCCCGTAATGTTTTTTGCCCAGTTTTATGAAAATCCTCTATAGATGTTATCGTGCTAAATATGATTACAAAAGCAATGTTTTGGTTTTTGCTATAAGCATTGTGATATTATATAAGTTGTTTTGGTCACACACTCACACTCGAAAAATCATCTCGCACACAACTCAACGAGTAGACATAGAACAACATTAGGCTCAAAAAACCAGACATTCTTCATGTGGCCATCGGACATGATTAGCTGTTTCTACTGTTCTACATTGTAAATTCACACCATAAATAGGCTCAAAAAACCAGACATCAAACCATCCCAAAACAGCTCATAAACTCGGTACTGGCTTTGATACTCGATCAAGTACTGTGCAGAAGTTCACACATCCCAAAACAGCTCATAAACTCGGCGCGCGCCTTCCATTTCCACAACCTTCCCTTTCCTCTTCTGGCAAGCCAATGCAGCTGATGTCATCAAGAGTTTATGGTGTATCTCAGAGATGTTTCAACCCCAATTTTTGTCAACAAAACCTATGCATCATCAGATATGTCCACATCTTCCTCTTGACACCTTATATCAAGAATCTTGCGAATATCTTCTTCTGAGTATGGTTGTGTGGAGATGATGAGAAGGCAATCCAGGAAATCGATTGGAATCCCGTGGGGGGATTTGTAGTTTGTGCCTCGGATAGTTGTGATTCCTCGGTTGGTGGCAACAAAAAGTATTGGTGCCATGTCGTTTTATAAGGCACGGTTTAGGAATGAATAACACTTAATATCAAGCATGTGGGCTTCATCTATGAACAGAACACCTGGAACAATCTCTTCCTTTCCTTCCTCTCGCCACTCTGCAACCTTTGTATCGATCTGTTCCCTCACTTCAGCTTGTACTTCTCAGGTATCGCCAGTGAAAAGAGCAAGAAAACCCCGTGTTCTGCATTTCATAACAAAAATAATTAAGCTTTCAGAAAGATCAAGTAGCATAGTTAGTTTGACATTTCATCATAATCCAAGTTATTTCATCATGCAAAAGTTCACCGACTCCCCCTGCCCCATAGACAAAAGAAACTACCACTGACAATTGCAGAGAGTGTAACTTCAAAAAACAACACTACTTCAGTTATTCCCCAATGCCCCATAGTCTAACAACAGCTGTTTCAGCCATAACCACCAAAAGTTCCAACTAATGCATATTCCCCAATGCCGAAATGAGGCATCTAACTTCAAAGCATCCTAACTGTAAAGGAATTAATCCAAATTCCTAATTTCAATCAGACAATAATATGTACCTTTGTGAATGGCGTCTATGCTCTTATCAGTTATACTACAGTTATTAGCATGAAACACCAACCTACATATTCATTTGTCCCATTTTCATTATTGTACTTTTTTGTTCTTCTGGGTGTAACAAATCTTATTAAAACTAAGACAAGGATTTTGACGAAAATGATGCAGTAATTCTTAAGAAAATGTCAATATCAGAGGTTACAAAATAAACAAAAATCAATATTACATGTCGCAAAAGTCGTCATTTTAACGACACACATGTTTGTATTATGTACACAAAAAAACACTATATTTACCGAAAAAACACATGAGCCTCTACAAAACAAGTTAATGAACAGAAACACCCTAATGCAACGCACAATCAAGAAATAGAAGCATCAATCATGACTTAGAGAAAATGGCACTTTTGTTCATAGCAAAGAAGAGCTTTTAGATTTCAAATCAGTTTAATTATTAATTTTAAGTCACATGTGTTGAAGGTGTCATACCAAATTAATGAACAACGTGTCATATAATCAACACAGTTGTAACCTTAATACACTACTCATGAGCCCCAAACATAGATAACACCTCTGTAGGCAGAATTTTAAGAGAGCGCACAATTGACAACAAAATTGTATACAAGCTTTCTTTCTTATCAGCTAGTAGTCAATTGCAACAAGCTAAATACCTAACATATGAAAACATTACATATGGTTTCAAGCAAACTAGCACAAGATCATACACAGTCTCCATCTCAGTTGGTTTCAATGTCAGCTTCCCCATTTTCGAAACACCCTAATTACCAAACAATTGCAAAATCTAGTGAGACATGGAGCTCGAGTACATATTACATTATATATCAGTCAATGCATACAACTAGAAGCCATGGGGTCATGGTCACCATTCACATGTTCATTATAAAAGCATATAGTCCATATCAAGACTATGGTTTATTTGCATCTGGCAGTGATGAGTGACCCCTATCATTTTCGCATTCAACTTATTATGCAATGTGGAAATGTAGTGGTCCCTCACTCCTTCAGTCTATGGGATGGCAATGGGGTCAGGTAAGTCGGGGATTGCATTTCCCATCCCCGTCCCCAATCCCAAGTCCACAACCCCATCCTCATTGGGGAATAGTTTTGCTTCCCCATCCCCATCGAGTATCGGGGATCCACATTGGATATTGGGGATTTTTAAAAAGTAAAGTAAAGTAAAGTAACTCCCAATACCGCGTTATGGGTCCCAATACCGTCTTCCACGGTGTATGGGGGAGGTTGAGATGTAGACAACCATACCCCTACCTAAGGTAGAGAGGTTGCTTCCGGTTCTACTTTAAGTAGAAAAGGACCTCCGGCCTTTTGTAGGGAGTGAGGATCGAACCCTTGACCTCTAGGTTAAGAGGCAAGGGGTTTTCTAACTGATCCAACCCTACTTGTTTTTTTAAAAGTAAAGTAAAGTAAAGTAACTCCCAATACCATCTTCCACGGGTTATGGGTCCCAATACCGTCTTCCACGGTGTATGGGGGAGGTTGAGATGTAGACAACCATACCCCTACCTAAGGTAGAGAGGCTGCTTCCGGTTCTACCTAAGGTAGAAAGGACCTCCGGCCTTTTGTAGGGAGTGAGGATCGAACCCTTGACCTCTAGGTTAAGAGGCAATGGGTTTTACAAAAGGCCGGAGGTCCTTTTCTACTTTAAGTAGAACCGGAAGCAACCTCTCTACCTTAGGTAGGGGTATGGTTGTCTACATCTCAACCTCCCCCATACACCGTGGAAGACGGTATTGGGACCCATAACCCGTGGAAGGCGGTATTGGGAGTTACTTTACTTTGGGGAATTTTAAGTTTCTTAAAAATCAACTGATATGTTATCTTTCACATGTCTACGTACATATAAGCCTACACAAACACCCCTCTAAGATTAGCCCTGTGTATCCCTGACAAAGAATTTGCAGGTACCTAAACACTAGCATCAACTATAAACACGCAGCTAATTTGAAACAGTAAATCATACCTTTAAAAATGCAGAGCAATTTCTATAAATTAAAAGTGATACCCATGGGAGAGATATTAACGACTTAACGCATAGAAACACACACATATACATTAGCTTAATTTATATAAACATGCATACAAACATGAATCTTTATACAAACACGCGCCATAGATATCATTCCCTTCTAGAAACATAATTAATGTTTAAAGCTGTAGCTGTAACATCTAAATCCAAAATTAATTCATGTCGTTCTAAAAGACCAAAATTCACATCACTTGAGCACACAAAACGGGTATTAAACCAGCATAGTTGCACCGTCACTTATTGTCAAGTACTAACAAGTCACAAGCATCAAAAGCAATCTCAAATCCATATCCTAACAACTGACCAAAAAAATCTCAGAAACCTGAATCCAAACTCAAAATCTCGAAAACCGAAAACCTAAACATCATAACTCAACAATCCAAGCTAAACCTGGTCCATATCCTAAATTCAAACCACATTTCCTCAAAACACCAAAATTCACCCCATTTACACACACAACATACGCATCCAATGAGGGTAGTTACACCATCACTTATCGTCAAATACTAACAAGCAGTAAACATCAAAAAGCAATGTTAAATCCATATAAAAACAACTCAAATCTTAAAAAACATTCATAGACTTAACAAAATCTCAAAAACCAAAACCCGAAAAATCAATCAGCTAACAATTAAAGCTAATAAATCTAAGCTCCCAGGAATATCAACAAATGTCACCATAAGAACCTTTTCATCAAACATCTGGTGAATACTGTTAGACCCGTTTCCCGGGTGTTGGGACCCCGCCCTAGATGAAAGAGGACTAAAGACTTTACGTGATTGGTTAGTCAAAGAATGTTACGTGGAAGTCAAACCCGATAGTCAAAGAATGTGTAATGTGGTTTAGAAAGTATTATGAGTCACCAATATAAAAGGGATTAGAACTTGAGGGACCTAAGTTGATAGAATCCCAAACTGGTACTAGAACCAACTTGTTCTAGTACCAAGACCGAATTGTTATAGTACTAGAGGGACTATTCTTGCCAAAACTTCAAACTAGCACTAGAACCAACTTGTTCTAGTACTACGAATGAATTATTGTTGTGCCAAAGGGACTAATTATGTCAAATGGCCATAGTGGTGCAAGTAAATATCTACTTGGAGGATTCTAGAGAATCCTACCAAGTTCTATTATTTAGATAAGGGGTGTTTGTGGTCCGGTTTTGGGGAAGAAGAAAAAGGGAGGGAAAGCTAAGATGGTGTTAAATCTATGAAGAGACTTGGATACCTTAATCCAAGGGTTAGTTCTAGCACCAATCCACCTCAAGTAAGTAGCTTTCCTTTAGTGATTATTGAAGTTAAGGTTTATGATTGAAGTGGGAAATCATCATATGATCAATATATGATCATATGATGATTTAGTAAGGATGATGAGTGAGTTATGGTGGGTTTTAGATAAAACCTTGTTTATGTTATTGATTATGTTTTAAGTGTTTATGTTTATGATGATGAAGAATGATTATGCCTTAGGATGCTAGTATGGATGATGATGATGATGACGTTGATGATGGTGAGATTGGTTTGATATGCTTAGCTTGGAGCGAAGGTAAGTAAAATGATGATAGCATATGTTATATGGATTTCTATCATTATGTGTTATGTATGTTTATGTTGAGAAGATGAGCTTGGATTATGCTTATGTGATGCCATGGTTATGGCTTATGTGATGAGATGTTTCTATAGAATATGTTGATGATATGTGATAGTTGAGACTTGGGTATGTAGGCCATGAAGTAAGTGTTTATGTATATGATGCATTATGTGGATTGAAGTATAATAGTATGTTATAGTCGTTTTACTTACTAAGCCTTTGTGCTTATGGTTTAGTTGTCTAACCATTTTGTAGGATTGGCATGTTCTTATGGATGGCTTGGATATGTGGATTAAGGTTTTGGTTATGCAAGATTTAAGGTAATATGTGTTTAGGAGCTTAGCTAGAATACCGGGCTCTTGTGTAAGTTTGTACCCCCGTTAGTCTTTTATGGGTTGTGAAAGGGCAGCTGTATGGCAAAGTGTATGTCAAGAGTTGTATGACAATTTGGTAGTCATTTAATAAGTCAAAGTATGGTTTATGTGTTTTTGAGTAAAGTTAAAGGGGCGTTTGGTTTAAGTGTAAACATACCCATTTTGAGTAGTAAACGGGTCAAGTGTTATTGGAACATGTTTGATATGTTAAATGATTGATTTCTGGAAAGTTTGGTGTAAAACGAAAGTGATATAAGTGGTTTGTTGCGAAATGGGTCAAAACAGGTTATTTGCATAACCCGTCATAAAGTACCCCTTCGGGGTATCATAAGATAAATGTTTTTGCATGAAAATGAGCCCATTCATATACCAAATAAATCTGGAAAGTTTGGTTGAGTTTCGAGTTCGGGAGGTCGGGTTTCCGGCCGGGGATTTTGAAAGTGATTTCGGGACAACAAGCTGTCCAGATTTTCCGGGCAGACTGTGCAGATTTTTGGCAGTTTTCAAAAATTCACATCTTTTAATCCGTAAGTCGTCACGGGTCGTGCCACCTATTGTTTCGAAGGTGATTGAGTCTATTTTCATCTAAAAATAGCCCCAAGGTCTGATTGTGTACTGATTTTTGTCAGTTTATGAAAGAGTAATAGCAGGTCAGTTTTAGTTCAAGCGTTTCCGCGTAAAAAGTCAAAGTTTTCAAAGTAAGCGGGCACGGGGTGTTACAACTTGGTATCAGAGCTTCGGTTTTAGTGAATTAGGTTTCCACTATAGGTTGCCTAGTCTTAAACCACTCGTAGATTGCGATGGCCATAAGTTTGAGTAATGCGGAAAAGTAATTGTTAAGTGTGAGACGGATTATGTTTTATGCTAGTTGAACTTATAGATGATAAGTGATGGATGTATGATATAGTGTTGATGTGTATGAGATGTAAGTCCGTGATGACTTGAAGTGTTTAAATGATTAGTTGGTCGTGCACCTCGGTTGGTGCCGGCGTTTGTATTGCGATTATGTGAAAGTATGATAGTGTCATGATAATGGAATGTGAATAGAAATGTTAAGTGGTATTAGAGATGGGCTAGCAAGTGAATTGGAAGTTGTATGATGCCTTAGTTGTAAGGTAGACTAGTGCTTGCGGCTACTTAGAATGTTGATGCTTAGACATAGTTTGATTGTTCAATGTGATGTATGAGCCATAGACTATATGATTTGATTATGATTATGAATGTTTTAACACTTGTTAGATAAGTGTTAAGTGTTAAGTGTTATTGTTTATGTGACTTTAAGTCTATGGTAGTAGTTTATTATATGTCTAAGTTTTATGTGATGTGCTTGAGAGCACGATTCACAGAAGTGTGAGTTGAGATAGATGCATTGGAATGCATATTTCGTGAGACATGAACGATTATATGTAATAATGAGTAGATGCTTGAAGCATAAGTCTTACACGCTTAATTAAAATAAGAAAAGTTAAATATATGGTTAAGATGTGACGAGATCATGTTATATATAAAACATGATAAGTAAAATGTGTTAGTAAGTAAATGGTTAAGCGTGATAAGTAGAAGTGATGAATGAGACATAGATTGCGCTAGAATTCATAAGTGATATGAAGTGCGCTAGAAAAATCGTAAAACATGAGTATAGTCATGTTTATATATTGGATAGTATGTGATGAGATTAATGGAAATGTTATAGAATAAGGCTATGTAAGGCTTATATGAGTAAAGTTGAGTAGACTAAATGAAGTGATAGTATGAGTTGTGAACTTGGTCAACAAGGGTTGACGGATAATAGTAAAAGTGTGTGGTAAGGACACATAGAGAATGTGTAAACTGTAAATGGACAAGCATCATATAAAACTTGTCTAAAATAGAGATGCCACGTAGTGAATGTATGAGTCAACTTGGGGTTGACGGATAAATGATAAGTAGCATTGTGAGAATGCAAACATAATTTAACAAGTGTGATATAGCAACTTGTCTAGATGAATGTAAACGTGGTCGCGAATGTTGAAATTGCCCAAGGCAATGAGAAGTGTTGAAGTGATAGCGTGTACTTAATGATAAAAGTACATGAAAGATAAAGTGAGTAAAGATGATAAGTTACATATAGCTTGGATCCAATTCTCTAGTTTTGGTATCCTTCGGGATAGCCCAGCTTGCCTTTATGGCATGTGTTTTCGGCATCCTTCGAGATGGCCTAGCTTGCCTTTCATGGCATGGTTGTTAGCTTGCCTTCGCGGCATGTGTTTTGGCATCCTTTGAGATGGCCTAGCTTGCTTTCATGGCATGGTTGTTAGCTTGACTTTCATGGCATGGTTGTTAGCTTGCCTCCGCGGCATGTGTTTTGGCATCCTTTGAGATGGCCTAGCTTGCCTTCATGGCATGGTTGTTAGCTTGCCTTTCATGGCATGGTTGTTAGCTTGCCTTCGCGGCATGTGTTTTGGCATCCTTTAAGATGGCCTAGCTTGCTTTCATGGCATGGTTGTTAGCTTGCCTATCATGGCATGGTTGTTAGCTTGCCTTCGCGGCATGTATTTTGGCATCCTTTGAGATGGCCTAGCTTGCTTTCATGGCATGGTTGTTAGCTTGCCTTTCATGGCATGGTTGTTAGCTTGCCTCCGCGGCATGTGTTTTGGCATCCTTTAAGATGGCCTAGCTTGCTTTCATGGCATGGTTGTTAGCTTGCCTTCGCGGCATGTGTTTTGGCATCCTTTGAGATGGCCTAGCTTGCTTTCATGGCATGGTTGTTAGCTTGCCTTCGTCGGCATGGTTTGCCTATATTCTTGGCATGTATGAAAGTATCCTTTGGGATAGCTTAGCTTGCCTTTCATGGCATGGTTGTACAGCTTGCCTTATGGCATGGATGATAGTTATGGCATCCTTCGGGGTGGCCCAGCTTGCCGCAAGGGCATGGATATTATGGTATCCTTCGGGATAACCAGCTTGTCTTTATGACATGGATGAATAGTTAGTGAGATTGGATCCATGGCTAGAAAAGATGGAAAGTAAAGTAAGTATGAATGTTGTGTCGGATGTACGTGAGTAAGATGATTTATAATCTCCTTATTTAAATGGATTGGGATGCCTCTTCATTTAAATAAAGGAATTGTAAATCACCGAACCATAAGTTTATAATTCCTTACTTGCATAGATTGAGACGCCTTTTTATGTAAGTAAAGAGTTATAAATGAGTGGGCTTATGTGTAGCCGATATGACATGAATACGGGTAGAGATATGAGAAAGTGAAAACTAAAACAAGTTAGACGTTATAAGAAAAGATTAGATATAAAAGCTTGTAGCGGCGTTAAGGTCCTATATGAACCTTAAGATAGACGCCTAGAATGAGTTTTTGCTTTAAGTTGCTAAGATGTTGGGTGGAATTCCCACGACTTAACAAGAAGATTGCTTTAGTAATGCATAGATTTGGTTTTTGGAAGTGCCATTTATATGGTACTATGTATATATTGCCAGATAAGTTACCGGTTTTTGGAAGTAGATAAGTGTTGATATTGTGTAAAGTGTAATTTTGGCCGGTATATGATTTAAGGTCATGTTAGTGCAATTGTGAATGAAGTGATGATAGTGTTGAAGTTTGACTTATGGAAAGTCAAATAGTAGATGTTCCTGGATGACAAATCGTCATTGTTGGAAATTTTAGATAAGCTTGTGATGAGTAGTATTGCTTATAGTCTATTATGAGTTATGATTGTGATATAGAAGCTTGGAATTGCAAGATCACTTAGATCGTTGCAATGTAATGACTAAGGATTTTGAAATTATGAGACATGTATATGTTGTGATTTAGTTTTGGATAGCAAAAGACGAGAGATTTCGGGGACGAAATCTAAATAAGGGGGTAGAATTGTTAGACCCGTTTCCCGGGTGTTGGGACCCCGCCCTAGATGAAAGAGGACTAAAGACTTTACGTGATTGGTTAGTCAAAGAATGTTACGTGGAAGTCAAACCCGATAGTCAAAGAATGTGTAATGTGGTTTAGAAAGTATTATGAGTCACCAATATAAAAGGGATTAGAACTTGAGGGACCTAAGTTGATAGAATCCCAAACTGGTACTAGAACCAACTTGTTCTAGTACCAAGACCGAATTGTTATAGTACTAGAGGGACTATTCTTGCCAAAACTTCAAACTAGCACTAGAACCAACTTGTTCTAGTACTACGAATGAATTATTGTTGTGCCAAAGGGACTAATTATGTCAAATGGCCATAGTGGTGCAAGTAAATATCTACTTGGAGGATTCTAGAGAATCCTACCAAGTTCTATTATTTAGATAAGGGGTGTTTGTGGTCCGGTTTTGGGGAAGAAGAAAAAGGGAGGGAAAGCTAAGATGGTGTTAAATCTATGAAGAGACTTGGATACCTTAATCCAAGGGTTAGTTCTAGCACCAATCCACCTCAAGTAAGTAGCTTTCCTTTAGTGATTATTGAAGTTAAGGTTTATGATTGAAGTGGGAAATCATCATATGATCAATATATGATCATATGATGATTTAGTAAGGATGATGAGTGAGTTATGGTGGGTTTTAGATAAAACCTTGTTTATGTTATTGATTATGTTTTAAGTGTTTATGTTTATGATGATGAAGAATGATTATGCCTTAGGATGCTAGTATGGATGATGATGATGATGACGTTGATGATGGTGAGATTGGTTTGATATGCTTAGCTTGGAGCGAAGGTAAGTAAAATGATGATAGCATATGTTATATGGATTTCTATCATTATGTGTTATGTATGTTTATGTTGAGAAGATGAGCTTGGATTATGCTTATGTGATGCCATGGTTATGGCTTATGTGATGAGATGTTTCTATAGAATATGTTGATGATATGTGATAGTTGAGACTTGGGTATGTAGGCCATGAAGTAAGTGTTTATGTATATGATGCATTATGTGGATTGAAGTATAATAGTATGTTATAGTCGTTTTACTTACTAAGCCTTTGTGCTTATGGTTTAGTTGTCTAACCATTTTGTAGGATTGGCATGTTCTTATGGATGGCTTGGATATGTGGATTAAGGTTTTGGTTATGCAAGATTTAAGGTAATATGTGTTTAGGAGCTTAGCTAGAATACCGGGCTCTTGTGTAAGTTTGTACCCCCGTTAGTCTTTTATGGGTTGTGAAAGGGCAGCTGTATGGCAAAGTGTATGTCAAGAGTTGTATGACAATTTGGTAGTCATTTAATAAGTCAAAGTATGGTTTATGTGTTTTTGAGTAAAGTTAAAGGGGCGTTTGGTTTAAGTGTAAACATACCCATTTTGAGTAGTAAACGGGTCAAGTGTTATTGGAACATGTTTGATATGTTAAATGATTGATTTCTGGAAAGTTTGGTGTAAAACGAAAGTGATATAAGTGGTTTGTTGCGAAATGGGTCAAAACAGGTTATTTGCATAACCCGTCATAAAGTACCCCTTCGGGGTATCATAAGATAAATGTTTTTGCATGAAAATGAGCCCATTCATATACCAAATAAATCTGGAAAGTTTGGTTGAGTTTCGAGTTCGGGAGGTCGGGTTTCCGGCCGGGGATTTTGAAAGTGATTTCGGGACAACAAGCTGTCCAGATTTTCCGGGCAGACTGTGCAGATTTTTGGCAGTTTTCAAAAATTCACATCTTTTAATCCGTAAGTCGTCACGGGTCGTGCCACCTATTGTTTCGAAGGTGATTGAGTCTATTTTCATCTAAAAATAGCCCCAAGGTCTGATTGTGTACTGATTTTTGTCAGTTTATGAAAGAGTAATAGCAGGTCAGTTTTAGTTCAAGCGTTTCCGCGTAAAAAGTCAAAGTTTTCAAAGTAAGCGGGCACGGGGTGTTACAACTTGGTATCAGAGCTTCGGTTTTAGTGAATTAGGTTTCCACTATAGGTTGCCTAGTCTTAAACCACTCGTAGATTGCGATGTCCATAAGTTTGAGTAATGCGGAAAAGTAATTGTTAAGTGTGAGACGGATTATGTTTTATGCTAGTTGAACTTATAGATGATAAGTGATGGATGTATGATATAGTGTTGATGTGTATGAGATGTAAGTCCGTGATGACTTGAAGTGTTTAAATGATTAGTTGGTCGTGCACCTCGGTTGGTGCCGGCGTTTGTATTGCGATTATGTGAAAGTATGATAGTGTCATGATAATGGAATGTGAATAGAAATGTTAAGTGGTATTAGAGATGGGCTAGCAAGTGAATTGGAAGTTGTATGATGCCTTAGTTGTAAGGTAGACTAGTGCTTGCGGCTAGTTAGAATGTTGATGCTTAGACATAGTTTGATTGTTCAATGTGATGTATGAGCCATAGACTATATGATTTGATTATGATTATGAATGTTTTAACACTTGTTAGATAAGTGTTAAGTGTTAAGTGTTATTGTTTATGTGACTTTAAGTCTATGGTAGTAGTTTATTATATGTCTAAGTTTTATGTGATGTGCTTGAGAGCACGATTCACAGAAGTGTGAGTTGAGATAGATGCATTGGAATGCATATTTCGTGAGACATGAACGATTAGATGTAATAATGAGTAGATGCTTGAAGCATAAGTCTTACACGCTTAATTAAAATAAGAAAAGTTAAGTATATGGTTAAGATGTGACGAGATCATGTTATATATAAAACATGATAAGTAAAATGTGTTAGTAAGTAAATGGTTAAGCGTGATAAGTAGAAGTGATGAATGAGACATAGATTGCGCTAGAATTCATAAGTGATATGAAGTGCGCTAGAAAAATCGTAAAACATGAGTATAGTCATGTTTATATATTGGATAGTATGTGATGAGATTAATGGAAATGTTATAGAATAAGGCTATGTAAGGCTTATATGAGTAAAGTTGAGTAGACTAAATGAAGTGATAGTATGAGTTGTGAACTTGGTCAACAAGGGTTGACGGATAATAGTAAAAGTGTGTGGTAAGGACACATAGAGAATGTGTAAACTGTAAATGGACAAGCATCATATAAAACTTGTCTAAAATAGAGATGCCACGTAGTGAATGTATGAGTCAACTTGGGGTTGACGGATAAATGATAAGTAGCATTGTGAGAATGCAAACATAATTTAACAAGTGTGATATAGCAACTTGTCTAGATGAATGTAAATGTGGTCGCGAATGTTGAAATTGCCCAAGGCAATGAGAAGTGTTGAAGTGATAGCGTGTACTTAATGATAAAAGTACATGAAAGATAAAGTGAGTAAAGATGATAAGTTACATATAGCTTGGATCCAATTCTCTAGTTTTGGTATCCTTCGGGATAGCCCAGCTTGCCTTTATGGCATGTGTTTTCGGCATCCTTCGAGATGGCCTAGCTTGCCTTTCATGGCATGGTTGTTAGCTTGCCTTCGCGGCATGTGTTTTGGCATCCTTTGAGATGGCCTAGCTTGCTTTCATGGCATGGTTGTTAGCTTGACTTTCATGGCATGGTTGTTAGCTTGCCTCCGCGGCATGTGTTTTGGCATCCTTTGAGATGGCCTAGCTTGCCTTCATGCCATGGTTGTTAGCTTGCCTTTCATGGCATGGTTGTTAGCTTGCCTTCGCGGCATGTGTTTTGGCATCCTTTAAGATGGCCTAGCTTGCTTTCATGGCATGGTTGTTAGCTTGCCTATCATGGCATGGTTGTTAGCTTGCCTTCGCGGCATGTATTTTGGCATCCTTTGAGATGGCCTAGCTTGCTTTCATGGCATGGTTGTTAGCTTGCCTTTCATGGCATGGTTGTTAGCTTGCCTCCGCGGCATGTGTTTTGGCATCCTTTAAGATGGCCTAGCTTGCTTTCATGGCATGGTTGTTAGCTTGCCTTCGCGGCATGTGTTTTGGCATCCTTTGAGATGGCCTAGCTTGCTTTCATGGCATGGTTGTTAGCTTGCCTTCGTCGGCATGGTTTGCCTATATTCTTGGCATGTATGAAAGTATCCTTTGGGATAGCTTAGCTTGCCTTTCATGGCATGGTTGTACAGCTTGCCTTATGGCATGGATGATAGTTATGGCATCCTTCGGGGTGGCCCAGCTTGCCGCAAGGGCATGGATATTATGGTATCCTTCGGGATAACCAGCTTGTCTTTATGACATGGATGAATAGTTAGTGAGATTGGATCCATGGCTAGAAAAGATGGAAAGTAAAGTAAGTATGAATGTTGTGTCGGATGTACGTGAGTAGGATGATTTATAATCTCCTTATTTAAATGGATTGGGATGCCTCTTCATTTAAATAAAGGAATTGTAAATCACCGAACCATAAGTTTATAATTCCTTACTTGCATAGATTGAGACGCCTTTTTATGTAAGTAAAGAGTTATAAATGAGTGGGCTTATGTGTAGCCGATATGACATGAATACGGGTAGAGATATGAGAAAGTGAAAACTAAAACAAGTTAGACGTTATAAGAAAAGATTAGATATAAAAGCTTGTAGCGGCGTTAAGGTCCTATATGAACCTTAAGATAGACGCCTAGAATGAGTTTTTGCTTTAAGTTGCTAAGATGTTGGGTGGAATTCCCACGACTTAACAAGAAGATTGCTTTAGTAATGCATAGATTTGGTTTTTGGAAGTGCCATTTATATGGTACTATGTATATATTGCCAGATAAGTTACCGGTTTTTGGAAGTAGATAAGTGTTGATATTGTGTAAAGTGTAATTTTGGCCGGTATATGATTTAAGGTCATGTTAGTGCAATTGTGAATGAAGTGATGATAGTGTTGAAGTTTGACTTATGGAAAGTCAAATAGTAGATGTTCCTGAAAGACAAAAGCAGGTGACCAAACTCGGGGTCAAATGATGAAACTATGCAAGGAAAAACATAACACGGTGACATATATGATACGTGAACATGCTTATATGAAAGACAATTATAGTAATCAACTATAATAAATTAATATAATATATCAGATAATGAGATACAAATCTCATCATCTATGTCAGCAACTAACCACAAATGAGGCTTCAGCTTGGCAGGCAGGCACGTGACGGTCATAGGGTTAAGTTTTCGTGAAAGTAGCTATAGTCTAGGTTTTAAAAACACTTAGTTCGCTATAGCCAAAGCTCTGATACCAATCTGTCACACCCCCAGAATCGGGTCCAGCGGAAGCATACATGTAGCTGGGGTGTAACTCAATTGGTATTACAGCACAAGTACAAAATTGGTTTTCACTTCAATCATTTAGAATAAAATCGTTTAACTAAAAGTATTGAATTTACATTGTTTAAAATTAGTGCGGAAGTAGGCCATTAAAATAGTTTAAAACGGTCCCCATAAGAATATCAGAGTCTTCTATGACCATGCCATGCCCTGCCAAAACCTCCTGTAGTGTACCATTGCTTAAAACCTGAAAATACATGCTAAAACGTCAGCATAAAGCTGGTGAGTTCATAGTTTTAAGTAAACAAGTATTTCCCGTAAACAAGTGTTTCCAGAAATCAAGTATTTCCCAGCAAAGGCATCGTAAATCCACTCAGTTACAAGTCCCGCCATAAGAGACTTGTAACCTGTGTGTTTACAACCCACTGCCAAAAGTAATATGTTAAAGTAAACAAGTCATTTGCGGAACACGAGATTTTCAGTAGCAAGACAATATAACAAATACAATGTCACAGCTAAAAATAAGGTATACAGTGCCTAAAGCTCATGACCCCGAAGCTCGACGTAATCGTATGCAATCAAGCATAAAATGCCCCAAGTAAGTGTTTGCCAGACACTCGGAAGTAATCCGAATGATATGCGTCCGTTTAACAGGTTGGCGCGACCAACTCGGACGGGGTGTCAACCCAAATAGATCTATCCACAGCATTCGCACTCACACGCATGTAATTAACGGTTCATGATAAAGGGGACTTCAGTGGCAGTAATAGGTAACTCAGGCAAAGTAACAGTTTTATATTTATTTCCGCAAAAGCAAGAACTTGTGTTCATAAGAAAGAAATCAAGGATGGAATAAGTAATTCATAATGTATTCAAATAATCAATCAAGTATTTCAACCATCCGGTAATGTTTGAGAAAATGAATCGCGTTCAAGTAAAACAAGCATTGAATTTAAATAGTAAGGAGCATGTATCTTCCCCCAAAACAGTTATGGAACAAGTAAAAGTAGGGGTTATGAACTCACCTGGTGCAATAGCTACTATGACAACAATGAATACACAGAAATGAGGCACGATCTCTAACCGCAACCTAATATGAATGATATGATCTAATGTAAGAAATGAAATGACGCTACACATGCAAATACGTATGTTATCGATACCACTCGTTAGTTTTGAAAATAACGTTTATCGTCGACAAATACGTTTTTGACGTCTCGTTAGGTTAATAACCACTTTTCATGGAAATAGGTTGAAACGGTACTCCACGATCCTTGTTTGATGTTCTATCGGCAAATATAAGGTTTTTGTCGCAAAAATAAAATTTTCATTACTTGAAATTATGCCCAAAATGGCCTCGCAATACAAGTCGCGAAATGTTGTACGTTAAGGGTTAGTGATGAAACTCGGCGTTTTTGAAAACCTTGTAACAATATCTTGAAGTCGTGTCATTTAACTTTTGGCGATACGGGTCTCGATCGATGAGAAAATCGACTCTTATTGTTGTGACTTGAAAGTATTATGTTCAATACTTAGAAAATTTCATTATAGTAAAAAAGCTGTCAAAATATATATAGTTTAGCGGGTATATAGATGAGGTCGTAGTTTATTCGTTATAAGTCTATTCGACGAACAGCCAATTGATTTGAAAAGCTTGTTGGAAGATCTTGATTTCATAAAACTACGGATCGGACTCAAATTGATCCGATCATGAAGAAAAACAGCCAAGAAAGTGTTGTCTCGCAAAGACAGTTTTGCGGCAAAATAATAATAGAAAAGCTGATGGAAATTTGTAAAAATCGTCTAAGTTCAAACGTTTGTATCTTTTTCGTTATAAGTTTGTTTTCTACGTTCTTTATATCCCCGGAATCGTGGGACAACATACTAATATATTTTTGATAAGTCGGGACGGCTAGATCAAGTTTTACGTCTCGAAACAGTCCATGAAAACTGTTCAACAGCAAGCTATTTTTCAGAAAATAGTTTTCGTCGTTAAAATTGAAAATAGCATATCTTTTTCGTCGTAACTCGGATTTTAGTGATTCAAGCGGCCACGGTTTCGTTTTTGAAAGTATTTTCTGAATATCTAACCCAATGTTACCCGGAAACCCCTGAGTTTTCTGAAATTGGCGATTTGGGACAGAACCTATATTTGAAAGTATTTTTCGTTGTTAATATTCGGAAGATCATATCTCCTTCGTTATTAACTCGTTTTTATCCCCGTTTTCGGCCATAGTTTCGTCTCGGAATGTATTTTATAAATCTTTGGTCCAAAGTTACACCCTAGACCCTGAGTTTCCCACGTTTCAAAAATAAGGACAGTAGGTAATATATAGTTTCAAAAATCGATTTTCCTAGTTTGTAACTTGTTCAAGTCTTTACCAAACTACCTCAAATCAACTCCACAAATACCAAATCCTACCATACACCTTCTTAGGGTGTCATGGGTTCCTAGACATCACCAATCTTAGTGGATCTAATGAGATTGCTAGTAAAAATTATAGATCTAGCGTTAAAGAGTGTTATTGTACAAAGTGGTATATGTATAACATATATATTTGCCTGATCTACTACTATGACTTGAAAATACATAAAAATATAAAGTAGATGAAGGTATAAAAGATCATAAAGTGTTTTTGAAGCTTACTTGAATATTTGAGGTGATTTGAAGATGATTATGTTAAGAAACATAGGGTTTTTACCACAAAACCCCAACTAGATCATGATTAGAACTTGATTATAATTTGATCTTGAAAATTTTATGGGTTCTTCTTGGTCTCCTTTCTTGGCCGATTCACACACACAAAGGGAGAAAAAAAATGAAAGTTTTGCTAGTGTTGTTTGGTGTGGAAATGAAGAAAAATGGTGAAGTAATGTGTATATATATTAGTCTTGGTCAAAGTCAAAAGTCTTGGTCATAGGGGGGGGGGGACATATGGGCGGCACAAAGGAGGGAAACATGGGAGGTGTTTTGTGAACTAATAAATGTAGTTGTCTTAACACGTGCAAGTATTAGTTAGGCATTGTTGTGTATTAGGTGTTATCGGGTACCGAGTTAACTAAAAATAAATGTTACCGAGGTGAAATAAAATACGACGAAGTTGTAAAAGTTGTAAAATATTATTCCTTGCAAGAATCGGGTGTTAGAATAATTATCGTGTTGAAATTTCATAAACCGACGAGTTACAAGCTCCGAACGTAGAATGTAGTAATTGGTTAGAGAACACCGGGTAAATTAATAATATAATTTTTATATTAATATAATGAGTATGAAAATATGTTAGGATCGTAGTCGGGAGTATCGGGTATACGTTCGTAGTAAAAACTGAGTGGTAACGTTAATTAAACATACGTATATAGAAATATTGCATATCCGTGTAGTCCTAAAATGTTGATGATTTGTAGACTGCTCCAGTCTATATGAAGTGTCGTTAATGAATGAGGCATGAATTTACAGCGAAACCACATTGGTTACGCGAATTTGAAGACTCGTAAACTCAGTTTACGATGAAATGAACGGCAATCGTGAATAGTGATTTCCTTCTGGAAATGAATAGTGTCATATGAATAGTAAAATTTTTGAACGCTTGTCGGAATCACAAACTGACTCCGAAAATGATGAATAGTAAAATGATGAATAGTGACCGGTGAATAGTAAATGATGAATAGTGAATAGGAGAAATGTCCTGAAAATGCGGGTTGTTACAGTCTCACCCCCTTAAAAGGAACTTCGTCCCGAAGTTCAGTTGGTGCTGGTCTCTAGAGTGGTATTGGTTAAAAGATGATGATATAATCGTGTAAGCTACTGAGCTCTAACAAGGTTCAAGTCTGACGGCCACTAGGCCTACTCTGTCTGAAATATTGAATGGTCCAATGTATGTCGGGTTTAACTTTCTGAATTTTTCTGAATGGTATCATGCCTTTCCTAGGCAGAACTTTCAACATAATCATGCCACCAACTTGAACTTCTAAGGGTTTACCGCTTATCGAACTTGTAACTGATTCTTGGTTTGTAGGAAATTCCTGGTAATTTCATGAATGCTTACGGGACTAGTGAGTTGGGCTTTTCCAAATTTCGATCCGTCAATGGATGTTGGCACTTCGACCATAGAGTACTTCAAATGGTGTAGTCTCTAAGCTTGTGTGGTAACTATGGTTATAAAGGAATCTGATTTATGGAAAATGGTTAATCCAACCATTTCTAGAGTCAATCACTCATGCTCTGAGCATATCTTCCTATGTTTGAATCGATCTCAAATTCTGACCATTGGTCTGTAGATGATGGTTGGTGTGGTTCCAAAGGAATCTTAATGTAATCGCTAGGAGTTTGAGGTGAATTAAATTCCTCTATTAGAAGTAATTGAAATGGATATCATGAATCTTGTGGAGAAACTTACAAGGTTAAGTCCGTCAAAGGGTGTTGTTGAAAATAATAGATTAGGATAAGGTTGTGATCCTCCGCAGGATGTCATGAATTGAGTCTCTCTCCACCTACGATGCTTAGTCTCCAATACTAAGATTTTCCCCAAGTTATATGTCATCAAATCACAAAATCCTAAATGTATAAGTGATGTAATGTAGTGATTGATTTTTCAAAGTTTGTTTTGAGATCATGTGTTTTGTTCATAAACCTTCCCTGAATAAATGAATTTACAACTTTAAGCAAACGGCTTTCCAAGTAACATTTTACTTGATGTTTCAAAAATTAATAGTTATGCAAGATAGGACAATTTTCCACATGAGGTGGATAATATGGTTTACCGAAGATCGATGTTTAAAAATTTCCTAACATTCAATAGTTTTGTAAAAGATTAGCCAAAAAGGAATTTGCTTATCAAAATAAGTGTCTCAGAAAAGTATTTCTTACAAAATATATGTTTTGTATAACCGTAGTTTGGAGAAAAATCCATTTAAAAGTGAAAGTATTAAGAGGATAAAATAGTCAGGTATGTATGTCTGCACAAATGCATAGGTGTCTAACATGTTTGAATAAAGTCTATTGGTGAGGACATGTTCAATCTATAGTCTCGGTTAAGAGGTTGGATTTATCTCTATGGTGTTGCTTAGTGAGCACTCGTATCGAAACTAATCCTGTAATTCAGTCAAGCCAATACTTTTTAGGTGCTGGAATTTTTTTAGTGATCAGGCCAGTGATAGTGGTTCGAATGGTTTTGTGATATCTTAAGATTTCTGTTGAGTTTTGAATGGTTTTAATGTACCGAGGGATCTTCCTTATAGATGGTATGGAAAGTCTTTCCTAGGGAGGTCATTGATAATATCCACTTATCAATATAGGGAGTAGTGGGGGATGAGTGTCATAGGAATCTATAGAGTGTCACCTAATTCCTTATATATATGGGGGTGGGGAAGGGAAATGATAGTGATGGTGAGAAGGGAAGAGACTGTGACAACTACAACATAATAAGATTGTGATGAAAGAAAATACTGTGATATGAGTATATCGTGCATAAATATGAAAGTTCATGAAATAAAATGACTAGCTGACATGCTTCCAATCGGTGGTTTACGAAGTGATGAAAAGTATGAAGGTTCCAACAACGAGAGTATACACACACATGAACGAAACATTTGGAAATTGAGTAGGGGATTCAATCCAGACATAATCTTATTATAACCATTCTCAGTGTTGCAAAATTCACTTCTGAGTCAGCCATAGGTGGTCAGCCTATATCTCACTATCCCGGGTCGAATATAAATGACCAGTCTATATTCCACCGAGGTTCCATGAATTTTGAAATACTCAGTTCAGTTATACTAATACCATGTCCTTCAAAAATACCAAGACGTTCTGAAAGACAAAAGCAGGTGACCAAACTCGGGGTCAAATGATGAAACTATGCAAGGAAAAACATAACACGGTGACATATATGATACGTGAACATGCTTATATGAAAGACAATTATAGTAATCAACTATAATAAATTAATATAATATATCAGATAATGAGATACAAATCTCATCATCTATGTCAGCAACTAACCACAAATGAGGCTTCAGCTTGGCAGGCAGGCACGTGACGGTCATAGGGTTAAGTTTTCGTGAAAGTAGCTATAGTCTAGGTTTTAAAAACACTTAGTTCGCTATAGCCAAAGCTCTGATACCAATCTGTCACACCCCCAGAATCGGGTCCAGCGGAAGCATACATGTAGCTGGGGTGTAACTCAATTGGTATTACAGCACAAGTACAAAATTGGTTTTCACTTCAATCATTTAGAATAAAATCGTTTAACTAAAAGTATTGAATTTACATTGTTTAAAATTAGTGCGGAAGTAGGCCATTAAAATAGTTTAAAACGGTCCCCATAAGAATATCAGAGTCTTCTATGACCATGCCATGCCATGCCAAAACCTCATGTAGTGTGCCATTGCTTAAAACCTGAAAATACATGCTAAAATGTCAGCATAAAGCTGGTGAGTTCATAGTTTTAAGTAAACAAGTATTTCCCGTAAACAAGTGTTTCCAGAAATCAAGTATTTCCCAGCAAAGGCATCGTAAATCCACTCAGTTACAAGTCCCGCCATAAGAGACTTGTAACCTGTGTGTTTACAACCCACTGCCAAAAGTAATATGTTTAAGTAAACAAGTCATTTGCAGAACACGAGATTTTCAGTAGCAAGACAATATAACAAATACAATGTCACAGCTAAAAATAAGGTATACAGTGCCTAAAGCTCATGACCCCGAAGCTCGACGTAATCGTATGCAATCAAGCATAAAATGCCCCAAGTAAGTGTTTGCCAGACACTCGGAAGTAATCCGAATGATATGCGTCCGTTTAACAGGTTGGCGCGACCAACTCGGACGGGGTGTCAACCCAAATAGATCTATCCACAGCATTCGCGCTCACACGCATGTAATTAACGGTTCATGATAAAGGGGACTTCAGTGGCAGTAATAGGTAACTCAGGCAAAGTAACAGTTTTATATTTATTTCCGCAAAAGCAAGAACTTGTGTTCATAAGAAAGAAATCAAGGATGGAATAAGTAATTCATAATGTATTCAAATAATCAATCAAGTATTTCAACCATCCGGTAATGTTTGAGAAAATGAATCGCGTTCAAGTAAAACAAGCATTGAATTTAAATAGTAAGGAGCATGTATCTTCCCCCAAAACAGTTATGGAACAAGTAAAAGTAGGGATTATGAACTCACCTGGTGCAATAGCTACTATGACAACAATGAATACACAGAAATGAGGCACGATCTCTAACCGCAACCTAATATGAATGATATGATCTAATGTAAGAAATGAAATGACGCTACACATGCAAATACGTATGTTATCGATACCACTCGTTAGTTTTGAAAATAACGTTTATCGTCGACAAATACGTTTTTGACGTCTCGTTAGGTTAATAACCACTTTTCATGGAAATAGGTTGAAACGGTACTCCACGATCCTTGTTTGATGTTCTATCGGCAAATATAACGTTTTTGTCGCAAAAATAACATTTTCATTACTTGAAATTATGCCCAAAATGGCCTCGCAATACAAGTCGCGAAATGTTGTACGTTAAGGGTTAGTGATGAAACTCGGCGTTTTTGAAAACCATGTAACAATATCTTGAAGTCGTGTCATTTAACTTTTGGCGATACGGGTCTCGATCGATGAGAAAATCGACTCTTATTGTTGTGACTTGAAAGTATTATGTTCAATACTTAGAAAATTTCATTATAGTAAAAGCTGTCAAAATATATATAGTTTAGCGGGTATATAGATGAGGTCGTAGTTTATTCGTTATAAGTCTATTCGACGAACGGCCAATTGATTTGAAAAGCTTGTTGGAAGATCTTGATTTCATAAAACTACGGATCGGACTCAAATTGATCCGATCATGAAGAAAAACAGCCAAGAAAGTGGTGTCTCGCAAAGACAGTTTTGCGGCAAAATAATAATAGAAAAGCTGATGGAAATTTGTAAAAATCGTCTAAGTTCAAACGTTTGTATCTTTTTCGTTATAAGTTTGTTTTCTACGTTCTTTATATCCCCGGAATCGTGGGACAACATACTAATATATTTTTGATAAGTCGGGACGGCTAGATCAAGTTTTACGTCTCGAAACAGTCCATGAAAACTGTTCAACAGCGAGCTATTTTTCAGAAAATAGTTTTCGTCGTTAAAATTGAAAATAGCATATCTTTTTCGTCGTAACTCGGATTTTAGTGATTCAAGCGGCCACGGTTTCGTTTTTGAAAGTATTTTCTGAATATCTAACCCAATGTTACCCGGAAACCCATGAGTTTTCTGAAATTGGCGATTTGGGACAGAACCTATATTTGAAAGTATTTTTCGTTGTTAATATTCGGAAGATCATATCTCCTTCGTTATTAACTCGTTTTTATCCCCGTTTTCGGCCATAGTTTCGTCTCGGAATGTATTTTATAAATCTTTGGTCCAAAGTTACACCCTAGACCCTGAGTTTCCCACGTTTCAAAAATAAGGACAGTAGGTAATATATAGTTTCAAAAATCGATTTTCCTAGTTTGTAACTTGTTCAAGTCTTTACCAAACTACCTCAAATCAACTCCACAAATACCAAATCCTACCATACACCTTCTTAGGGTGTCATGGGTTCCTAGACATCACCAATCTTAGTGGATCTAATGAGATTGCTAGTAAAAATTATAGATCTAGCGTTAAAGAGTGTTATTGTACAAAGTGGTATATGTATAACATATATATTTGCATGATCTACTACTATGACTTGAAAATACATAAAAATATAAAGTAGATGAAGGTATAAAAGATCATAAAGTGTTTTTGAAGCTTACTTGAATATTTGAGGTGATTTGAAGATGATTATGTTAAGAAACATAGGGTTTTTACCACAAAACCCCAACTAGATCATGATTAGAACTTGATTATAATTTGATCTTGAAAATTTTATGGGTTCTTCTTGGTCTCCTTTCTTGGCCGATTCACACACACAAAGGGAGAAAAAAAATGAAAGTTTTGCTAGTGTTGTTTGGTGTGGAAATGAAGAAAAATGGTGAAGTAATGTGTATATATATTAGTCTTGGTCAAAGTCAAAAGTCTTGGTCATAGGGGGGGGGGACATATGGGCGGCACAAAGGAGGGAAACATGGGAGGTGTTTTGTGAACTAATAAATGTAGTTGTCTTAACATGTGCAAGTATTAGTTAGGCATTGTTGTGTATTAGGTGTTATCGGGTACCGAGTAAACTAAAAATAAATGTTACCGGGGTGAAATAAAATACGACGAAGTTGTAAAAGTTGTAAAATATTATTCCTTGCAAGAATCGGGTGTTAGAATAATTATCGTGTTGAAATTTCGTAAACCGACGAGTTACAAGCTCCGAACATAGAATGTAGTAATTGGTTAGAGAACACCGGGTAAATTAATAATATAATTTTTATATTAATATAATGAGTATGAAAATATGTTAGGATCGTAGTCGGGAGTATCGGGTATACGTTCGTAGTAAAAACTGAGTGGTAACGTTAATTAAACATACGTATATAGAAATATTGCATATCCGTGTAGTCCTAAAATGTTGATGATTTGTAGACTGCTCCAGTCTATATGAAGTGTCGTTAATGAATGATGCATGAATTTACAGCGAAACCACATTGGTTACGCGAATTTGAAGACTCGTAAACTCAGTTTACGATGAAATGAACGGCAATCATGAATAGTGATTTCCTTCTGGAAATGAATAGTGTCATATGAATAGTAAAAATTTTGAACGCTTGTCGGAATCACAAACTGACTCCGAAAATGATGAATAGTAAAAGGATGAATAGTGACCGGTGAATAGTAAATGATGAATAGTGAATAGGAGAAATGTCCTGAAAATGCGGGTTGTTACAGTCTCACCCCCTTAAAAGGAACTTCGTCCCGAAGTTCAGTTGGTGCTGGTCTCTAGAGTGGTATTGGTTAAAAGATGATGATATAATCGTGTAAGCTACTGAGCTCTAACAAGGTTCAAGTCTGACGGCCACTAGGCCTACTCTGTCTGAAATATTGAATGGTCCAATGTATGTCGGGTTTAACTTTCTGAATTTTTCTGAATGGTATCATGCCTTTCCTAGGCAGAACTTTCAACATAATCATGCCACCAACTTGAATTTCTAAGGGTTTATCGCTTATCGAACTTGTAACTGATTCTTGGTTTGTAGGAAATTCCTGGTAATTTCATGAATGCTTACGGGACTAGTGAGTTGGGCTTTTCCAAATTTCGATCCGTCAATGGATGTTGGCACTTCGACCATAGAGTGCTTCAAATGGTGTAGTCTCTAAGCTCGTGTGGTAACTATGGTTATAAAGGAATCTGATTTATGGCAAATGGTTAATCCAACCATTTCTAGAGTCAATCACTCATGCTCTGAGCATATCTTCCTATGTTTGAATCGATCTCAAATTCTGACCATTGGTCTGTAGATGATGGTTGGTGTGGTTCCAAAGGAATCTTAATGTAATCGCTAGGAGTTTGAGGTGAATTAAATTCCTCTATTAGAAGTAATTGAAATGGATATCATGAATCTTGTGGAGAAACTTACAAGGTTAAGTCCGTCAAAGGGTGTTGTTGAAAATAATAGATTAGGATAAGGTTGTGATCCTCCGCAGGATGTCATGAATTGAGTCTCTCTCCACCTACGATGCTTAGTCTCCAATACTAAGATTTTCCCCAAGTTATATGTCATCAAATCACAAAATCCTAAATGTATAAGTGATGTAATGTAGTGATTGATTTTTCAAAGTTTGTTTTGAGATCATGTGTTTTGTTCATAAACCTTCCCTGAATAAATGAATTTACAACTTTAAGCAAACGGCTTTCCAAGTAACATTTTACTTGATGTTTCAAAATTTAATAGTTATGCAAGATAGGACAATTTTCCACATGAGGTGGATAATATGGTTTACCGAAGATCGATGTTTAAAAATTTCCTAACATTCAATAGTTTTGTAAAAGATTAGCCAAAAAGGAATTTGCTTATCAAAATAAGTGTCTCAGAAAAGTATTTCTTACAAAATATATGTTTTGTATAACCGTAGTTTGGAGAAAAATCCATTTAAAAGTGAAAGTATTAAGAGGATAAAATAGTCAGGTATGTATGTCTGCACAAATGCATAGGTGTCTAACATGTTTGAATAAAGTCTATTGGTGAGGACATGTTCAATCTATAGTCTCGGTTAAGAGGTTGGATTTATCTCTATGGTGTTGCTTAGTGAGCACTCGTATCGAAACTAATCCTGTAATTCAGTCAAGCCAATACTTTTTAGGTGCTGGAATTTTTTTAGTGATCAGGCCAGTGATAGTGGTTCGAATGGTTTTGTGATATCTTAAGATTTCTGTTGAGTTTTGAATGGTTTTAATGTACCGAGGGATCTTCCTTATAGATGGTATGGAAAGTCTTTCCTAGGGAGGTCATTGATAATATCCACTTATCAATATAGGGAGTAGTGGGGGATGAGTGTCATAGGAATCTATAGAGTGTCACCTAATTCCTTATATATATGGGGGTGGGGAAGGGAAATGATAGTGATGGTGAGAAGGGAAGAGACTGTGACAACTACAACATAATAAGATTGTGATGAAAGAAAATACTGTGATATGAGTATATCGTGCATAAATATGAAAGTTCATGAAATAAAATGACTAGCTGACATGCTTCCAATTGGTGGTTTACGAAGTGATGAAAAGTATGAAGGTTCCAACAACGAGAGTATACACACACATGAACGAAACATTTGGAAATTGAGTAGGGGATTCAATCCAGACATAATCTTATTATAACCATTCTCAGTGTTGCAAAATTCACTTCTGAGTCAGACATAGGTGGTCAGCCTATATCTCACTATCCCGGGTCGAATATAAATGACCAGTCTATATTCCACCGAGGTTCCATGAATTTTGAAATACTCAGTTCAGTTATACTAATACCATGTCCTTCAAAAATACCAAGACGTTCTGAAAGACAAAAGCAGGTGACCAAACTCGGGGTCAAATGATGAAACTATGCAAGGAAAAACATAACACGGTGACATATATGATACGTGAACATGCTTATATGAAAGACAATTATAGTAATCAACTATAATAAATTAATATAATATATCAGATAATGAGATACAAATCTCATCATCTATGTCAGCAACTAACCACAAATGAGGCTTCAGCTTGGCAGGCAGGCACGTGACGGTCATAGGGTTAAGTTTTCGTGAAAGTAGCTATAGTCTAGGTTTTAAAAACACTTAGTTCGCTATAGCCAAAGCTCTGATACCAATCTGTCACACCCCCAGAATCGGGTCCAGCGGAAGCATACATGTAGCTGGGGTGTAACTCAATTGGTATTACAGCACAAGTACAAAATTGGTTTTCACTTCAATCATTTAGAATAAAATCGTTTAACTAAAAGTATTGAATTTACATTGTTTAAAATTAGTGCGGAAGTAGGCCATTAAAATAGTTTAAAACGGTCCCCATAAGAATATCAGAGTCTTCTATGACCATGCCATGCCATGCCAAAACCTCCTGTAGTGTGCCATTGCTTAAAACCTGAAAATACATGCTAAAACGTCAGCATAAAGCTGGTGAGTTCATAGTTTTAAGTAAACAAGTATTTCCCGTAAACAAGTGTTTCCAGAAATAAAGTATTTCCCAGCAAAGGCATCGTAAATCCACTCAGTTACAAGTCCCGCCATAAGAGACTTGTAACCTGTGTGTTTACAACCCACTGCCAAAAGTAATATGTTTAAGTAAACAAGTCATTTGCAGAACACGAGATTTTCAGTAGCAAGACAATATAACAAATACAATGTCACAGCTAAAAATAAGGTATACAGTGCCTAAAGCTCATGACCCCGAAGCTCGACGTAATCGTATGCAATCAAGCATAAAATGCCCCAAGTAAGTGTTTGCCAGACACTCGGAAGTAATCCGAATGATATGCGTCCGTTTAACAGGTTGGCGCGACCAACTCGGACGGGGTGTCAACCCAAATAGATCTATCCACAGCATTCGCGCTCACACGCATGTAATTAACGGTTCATGATAAAGGGGACTTCAGTGGCAGTAATAGGTAACTCAGGCAAAGTAACAGTTTTATATTTATTTCCGCAAAAGCAAGAACTTGTGTTCATAAGAAAGAAATCAAGGATGGAATAAGTAATTCATAATGTATTCAAATAATCAATCAAGTATTTCAACCATCCGGTAATGTTTGAGAAAATGAATCGCGTTCAAGTAAAACAAGCATTGAATTTAAATAGTAAGGAGCATGTATCTTCCCCCAAAACAGTTATGGAACAAGTAAAAGTAGGGGTTATGAACTCACCTGGTGCAATAGCTACTATGACAACAATGAATACACAGAAATGAGGCACGATCTCTAACCGCAACCTAATATGAATGATATGATCTAATGTAAGAAATGAAATGACGCTACACATGCAAATACGTATGTTATCGATACCACTCGTTAGTTTTGAAAATAACGTTTATCGTCGACAAATACGTTTTTGACGTCTCGTTAGGTTAATAACCACTTTTCATGGAAATAGGTTGAAACGGTACTCCACGATCCTTGTTTGATGTTCTATCGGCAAATATAACGTTTTTGTGGCAAAAATAACATTTTCATTACTTGACATTATGCCCAAAATGGCCTCGCAAAACAAGTCGCGAAATGTTGTACGTTAAGGGTTAGTGATGAAACTCGGCGTTTTTGAAAACCTTGTAACAATATCTTGAAGTCGTGTCATTTAACTTTTGGCGATACGGGTCTCGATCGATGAGAAAATCGACTCTTATTGTTGTGACTTGAAAGTATTATGTTCAATACTTAGAAAATTTCATTATAGTAAAAGCAGTCAAAATATATATAGTTTAGCGGGTATATAGATGAGGTCGTAGTTTATTCGTTATAAGTCTATTCGACGAACGGCCAATTGATTTGAAAAGCTTGTTGGAAGATCTTGATTTCATAAAACTACGGCTCGGACTCAAATTGATCCGATCATGAAGAAAAACAGCCAAGAAAGTGGTGTCTCGCAAAGACAGTTTTGCGGCAAAATAATAATAGAAAAGCTGATGGAAATTTGTAAAAATCGTCTAAGTTCAAACGTTTGTATCTTTTTCGTTATAAGTTTGTTTTCTACGTTCTTTATATCCCCGGAATCGTGGGACAACATACTAATATATTTTTGATAAGTCGGGACGGCTAGATCAAGTTTTACGTCTCGAAACAGTCCATGAAAACTGTTCAACAGCAAGCTATTTTTCAGAAAATAGTTTTCGTCGTTAAAATTGAAAATAGCATATCTTTTTCGTCGTAACTCGGATTTTAGTGATTCAAGCGGCCACGGTTTCGTTTTTGAAAGTATTTTCTGAATATCTAACCCAATGTTACCCGGAAACCCATGAGTTTTCTGAAATTGGCGATTTGGGACAGAACCTATATTTGAAAGTATTTTTCGTTGTTAATATTCGGAAGATCATATCTCCTTCGTTATTAACTCGTTTTTATCCCCGTTTTCGGCCATAGTTTCGTCTCGGAATGTATTTTATAAATCTTTGGTCCAAAGTTACACCCTAGACCCTGAGTTTCCCACGTTTCAAAAATAAGGACAGTAGGTAATATATAGTTTCAAAAATCGATTTTCCTAGTTTGTAACTTGTTCAAGTCTTTACCAAACTACCTCAAATCAACTCCACAAATACCAAATCCTACCATACACCTTCTTAGGGTGTCATGGGTTCCTAGACATCACCAATCTTAGTGGATCTAATGAGATTGCTAGTAAAAATTATAGATCTAGCGTTAAAGAGTGTTATTGTACAAAGTGGTATATGTATAACATATATATTTGCATGATCTACTACTATGACTTGAAAATACATAAAAATATAAAGTAGATGAAGGTATAAAAGATCATAAAGTGTTTTTGAAGCTTACTTGAATATTTCAGGTGATTTGAAGATGATTATGTTAAGAAACATAGGGTTTTTACCACAAAACCCCAACTAGATCATGATTAGAACTTGATTATAATTTGATCTTGAAAATTTTATGGGTTCTTCTTGGTCTCCTTTCTTGGCCGATTCACACACACAAAGAGAAAAAAAATGAAAGTTTTGCTAGTGTTGTTTGGTGTGGAAATGAAGAAAAATGGTGAAGTAATGTGTATATATATTAGTCTTGGTCAAAGTCAAAAGTCTTGGTCATAGAGGGGGGGGGGGACATATGGGCGGCACAAAGGAGGGAAACATGGGTGGTGTTTTGTGAACTAATAAATGTAGTTGTCTTAACATGTGCAAGTATTAGTTAGGCATTGTTGTGTATTAGGTGTTATCGGGTACCGAGTTAACTAAAAATAAATGTTACCGAGGTGAAATAAAATACAACGAAGTTGTAAAAGTTGTAAAATATTATTCCTTGCAAGAATCGGGTGTTAGAATAATTATCGTGTTGAAATTTCGTAAACCGACGAGTTACAAGCTCCGAACGTAGAATGTAGTAATTGGTTAGAGAACACCGGGTAAATTAATAATATAATTTTTATATTAATATAATGAATATGAAAATATGTTAGGATCGTAGTCGGGAGTATCGGGTATACGTTCGTAGTAAAAACTGAGTGGTAACGTTAATTAAACATACGTATATAGAAATATTGCATATCCGTGTAGTCCTAAAATGTTGATGATTTGTAGACTGCTCCAGTCTATATGAAGTGTCGTTAATGAATGATGCATGAATTTACAGGGAAACCACATTGGTTACGCGAATTTGAAGACTCGTAAACTCAGTTTACAATGAAATGAACGGCAATCATGAATAGTGATTTCCTTCTGGAAATGAATAGTGTCATATGAATAGTAAAATTTTTGAACGCTTGTCGGAATCACAAACTGACTCCGAAAATGATGAATAGTAAAATGATGAATAGTGACCGGTGAATAGTAAATGATGAATAGTGAATAGGAGAAATGTCCTGAAAATGCGGGTTGTTACAGTCTCACCCCCTTAAAAGGAACTTCGTCCCGAAGTTCAGTTGGTGCTGTTCTCTAGAGTGGTATTGGTTAAAAGATGATGATATAATCGTGTAAGCTACTGAGCTCTAACAAGGTTCAAGTCTGACGGCCACTAGGCCTACTCTGTCTGAAATATTGAATGGTCCAATGTATGTCGGGTTTAACTTTCTGAATTTTTCTGAATGGTATCATGCCTTTCCTAGGCAGAACTTTCAACATAATCATGCCACCAACTTGAATTTCTAAGGGTTTACCGCTTATCGAACTTGTAACTGATTCTTGGTTTGTAGGAAATTCCTGGTAATTTCATGAATGCTTACGGGACTAGTGAGTTGGGCTTTTCCAAATTTCGATCCGTCAATGGATGTTGGCACTTCGACCATAGAGTGCTTCAAATGGTGTAGTCTCTAAGCTCGTGTGGTAACTATGGTTATAAAGGAATCTGATTTATGGCAAATGGTTAATCCAACCATTTCTAGAGTCAATCACTCATGCTCTGAGCATATCTTCCTATGTTTGAATCGATCTCAAATTCTGACCATTGGTCTGTAGATGATGGTTGGTGTGGTTCCAAAGGAATCTTAATGTAATCGCTAGGAGTTTGAGGTGAATTAAATTCCTCTATTAGAAGTAATTGAAATGGATATCATGAATCTTGTGGAGAAACTTACAAGGTTAAGTCCGTCAAAGGGTGTTGTTGAAAATAATAGATTAGGATAAGGTTGTGATCCTCCGCAGGATGTCATGAATTGAGTCTCTCTCCACCTACGATGCTTAGTCTCCAATACTAAGATTTTCCCCAAGTTATATGTCATCAAATCACAAAATCCTAAATGTATAAGTGATGTAATGTAGTGATTGATTTTTCAAAGTTTGTTTTGAGATCATGTGTTTTGTTCATAAACCTTCCCTGAATAAATGAATTTACAACTTTAAGCAAACGGCTTTCCAAGTAACATTTTACTTGATGTTTCAAAATTTAATAGTTATGCAAGATAGGACAATTTTCCACATGAGGTGGATAATATGGTTTACCGAAGATCGATGTTTAAAAATTTCCTAACATTCAATAGTTTTGTAAAAGATTAGCCAAAAAGGAATTTGCTTATCAAAATAAGTGTCTCAGAAAAGTATTTCTTACAAAATATATGTTTTGTATAACCGTAGTTTGGAGAAAAATCCATTTAAAAGTGAAAGTATTAAGAGGATAAAATAGTCAGGTATGTATGTCTGCACAAATGCATAGGTGTCTAACATGTTTGAATAAAGTCTATTGGTGAGGACATGTTCAATCTATAGTCTCGGTTAAGAGGTTGGATTTATCTCTATGGTGTTGCTTAGTGAGCACTCGTATCGAAACTAATCCTGTAATTCAGTCAAGCCAATACTTTTTAGGTGCTGGAATTTTTTTAGTGATCAGGCCAGTGATAGTGGTTCGAATGGTTTTGTGATATCTTAAGATTTCTGTTGAGTTTTGAATGGTTTTAATGTACCGAGGGATCTTCCTTATAGATGGTATGGAAAGTCTTTCCTAGGGAGGTCATTGATAATATCCACTTATCAATATAGGGAGTAGTGGGGGATGAGTGTCATAGGAATCTATAGAGTGTCACCTAATTCCTTATATATATGGGGGTGGGGAAGGGAAATGATAGTGATGGTGAGAAGGGAAGAGACTGTGACAACTACAACATAATAAGATTGTGATGAAAGAAAATACTGTGATATGAGTATATCGTGCATAAATATGAAAGTTCATGAAATAAAATGACTAGCTGACATGCTTCCAATCGGTGGTTTACGAAGTGATGAAAAGTATGAAGGTTCCAACAACGAGAGTATACACACACATGAACGAAACATTTGGAAATTGAGTAGGGGATTCAATCCAGACATAATCTTATTATAACCATTCTCAGTGTTGCAAAATTCACTTCTGAGTCAGACATAGGTGGTCAGCCTATATCTCACTATCCCGGGTCGAATATAAATGACCAGTCTATATTCCACCGAGGTTCCATGAATTTTGAAATACTCAGTTCAGTTATACTAATACCATGTCCTTCAAAAATACCAAGACGTTCTGAAAGACAAAAGCAGGTGACCAAACTCGGGGTCAAATGATGAAACTTTGAGAGGAAAAACATAACACGGTGACATATATGATACGTGAACATGCTTATATGAAAGACAATTATAGTAACCAACTATAATAAATTAATATAATATATCAGATAATGAGATACAAATCTCATCATCTATGTCAGCAACTAACCACAAATGAGGCTTCAGCTTGGCAGGCAGGCACGTGACGGTCATAGGGTTAAGTTTTCGTGAAAGTAGCTATAGTCTAGGTTTTAAAAACACTTAGTTCGCTATAGCCAAAGCTCTGATACCAATCTGTCACACCCCCAGAATCGGGTCCAGCAGAAGCATACATGTAGCTGGGGTGTAACTCAATTGGTATTACAGCACAAGTACAAAATTGGTTTTCACTTCAATCATTTAGAATAAAATCGTTTAACTAAAAGTATTGAATTTACATTGTTTAAAATTAGTGCGGAAGTAGGCCATTAAAATAGTTTAAAACGGTCCCCATAAGAATATCAGAGTCTTCTATGACCATGCCATGCCATGCCATGCCAAAACCTCCTGTAGTGTGCCATTGCTTAAAACCTGAAAATACATGCTAAAACGTCAGCATAAAGCTGGTGAGTTCATAGTTTTAAGTAAACAAGTATTTCCCGTAAACAAGTGTTTCCAGAAATCAAGTATTTCCCAGCAAAGGCATCGTAAATCCACTCAGTTACAAGTCCCGCCATAAGAGACTTGTAACCTGTGTGTTTACAACCCACTGCCAAAAGTAATATGTTTAAGTAAACAAGTCATTTGCAGAACACGAGATTTTCAGTAGCAAGACAATATAACAAATACAATGTCACAGCTAAAAATAAGGTATACAGTGCCTAAAGCTCATGACCCCGAAGCTCGACGTAATCGTATGCAATCAAGCATAAAATGCCCCAAGTAAGTGTTTGCCAGACACTCGGAAGTAATCCGAATGATATGCGTCCGTTTAACAGGTTGGCGCGACCAACTCGGACGGGGTGTCAACCCAAATAGATCTATCCACAGCATTCGCGCTCACACGCATGTAATTAACGGTTCATGATAAAGGGGACTTCAGTGGCAGTAATAGGTAACTCAGGCAAAGTAACAGTTTTATATTTATTTCCGCAAAAGCAAGAACTTGTGTTCATAAGAAAGAAATCAAGGATGGAATAAGTAATTCATAATGTATTCAAATAATCAATCAAGTATTTCAACCATCCGGTAATGTTTGAGAAAATGAATCGCGTTCAAGTAAAACAAGCATTGAATTTAAATAGTAAGGAGCATGTATCTTCCCCCAAAACAGTTATGGAACAAGTAAAAGTAGGGGTTATGAACTCACCTGGTGCAATAGCTACTATGACAACAATGAATACACACAAATGAGGCACGATCTCTAACCGCAACCTAATATGAATGATATGATCTAATATAAGAAATGAAATGACGCTACACATGCAAATACGTATGTTATCGATACCACTCGTTAGTTTTGAAAATAACGTTTATCGTCGACAAATACGTTTTTGACGTCTCGTTAGGTTAATAACCACTTTTCATGGAAATAGGTTGAAACGGTACTCCACGATCCTTGTTTGATGTTCTATCGGCAAATATAACGTTTTTGTCGCAAAAATAACATTTTCATTACTTGAAATTATGCCCAAAATGGCCTCGCAAAACAAGTCGCGAAATGTTGTACGTTAAGGGTTAGTGATGAAACTCGGCGTTTTTGAAAACCTTGTAACAATATCTTGAAGTCGTGTCATTTAACTTTTGGCGATACGGGTCTCGATCGATGAGAAAATCGACTCTTATTGTTGTGACTTGAAAGTATTATGTTCAATACTTAGAAAATTTCATTATAGTAAAAGCTGTCAAAATATATATAGTTTAGCGGGTATATAGATGAGGTCGTAGTTTATTCGTTATAAGTCTATTCGACGAACGGCCAATTGATTTGAAAAGCTTGTTGGAAGATCTTGATTTCATAAAACTACGGCTCGGACTCAAATTGATCCGATCATGAAGAAAAACAGCCAATAAAGTGGTGTCTCGCAAAGACAGTTTTGCGGCAAAATAATAATAGAAAAGCTGATGGAAATTTGTAAAAATCGTCTAAGTTCAAACGTTTGTATCTTTTTCGTTATAAGTTCGTTTTCTACGTTCTTTATATCCCCGGAATCGTGGGACAACATACTAATATATTTTTGATAAGTCGGGATGGCTAGATCAAGTTTTACGTCTTGAAACAGTCCATGAAAACTGTTCAACAGCAAGCTATTTTTCAGAAAATAGTTTTCGTCGTTAAAATTGAAAATAGCATATCTTTTTCGTCGTAACTCGGATTTTAGTGATTCAAGCGGCCACGGTTTCGTTTTTGAAAGTATTTTCTGAATATCTAACCCAATGTTACCCGGAAACCCATGAGTTTTCTGAAATTGGCGATTTGGGACAGAACCTATATTTGAAAGTATTTTTCGTTGTTAATATTCGGAAGATCATATCTCCTTCGTTATTAACTCGTTTTTATCCCCGTTTTCGGCCATAGTTTCGTCTCGGAATGTATTTTCTAAATCTTTGGTCCAAAGTTACACCCTAGACCCTGAGTTTCCCACGTTTCAAAAATAAGGACAGTAGGTAATATATAGTTTCAAAAATCGATTTTCCTAGTTTGTAACTTGTTCAAGTCTTTACCAAACTACCTCAAATCAACTCCACAAATACCAAATCCTACCATACACCTTCTTAGGGTGTCATGGGTTCCTAGACATCACCAATCTTAGTGGATCTAATGAGATTGCTAGTAAAAATTATAGATCTAGCGTTAAAGAGTGTTATTGTACAAAGTGATATATGTATAACATATATATTTGCATGATCTACTACTATGACTTGAAAATACATAAAAATATAAAGTAGATGAAGGTATAAAAGATCATAAAGTGTTTTTGAAGCTTACTTGAATATTTGAGGTGATTTGAAGATGATTATGTTAAGAAACATAGGGTTTTTACCACAAAACCCCAACTAGATCATGATTAGAACTTGATTATAATTTGATCTTGAAAATTTTATGGGTTCTTCTTGGTCTCCTTTCTTGGCCGATTCACACACACAAAGGGAGAAAAAAAATGAAAGTTTTGCTAGTGTTGTTTGGTGTGGAAATGAAGAAAAATGGTGAAGTAATGTGTATATATATTAGTCTTGGTCAAAGTCAAAAGTCTTGGTCATAGGGGGGGGGACATATGGGCGGCACAAAGGAGGGAAACATGGGAGGTGTTTTGTGAACTAATAAATGTAGTTGTCTTAACATGTGCAAGTATTAGTTAGGCATTGTTGTGTATTAGGTGTTATCGGGTACCGAGTTAACTAAAAATAAATGTTACCGAGGTGAAATAAAATACGACGAAGTTGTAAAAGTTGTAAAATATTATTCTTTGCAAGAATCGGGTGTTAGAATAATTATCGTGTTGAAATTTCGTAAACCGACGAGTTACAAGCTCCGAACGTTGAATGTAGTAATTGGTTAGTGAACACCGGGTAAACTAATAATATAATTTTTATATTAATATAATGAGTATGAAAATATGTTAGGATCGTAGTCGGGAGTATCGGGTATACGTTCGTAGTAAAAACTGAGTGGTAACGTTAATTAAACATACGTATATAGAAATATTGCATATCCGTGTAGTCCTAAAATGTTGATGATTTGTAGACTGCTCCAGTCTATATGAAGTGTCGTTAATGAATGATGCATGAATTTACAGCGAAACCACATTGGTTACGCGAATTTGAAGACTCGTAAACTCAGTTTACGATGAAATGAACGGCAATCGTGAATAGTGATTTCCTTCTGGAATGAATAGTGTCATATGAATAGTAAAATTTTTGAACGCTCGTTGGAATCACAAACTGACTCCGAAAATGATGAATAGTAAAAGGATGAATAGTGACCGGTGAATAGTAAATGATGAATAGTAACTGATGAATAGTGAATAGGAGAAATGTCCTGAAAATGCGGGTTGTTACAGTCTCACCCCGAAGTTCAGTTGGTGTTGGTCTCTAGAGTGGTATTGGTTAAAAGATGATGATATAATCGTGTAAGCTACTGAGCTCTAACAAGGTTCAAGTCTGACGGCCACTAGGCCTACTCTGTCTGAAATATTGAATGGTCCAATGTATGTCGGGTTTAACTTTCTGAATTTTTCTGAATGGTATCATGCCTTTCCTAGGCAGAACTTTGAACATAATCATGCCACCAACTTGAATTTCTAAGGGTTTACCGCTTATCGAACTTGTAACTGATTCTTGGTTTGTAGGAAATTCCTGGTAATTTCATGAATGCTTACGGGACTAGTGAGTTGGGCTTTTCCAAATTTCGATCCGTCAATGGATGTTGGCACTTCGACCATAGAGTGCTTCAAATGGTGTAGTCTCTAAGCTCGTGTGGTAACTATGGTTATAAAGGAATCTGATTTATGGCAAATGGTTAATCCAACCATTTCTAGAGTCAATCACTCATGCTCTGAGCATATCTTCCTATGTTTGAATCGATCTCAAATTCTGACCATTGGTCTGTAGATGATGGTTGGTGTGGTTCCAAAGGAATCTTAATGTAATCGCTAGGAGTTTGAGGTGAATTAAATTCCTCTATTAGAAGTAATTGAAATGGATATCATGAATCTTGTGGAGAAACTTACAAGGTTAAGTCCGTCAAAGGGTGTTGTTGAAAATAATAGATTAGGATAAGGTTGTGATCCTCCGCAGGATGTCATGAATTGAGTCTCTCTCCACCTACGATGCTTAGTCTCCAATACTAAGATTTTCCCCAAGTTATATGTCATCAAATCACAAAATCCTAAATGTATAAGTGATGTAATGTAGTGATTGATTTTTCAAAGTTTGTTTTGAGATCATGTGTTTTGTTCATAAACCTTCCCTGAATAAATGAATTTACAACTTTAAGCAAACGGCTTTCCAAGTAACATTTTACTTGATGTTTCAAAATTTAATAGTTATGCAAGATAGGACAATTTTCCACATGAGGTGGATAATATGGTTTACCGAAGATCGATGTTTAAAAATTTCCTAACATTCAATAGTTTTGTAAAAGATTAGCCAAAAAGGAATTTGCTTATCAAAATAAGTGTCTCAGAAAAGTATTTCTTACAAAATATATGTTTTGTATAACCGTAGTTTGGAGAAAAATCCATTTAAAAGTGAAAGTATTAAGAGGATAAAATAGTCAGGTATGTATGTCTGCACAAATGCATAGGTGTCTAACATGTTTGAATAAAGTCTATTGGTGAGGACATGTTCAATCTATAGTCTCCTTGAAAAGGTTGGATTTATCTCTATGGTGTTGCTTAGTGAGCACTCGTATCGAAACTAATCCTGTAATTCAGTCAAGCCAATACTTTTTAGGTGCTGGAATTTTGTTAGTGATCAGGCCAGTGATAGTGGTTCGAATGGTTTTGTGATATCTTAAGATTTCTGTTGAGTTTTGAATGGTTTTAATGTACCGAGGGATCTTCCTTATAGATGGTATGGAAAGTCTTTCCTAGGGAGGTCATTGATAATATCCACTTATCAATATAGGGAGTAGTGGGGGATGAGTGTCATAGGAATCTATAGAGTGTCACCTAATTCCTTATATATATGGGGGTGGGGAAGGGAAATGATAGTGATGGTGAGAAGGGAAGAGACTGTGACAACTACAACATAATAAGATTGTGATGAAAGAAAATACTGTGATATGAGTATATCGTGCATAAATATGAAAGTTCATGAAATAAAATGACTAGCTGACATGCTTCCAATTGGTGGTTTACGAAGTGATGAAAAGTATGAAGGTTCCAACAACGAGAGTATACACACACATGAACGAAACATTTGGAAATTGAGTAGGGGATTCAATCCAGACATAATCTTATTATAACCATTCTCAGTGTTGCAAAATTCACTTCTGAGTCAGACATAGGTGGTCAGCCTATATCTCACTATCCCGGGTCGAATATAAATGACCAGTCTATATTCCACCGAGGTTCCATGAATTTTGAAATACTCAGTTCAGTTATACTAATACCATGTCCTTCAAAAATACCAAGACGTTCTGAAAGACAAAAGCAGGTGACCAAACTCGGGGTCAAATGATGAAACTATGCAAGGAAAAACATAACACGGTGACATATATGATACGTGAACATGCTTATATGAAAGACAATTATAGTAATCAACTATAATAAATTAATATAATATATCAGATAATGAGATACAAATCTCATCATCTATGTCAGCAACTAACCACAAATGAGGCTTCAGCTTGGCAGGCAGGCACGTGACGGTCATAGGGTTAAGTTTTCGTGAAAGTAGCTATAGTCTAGGTTTTAAAAACACTTAGTTCGCTATAGCCAAAGCTCTGATACCAATCTGTCACACCCCAGAATCGGGTCCAGCGGAAGCATACATGTAGCTGGGGTGTAACTCAATTGGTATTACAGCACAAGTACAAAATTGGTTTTCACTTCAATCATTTAGAATAAAATCGTTTAACTAAAAGTATTGAATTTACATTGTTTAAAATTAGTGCGGAAGTAGGCCATTAAAATAGTTTAAAACGGTCCCCATAAAAATATCAGAGTCTTCTATGACCATGCCATGCCATGCCAAAACCTCCTGTAGTGTGCCATTGCTTAAAACCTGAAAATACATGCTAAAACGTCAGCATAAAGCTGGTGAGTTCATAGTTTTAAGTAAACAAGTATTTCCCGTAAACAAGTGTTTCCAGAAATAAAGTATTTCCCAGCAAAGGCATCGTAAATCCACTCAGTTACAAGTCCCGCCATAAGAGACTTGTAACCTGTGTGTTTACAACCCACTGCCAAAAGTAATATGTTTAAGTAAACAAGTCATTTGCAGAACACGAGATTTTCAGTAGCAAGACAATATAACAAATACAATGTCACAGCTAAAAATAAGGTATACAGTGCCTAAAGCTCATGACCCCGAAGCTCGACGTAATCGTATGCAATCAAGCATAAAATGCCCCAAGTAAGTGTTTGCCAGACACTCGGAAGTAATCCGAATGATATGCGTCCGTTTAACAGGTTGGCACGACCAACTCGGACGGGGTGTCAACCCAAATAGATCTATCCACAGCATTCGCGCTCACACGCATGTAATTAACGGTTCATGATAAAGGGGACTTCAGTGGCAGTAATAGGTAACTCAGGCAAAGTAACAGTTTTATATTTATTTCCGCAAAAGCAAGAACTTGTGTTCATAAGAAAGAAATCAAGGATGGAATAAGTAATTCATAATGTATTCAAATAATCAATCAAGTATTTCAACCATCCGGTAATGTTTGAGAAAATGAATCGCGTTCAAGTAAAACAAGCATTGAATTTAAATAGTAAGGAGCATGTATCTTCCCCCAAAACAGTTATGGAACAAGTAAAAGTAGGGGTTATGAACTCACCTGGTGCAATAGCTACTATGACAACAATGAATACACAGAAATGAGGCACGATCTCTAACCGCAACCTAATATGAATGATATGATCTAATGTAAGAAATGAAATGACGCTACACATGCAAATACGTATGTTATCGATACCACTCGTTAGTTTTGAAAATAACGTTTATCGTCGACAAATACGTTTTTGACGTCTCGTTAGGTTAATAACCACTTTTCATGGAAATAGGTTGAAACGGTACTCCACGATCCTTGTTTGATGTTCTATCGGCAAATATAACGTTTTTGTCGCAAAAATAACATTTTCATTACTTGACATTATGCCCAAAATGGCCTCGCAAAACAAGTCGCGAAATGTTGTACGTTAAGGGTTAGTGATGAAACTCGGCGTTTTTGAAAACCTTGTAACAATATCTTGAAGTCGTGTCATTTAACTTTTGGCGATACGGGTCTCGATCGATGAGAAAATCGACTCTTATTGTTGTGACTTGAAAGTATTATGTTCAATACTTAGAAAATTTCATTATAGTAAAAGCTGTCAAAATATATATAGTTTAGCGGGTATATAGATGAGGTCGTAGTTTATTCGTTATAAGTCTATTCGACGAACGGCCAATTGATTTGAAAAGCTTGTTGGAAGATCTTGATTTCATAAAACTACGGCTCGGACTCAAATTGATCCGATCATGAAGAAAAACAGCCAAGAAAGTGGTGTCTCGCAAAGACAGTTTTGCGGCAAAATAATAATAGAAAAGCTGATGGAAATTTGTAAAAATCGTCTAAGTTCAAACGTTTGTATCTTTTTCGTTATAAGTTTGTTTTCTACGTTCTTTATATCCCCGGAATCGTGGGACAACATACTAATATATTTTTGATAAGTCGGGACGGCTAGATCAAGTTTTACGTCTCGAAACAGTCCATGAAAACTGTTCAACAGCAAGCTATTTTTCAGAAAATAGTTTTCGTCGTTAAAATTGAAAATAGCATATCTTTTTCGTCGTAACTCGGATTTTAGTGATTCAAGCGGCCACGGTTTCGTTTTTGAAAGTATTTTCTGAATATCAAACCCAATGTTACCCGGAAACCCATGAGTTTTCTGAAATTGGCGATTTGGGACAGAACCTATATTTGAAAGTATTTTTCGTTGTTAATATTCGGAAGATCATATCTCCTTCGTTATTAACTCGTTTTTATCCCCGTTTTTGGCCATAGTTTCGTCTCGGAATGTATTTTATAAATCTTTGGTCCAAAGTTACACCCTAGACCCTGAGTTTCCCACGTTTCAAAAATAAGGACAGTAGGTAATATATAGTTTCAAAAATCGATTTTCCTAGTTTGTAACTTGTTCAAGTCTTTACCAAACTACCTCAAATCAACTCCACAAATACCAAATCCTACCATACACCTTCTTAGGGTGTCATGGGTTCCTAGACATCACCAATCTTAGTGGATCTAATGAGATTGCTAGTAAAAATTATAGATCTAGCGTTAAAGAGTGTTATTGTACAAAGTGGTATATGTATAACATATATATTTGCATGATCTACTACTATGACTTGAAAATACATAAAAATATAAAGTAGATGAAGGTATAAAAGATCATAAAGTGTTTTTGAAGCTTACATGAATATTTGAGGTGATTTGAAGATGATTATGTTAAGAAACATAGGGTTTTTACCACAAAACCCCAACTAGATCATGATTAGAACTTGATTATAATTTGATCTTGAAAATTTTATGGGTTCTTCTTGGTCTCCTTTCTTGGCCGATTCACACACACAAAGAGAGAAAAAAAATGAAAGTTTTGCTAGTGTTGTTTGGTGTGGAAATGAAGAAAAATGGTGAAGTAATGTGTATATATATTAGTCTTGGTCAAAGTCAAAAGTCTTGGTCATGGGGGGTGGGGGGACATATGGGCGGCACAAAGGAGGGAAACATGGGAGGTGTTTTGTGAACTAATAAATGTAGTTGTCTTAACATGTGCAAGTATTAGTTAGGCATTGTTGTGTATTAGGTGTTATCGGGTACCGAGTTAACTAAAAATAAATGTTACCGAGGTGAAATAAAATACGACGAAGTTGTAAAAGTTGTAAAATATTATTCCTTGCAAGAATCGGGTGTTAGAATAATTATCGTGTTGAAATTTCGTAAACCGACGAGTTACAAGCTCCGAACGTAGAATGTAGTAATTGGTTAGAGAACACCGGGTAAATTAATAATATAATTTTTATATTAATATAATGAGTATCAAAATATGTTAGGATTGTAGTCGGGAGTATCGGGTATACGTTCGTAGTAAAAACTGAGTGGTAACGTTAATTAAACATACGTATATAGAAATATTGCATATCCGTGTAGTCCTAAAATGTTGATGATTTGTAGACTGCTCCAGTCTATATGAAGTGTCGTTAATGAATGATGCATGAATTTACAGCGAAACCACATTGGTTACGCGAATTTGAAGACTCGTAAACTCAGTTTACGATGAAATGAACGGCAATCGTGAATAGTGATTTCCTTCTGGAAATGAATAGTGTCATATGAATAGTAAAATTTTTGAACGCTTGTCGGAATCACAAACTGACTCCGAAAATGATGAATAGTAAAAGGATGAATAGTGACCGGTGAATAGTAACTGATGAATAGTGAATAGGAGAAATGTCCTGAAAATGCGGGTTGTTACAGTCTCACCCCCTTAAAAGGAACTTCGTCCCAAAGTTCAGTTGGTGCTGGTCTCTAGAGTGGTATTGGTTAAAAGATGATGATATAATCGTGTAAGCTACTGAGCTCTAACAAGGTTCAAGTCTGACGGCCACTAGGCCTACTCTGTCTGAAATATTGAATGGTCCAATGTATGTCGGGTTTAACTTTCTGAATTTTTCTGAATGGTATCATGCCTTTCCTAGGCAGAACTTTCAACATAATCATGCCACCAACTTGAATTTCTAAGGGTTTACCGCTTATCGAACTTGTAACTGATTCTTGGTTTGTAGGAAATTCCTGGTAATTTCATGAATGCTTACGGGACTAGTGAGTTGGGCTTTTCCAAATTTTGATCCGTCAATAGATGTTGGCACTTCGACCATAGAGTGCTTCAAATGGTGTAGTCTCTAAGCTCGTGTGGTAACTATGGTTATAAAGGAATCTGATTTATGGCAAATGGTTAATCCAACCATTTCTAGAGTCAATCACTCATGCTCTGAGCATATCTTCCTATGTTTGAATCGATCTCAAATTCTGACCATTGGTCTGTAGATGATGGTTGGTGTGGTTCCAAAGGAATCTTAATGTAATCGCTAGGAGTTTGAGGTGAATTAAATTCCTCTATTAGAAGTAATTGAAATGGATATCATGAATCTTGTGGAGAAACTTACAAGGTTAAGTCCGTCAAAGGGTGTTGTTGAAAATAATAGATTAGGATAAGGTTGTGATCCTCCGCAGGATGTCATGAATTGAGTGTCTCACCACCTACGATGCTTCGTCTCCAATACTAAGATTTTCCCCAAGTTATATGTCATCAAATCACAAAATCATAAATGTATAAGTGATGTAATGTAGTGATTGATTTTTCAAAGTTTGTTTTGAGATCATGTGTTTTGTTCATAAACCTTCCCTGAATAAATGAATTTACAACTTTAAGCAAACGGCTTTCCAAGTAACATTTTACTTGATGTTTCAAAATTTAATAGTTATGCAAGATAGGACAATTTTCCACATGAGGTTGATAATATGGTTTACCAAAGATCGATGTTTAAAAATTTCCTAACATTCAATAGTTTTGTAAAAGATTAGCCAAAAAGGAATTTGCTTATCAAAATAAGTGTCTCAGAAAAGTATTTCTTACAAAATATATGTTTTGTATAACCGTAGTTTGGAGAAAAATCCATTTAAAAGTGAAAGTATTAAGAGGATAAAATAGTCAGGTATGTATGTCTGCACAAATGCATAGGTGTCTAACATGTTTGAATAAAGTCTATTGGTGAGGACATGTTCAATCTATAGTCTCGGTTAAGAGGTTGGATTTATCTCTATGGTGTTGCTTAGTGAGCACTCGTATCAAAACTAATCCTGTAATTCAGTCAAGCCAATACTTTTTAGGTGTTGGAATTTTTTTAGTGATCAGGCCAGTGATAGTGGTTCGAATGGTTTTGTGATATCTTAAGATTTCTGTTGAGTTTTGAATGGTTTCAATGTACCGAGGGATCTTCCTTATAGATGGTATGGAAAGTCTTTCCTAGGGAGGTCATTGATAATATCCACTTATCAATATAGGGAGTAGTGGGGGATGAGTGTCATAGGAATCTATAGAGTGTCACCTAATTCCTTATAGATATGGGGGTGGGGAAGGGAAATGATAGTGATGGTGAGAAGGGAAGAGACTGTGACAACTACAACATAATAAGATTGTGATGAAAGAAAATACTGTGATATGAGTATATCGTGCATAAATATGAAAGTTCATGAAATAAAATGACTAGCTGACATGCTTCCAATCGGTGGTTTACGAAGTGATGAAAAGTATGAAGGTTCCAACAACGAGAGTATACACACACATGAACGAAACATTTGGAAATTGAGTAGGGGATTCAATCCAGACATAATCTTATTATAACCATTCTCAGTGTTGCAAAATTCACTTCTGAGTCAGACATAGGTGGTCAGCCTATATCTCACTATCCCGGGTCGAATATAAATGACCAGTCTATATTCCACCGAGGTTCCATGAATTTTGAAATACTCAGTTCAGTTATACTAATACCATGTCCTTCAAAAATACCAAGACGTTCTGAAAGACAAAAGCAGGTGACCAAACTCGGGGTCAAATGATGAAACTTTGAGAGGAAAAACATAACACGGTGACATATATGATACGTGAACATGCTTATATGAAAGACAATTATAGTAACCAACTATAATAAATTAATATAATATATCAGATAATGAGATACAAATCTCATCATCTATGTCAGCAACTAACCACAAATGAGGCTTCAGCTTGGCAGGCAGGCACGTGACGGTCATAGGGTTAAGTTTTCGTGAAAGTAGCTATAGTCTAGGTTTTAAAAACACTTAGTTCGCTATAGCCAAAGCTCTGATACCAATCTGTCACACCCCCAGAATCGGGTCCAGCGGAAGCATACATGTAGCTGGGGTGTAACTCAATTGGTATTACAGCACAAGTACAAAATTGGTTTTCACTTCAATCATTTAGAATAAAATCGTTTAACTAAAAGTATTGAATTTACATTGTTTAAAATTAGTGCGGAAGTAGGCCATTAAAATAGTTTAAAACGGTCCCCATAAGAATATCAGAGTCTTCTATGACCATGCCATGCCATGCCAAAACCTCCTGTAGTGTGCCATTGCTTAAAACCTGAAAATACATGCTAAAACGTCAGCATAAAGCTGGTGAGTTCATAGTTTTAAGTAAACAAGTATTTCCCGTAAACAAGTGTTTCCAGAAATCAAGTATTTCCCAGCAAAGGCATCGTAAATCCACTCAGTTACAAGTCCCGCCATAAGAGACTTGTAACCTGTGTGTTTACAACCCACTGCCAAAAGTAATATGTTTAAGTAAACAAGTCATTTGCGGAACACGAGATTTTCAGTAGCAAGACAATATAACAAATACAATGTCACAGCTAAAAATAAGGTATACAGTGCCTAAAGCTCATGACCCCGAAGCTCGACGTAATCGTATGCAATCAAGCATAAAATGCCCCAAGTAAGTGTTTGCCAGACACTCGGAAGTAATCCGAATGATATGCGTCCGTTTAACAGGTTGGCGCGACCAACTCGGACGGGGTGTCAACCCAAATAGATCTATCCACAGCATTCGCGCTCACACGCATGTAATTAACGGTTCATGATAAAGGGGACTTCAGTGGCAGTAATAGGTAACTCAGGCAAAGTAACAGTTTTATATTTATTTCCGCAAAAGCAAGAACTTGTGTTCATAAGAAAGAAATCAAGGATGGAATAAGTAATTCATAATGTATTCAAATAATCAATCAAGTATTTCAACCATCCGGTAATGTTTGAGAAAATGAATCGCGTTCAAGTAAAACAAGCATTGAATTTAAATAGTAAGGAGCATGTATCTTCCCCCAAAACAGTTATGGAACAAGTAAAAGTAGGGGTTATGAACTCACCTGGTGCAATAGCTACTATGACAACAATGAATACACAGAAATGAGGCACGATCTCTAACCGCAACCTAATATGAATGATATGATCTAATGTAAGAAATGAAATGACGCTACACATGCAAATACGTATGTTATCGATACCACTCGTTAGTTTTGAAAATAACGTTTATCGTCGACAAATACGTTTTTGATGTCTCGTTAGGTTAATAACCACTTTTCATGGAAATAGGTTGAAACGGTACTCCACGATCCTTGTTTGATGTTCTATCGGCAAATATAACGTTTTTGTCGCAAAAATAACATTTTCATTACTTGACATTATGCCCAAAATGGCCTCGCAAAACAAGTCGCGAAATGTTGTACGTTAAGGGTTAGTGATGAAACTCGGCGTTTCTGAAAACCTTGTAACAATATCTTGAAGTCGTGTCATTTAACTTTTGGCGATACGGGTCTCGATCGATGAGAAAATCGACTCTTATTGTTGTGACTTGAAAGTATTATGTTCAATACTTAGAAAATTTCATTATAGTAAAAGCTGTCAAAATATATATAGTTTAGCGGGTATATAGATGAGGTCGTAGTTTATTCGTTATAAGTCTATTCGACGAACGGCCAATTGATTTGAAAAGCTTGTTGGAAGATCTTGATTTCATAAAACTACGGCTCGGACTCAAATTGATCCGATCATGAAGAAAAACAGCCAAGAAAGTGGTGTCTCGCAAAGACAGTTTTGCGGCAAAATAATAATAGAAAAGCTGATGGAAATTTGTAAAAATCGTCTAAGTTCAAACGTTTGTATCTTTTTCGTTATAAGTTTGTTTTCTACGTTCTTTATATCCCCGGAATCGTGGGACAACATACTAATATATTTTTGATAAGTCGGGACGGCTAGATCAAGTTTTACGTCTCGAAACAGTCCATGAAAACTGTTCAACAGCGAGCTATTTTTCAGAAAATAGTTTTCGTCGTTAAAATTGAAAATAGCATATCTTTTTCGTCGTAACTCGGATTTTAGTGATTCAAGCGGCCACGGTTTCGTTTTTGAAAGTATTTTCTGAATATCTAACCCAATGTTACCCGGAAACCCATGAGTTTTCTGAAATTGGCGATTTGGGACAGAACCTATATTTGAAAGTATTTTTCGTTGTTAATATTCGGAAGATCATATCTCCTTCGTTATTAACTCGTTTTTATCCCCGTTTTCGGCCATAGTTTCGTCTCGGAATGTATTTTATAAATCTTTGGTCCAAAGTTACACCCTAGACCCTGAGTTTCCCACGTTTCAAAAATAAGGACAGTAGGTAATATATAGTTTCAAAAATCGATTTTCCTAGTTTGTAACTTGTTCAAGTCTTTACCAAACTACCTCAAATCAACTCCACAAATACCAAATCCTACCATACACCTTCTTAGGGTGTCATGGGTTCCTAGACATCACCAATCTTAGTGGATCTAATGAGATTGCTAGTAAAAATTATAGATCTAGCGTTAAAGAGTGTTATTGTACAAAGTGGTATATGTATAACATATATATTTGCATGATCTACTACTATGACTTGAAAATACATAAAAATATAAAGTAGATGAAGGTATAAAAGATCATAAAGTGTTTTTGAAGCTTACTTGAATATTTGAGGTGATTTGAAGATGATTATGTTAAGAAACATAGGGTTTTTACCACAAAACCCCAACTAGATCATGATTAGAACTTGATTATAATTTGATCTTGAAAATTTTATGAGTTCTTCTTGGTCTCCTTTCTTGGCCGATTCACACACACAAAGGGAGAAAAAAAATGAAAGTTTTGCTAGTGTTGTTTGGTGTGGAAATGAAGAAAAATGGTGAAGTAATGTGTATATATCTTAGTCTTGGTCAAACTCAAAAGTCTTGGTCATAGGGGGGGGGACATATGGGCGGCACAAAGGAGGGAAACATGGGAGGTGTTTTGTGAACTAATAAATGTAGTTGTCTTAACATGTGCAAGTATTAGTTAGGCATTGTTGTGTATTAGGTGTTATCGGGTACCGAGTTAACTAAAAATAAATGTTACCGAGGTGAAATAAAATACGACGAAGTTGTAAAAGTTGTAAAATATTATTCCTTGCAAGAATCGGGTGTTAGAATAATTATCGTGTTGAAATTTCGTAAACCTACGAGTTACAAGCTCCGAACGTAGAATGTAGTAATTGGTTAGAGAACTGATTCGTTGTGTTTTGGTGTGTGCAAACAACAATTTATCAAAATATCAACAAACGTGAGGTTTAAATTGTCGTGAGACAAATAAACGTGAAGTAATACAAGTAAACCGTTTAGGAAAACGATTACCTCGCAAAACTTGTGAAAGTGATATTCAAATTGTGAGACCGGGAAGTGATTTCCCGGGTCATACCCCAACGAGGTGTGAATGGAAAGCTTCGAATGAGATTGGGATTAAAATCTTGTATGATTGGAAAGGTTATTTGGTTTTGCGATACGTTAAACTAACGAATTTGAAAATTAACGAACGAAGGTAGAAATAAATTATCCTAAGGCAACTAACAAACTAGTGAGATCCTAAAACACTACGGGAAAACATAATTAGGTATCGAGAATCCTAAAACGTACCTAAATTAAAAACGCAAAAGTTACTTAAAAATTACACGAGTGCGCGAAATAAAACGTGAAACGTGAGCAATTAAAGTCCTAAGAAAATGAAAATTATATTTTTACAATCCTAATGATATAAGAAAATTTTTGAGAAAAAGAAAATTGTTTTTTTGACTTTTTAATTATTTATTATTAATTAACTACTAAATAAACTAAAATTAATTATTAAAAATATTAAACTAATTATGAAAATTATGGAACTTTTTCTAAAATTACTTTATACTAAAAAGATTATAAGAAAAATTTTAAAGTTGGAAAAGCTGTGGGAATAAGCTAGGAATTAGCCAAACAGTTTGCTTAAGCTTATTTGACTAATTGATATATAAGAGTTAAACTTTGCAAAAGACTAATGAAAAAAAGTCCCAAGGGCGTTGGTTGAGGTGGTGTTGCGTGGAGTGTGTCTGTTTGTGAGGGGAATGGCATAGGTTCGAGCCTTGCCAAACCCTTTTTGGAAAATTGTTATTTTTTATTTTTTATTTATTTATTTTTTTTTTTATCTTCACAGATTTTACACAACAAACTAGTTATCCAAACAAGCTCAAGTGAGTTGATAAGCAACGAGTATAACAATAAGATCAAAAATCAATGAACAACAACAAGATTAAATCAACCCTACGAACTCAGTGGACTGAGTTCATATAGCAGCAGTTTAACAAGCAAAATTCAAACGAGCAATTTACAAACAAACAAGCAACATGGTCCAAACAACATTACATCGATTTTTAGACAACAAAGGCTAAGCGGATAGCAAGATCAAGTAAGCTCAGCTTGGCTGAGAACACAACAGCAGCAGAAAAACAAGCCAAAAGATTGCCCGAAGAGACTACTTAATCTCTAGTGAGGAATCAAAAGGCACATACTAGTAAACAGCCTAGGGGGAATTACCAAGCACCTAGATTTAAAGACTAATTTCCAGGTTAGAACACACTGTGGTACCATAAATTTTGTACAAACTCTTGGTTCAGGACACGTAATGGACTATGCAGTCCACTTTGGGCATAAATTTAAGTGGCCAAACGGGATCCAAATTCGAAATTTCTTTTTGGTACGGATTCACCAACCGTAGTAGTTTACAAAACAGTAGAAACTTTGAGATTTCAAAAAGAATTTAACCTTGTGCATTACATCAAAATCTGTCCAATTTCCAGTATGCAACTTAAGAACTTAAAGTGAGCTTTTGACTTAACGAGTGGTACTGAGCTAAAAAACTTGCATGTACTGTCTAAACAATCTATGTCGATTACAACAACTATTCCAAAACCAATTAGGTAAATCCAAACCTTTAATTGCTACAGATTTTTAAAGTAAATTACGGCTAAGCTACCAAACTGAGTTGCTTAATATATATTAAACCAAATCAAACTCTAATATGCAGAATTCGACAAGTATTGAAAACAACTAACAATAAACATCAATTATCAAATTTAGTGGTAAGAACCTACTTGTTATCCGATTGGTGAGGCTGCTGAGGGGTAAGAACCAAAATACCAAGAACAACCTAAATGCCCCCATAGGCTCTAAACCAAACTCCCATCCAAGCTGCAACTCCTAACTCCATTTTTTTTTTTTTTTTTTTTTGACTTCAGTTTTCTTTTTTTTTTTTTTAGATTCAAACTAAGATTTGATAAATAATAAACAGAATATGATAAGAAATTATGAAACACAAATAGAGATAAACTTAAAATGCCATTTTCATTAAACTTTGAAACCTTCAATTACAATTCAGAAAACTTAAACTTTTTAAACTAGAAATTACAAGAGGAATTTAAAATGAGATGATGTGATAAAGATAAGATGTCTCTTAAGGCTTACAACACAACCTATTTATACTAAATTTTCTTAGGGTTTCTTGGTTCCATCTTGTACTCTTCTCAGTTGTGCTTCTTTACTGAGAGGGAAACTGCGCTGGACAACTTGTGTGCTTCCTTGCAACATACCTCAGCCATTGGATTGATCTTTGCATCATCTCATCCTTTAATTAAGCTTTGGCGCCCAAAAGGTGTTGTGGATTGCCATCGTGGCAATGGAGGGGGAAAGTGGGATTGGTATTGGTGAGGAGTAGAGTGGCTGGGTAGGTGTATTGGGGAGAGGAGGGGGGAGACATAAATGTTGGAGAAGGTACAGTTGATGGGGAATGGTGTTTTACAGGGCGGCAAAAGGAAAGGGGTGAGGAGGGTTGACTGTTTGACCTGGTGGGTTTTATTAATAAAATTGGGGGTGGGCTTTGGTATCTTTGGGCCTGGGGATGGTTAGGTTGTTTTGGTGGACTGGGTAAATGGAGGTATAAGGGTGGTGGATTAGTTTTGTTGTTGGGTTGGATTTGGTATAGAAAAAAATGGGATCCGTTTGTTTATAGTAGTGAAAACCATAGGGACCATTTTTGCACTAAGCTGAAAATTATGGGGTTCAAAATTGCACATCCTCCAAAACATTCCAAGGGTAATTCCTGCCACGTTTCAATAATCCAGGGACCATAAATGTAATTTTCCAAAAGTTTCCACCTAAGGATTAAATTTGATGACATTTGACTTTTAAATGCCTTAGGTTGACTTTTCTTTCAAAACACATGCTCAGGGACTAGTTTTGTAAATCTTTGAAAGTTAGGGGACTAAAACTGCCAATTGTGTAAACTTTGTTCGTTTTTTCATTGTTTTTGCTCATTTTGCATCTGAAACGTATAAAATACAATCCTTGGGATATTTTTAGTATTTTGATGCATTTCTGAGCGTTTTCGGATGTTTTGGCAGTTTAAATACGATAAAAATGATGAGTGTTTGAGCACTCATCAATCCCCCACACTAAACTATTGCTAGTCCCTAGCAATATTTTTGGAAAACTTGATGGATTTTAAACTCTTTACCAAAAGCCATCACTTCTAGAGTAGCCAGGTGTAAGAACTGTGGCACACCTGATAACCGTGTGATTTTGAGCAAACCACCAGCTGTCAACGGATTTGATTAGTCTTTACCAAAAGCCGTTTGCTTCTGGACTAGCCAGCTCTTGATGGAATAGTCAACATCTTGGTGAGCTGATTACCAATTATGTATTTTCCACTGCCTTTACCACAAGCCATAATCTTGTGGGCTAGCCAACTCATTCGCTTTATGGGATATGGCGAGTTGAGGTACCATACAATTTTGGGCAAATTGCAAGCCATAAACGGATTTGAGATGTCTTTACCAAGAGCCGTTTGCTCCTGGACTAGCCAATCCCTTTTGTCGGTTAGACAAGGCGGACTGATAACCACAAAAATTTTGAAGCACCAGTGAAAAAATTTTGAATTTTTTTTGAAATTTTGGCCAAAAACGAGGGTATAAGATAGTAAAATGTGATAAAATTTTCTAGAATACCCCCCCACACTTAAGATGAATATTGTCCTCAATATTCAAAATCCCGGCTATTATGACGACATTTTGAACGTAAAAGGGCAACATTACAAGCTAAGCGTGGAAAACACCATTTTGTATTTTCACTTCATTTGTAACCATAGCATGGGGGAACTCCCCCACACTTAGGGTGAAAACCCTATAAGCACGCTACTGTTTTTGTTTACCAAGTCGCTAGCTTGACTCGACCCCGAATTCATTTGTCCTTGGGGAAGCATGATGTGGAAGAAACAATCTCAATCGGACTTTCATTCAAGATGTTTGGACAAACATTTAAAGCACGTGAAAGTTCCACACCGATGAGATAAATATCCGGCTTAAGATAATGATACATGAAAATGCCGGGATCAAAGATGGTATCTTCATTCCCGAAGGAGTGAAGAACAAGAGAAGTCACCTTATAGGTGAAGAAAAGGAAGAAAACCATGATGAAAATCATGATAAGATCTTCTTCCTCGAGAGCAGGCTCATTAGCCTGATTTTGGATTTCAAAGGTTAAGCTCGTAAACATCCCGGGAGGGTGGGTGGGAATTTGCAAATTCTCATGATTGAGTGCATCTCCCCCCGGGCTATCATACTCCGGAGGAGTCATGATATGAGTGAGTTCACCGGAGAACTCCTCAAAGGTGAATGAATCATATTCGGGGAGAGAAATTTGAGAATGAGAAGTGGTACTGCCACTAATCTTTTCTCCCATATGATCAAAAGTAAAGGCTTCAAACTCCGGAATAGGATCGTCGGAGAAAATGTCACTATCCTTAATCGGGATAGGAGATGAAATAGGTTTCATATTGAAAGCCTCGATTTTAGAAATGAGGAGATTGACATTCATTAATGTTGCACGAAGTGCTTCATCTTTGATTTCAGTATCAGTCTCATCATTCTCTTCTTCTAAGCTAACTAGCTCAGAAGGTAATCCTTCCACATGACTGATGTCTCCAGAAGATAAAGAATTTTCAACAACATGTGAAGTACTAAGCTCGATGTTGGGATTAGAGTTTAAAAGATTTTCAGTTTCTCCCATATCGGCTTCAAAATCAAGGAGACCATCATCACTTCCCAATGGAAGTGGATTGATGTGAGTAAGTTCATTTGTGAACTCCTCAATAAGAGGGGCAACATCAGAATGAGGCAGTGGTGCCTCTTCATACTCAACTTCTCCATAAGATGTACAATCATCATTAAAATCAGAGAAAGTCTCAAAATGATCTTTTGGATTTTCAGGGTGATAAGGTAAGTCACACACATGATCAAAAGTCCCCTGTGACTCTCCTGGGATTGGGACAAGGATCTCAGCACTAGACTTTATGAATTCGCCCGATTCTTTCTGAGGAACAGTGCTAAGATGCTCATCCCCCATATTTAGAGAGTGAGTGTGAACTTCGGGTGTGATATCAATAGACTGAGGGAGTTTAGAAGTACTAGCAGTTATGGAATTTTCAAGTTCCATTTGATAAACGACTAGTGACTTCGTCACATTATTTTCTCCCTGATTTTCAATGGAAGGAATTACAACTGATGAATCTGATGAATCTTTTTGAATAATAACAATGTTATCTTCATCATCATCACTGTCCTCATCGTCATCATATAGAGTAGCATAGCGAAGATTGGCACGTATTTTAGCCGCTCTTTGCTCAGCAAGTAATTCTTCCATGCTCAATTCGTTTCTAGCATCTCGTTCTTCAGCAAGTAATTCTGCCATGGTTTTCTCACGAGAATCTTGAAACGATGTAGTGGCAAACTCCTCCTTAAGTTTTTGCAAAATTTCACGAGCCTCTAGTAAAAGGTCTTGCTCGGTATCATGAGGAGTTGCTTGGTTCATTTGGTACTGTGGAGGTGGGTCTGAAAACGAATAGTCGTAATTGTTACAAGGAAATGGATTCCTTGTTTGACAATCCGAGCTAAAGTGAGGACCTCCACAGTATTCACAACAGTAAGACTGATGTGGTTGTGGGTCGTATGTGCTAGAGTCATAATTGTTATCAGGAAACTGCTCATAGACAAGTGTGTTGCCCGATTGACAATCAGAACTGTAGTGTGGGCCACCACAATACTCACAACAGTTAAACAGTTGAGTCTGGTTTGGTGAATTGTATGGATATTGGTCATAACCAAAATTTTGACTATTTTGACAATTAAAACCTTGGTGAGGGCCTCCACAATATTCACACGAAAAGTTTGGTGTATTTTGATACGAAGCATCATTGTGATTTGGATAATATGATTTTTGCTCGTATGAATGTGATGGGTAATTGGAAAAATTTGAAGAGTCGTTGAATGAGTTCTGATTAGGATCATAAGAAAGTGAATTCCTCGAACCACAAAACAAACAACTCCCATCTCGAATATCATTACCACATTTTTCACATGTACACCAACGACATGGCAAACCAAAAAGTGGCTCACCACAACCAACACAAGGGATAAAATCCGGAGGTGGGACAAGTGGTGTGCTCTTAGAGCTAGCAATTTCCACCACTTCCGTTACGGTCTCGAGTTTTTGTTCTTGATAAACGTGAAGATTGGGCAAGTCGTTCTTTTCAGTCACTGCCCTAAGCTTTGTACGTTGGCTTGACAAACTTTTAACCGTAAACCGTGAAAGGTTAGGATCAATTCTTGACGGTTTGTCATTAATAGCACGTATCTCGGGCTGTGAAGGGTAGTTGGAAGAATTTGGTGAATCATTGAGAGAATTTGGACTTATGAACAAATTGCACGTAGTACAAAATCTGTTACTACAATTATTTCCACACTTCTCACAAATACACTGGAAACAACGATAGCCATTCTCAATCGGGCTTTTACAGTGAAAACACGTGTAGCCGAGAGATGCCATAAGAATTATACATGAGAGAGGTATAAGAAGGTAGAATTAAACGGTTAAGAGGATAAGAAGACGAGAATTAAACGTATAGGAGACGAAGGTTATTTTTGGGTTTTTCGAAAAACACAACAATTAAAATCAGACCAACTCAGAAAGACAATGGAACTTAAACCAATAATCAAGAACGCAAGGTCGACTTCTAAAGAAAAACGCACAAAGGAGCGGGAGAGAAGAATAGATCTCTCACTGGGCGAAGTTCGTTGGATCGCCACATACCGTTTCGACTCCTTTTAGAGTGTGTTTCTCGTTTAAAAGTTTTCCAAAACGCAAGTGATACAAAGGCAAGTTTTGATCTTTTGTTTGGGAACTTATTATGGTCACACCCCCAGTTGGTAGGTGTTCTGCCTTGGTTTGCGGTGGTAAGATTTTAATGTTGTAATTATTAAACAATGAAACGGGAAAATCTTTTTGTGTTTTTCTTAACTTTTATAGATATAATACATATACTAGAAACAAAAGAAAAATATTTTTGGTTTTTTATACGTTTTATAAAAGCGATAACTTCTTGCGAAGGTTCTACAAGACTAATCGTCTAAACCTTATCGAGACTTTCGACACACAGCCTCCCCGGCAGCGGCGCCATTTGATTCGTTGTGTTTTGGTGTGTGCAAACAACAATTTATCAAAATATCAACAAACGTGAGGTTTAACTTGTCGTGAGACAAATAAACGTGAAGTAATACAAGTAAACCGTTTAGAAAAACGATTACCTCGCAAAACTTGTGAAAGTGATATTCAAATTGTGAGACCGGGAAGTGATTTCCCGGGTCGTACCCCAACGAGGTGTGAATGGAAAGCTTCGAATGAGATTGGGATTAAAATCTTGTATGATTGGAAAGGTTATTTGGTTTTGCGATACGTTAAACTAACGAATTTGAAAATTAACGAACGAAGGTAGAAATAAATTATCCTAAGGCAACTAACAAACTAGTGAGATCCTAAAACACTACGGGAAAACATAATTAGGTATCAAGAATCCTAAAACGTACCTAAATTAAAAACGCAAAAGTTACTTAAAAATTACACGAGTGCGCGAAATAAAACGTGAAACGTGAGCAATTAAAGTCCTAAGAATATGAAAATTATATTTTTACAATCCTAATGATATAAGAAAATTTTGAGAAAAAGAAAATTGTTTTTTTGACTTTTTAATTATTTATTATTAATTAACTACTAAATAAACTAAAATTAATTATTAAAAATATTAAACTAATTATGAAAATTATGGAACTTTTTCTAAAATTACTTTATACTAAAAAGATTATAAGAAAAATTTTAAAGTTGGAAAAGCTGTGGGAATAAGCTAGGAATTAGCCAAACAGTTTGCTTAAGCTTATTTGACTAATTGATATATAAGAGTTAAACTTTGCAAAAGACTAATGAAAAAAAGTCCCAAGGGCGTTGGTTGAGGTGGTGTTGCGTGGAGTGTGTCTGTTTGTGAGGGTAATGGCACAGGTTCGAGCCTTGCCAAACCCTTTTTGGAAAATTGTTATTTTTTATTTTTATTTATTTATTTTTTTTTTTATCTTCACAGATTTTACACAACAAACTAGTTATCCAAACAAGCTCAAGTGAGTTGATAAGCAACGAGTATAACAATAAGATCAAAAATCAATGAACAACAACAAGATTAAATCAACCCTACGAACTCAGTGGACTGAGTTCATATAGCAGCAGTTTAACAAGCAAAATTCAAACGAGCAATTTACAAACAAACAAGCAACATGGTCCAAACAACATTACATCGATTTTTAGACAACAAAGGCTAACGGATAGCAAGATCAAGTAAGCTCAGCTTGGCTGAGAACACAACAGCAGCAGAAAAACAAGCCAAAAGATTGCCCGAAGAGACTACTTAATAAGCTCTAGTGAGGAATCAAAAGGCACATACTAGTAAACAGCCTAGGGGGAATTACCAAGCACCTAGATTTAAAGACTAATTTCCAGGTTAGAACACACTGTGGTACCATAAATTTTGTACAAACTCTTGGTTCAGGACACGTAATGGACTATGCAGTCCACTTTGGGCATAAATTTAAGTGGCCAAACGGGATCCAAATTCGAAATTTCTTTTTGGTACGGATTCACCAACCGTAGTAGTTTACAAAACAGTAGAAACTTTGAGATTTCAAAAAGAATTTAACCTTGTGCATTACATCAAAATCTGTCCAATTTCCAGTATGCAACTTAAGAACTTAAAGTGAGCTTTTGACTTAACGAGTGGTACTGAGCTAAAAAACTTGCATGTACTGTCTAAACAATCTATGTCGATTACAACAACTATTCCAAAACCAATTAGGTAAATCCAAACCTTTAATTGCTACAGATTTTTAAAGTAAATTACGGCTAAGCTACCAAACTGAGTTGCTTAATATATATTAAACCAAATCAAACTCTAATATGCAGAATTCGACAAGTATTGAAAACAACTAACAATAAACATCAATTATCAAATTTAGTGGTAAGAACCTACTTGTTATCCGATTGGTGAGGCTGCTGAGGGGTAAGAACCAAAATACCAAGAACAACCTAAATGCCCCCATAGGCTCTAAACCAAACTCCCATCCAAGCTGCAACTCCTAACTCCATTTTTTTTTTTTTTTTTTTTTACTTCAGTTTTCTTTTTTTTTTTTAGATTCAAACTAAGATTTGATAAATAATAAACAGAATATGATAAGAAATTAAGAAACACAAATAGAGATAAACTTAAAATGCCATTTTCATTAAACTTTGAAACCTTCAATTACAATTCAGAAAACTTAAACTTTTTAAACTAGAAATTACAAGAGGAATTTAAAATGAGATGATGTGATAAAGATAAGATGTCTCTTAAGGCTTACAACACAACCTATTTATACTAAATTTTCTTAGGGTTTCTTGGTTCCATCTTGTACTCTTCTCAGTTGTGCTTCTTTACTGAGAGTGAAACTGAGCTGGACAACTTGTGTGCTTCCTTGCAACATACCTCAGCCATTGGATTGATCTTTGCATCATCTCATCCTTTAATTAAGCTTTGGCGCCCAAAAGGTGTTGTGGATTGCCATCGTGGCAATGGAGGGGGAAAGTGGGATTGGTATTGGTGAGGAGTAGAGTGGCTGGGTAGGTGTATTGGGGAGAGGAGGGGGAGACATAAATGTTGGAGAAGGTACAGTTGATGGGGAATGGTGTTTTACAGGGCGGCAAAAGGAAAAGGGTGAGGAGGGTTGATTGTTTGACCTGGTGGGTTTTATTAATAAAATTGGGGGTGGGCTTTGGTATCTTTGGGCCTGGGGATGGTTAGGTTGTTTTGGTGGACTGGGTAAATGGAGGTATAAGGGTGGTGGATTAGTTTTGTTGTTGGGTTGGATTTGGTATAGAAAAAAATGGGATCCGTTTGTTTATAGTAGTGAAAACCATAGGGACCATTTTTGCACTAAGCTGAAAATTAGGGGGTTCAAAATTGCACATCCTCCAAAACATTCCAAGGGTAATTCCTGCCACGTTTCAATAATCCAGGGATCATAAATGTAATTTTCCAAAAGTTTCCACCTAAGGATTAAATTTGATGACATTTGACTTTTAAATGCCTTAGGTTGACTTTTCTTTCAAAACACATGCTCAGGGACTAGTTTTGTAAATCTTTGAAAGTTAGGGGACTAAAACTGCCAATTGTGTAAACTTTGTTCATTTTTTCATTGTTTTTGCTCATTTTGCATTTGAAACGTATAAAATACAATCCTTGGGATATTTTTAGTATTTTGATGCATTTCTGAGCGTTTTCGGATGTTTTGGCAGTCTAAATACGATAAAAATGATGAGTGTTTGAGCACTCATCAAGAACACCGGGTAAATTAATAATATAATTTTTATATTAATATAATGAGTATGAAAATATGTTAGGATCGTAGTCGGGAGTATCGGGTATACGTTCGTAGTAAAAACTGAGTGGTAACGTTAATTAAACATACGTATATAGAAATATTGCATATCCGTGTAGTCCTAAAATGTTGATGATTTGTAGACTGCTCCAGTGTATATGAAGTGTCGTTAATGAATGATGCATGAATTTACAGCGAAACCACATTGGTTACGCGAATTTGAAGACTCGTAAACTCAGTTTACGATGAAATGAACGGCAATCGTGAATAGTGATTTCCTTCTGGAAATGAATAGTGTCATATGAATAGTAAAAATTTTGAACGCTTGTCGGAATCACAAACTGACTCCGAAAATGATGAATAGTAAAAGGATGAATAGTGACCGGTGAATAGTAAATGATGAATAGTAACTGATGAATAGTGAATAGGAGAAATGTCCTGAAAATGCGGGTTGTTACAGTCTCACCCCCTTAAAAGGAACTTCGTCCCGAAGTTCAGTTGGTGCTGGTCTCTAGAGTGGTATTGGTTAAAAGATGATGATAAAATCGTGTAAGCTACTGAGCTCTAACAAGGTTCAAGTCTGACGGCCACTAGGCCTACTCTGTCTGAAATATTGAATGGTCCAATGTATGTCGGGTTTAACTTTCTGAATTTTTCTGAATGGTATCATGCCTTTCCTAGGCAGAACTTTCAACATAATCATGCCACCAACTTGAATTTCTAAGGGTTTACCGCTTATCGAACTTGTAACTGATTCTTGGTTTGTAGGAAATTCCTGGTAATTTCATGAATGCTTACGGGACTAGTGAGTTGGGCTTTTCCAAATTTTGATCCGTCAATGGATGTTGGCACTTCGACCATAGAGTGCTTCAAATGGTGTAGTCTCTAAGCTCGTGTGGTAACTATGGTTATAAAGGAATCTGATTTATGGCAAATGGTTAATCCAACCATTTCTAGAGTCAATCACTCATGCTCTGAGCATATCTTCCTATGTTTGAATCGATCTCAAATTCTGACCATTGGTCTGTAGATGATGGTTGGTGTGGTTCCAAAGGAATCTTAATGTAATCGCTAGGAGTTTGAGGTGAATTAAATTCCTCTATTAGAAGTAATTGAAATGGATATCATGAATCTTGTGGAGAAACTTACAAGGTTAAGTCCGTCAAAGGGTGTTGTTGAAAATAATAGATTAGGATAAGGTTGTGATCCTCCGCAGGATGTCATGAATTGAGTGTCTCTCCACCTACGATGCTTCGTCTCCAATACTAAGATTTTCCCCAAGTTATATGTCATCAAATAACAAAATCCTAAATGTATAAGTGATGTAATGTAGTGATTGATTTTTCAAAGTTTGTTTTGAGATCATGTGTTTTGTTCATAAACCTTCCCTGAATAAATGAATTTACAACTTTAAGCAAACGGCTTTCCAAGTAACATTTTACTTGATGTTTCAAAATTTAATGGTTATGCAAGATAGGACAATTTTCCACATGAGGTGGATAATATGGTTTACCGAAGATCGATGTTTAAAAATTTCCTAACATTCAATAGTTTTGTAAAAGATTAGCCAAAAAGGAATTTGCTTATCAAAATAAGTGTCTCAGAAAAGTATTTCTTACAAAATATATGTTTTGTATAACCGTAGTTTGGAGAAAAATCCATTTAAAAGTGAAAGTATTAAGAGGATAAAATAGTCAGGTATGTATGTCTGCACAAATGCATAGGTGTCTAACATGTTTGAATAAAGTCTATTGGTGAGGACATGTTCAATCTATAGTCTCGGTTAAGAGGTTGGATTTATCTCTATGGTGTTGCTTAGTGAGCACTCGTATCGAAACTAATCCTGTAATTCAGTCAAGCCAATACTTTTTAGGTGCTGGAATTTTTTTAGTGATCAGGCCAGTGATAGTGGTTCGAATGGTTTTGTGATATCTTAAGATTTCTGTTGAGTTTTGAATGGTTTTAATGTACCGAGGGATCTTCCTTATAGATGGTATGGAAAGTCTTTCCTAGGGAGGTCATTGATAATATCCACTTATCAATATAGGGAGTAGTGGGGGATGAGTGTCATAGGAATCTATAGAGTGTCACCTAATTCCTTATATATATGGGGGTGGGGAAGGGAAATGATAGTGATGGTGAGAAGGGAAGAGACTGTGACAACTACAACATAATAAGATTGTGATGAAAGAAAATACTGTGATATGAGTATATCGTGCATAAATATGAAAGTTCATGAAATAAAATGACTAGCTGACATGCTTCCAATCGGTGGTTTACGAAGTGATGAAAAGTATGAAGGTTCCAACAACGAGAGTATACACACACATGAACGAAACATTTGGAAATTGAGTAGGGGATTCAATCCAGACATAATCTTATTATAACCATTCTCAGTGTTGCAAAATTCACTTCTGAGTCAGACATAGGTGGTCAGCCTATATCTCACTATCCCGGGTCGAATATAAATGACCAGTCTATATTCCACCGAGGTTCCATGAATTTTGAAATACTCAGTTCAGTTATACTAATACCATGTCCTTCAAAAATACCAAGACGTTCTGAAAGACAAAAGCAGGTGACCAAACTCGGGGTCAAATGATGAAACTATGCAAGGAAAAACATAACACGGTGACATATATGATACGTGAACATGCTTATATGAAAGACAATTATAGTAATCAACTATAATAAATTAATATAATATATCAGATAATGAGATACAAATCTCATCATCTATGTCAGCAACTAACCACAAATGAGGCTTCAGCTTGGCAGGCAGGCACGTGACGGTCATAGGGTTAAGTTTTCGTGAAAGTAGCTATAGTCTAGGTTTTAAAAACACTTAGTTCGCTATAGCCAAAGCTCTGATACCAATCTGTCACACCCCCAGAATCGGGTCCAGCGGAAGCATACATGTAGCTGGGGTGTAACTCAATTGGTATTACAGCACAAGTACAAAATTGGCTTTCACTTCAATCATTTAGAATAAAATCGTTTAACTAAAAGTATTGAATTTACATTGTTTAAAATTAGTGCGGAAGTAGGCCATTAAAATAGTTTAAAACGGTCCCCATAAGAAGAATATCAGAGTCTTCTATGACCATGCCATGCCATGCCAAAACCTCCTGTAGTGTGCCATTGCTTAAAACCTGAAAATACATGCTAAAACGTCAGCATAAAGCTGGTGAGTTCATAGTTTTAAGTAAACAAGTATTTCCCGTAAACAAGTGTTTCCAGAAATCAAGTATTTCCCAGCAAAGGCATCGTAAATCCACTCAGTTACAAGTCCCGCCATAAGAGACTTGTAACCTGTGTGTTTACAACCCACTGCCAAAAGTAATATGTTTAAGTAAACAAGTCATTTGCGGAACACGAGATTTTCAGTAGCAAGACAATATAACAAATACAATGTCACAGCTAAAAATAAGGTATACAGTGCCTAAAGCTCATGACCCCGAAGCTCGACGTAATCGTATGCAATCAAGCATAAAATTCCCCAAGTAAGTGTTTGCCAGACACTCGGAAGTAATCCGAATGATATGCGTCCGTTTAACAGGTTGGCGCGACCAACTCGGACGGGGTGTCAACCCAAATAGATCTATCCACAGCATTCGCGCTCACACGCATGTAATTAACAGTTCATGATAAAGGGGACTTCAGTGGCAGTAATAGGTAACTCAGGCAAAGTAACAGTTTTATATTTATTTCCGCAAAAGCAAGAACTTGTGTTCATAAGAAAGAAATCAAGGATGGAATAAGTAATTCATAATGTATTCAAATAATCAATCAAGTATTTCAACCATCCGGTAATGTTTGAGAAAATGAATCGCGTTCAAGTAAAACAAGCATTGAATTTAAATAGTAAGGAGCATGTATCTTCCCCCAAAACAGTTATGGAACAAGTAAAAGTAGGGGTTATGAACTCACCTGGTGCAATAGCTACTATGACAACAATGAATACACAGAAATGAGGCACGATCTCTAACCGCAACCTAATATGAATGATATGATCTAATGTAAGAAATGAAATGACGCTACACATGCAAATACGTATGTTATCGATACCACTCGTTAGTTTTGAAAATAACGTTTATCGTCGACAAATACGTTTTTGACGTCTCGTTAGGTTAATAACCACTTTTCATGGAAATAGGTTGAAACGGTACTCCACGATCCTTGTTTGATGTTCTATCGGCAAATATAACGTTTTTGTCGCAAAAATAACATTTTCATTACTTGAAATTATGCCCAAAATGGCCTCGCAAAACAAGTCGCGAAATGTTGTACGTTAAGGGTTAGTGATGAAACTCGGCGTTTTTGAAAACCTTGTAACAATATCTTGAAGTCGTGTCATTTAACTTTTGGCGATACGGGTCTCGATCGATGAGAAAATCGACTCTTATTGTTGTGACTTGAAAGTATTATGTTCAATACTTAGAAAATTTCATTATAGTAAAAGCTGTCAAAATATATATAGTTTAGCGGGTATATAGATGAGGTCGTAGTTTATTCGTTATAAGTCTATTCGACGAACGGCCAATTGATTTGAAAAGCTTGTTGGAAGATCTTGATTTCATAAAACTACGGCTCGGACTCAAATTGATCCGATCATGAAGAAAAACAGCCAAGAATGTGGTTTCTCGCAAAGACAGTTTTGCGGCAAAATAATAATAGAAAAGCTGATGGAAATTTGTAAAAATCGTCTAAGTTCAAACGTTTGTATCTTTTTCGTTATAAGTTCGTTTTCTACGTTCTTTATATCCCCGGAATCGTGGGACAACATACTAATATATTTTTGATAAGTCGGGACGGCTAGATCAAGTTTTACGTCTCAAAACAGTCCATGAAAACTGTTCAACAGCAAGCTATTTTTCAGAAAATAGTTTTCGTCGTTAAAATTGAAAATAGCATATCTTTTTCGTCGTAACTCGGATTTTAGTGATTCAAGCGGCCACGGTTTCGTTTTTGAAATTATTTTCTGAATATCTAACCCAATGTTACCCGGAAACCCATGAGTTTTCTGAAATTGGCGATTTGGGACAGAACCTATATTTGAAAGTATTTTTCGTTGTTAATATTCGGAAGATCATATCTCCTTCATTATTACTTCGTTTTTATCCCCGTTTTCGGCCATAGTTTCGTCTCGGAATGTATTTTATAAATCTTTGGTCCAAAGTTACACCCTAGAACCTGAGTTTCCCACGTTTCAAAAATAAGGACAGTAGGTAATATATAGTTTCAAAAATCGATTTTCCTAGTTTGTAACTTGTTCAAGTCTTTACCAAACTACCTCAAATCAACTCCACAAATACCAAATCCTACCATACACCTTCTTAGGGTGTCATGGGTTCCTAGACATCACCAATCTTAGTGGATCTAATGAGATTGCTAGTAAAAATTATAGATCTAGCGTTAAAGAGTGTTATTGTACAAAGTGGTATATGTATAACATATATATTTGCATGATCTACTACTATGACTTGAAAATACATAAAAATATAAAGTAGATGAAGGTATAAAAGATCATAAAGTGTTTTTGAAGCTTACTTGAATATTTGAGGTGATTTGAAGATGATTATGTTAAGAAACATAGGGTTTTTACCACAAAACCCCAACTAGATCATGATTAGAACTTGATTATAATTTGATCTTGAAAATTTTATGGGTTCTTCTTGGTCTCCTTTCTTGGCCGATTCACACACACAAAGGGAGAAAAAAAATGAAAGTTTTGCTAGTGTTGTTTGGTGTGGAAATGAAGAAAAATGGTGAAGTAATGTGTATATATATTAGTCTTGGTCAAAGTCAAAATTCTTGGTCATAGGGGGGGACATATGGGCGGCACAAAGGAGGGAAACATGGGAGGTGTTTTGTGAACTAATAAATGTAGTTGTCTTAACATGTGCAAGTATTAGTTAGGCATTGTTGTGTATTAGGAGTTATCGGGTACCGAGTTAACTAAAAATAAATGTTACCGAGGTGAAATAAAATACGACGAAGTTGTAAAAGTTGTAAAATATTATTCCTTGCAAGAATCGGGTGTTAGAATAATTATCGTGTTGAAATTTCGTAAGACGAGTTACAAGCTCCGAACGTAGAATGTAGTAATTGGTTAGAGAACACCGGGTAAATTAATAATATAATTTTTATATTAATATAATGAGTATGAAAATATGTTAGGATCGTAGTCGGGAGTATCGGGTATACGTTCGTAGTAAAAACTGAGTGGTAACGTTAATTAAACATACGTATATAGAAATATTGCATATCCGTGTAGTCCTAAAATGTTGATGATTTGTAGACTGCTCCAGTCTATATGAAGTGTCGTTAATGAATTATGCATGAATTTACAGCGAAACCACATTGGTTACGCGAATTTGAAGACTCGTAAACTCAGTTTACGATGAAATGAACGGCAATCGTGAATAGTGATTTCCTTCCGGAAATAAATAGTGTCATGTGAATAGTAAAATTTTTGAACGCTTCTCGGAATCACAAACTGACTCCGAAAATGATGAATAGTAAAAGGATGAATAGTGACCAGTGAATAGTAACTGATGAATAGTGAATAGGAGAAATGTCCTGAAAATGTGGGTTGTTACAGATTATGCCTTAGGATGCTAGTATGGATGATGATGATGATGACGTTGATGATGGTGAGATTGGTTTGATATGCTTAGCTTGGAGCTAAGGTAAATAAAATGATGATAGCATATGTTATATGGATTTCTATCATTATGTGTTATGTATGTTTATGTTGAGAAGATGAGCTTGGATTATGCTTATGTGATGCCATGGTTATGGCTTATGTGATGAGATGTTGCTATAGAATATGTTGATGATATGTGATAGTTGAGACTTGGGTATGTAGGCCATGAAGTAAGTGTTTATGTATATGATGCATTATGTGGATTGAAGTATAATAGTATGTTATAGTCGTTTTACTTACTAAGCCTTTGTGCTTATGGTTTAGTTGTCTAACCATTTTGTAGGATTGGCATGTTCTTATGGATGGCTTGGATATGTGGATTAAGGTTTTGGTTATGCAAGATTTAAGGTAATATGTGTTTAGGAGCTTAGCTAGAATACCGGGCTCTTGTGTAAGTTTGTACCCCCGTTAGTCTTTTATGGGTTGTGAAAGGGCAGCCGTATGGCAAAGTGTATGTCAAGAGTTGTATGACAATTTGGTAGTCATTTGATAAGTCAAAGTATGGTTTATGTGTTTTTGAGTAAAGTTAAAGGGGCGTTTGGTTTAAGTGTAAACATACCCATTTTGAGTAGTAAACGGGTCAAGTGTTATTGGAACATGTTTGATATGTTAAATGATTGATTTCTGGAAAGTTTGGTGTAAAACGAAAGTGATATAAGTGGTTTGTTACGAAATGGCTCAAAACGGGTTATTTGCATAACCCGTCGTAAAGTACCCCTTCGGGGTATCATAAGATAAATGTTATTGCATGAAAATGAGCCCATTCATATACCAAATAAATCTGGAAAGTTTGGTTGAGTTTCGAGTTCGGGAGGTCGGGTTTCCGGCCGGGGATTTTGAAAGTGATTTCGGGACAACAAGCTGTCAAGATTTTCCGGGCAGACTGTGCAGATTTTTGGCAGTTTTCAAAAATTCATATCTTTTAATCCGTAAGTCTTCACGGGTCGTGCCACCTATCGTTTCGAAGGTGATTGAGTCTATTTTCATCTAAAAATAGCCCCAAGGTTTGATTGTGTACTTATTTTTGTCAGTTTATGAAAGAGTAACAGCAGGTCAGTTTTAGTTCAAGCGTTTCCGCGTAAAAAGTCAAAGTTTTCAAAGTAAGCGGGCACGGGGTGTTACAAATGTTAGAGTTTGTGGATAAATATTAATATTCGTATGACTAGAATCATTAAAGGTTTTTCCAGGAAACCTAGCTTGAGTTGGTCTAGGGGCATTGGCGTGCTGCTAGACGCTAACCAATGTCATTACACTATTAATAGATATCCAAGTGGGAGCTGTTAGAGTTTGTGGATAAATATTAATATTCGTATGACTAGAATCGAACTCGAGACCACGGGATTGCACACTTTACGTATGAGAATCGATGTTAAATAATTAATATATAAATAGTTATATTTAATTATTAAATCACAAATAAAGTAACTAATACATGAGGGACTTATTAGTATGAAAACCAAACCCATGTGGTGTTGATTAATATGGTCGAACAAGGAAAAAGAAAGGGGGTTGAGTGTCGAGTTTTGAAACTTAAGGAGGTGCTAGCAATGACTTGTTGGACAAGATTAAATGCTATATAAACACATCTTAAGTCTCATTCTCGTGGGACAAGTACCAGGAAAAAAGCGACACACACAACCCTTTCATATATTTATATATTCACAGTATCATCATTGTGATATCGATCTATCATAATATATATACATCTGTCATGCATGCAAATTGTATATGATAGTTATATGCATGCATGGTTTTACTATTCTTTCTTTAGTAAATTAATGTTCGACAGATTGTAACTAAAAGGGTTCGACCCGTTTTTTTGTTTTATATAAAACCAAACCTTGTTTGTTTTTTGCTTTTATTTGTGATTCAAGAACTAGCATTCACATCGAATCGCTATTAGTACGTGTGTACAAGAACGTGGTGTAAACATACTTTTGTTTACATCTTGGATCGATTAACAAAACGGTAAGGGGTTAATCAATAGATCCCTAATTCACATAAACCCTAATTAGGGTTCATTACATGTTCAAGATTTAATTGAAGTGCTAAAAGGTACGTTCCTATTTATGTTTTAGTTAATCTTTGTATGTGTTATTCTTGATCCTAGCTTCCGCTATATGTGTACTTTGATTGTTTAATTCTAACAGTGGCATCACGAGCCAGGGATAACATGTAATTGATTACTAAAACGTAATAAAAATTGGATCTTTAATTGTTTTAGATACATGTTTTTTGATCTAGGGTGTTTCTTTAATTTTTTTTGAAAAATTCAAAACCCTAACCCTAATTTATGGGGGGGGTCGATTTTCCATGGAACCCTAATTAGGGTTTTGTGGTTTTCTAAGATTATGTGTAATCACTAGAAACCCTAGGTCATTAACCGGTTAATTGAACGTATCTTGTGACCTAATTGCTAATTGTTAGGAATTTAATCCGTGACTTACATGCATGTTAGTCATGGATCTTGTTTTTTTTTTATCACATGTTTTAGATAGATCTAAAATTGGGGAAGACTCCAATATAAATATTAAAATCGATTTATATATGCTATGTGGTGTGTTTATTAGCTTTGGCCTACGCAATTGATTCGTCAATGTATGTGACTCTCTTCCACAAAGAGGAGAAGGCCTTAGTTGATTACATGCATTATTATACCTAGAATTGATTTTATTAGGATCTTTTCTAATATGGATTGCATGTGGCTAATTGTTTCACTTTATTAATTATTGGTTGTTTTTATTTTCTTTGATTACTTGTTTATTGTTTTAGTATTGACTTGTTGTAAGCAATAAAAGGGTTGTTTTTATATAGAAAATAATATTGACTAATAATGGTGAAACCCTAAGTGATAAAGATTGAATCTTGCAAGGTCTTATGTGCCGCTAGTGGTCCGATTCGCACGGTAATCAGCTCCCAGGCGAGACTAGCAAAATTCATACTTTATTACATGATTTTGAGATTGAATCCATAAACTTTTGCTTGATTGATGTTTTGTACAAACATGTTTTTTAAAGTAACTCTTTTAAGATAAAATTAATAATCGTGATATGAAGGCTTAAGAAAAGAGCCCTCGAGTCTGCCTTGGTTATCACAATCTTGAATAAATCTTAAACGAATTTCTTTGAAAAACCATGATTGTAGAAAGTCATCTTAGGGTTTTGGTATAAACCTCAAGTAAAACTTTGTGTATTAATTTCACTAATTGGATATAAAAAGGTTTTATGAAAACTTATGCTATAAAGATGAGTGCATGCATCTTTGTACATATTTTGATTGACATATCAAAAATTAATACCCTTAAAATTTAAGTTACATGCCATCTATCTATAAGGAACACTTGAAATTTTAATTTGGTAAACGTGAGACCTAGGCTAAATTATTATGACAAGGTAAAATTCTGTTAATGTGTGAGACCATATATAGTAATTTTACAGTTTCTAAGGTAGACGACTTAATTAAGTTGTGCGTGAGACCTAGAACTTAAGGCATGAGATGGGATGAAACATGCTTACATGACAAATTGATGAATCAATTTGATGTAAATCCCGTAATGATCTAGGAATTGGAAAATTGTTTGCCAATTATTGTTCGACAGATTACCATCTTTTATACTTTCACCACTAGCAGATCAACTGATGTGGTGGAATCTATGTAAAGTTGGATCCTAGATTTTCAAGAAAATTTGTTGGTTATATGAATATATCCTTGGGTATTATATTTTCTTGGAAATATGAATTATCGAAAATACTAAAATTGAATTTTGTAAATTCTTTAAGTGTATTAATGCAACGTTAAAACCGTAAACGTGAGATATTCTTTTATCAAGTAAATTGAGCTACATCCCAAAGGGTGTATGGTTAGATTCAATTTTACTAAAAGAATAAACATAGTCTTCTTTCCATAAGAGAAGTGTGAGACTTAATCCTATTCCTTTTCATGAATAGAAAAGTTAGAATTGTCTATGTTCTAATACATAACTCGTAGCAAACATTAATAGTTATGATAATTTGCACTTTATGAGTTATTTAATAAGAAGCTAGACTGATTACTGCAAAATGGTAAAAGACGAATTAGATTATTTAATCTAGTTGTTTTGATTTGACCATTTAAAGGTACTACATTCAATTGTTGGAATGGTAGACCTAATTAAGGAAGAAATTGCATGCCCAATTTTTCAAGTTAATAGTTTGGAATGTGATGAATCACATTTATGTAGTAGAATACATTCTTTTAGTACCTAATTAATTGTTACGAATGGGTTTTCTCAAAGATGTAGGAAAGTGAATAGCACACTTTTTCTTTTCACTGGATTATTGAAACATTTACATTGTTGTCGAATTCAGTGGGAGTAGTATGTGTGTATTACTGAATAAGGAATCATAGCAATGATCTCTAATTCAGTAGGAGTTACAAGGATTGTTTTCTTGGTAATACTCTATCTTATCTTTGATAATATCAAGATAAATACTTTCCAAATATAGACACTAATATTTTCAAGGATAGTCATGTACGTTTCCTTGAATGATTGAGTAACTCTATATCTACTAGTTATGCTAATGACACAAATCATATTGTTCACATTAACAAGCGCGTGCGTGTTGTTTATGTGGTACATGATGTTGTTCCATGCACAAGTGGGAGAAATCTACATTATGTGCAAGGTACAACACATAAGAATATGATTTAACGGATTCTCTTAACTGCAAAGTAAGAGACTGTGGTTCTAATATGATTAATATAAATCTAATCTAAGAAACACTTGGTGTTGAAATTTATTAAACGTGAGACGCAGGCTAAATATTAACAACAAGGTAAATTTCCATGTATGCGTGAGACCAACATGGATAATTTACTGTTTCTAAATTAGACATCTATTAGAACATGTGTCAATAACTATACTACTTCAATAATTATGTATTCTTAGAATGACATAAATAAACATGAAGTAGTGTGTTAACTTGAAAATATTATTGAAACCAAATGATGGTGTTCATGATTACTTTAATTATACATGTTTATACTTTATTGTATAGTTATAAACATGAAGTCTTTTAAGTATTACAAGACTTATAATAAAGTAAGACGTTAGCTTGTTATGGTCTATTAATTAAGACATATACAAGAAGTCATTGAGATAATCAATGATTAATAACAGATAGTGGGAATATAACACGTTCATGTTTTGATGAGACATGAACATGAAGTGACTTGGTCAGAAGTACTTGTGTTATATATAAAAAGCATGCAATTGATTTGGAAATACTATTATACCATTAAGTTGACTTAGTTGGTAAGTAGGTATACCAAAAGGATTATGGTTATCTTATATATATTGTTAGATCTTCTTACAATATTAATTCTAATTGAAAAACCATATTTTATGGTATGTTCAGTTAGGGAAATCAAACTCTTGTTAGATTGTTTGATTAAAGATAACTATGACTTCTTTTCTTCCGAACGTTATCAAGGTTAGAAAATTGAGTATGGAATGAATATACTCAATTAAACTCCTAGAAGATTAATAAGACATTATGAAATGTGATGAATCACATTAACTCTTAAATTGGAGTTCTGAATTTGTTAAGCTACTTATGGGTAGGTTGTTAACAAAAGAATGTCAGAAACTGTCAATATGTATTTGTAATATCCCAAAAGAGAAAATTTGATTGTTGCTCTAATTGCCAAGTATTTATAGATAGTCTATATATTACTAAAGGCAAGTGGGAGTTTTAATTACAAGATACATAATCTTCTAAATACACACTAGTGAAAATCATGATGAGGCAAAACATGTAAATGATAAACCTCAAGATGAAGGAATTATCATTCATAGATCCACTTGGATATCTCAGGTATTTAATTAATATGCTGACGATTATATGATGTAGTATTACCAAATAATGAATTGGGTAAATTACTCATACTATGAATGTGATAGATGTTGTTCAAAAAGATATTCAAATTTAAAAATTTGGTTTATCTTAATTCTTAATGGTTAGAGAATGAAGATGAGTTTATTCAAAGATAATATAACCCTAGTGGTTTAAATCTTTGTGTGATAATCATATGGACAAAATTGTACACATATCTTAATGCATATCTTATGACAAGATTATTAATCATACTTAAGCAATTAACTATGATTGAATACTCTTTCTTAAGCACAGTAAAGATACAAAGATGGTTATTGTCATATTTATATGAATATGAAATTTGACAATGGAATATCAAAAACTCTTTCTAGAATAATTACTTGAGCGAGGACGATAAGTAATCAAAAGGAGTTTATGAATTCATGCAAATCTTTGGAAGTATACAAAGTGCAATAATCCATGAATGGATAAATGCATGCATCTAAGAGATTAATCTTATGTTTAATTATTATATCCATGAATTGATTTATAATTGAAATAAGATAATTTCTAAGTATTCCTGAAAGCTAGTGGGAGTATTATGTTTGGTTTACTAAATCATATATATTGTAGAGTAACATTCCATATAAGTAAAAGGTTAGACTTAATTTGGAATGAAACTTTACTTGAAAGATTTAGGAAATAAAACATACAACCTTGGAACTAAAGTTTGTTATTTAATGAACAATTGCGGTAAATAGATTCTAAATAAGATATGATATATTATTTTGGATGACCAAAATGGATATACATATTTGTAAAGATCAAACATGAATAAAATCTAAGTTTGACTGAAGGATTTTCATGTGCATTATATTATTGTTGTATCATGCTTAAGTGCTTAATGATTTGACAATATTTGATATCCAATTAAAAGTTATTATATAACTTGTGTAATAGATATTCTAATGGAAAATGTTTGAAATTAGAATAATGATCCTCAACCTGGAATAGCTCCTAAACATTACACAATGGATATTAAGTTTACGGAAATTTTAAAGAGCATATTTTGGTATATATAAAATGATGCTGGTTTAATTGAGATGACACTCAATAACTAGTCATGAAGGATTTCATGAGAACTAGTTGTGCTCAACTAAGAGCATAGTTGCATTAAACATTAAAGAATTAGAATACTTTAAACTTTAAAAAGTTTGAAAGTTTGATTGTCATAAGTTGGTGATTGGGGATATCACACCATTTATGAAAAACTTATGTGGCTATAACAAGATAGTTGGATACACACATACAAGAATTTTACTTATTGAATTCTTGAATAAGTATTCTCAAAATTTGGATAGATCAAAGTTAGTTGAAATAATGCCTTGTCAACAAGTATGATTGTCATTACTTGAGGCATAATTGTCTTCGAGATTATTACTTGAGACAAAATTCATTAACTAGTATTATCATGCATTGATCTATTTTGGTATTTGGATAAAGGATATTAAGCAATTATTATTTATAATGAATTAAAGTACTTAGTACGTTTGTTTTCATTAATAATAAATTGTGTCCTATATTTGCATGTTTAAATCCGTGAATAACTTATGTTATTCTAAATTGTCCATTGTCGATTAATGATATGGGAATATCATTAAACTAAGACAAATCTGAGTATTGGTTAAGAATATATTTGAAAGTATATTGATGCGTTGACATACCAAGTTCACATGATATTCAATGAATTGAATATAGGACTTATCCCAACTACATGATTTTACTTTATGGATCTTGTCAGTAAGTAAATCATGAATTTGTTATCCTCAGACTTGAGATACCAGATAAGAGTCATGGATGTAGTGCATTTTTGTGAAGCAATCTACCGCTCACCGTAACAGGGAGTTATAAGGGTTGTTTTCAGAAGTGTTGCAAAGTCCATGGGTTATTCTTGTAGTCAAGAAAGAATTTGTTCCTTCAAATTTGTTTTGAAGATTAATACTGCTGGGCCCTCTCGTAGGCTTGACAAGATGTTTGCGTGCGCACGCCCAAAGTCTATCTGGAATACGTTCAGATGTTTTGGTAATCTTGCTCAATTATAAAAAACGAGAAACAGAATTGTTAATTAAAGAATGACTAAGATCCATATCTTTATTAACGTAGTATTAGAAACAAAAGGATAATAATAATGATTAATCATTAAAGGTTTTTCCAGGAAACCTAGCTTGAGTTGGTCTAGGGGCATTGGCGTGTTGCTAGACGCTAACCAATGTCATTACACTATTAATAGATATCCAAGTGGGAGCTGTTAGAGTTTGTGGATAAATATTAATATTCGTATGACTAGAATCATTAAAGGTTTTTCCAGGAAACCTAGCTTGAGTTGGTCTAGGGGCATTGGCGTGCTGCTAGACGCTAACCAATGTCATTACACTATTAATAGATATCCAAGTGGGAGCTGTTAGAGTTTATGGATAAATATTAATATTCGTATGACTAGAATCGAACTCGAGACCACGGGATTGCACACTTTACGTATGAGAATCGATGTTAAATAATTAATATATAAATAGTTATATTTAATTATTAAATCACAAATAAAGTAACTAATACATGAGGGACTTATTAGTATGAAAACCAAACCCATGTGGTGTTGATTAATATGGTCGAACAAGGAAAAAGAAAGGGGGTTGAGTGTCGAGTTTTGAAACTTAAGGATGTGCTAGCAATGACTTGTTGGACAAGATTAAATGCTATATAAACACATCTTAAGTCTCATTCTCGTGGGACAAGTACCAGGAAAAAAGCGACACACACAACCCTTTCATATATTTATATATTCACAGTATCATCATTGTGATATCGATCTATCATAATATATATACATCTGTCATGCATGCAAGTTGTATATGATAGTTATATGCATGCATGGTTTTACTATTCTTTCTTTAGTAAATTAATGTTCGACAGATTGTAACTAAAAGGGTTCGACCCATTTTTTTGTTTTATATAAAACCAAACCTTGTTTGTTTTTTGCTTTTATTTGTGATTCAAGAACTAGCATTCACATCGAATCGCTATTAGTACGTGTGTACAAGAACGTGGTGTAAACATACTTTTGTTTACATCTTGGATCGATTAACAAAACGGTAAGGGGTTAATCAATAGATCCCTAATTCACATAAACCCTAATTAGGGTTCATTACATGTTCAAGATTTAATTGAAGTGCTAAAAGGTACGTTCCTATTTATGTTTTAGTTAATCTTTGTATGTGTTATTCTTGATCCTAGCTTCCGCTATATGTGTACTTTGATTGTTTAATTCTAACAACAAATACTGAGTGTAAAATGAGCTAATTTATGGGTTTTCAAGTATGTATAATGTATACATGTCAAGAACAACACACCTACTTGAAAAACCATCGATTGGCTGATTTTACACATACTTTGGCAAAACTTGAAAAACTTGAAACTTTATGTGAATTTGAGATAAGCTATCCAGAACGCTATTGAAAGCTAGTTGAAAAGTTATTCAAGTTTATGTGAATTTGGAGTGGGTTGTGTTTGTTTGGAGTGATGGGAGGCGTTGGATTGAAAAGGGTTGGATTGGATGGTTAAAATTAGGAGAAAGGGGTGGGATCCGGTGATTTGCACCAATAACATATTTACACCTGTCCATTACTACCATTTACATACCTTAGCGTTTGGTAGGGGGTGTCGCACTGTGCGGAATGGATTTGTGATGATAATAATTCGTTTGGTTGATGCTTTGATAGAAAAGTAATCATGTTAAACCCATAGATTGAAAGTGGGCTATATAAATAGGATTCAAAATAATTATACAAATAAGTGAGGTCTCATTGTCTTAGTGTCTATCTCTGTTCATAAATGATTCATAATAAATTTATTTAATTCATTTTTTATTTATAAAATATATATTCTTTTAAACAATTAATATTTTCTCTTTTTTCTTTATCTTTCAACCATACTCAATACCAATTCTAATTCCAATCTCAATTTCAAAACAAACGGACTGTTAAGATGTGTTTTTCATCAATTTTTGCTTCTTTCAAAAAGATTAAATGAATTGTTACTTTTAGACACAATTTTTTTTTAAAATATGTTTAAGTATTTTTGGATTTTAAAAAGAGATAATTCCATATTTACCCAACTTAAATATCAAAATTCGATATTTACTCAAAACACAAGTTTTTAATGCATAATTACAATGCTTTTAAAGCATGAGTTGGGAAAATATAGAATTATACTGTTTAAGTTGGGTATATATAGAATTGCCCTTTTTAAGAAAGCTAAACGAGTACTCATGCATAATAATAAGAGTTTTTAGTAGCAAACGACTATAGTTGCACTATTATTATTATTATTATTATTATTATTATTATTATTATTATTATTATTATTATTAATTATAAAGATCACTTTTATTATTAGCGATGTAAAATTTTACATAAAGTTGGATGGGAGTCTAGACACAAGTTGTGCTCCCACTCCTTTTTGAATACAGAAGCTAACTCTATGAAAGATAAAAACACCACTTTTAACATTATTTGAGTGGCTAATGGCAATAGACTTAATGCGTGAAAGTGTGTCCAAAGCCTCCGCATCGAATTCCCCAAATGTAGAAAAAGCAAATGGTATGAACTTGTATCCGTTATCCTCACATTTGGACACATACTTTCTCTTTTTCTTCTCCACGGCATTGTGCAAGGCTACCCCAGGGGCCCATGAAGTCGCCCCAATACCAGCAAATGGAGAGATACCAGTCACAGCCAAGCATGCATCTTTACCTTGAAGCCAATTAAATAATAACAAGTCTGCAGGTCGTAGCTCCTTCCCATCCTCCGAAAGGAACCCCATAGGAGCCTCCTTACGCACCATGATCCCAACCTTAGAACATATATCAACAAGAATATCACGCACCAGATTATGCCTGAACTTCACGCCCACTTCACTAGAGCAGTGGACTGCATGATCTCCCCATTTGTCCATACGATGCACATTACAACTCGGGCAAAAGCTACATTCAGAAAACATAGGTACAGTAAGCCTATAACACAACACAGAGCGGAATTGGCGATGGTTCATCCTCTGTCCCAAGCCGTCAATAGGGATGGTGAAAAGAAAATCTTGTGCATGTGGGGCGCGTATACAACCAAGAATAGCCACCTGTCTTGGACTCAGCGAGTACTTTGAAACAAGGTCTTTCTCAATGACACCAAAGTAACACTTTGCCAAGGTTTTCATTATTATTATTATTATTATTATTATTATTATTATTATTATATATATATATATATATATATATATATATATATATATATATATATATATATATATATATATTTTATTATTATTTTTTTATATAATCATCACTTTATTGAAAAACAAATAGGATTTTACAAGAAATTAGTGGGGAGCCGAGATACTAACTGAGCCCCCACACCTCTAGCTACAGCAAAACCAATCCTACTAAAAATATGTGGAGCAGCACGTGCTCCAATGTCTTGGGTCATAGAGAATCGTCTAATGCGCTTTAATAAGGTCACTGCATCATTTTCAAGTTCTTCAAAAGAAGAGAATGAAAAGGGGAGGAACCCATATCCGATATCAGCGCATTTAGCTGCGTACTTGACACGTTTACGTTGTGCGGCTTCAATAACCGCCCGACCGGGCATAAAATCAACCATACACGAACGCGTCAAAGGTGACGATCCTGTAAGATCGCTTTCATTAGAAACAAAACTATAGGATTACAAGAAATTGGTGGGGAGCCTTGAAACTATCTGAGCCCCCACACCTTTAGCAATGGAAAAACTAATCCTACTGAAGATATGGGTTGCAGCGCGCGCCCCAATGTCTTGAGTTATAGAGAACTTTTGGATCCGCTTGAGTAAGGCCACCGCATCAGTCTCAAGTTCCCCCAAAGAAGAAAATGAAAAAGGGATAAACCCATATCCTATATTCGCACATTTAGCTTCGTACTTGATACGTTTACATTTTGCGGCATCAATCACCATGCGACCTGGTACAAAGTCAATCATATCGGTTTGCGTGAGAGGAGACGACCCCGTCAAATCAACACATACATCCTTCCTATCGTCCCAGGAATAGAGCAAAATATCTGCTGGCCTTAGGACCTGCTCTCTTTCTCCACTCAACCCAATGTCGACCTCTTTACGAGCCGAGACCCCAGAACGAGAGCAGATATCAAGCAAAGTATCACACACCATGTTGTGCTGATGTTTGATACCAATAGTGCCAGTACACGATATAGCATGGTCCCCGTAAATATCCCCGGTGAAAGCCTTGGAACATGCTGAGCACGGCACCTGCACAGAGAAGAGGGGAACGCCTAGCCGATAACATAATATGCACCTGTAAGTTCTGGCATTAATAGTCTGTCCCAAACCAGCGATCGGGACCACCCTAAGCCAATCTGAAGTGTAGTCCTCCTTTTGCAACCTCCAGAGTGCCATTTGTCGATGAGATAGGCAAAATGTGGATTCAGCCATTTGGGTAACACGTTTGAAATATATATCTGCCAATTTCTTCATGAGTTTGGGGGCAGCGATCTCATCCGGGTTACTCAAAAGGTCAATCTCCATTTTTGCACTAAAAGCGCTCAAGGCCTCATCGAAGGAAGTGTTAGAGGTTACAATATCGGAATGTCTGAGGAGCTTATTGATTGGTCCTAAACGGTCAACTAAGTTAACCAATGTGAGTGTTCAACCAAGTCAAACGTCTCAGTCCAACTAACCAAGGAGTACAGTGTATTCCCGGGTCGTTATGTCCCAGCGAGGTTTGCGATTGTATTTGAAAACGTTTTAAGTGATCGGGTGATTTAACAGGAGGATCATGAATTTGATTTGTATGATTACACTACGAGATTATGATTGAAAATAACTTAGAAACACTATTCTAACAATGACTGATGATCAGATAACCTAAAAACGTAAGTGAAACCTAAAAACGCGCGTTTGAATTTAAATTAAACGCGAACGCGCAAAATAATAAGTGAAACGTGAGCAAATAAAGTCCTACGAATATGAAAATTATATTTTTACAATCCTAATGACATAAGAAAATTTTAAGAAAAAGAAAAATATTTTTCTAGACTTTTTAATTATTTAATATTAATTAATTACTAATTACTAATTAAACTAATTTAAATTAAAATAAATACTAGAATAATTTAGAAAATTACCAAACTTTTTCTAAAACTATTTAACAACAACAAAAGTCTTAAAAAATTACAAAAAGTCCTAAAACTTATAAAGAAACTTTTTTAGATTTAATTTACTTAATTATTAATTAAAAGCTAATTAATCTAATTTAATTATGAAAATTACCAAATGAACAGTAGAAATTATGAAACTATTTTCTAAAATTACTTTATGACTAATAAAACCTAAGAAAAATATAAAAAGATGCTGGTACTTAACAAATAACAACTGGTGATTTTATTTTTGATTTTTCAATTAAAATTAGTTAAACTACTTTTAATTACTAAAATTACCAAATGAAAAGAGAAAAATATGAAAATTTTTATACAAATAATATTTGATATCTGGAACCTAGGAAAAATATGAAAACCACTAAGTACTTAATAGAAAAATTAGATAATAATGTAAAAAGCTAAAGCTTCTTAAATAGAAGCTATCACTAAAAGATTATATTGATGATTTTTGATTTTTCTTTTGACAAATCTACTAAACTACTGAGAATATGAAACTTATACAAAGACAACTCTTTGGAAAGGCTCAAATAAGCCCTATGCATGCTTATAAGCCTAACAGTGGCTTTTTAAGCTTAAAATAGAATTTTAAGCTTGAAAAAGCTTGATGTAAGCTTATAATCCTGAACCAAGGGTAATTTGGGTCATAACCAGATGCGAGGTAAACAAAATAAGCTTAAACAACTGAAGAAGCACAATGAACAAGCATAAAAAGCAAAATAAGCAATTCCAAATCCAAACTAGCCAAACAGGCCAAATGAGGGTTCTTTGGACCTCTGTGGGGTCCACAGAAGTGAAGGGAGGTTCAAATGAGAACTTGACCTGCAAACTAGGGCTGGTAGGCTACAAAATAAGCTAATAAGCCAGGCTTATGGCTTATTTTTGAGCTCTGTGTGAGCCTTGGAAGGTTGGGTCAAATACTGGGGACTCAGCACAGGGTCTGAAAACAGGTCACAAAGTAGGGGTCCCAAAAGCTGGTTCCAATAAGCTTAAGTCCAAACTAGAACTGGTTATGTAAACTAGAGCTTATTAGCTCTCCAATAAGCCAAGGGGCTAGGGGTGGGGTCCACAGGGTAGATCACAATAAGCAAAAGAGGATGGGCCAATGACCCTGGTGCAAGGGAGGTTGCACCCCCTGCAGCCTTAATTAAGCTTAAACACAAGCCACAAATAAAATCTAAAAAATAAGCTGACCATGAATCTTTGTAGTTTAGCTGGGATATTTTAACCTCAGAAAATTTCAAGTCTCAAATCCAAACACAAAATTCAAGAAAATTCACCCAAGAAATGGGATTCTTATGGACTATGCAAGTTTGACTTTTTTATGATTAGATCCACAGTTGACTTATGTGAGATTTGGTTGATCCTAGCTTACTTAAAATGATGTATAATGTTAATTTTGGACCAAATCTATTAACCTTGACTAACTCTAAGCTATTTTTATGATTATGAGATTATAAAAATCCCACAGTTAAGCTGTGTGGATGTCTAAGAGTAATCTTGACTTTTTACTTGAAAACCTACTGTTTTTATGCCTAAGTGATCTAGTAATACCTGATGAAGCATGTCTCAACCAACAGTAACAGCAAAAACCAACAAGAACTCCTCTAACAACCTCAAACCAAACACCCCTTTAACTACCTGTTGTGAGTTTTTACACATGAAAACTGAGTTTGAACAAAGATTTTCTGAACAACATGGACTAATTATGTTTAAATATGACTGAGAAGCTATAACCAAGACCAAGTGAGCACCTTTCTAACAAGCAAACAACAAAAGTCACTTTGAGCTATTTTACAGTAAATGAGCAAGTCTCAAACTAAGTTATCCTGAGCTACCAAATAAGCATGATTTGCAATAAAAAAAACATAAATAAGCAGGAATAGACAGAGATTAAGCACAACTGAATAGGCAATAAGCTAGCTACAATGATTATGCTAAGAAATGGAATATGAACTCACAACTGCTTCTTGAGCATAACCAAGAGAACCAAGGACCAATGAACACTCCTATAGGTTTCCATAAACCACTAACCCACTGCCATCCTAAATAAACAGTGCTCCAGCTTCTCCTTGCTTCTTTTTGTATTTTTGTTTTATTTTTCAACTAATATTATACTATTTTTTGTATTTTAAGTGATTTTATCTAAGGGCTAATTAAGATGTTGAATAAGCTTAGAAAAGCTTCTAAGAAGCTTAAATTAGCTTATATTATCACTAAACAATAACTTTTAAACTTATACTATGATTATATAAAAAACTTGAATGTGAGCATAAAAACTGAAAATGTGATAAGAATTTGAAATCAAGAACTAAGAACTTATATTAATTGAAGAAGACAAGTTACAATCTAAAGTTTTGACTGGAATACAAGATTACAATAGTTTTGACATAATTAAAACTTAAGCTAAAATCTACACACCCTTCACTGCTCCTCTCTTTTCCATTTATAGCTGCAAATTAGGGTTTCCTTTCTCTTTTGTCTCTTTCCCAGCAATGATCTTGACCGTAGGATGTGTAATTGTTAATCTTGGCCACTTGAGCAATTTGGCACCAAAAATGGTTTTGGCATTTTATCTGTGATACTTGTGCCAGTGGAGATAAATTGGACTGGGGTGTTTGTTTTGAATATCTGTGATGATGAAGGAGGGGGGATAATGGGTGGTGATGATGAGGGTGACAGGTATTGATGGTGTTTGGAGTAGCAGGAACCCGTGAGGGGGTGAGCTGGAAGGTGGTCAAAGGGTCAAAGGGTCAAGGGTTGACTGGGGATAGTATTAAAAAGGTGGGGGTGGGCTGGTGAGTATCTTGGGCCAGGGAATGAAAGTAGGCTTGGGTTGTTTGTGTTTATTTTGTATTTGGATTTTTAGGGTGGTAGTTTGGTCCGTTTGGTTTGTAGTTTAAATAACACAAGGACCAAACTTGTAATATCCTAAAATTGAAGGACCTGAATTGCTTTTTCCAAAAGTTACCATAAGGGTAAAACATGCCAAGGTTGTATAGTATGAGGGTTGTAAATGTTGTTTTCCAATTTTGAAAACCCAGGGACTATATTTGCCATTTTAGAAAGTATAGGGACCAAACATGTAATTTTCCCAAAGTATTCACCCAAGGATCAAATTTGATAACTTTTGACTTTTAAATGCCTTGGGTTGACTTTTCTTTCATTTTAAACCTTCAGGGACTAGTTTTGTCAATTTGTGAAACTTGAGGGACTGAAACTGCCACTTTTGCAAACTTTGTTCATTTTTCATCTGTTTTTAAACATTTTGCATCTGAAACATATAAAACACAATTCCTGGAATATTTTCAGTATTTTGATGCATTTCTGAGTGTTTTTTTGGATGTTTTGGCAGTTCAGATACGATAAAAATGATGAGTATTTACACACTCATCAATCCCCCACACTAAACTATTGCTAGTCCCTAGCAATCTTTTGAGAAAACTTAATGGATTTGAATCTCTTTACCAAAATCCATTACTTCTGGAGTAGGCAAATGTTTCAATTCAAGTAAGAACCATGGTACACCGATAATCATATGATTTTGAGCAAACCACCAGCTTTCAACGGATTTGATTTGTCTTTACCAGAAGCCGTTTGCTTCTGGACTAGCCAACTCTTTGATGGATTACAGTCATCATCTTGGTGAGTTGATTACCAATTATGGCTTTCCAATGCCTTTACCACAAGCCATAACCTTGCGGGCTAGACAACTTTTTACTTTTTTGGATATGGTGAGTTGAACACCATACAATTTTGGGCAAATTGTCAGCCATAAACGGATTTGAGATATCTTTACCAAGAGCCGTTTGCTCCTGGATTAGCCAATCCTTTTGTCGTTTAGACATGGCGGACTGATAACCACAAAATTTTTTGAAATAAAGTGAATTTTTTTGAAAATTTTGGGCCAAAAACGGGGGTACTAGAGGATATAATGTGATAGAATTCGCTAGAATCCCCCCCTTAGAATTGAATATTGTCCTCAATATTCAAAGTCCCGGCTATTATGCCGACTCTTTGAACGTAAAAAGATAATATTATAAGCTAACTGTGGAAATATCATTTTTCATTTTTCACTTTATTTATATGTACATACAAACACACATTTTTTTTTCAAAGATATATACATTGCAAACAGCTGCAGGGGACGGCCACTCATCCACACTAGGGTGTTAGAAAGTAGAAAGAAGTCAGAGACATGGGTGAAAACCCATGTTGTTGCTACTGTTTTTGTTCATCGAGTCGCAAGCTTGACTCGATCCCCGAATTCAATTGTCCTTGGGGAAAGTTTGGAGATCCGGGACAACCATGGATGGTATGTCCTCTCCAAAGTAATGTTTCACACGATGCCCATTCACTTTGAAATTAGGACCGTCATTTTGAGATAACTCGACGGTGCCATAAGGATAAACCTTAGCGATAGTGAATGGACCAGTCCATCGGGTTTTGAGCTTTCCCGAGAAGATCTTAAGTCTAGAGTTGAAAAGAAGGACTTGATCACCAACGTTGAAAACGCGGTTCTTGATTTTTGAGTCATGAATCTTCTTTATCTTTTTGTAACACCCCCAAAATTTGGTACAGCGGAAGACTCAACAAGCTTTCAGGGTGCTACGAGGATTGGTATCCAACACAAGACATAAAAGAACGAGATAAAGTAAACAAGAGAAAAATTCAACCACGTGGGTTTTAAAGTTTACATTTATCCCAAAATCAATCAAAGTCAGGCCCAAAAGAAACAAATATAGGTCCACAATTATTTATCAGAGTTTTAGAAAATAGATCCATAACCAGGTGCCATAGCCAAGCCTCCAATCCAAGCATCCAAGGGCATCACTTAATTACCTGAGAAAACGCGCTAAAAGTCAGCTTTCGCTGGTGAGATCATAGGTTTAAGTTCATAACTAAATCAAGTGGACATATACGCAAAACGCTTGCTAGCTAGACTAGGCCTCAATCATCCAACCAAAATAATCCAACCAAATCTAACCAACCCTATAGGTGCACACTATAGCTCAAATCAATCCAATCAATAGCTTACCTAGCTCATGTCTAGGCCTCGCTCTATAATCAATCCAATAGCTTACCTAGTTCAGGACTAGGCCTCGCTCAATAACCAATCAATAGCTTACCTAGTTCGGGACTAGGCCTCGCTCAACCATTAATCAATAGCTTACCTAGTTCGGGTCTAGGCCTCGCTCTATCCTACCTAGTTCTATAAGCATAGCAAGTTTTAAAATAAACAAAGCGATAATAGTCCACATAAAATAATTTGCACGTTTCTCACCCCATGTATTGAAAACAAAGTTCAAGAGTAAAAGTGGGGCTATGACTCACCTCAAGTCTAGCAATCCGCAAAAGAAATTGATAGATGAAAGACGTAAGCAACTCAAGTAACGGCAACTACAGACTCGGCACTTCCTAACAATATCAAACTCGTTTAGAATCATTTCCTCAAAAATCAAATATTCCCAATCCCGAACGTATTCCATTTAACTTTCCAAAAATATGCATTTCTCGAATTATCTTCATATTAATTTGAAGTTTGACGTTTGGTATCCATATGGGTGGAGGGTCGACACAACACAAACCAAGAAGTCACAACGAAAGAAATAATAAACCGTCTATAGGTCTAATATTAGCCCAATATATTATTTAAATAAATCATCGAAGTTTATCAAATCCGTCGATTTGGTAATCTCCCATATTTATTTACGTAATATATCGTTCCAAGATTATACCCAACCTAAATCACATAGCACAAAGAATACTATATGGTAAATATCGTAGTCCAATAAATTCCCTAGATATATCGTCAAATTTGCCAAATTCGTCAATTTAGCCAACTCCACGAGATATTTAGTAATTTATTATCCTAATACACGTACCACAACCTATGGGCGTCGTAGGATACGATGCCAATTAATATACTCATTTTATATAGCTAAATGAACTCGATTTAACCCGTCGATTAAATAAGTTACGTAGTTATAGAAAATGGATATATTAATCGTCATATATCCGTGACAACACAAAAGTCACATAATAAAGCCCACTTGGACTTAAGTAACCACAACTCCGTTTAACTCGATAAGTTTACCAAATCTATAAAAAGTGATGTTTTATTTATTAATTACCCAACGCATTAGCTCTTGTCATTATTTCTAGTTATTCATTTATCATAATACTCCCGACATTTATTGCACTATTCGCATAGTACAATACTTATCGTTATATTATTATAACGTTTACTCGTGGTCGTTTTATTATTAATATACGCATTTATATATATATATACATACGTTTCTCACGTCTATATACGTATATAAACGATTATATTATCAATAATATTATTACGAGTATTATTTTTAATGTTTGATTTTAAATATTTATCGAGTCATAAGAATTTGGTCACATGTCCGAGTCATCACTCTCGGCTCATAGTCCAAGTCCAAAAATAGAAATAACCAAGTCATAATAAATAATCCAACTCCGTCCAAATCAATCCCAAATCCACGTGCTACAACATTAGGGTCCGACTACGACACCCGACTAACCTATCTTCGTCATCTAATTGACCGTCTCACAATCGGTCCCCAAATCCATACTCGTCAACACAACTTCCACAATATCAAAATTAATTCAATTGCCGAAACCATGAGGTTACGGCCTCAACTCCACTTCAAGCTCAAATATATAAATGAAACAATAAAACTCAAAACCAACAAACATAATAACTCGACAAATATATACTACAACCAAATCGAATACCACTCGTACGGGTCGACCTACCAAGTCAAACCCGGGTCAAAACTACGCCACAAGATGTGTGGGTCCCACCCGAGACCTCTAGGGTCTCGGCTTGCTCTAGTCGAGCCAAACCAACCAAACAGACCACTTGGGTCGTCGGCCACAAAACCAAACAACATCCATGAAAGTTCCAATCAACCAAGAATCATCCAATAATCAAAAATAAAATCCAAACACCCTTAAATCGATAACCATGAACCAAGAATATCAAGAAGCCAAAATAAATCCGAAAATGGCCCAAGCCGAGAGCATTTGCTCTCGGGTACGCCTCGACCCATCAAGAAAAGTAACAACCCGGATACCAAACTCATTATTTCATCCATTTCATCAAAAACCCACTTGAGTTTCATGTGTTTAACCATAAATCCGAAAAAAATAAATAAATTCGTGACCCTTGGTCACATTTTTCACCAAAATACGAGTTGAAACTCGTCTCACCTTCGATTCCAAGACTAAAACGTGAAGAAACCTCAAAAACAAGAAAGATGGTGATGATTTTTGTGATAAAACGAGGTGAAATGGTGAGATTTAGGGCGCGTGTGATAGTAGATCAAGAAGGAAATGAGATGGGGAGTTGATTGGTGGTGGTGTTGATGGTGGTGGAGCGGCGGTGGCAGCCGGATGGAGGGGCGGCGGCTAGGGTTAGGTGATGGGAGGTGACGTATATTGAGAGAGAGAGAGAGAGTGAAATTGGTGAGGGTGTTGTGTGTTTGTGTGAGGCCAAAACCACAAGGACGATTTTTGTATTAAACTCTAAAAAAAACAAATTTTATATTAATAATAATAATATTATTATTAAGGTGGGTGAGGTAACCCGGTGTAATATACGCGGACCAAACCCGAAACTTTTAAAATATACCAACTCTCTCGAACCGAGCTCATTCCCAAATATTTAAAAATCTCACGATACGTTCCAAACTAACATTTAAAATAAATAAAATTTGTTAGGTTATCCTAGTGCCGGAGTCAATGTAGTGCCAAATAATATCTCAAAAATAAATCATCACGAATGAACCAAACCAAACCATTAATTAATAATCATTTTCCATAACTAACTCAAGGTTTAAAAATCACATTCCAACGTTTACAAATCTCATCACAAATAAACTTTTTAAATATTCCAAAAATCATAAATTTTAAAGTAATGCGGGTTTTCAAAACGGCTCCCTAATTTGCCAGTTGTCACACTTTTCCTTGTAGATCAAAAAGTTCTCGTAAGCTTAATCACGAAGTTCATTTAATTCATTCAATTGAACTTCCGATGATCACCCGCAGTTTTGAGGTCAAAATTTGCATGCTTGAGGGCCCAATAGGCTTTATGCTCAAGCTCGATCGGTAGATGGCACGCTTTCCCGTACACAAGATAGTAAGGCGTACACCCGATGGGTGTTTTGTAAGCCGTACGGAAAGCCCAAAGTGCATCATCTAATTTATCCGACCACGATGCACGATTTTCACCAACGGTTCTTTCCAAAATTCTCTTGATGCCTCGATTGGAAACTTCTACTTGTCCACTTGTTTGAGGGTGGTACGCAGTAGAAAGACGGTGAGTTACACCATACTTTTGCATGACTTTATCGAATTTGTCATTGCAAAAATGCATACCACGATCACTGATTATAGCACGTGGAGTTCCAAATCGAGCAAAAAGAGCTTTCAAAAACTTCACAACAACTTGGGCATCATTTATGGGTAAAGCTTTCGCTTCCACCCATTTTGACAAATAGTCAACAGCCACGAGTATGTATTTGTTTCCATGAGATGACGGAAATGGCCCCATAAAATTGATGCCCCATACGTCAAAGATTTCACAAACTTGAATTGCATTTTGTGTCATTTCATTCTTTTGTGAAATATTCCCGTGACGTTGACAAGCGTCACAGGATTTGACCAATTCTTGGGCATCCTTATAAATCGTGGGCCAATAGAATCCGGAATCAAACACCTTTTTGGTGGTATAGTTAGGATTATAGTGTCCCCCCGTGGGTTCAGTATGGCAAGCCTTGAGAATGTCATTGGCTTCCTGTCTATAAGCACACCGCCGGATGACTTGATCCGCACAGATTTTGAAAAGGTAGGGGTCGTCCCATAATTAATGTTTCACATCTTTAAAGAACTTGTTCTTTTGTTGGGACGACATCCCTTTCACAACAAAGTTACCCGCATGGTAGTTTGCAAAATCGGCAAACCATGGGGTAACAGAATCTCCACGAAAGGCAACCGCATTGAGTGTCTCGAGAGGGAATGTTTCATTAATTTCCTTCCTTTCGAAGACATCTTGGTGGGGGTTTTCCAAACGGGAGAGATGATCAGCAGCTAGGTTCTCAGCTCCTTTTTTATCACGAATTATAATATCAAATTCTTGCAGGAGGAGAACACAACGAAGTAGCCTCGGCTTTGCATCTTGTTTTGCAAATAGGTACTTCAAAGCCGAGTGATCCGTATACACTATGCTTTTGGTCAATATCAAATATGACCGGGATTTTTCAAAGGCATACACCACAGCTAATAATTCTTTTTCAGTGGTGGTGTAATGACTTTGAGCCTCGGTCATTGTTTTGCTTGCATAGTGTATAGGCTGAAAGTGTTTAGATCTGCGTTGCCCCAAGACTGCCCCTATTGCATAATCACTAACATCACACATAAGTACAAAGGGCAAGTCCCAATCGGGGGCAACAAGAATTGGTGCCTCAGTAAGCCTTTTCTTTAGAGTTTCAAAAGCTTCTATGCACTCAGGTGAAAAGATAAAAGGAGCATCCTTCTCGAGGAGATGGGTCATAGGCCGGGCGATTTTTGAGAAATCTTGAATAAACCTATGATAGAAACCGGCATGACCCAAAAAGCTCCTAATACCTTTGACGGTAGTGGGATGAGGTAATTTTGCAATGACATCAATTTTGGCTTTGTCAACCTCAATCCCATTCTTTGAAATTTTATGGCCGAGGATAATGCCCTCTTTGACCATAAAGTGACTCCCAATTTAGACATAACCTTGTGTCTTCACAAAGTTTGGGCATGTTGTCTAAATGGGAGAGACATGATTGAAACGAATCCCCAATGACCGAAAAATCGTCCATAAAGACCTCCATAGTTTTCCCGATCATGTCGGAAAATATGGCCATCATACATCTTTGAAACATGCCCGGAACATTACATAAACCAAATGGCATACGTTTATAAGCAAGTGTTCCATAGGGGCACGTGAAAGTGGTCTTTTCCTGATCTTGTGGATCAATGGGAATTTGAAAGTAACCCGAGAAACCATCGAGGAAGCAATAGTACTCATTCCCCGCTAATCTCTCGAGCATCTGATCCATAAAGGGCAGAGGAAAATGGTCTTTGCGGGTGGCGTCATTTAACTTATGATAGTCAATGCAGACACGCCAACCCGTAACCGATCGAGTTGGAATCAACTCGTTTTCCTCGTTAGTGACAACAGTAATGCCACCCTTTTTTGGAACGCAATGTATTGGGCTAACCCAAGGACTGTCCGAGATAGGGTAAATCAATCCGGCATCAAGAAGTTTTAAAACTTCTTGTTTGATGACCTCATGAATTTTTGGATTCACCCTTCTTTGTTGTTGGACTGCTGGTTTGAAGTCATCCTCCATTAAAATCTTGTGGGTACAAAATTCAGGGTCAATGCCCTTGATGTCGGAGAGTCTCCAAGCAATTGCTTGTTTATGTGACTTCAGAACCTTTATTAGAGCAGCCTTTTCCTCAACACTTAAATCTTTAGCAATTATGACGGGTAATTTATCATCACCCTCCAGAAATGCATATTCAAGATGAGGTGGCAAGTCCTTAAGTTCAACCACCGGAAAGTCATCAGTTTTCTCAACATTTTTGACTTCCTCTTTATGAAGTATTTGTGGTAGAACAGGAAGAGGAGAGGGATCTTCATTTAGTAATTTCTCAAGTAAGAGAATATCCCTCTCAGGGTCAATCTCTAGTTTTGTCAATTTGTGAAACTTGAGGGACTGAAACTGCCACTTTTGCAAACTTTGTTCGTTTTTCATCTGTTTTTAAACATTTTGCATCTGAAACATATAAAACACAATTCCTAGAATATTTTCAGTATTTTGATGCATTTCTGAGTGTTTTTTGGATGTTTTGGCAGTTCAGATACGATAAAAATGATGAGTATTTACACACTCATCACTTATTCTGTAGTTTGGCAGATTGGAGTCTAGACGCCAGGAATGCATAGTTCAAGGCATCCCCTGCGGAATATATGCCCAGCCCCCCAAATGCAAATGGTAAGGTAGCCAGCCTCCATTGCCAATCACCAAATCCAGGCCCGGAAGCAGTAACAATACGTTCTACAGAAGAACGCAATGCCACATCAAATGCAACTTGAGCACGCTCAAAAACCCTAGGAGAACATGTGCGCATAGAGAAATATAACTTTGAAATGCCGGCACAAGCGCGAAGGAGCAACAACTCACATTGAGGGTCCTTAAGCTTAGCAATAGCCTCCATGAGCTCAATGGTTTTAGCAACCCGTTTCATAACGAGCTCATTACTGCACTCAAAGTCCATACTAACAGGTCCACCTAGTAATTTAACACCATGTAGTTGACGAGCAATTTTAGGCGGGAAGACACCTGCAAGCATGCTTCGGCAATCCTCCTTAGGCCAGAAAACCTCAGTCTTATCCACATTGAGGTGCAGGCCGCGCCGAGGCCCTTCCACCATAATAAGCTCTAAAGCCTTCCCCACGACCAACGTATCTCCGATAATAGTGCCATCATCTAGATACCAGGCTTGAAGGGACAGACTGAAAGAGTTTCTAATCTTACACACCAAGGGATGCAACACCAAGGCAAAGGGAAGAGGTCCAAGTGGATCACCTTGCTGCACACCTTGGTGTGACCAAAGCGTGTATTCCCCGTAATATAGTCTAGCCGGTATGGAGTAACAAAATTTCACCCAACGTGAAATAACGGGGCAACGCAGGCGAACCTCCTGTAACATAACCTCCCGGTCCACCAAATTGAAGGCATTTTTGAAATCCACCAATAACATCGATAGACCCTCCTCATCACCACGATCTTCAATAAACCTATTCACGGCATGAAGGATAGCCTCTCCCCCCCCCCCCCCCCCAGGTACCCCAACACCAAACTGAAGATCATTTAAATAGCCGTCTAAGGAGTGGCCGATCATAGAAGCACCTACCTTGGAGACTAAACGCCTCCAGATCGTTCCCACAGCAATGGGACGGATGCCACCCCCGGGCTTGATCAGCGGTGTGAGGGGAGCACTAGCAATATACTCGCCCAGTGCCCTCGGGCATTTGCCATCAAGAAAAAGATTTATCACATGGGTGATAGAAGTGATTAACTTATCAGAAATAGCCACAGCAGCACCACTAAGACAGTCTAAAAGGTGTTGTGCATGCAAATCATCACGACCACAAGATGTACCACGAGGGAAACTCTTGATCATATCAAGAACCACATCAGGGGATGCATTGAGGTTAGGATGATCAATAGGTGTATCTGGTAAAGAAGGGGCAGACTTAAAGGGATGCTTGGCCTTTAGGTCTTCAAGAGTAGTGTCATTATAAGGAGCAACACCCGAAGAAGAAAGAACTCTGACTGCCGCAGTATAATGACCGTCACAAATCTTCCTCCTGCATTGCTTGACATTACGCTCACCCAAATCCAAGTTTTGCTCGGCACTAGTAGACCATGCAAGGGGGGATTCAGCTAAAATCTCCCTAGCAAGTTGCAAACTTCCACCAGGCGTGCTCCAAGATCGAATGGCATTAGTAATACATTCTTCTTGGCGTTGGCGCTTGATGACGGACCTACACTCCATGTTACTCCTCGGAGTAAAGGCTTTAAGGAGACAAATAGGCAAGACTAGCATGCTAACCCAACAAGAAATGTCTTCAGGTGTGCAGATCACCTTATCAAGAGCTCCTTTCAACACGCGAGAGAATCCCAAACGATACTTAGGAGGAATGGATTTGATAGTATGTCCCCCTTTAGAAAGCAATGTGTCAAGTAAATGTAGGTCAAAACCATAATGCTCCTCCAAACCGGGGTCTTCAACATGAGTAAGTTCAGAGGAAGGAACTTGTGGTTTGGCGAGATCAAATAATACAAACCTGACAACACCATCTCCACAATCAGGGGGAGACACAACATCAGAGCCATGCCGACACTTAGAGCGAAAGGTATGAGTCTTAAAACAACCCCCGCATAACCAAAGCCCCATGCGTTTCAACGTGACCTCAGCAGCCTCAAAGACAGTACGATTAGTAGACAAGGAAAGTTTAGTGTTAGCAAGCGCATCTCCACTGAAATGACGATCGCGAAGATGAGAGATCAAGTAGGTTTTGGTGAGCCCATTGCCACTACCGTCCTGACAGCCATTTAACGCCGCAATGGGACAGTGAAACCGTATGATAGCCATAGCAAACGGCCGGTTTTCCAAAGTCAAAACACGAGTAGAATAACCGGTTTCCAAAGTCTTATTATTATTATTATTATTATTATTATTATTATTATTATTATTATTTTGCAAAATGATTAAATGAATTGTTAATTTTAGACGGAAAAAGTTTAAAAAAATACATGTTTGAGTATTTTTCGTTTTTAAGAAAATACTTTATAATTTGAAATGGTCAAAAGTACAATAAACTATTAAGCTTAAAAAGGTGTTTGTTTTAAAGTTGGTCTTATATTTTATAAGCTAGATTTTTCGGTTTGTTTTGAAGCGTATTTACTTATATTTTAATCTTAGATTGTGTATAATGGTCACATTTTGCATCATAAATCTATAGGTCTTAAAATAAGCTAGAAAAGTAACTTATCAAACATAAGCTAAAACGACGTGAACTCGTTAGTTTGAAAGTAACCTTAAACAAAACCTCTTAGAATGAACCGTGAAAAACTTTGTTAATGGACATGTCCCCTTATGGGAGATTAAGATAGATAACTTTAAGACAAATAGAAAATGGATGGATAATGAATTTGGGATGGATAGAGTTTTGTATTTTTCGCAAAAGATAATACATTGCTTATTTGCACAATTAGCCAAAAGAAAAACACTTAAAAAAACGTTACATAAGCTGATTTTCATATTCCTTCAACAAGAGCGATTACCAATTACTTTTTTTTCATTCAACATCAACCATTTGTTTGTAAGTTTATTGTTTTTTCTCTCAAACTTTGCCAAGAATGTTGACACATTAGTAGCAAAAAATGAACACTGTTGTTCAAAAAGTTAATCAACTATACTTCATACACTACTAAATATTGGTAATAAGTGGAGGCATAGCTTAGCTCTTAACTGGAATGAACGAATATGTAGCAACGGGCTCTGTTTAGTTTTTACTATAGTAGTAGCGATCTTGCCATCTTACTGTAAATTCATTTACTTACTCAGTTCTGGTTATTAACAAACTTGAGTATTGTATGGATACGGTAATTAGTCCCCTTTAAGTATAACGTCTAATGTTCTTTAGCGTATTTGCATAATGTTGGTGTAATCCAGATCATGAATTAGTATAGTTGTTTTATGATTTATATGATTATCGCACATTTGATACGAATATACATGCGGTATAACAAATTGTTTGTGTCACGTTTGGTGTTTACAATATAGTACTACATCTCTGCATATCTTGTATAATAAAAGAATTGCATCATTTCGGAGTGATTTTGGCAAAAATATATAGACCAATCAGGTTGTTCAATTTTGACACGTGACAAAATCAAGTAATGTGATTGGTTAATAAAAGGGTTAATTCCATATATCCCATTTTGAACCCTTTAAGGTCATATTACCCAATCAAAACTCATAATATATATATATATATATATATATATATATATATATATATATATATATATATATATATATATATATATATATATATATATACTCAATTTAAACACAAAGTTTGTCATATCCACCCATTTTATTATTATAAACCAATCAAAACCTAGTTCACATTATTAAATTCCCATTATACACTTCATAAAAACACATAGCCAAATTATAACAAACATGTACAAATGAGTCAGATAAGGCTATTTGAAAGTGGTCATGGTTCAAGAAATTTCTATTCAAATTTGACTGACCACTATAAAGTTACCAACATTTTTTGCCCCATTACAATTGCAAACTGATAGCCAACTATTCAAGGGTTGCATAGTGGTAAAAGGGCTTGTAACTATCAATTTAAAATGTCTGGGGTCTCAAGTTCAATTCCTGCTAGGTGCCAACAACCTTGAAGTGGCCACGCCAACCTCCTGAAAAGGTCAAAAACTATGGTTTGAGTTTGTATGGCAGTAGGATTTAGTCGGTCAAAAAGTCAAAAACCATGGTTACAAGGCAAAAACTTAATTTGACCTCTATTGTATAGTTTTGTACTTGTACGTCCTATCATCATATCTCATTCATATTCAAATATATTTTGGATTCTACAAAATCCAAAAGGTTATGATTCACTTTTGATTAAAAGTATAAAAGAATTTGCTATTGGTTATTAAGAGGGGTAAATTCACTTTTGATTAAGTGATTAACTGTAAAACAAAATTTGTTATTGGGTTCCCTTAAATTAACTTTTACTCTAATAAAAAGTAAAAATTACAACAAGAGCATATGTGTCAAAAATCTGAAAAACAAAACTGCAAAAAAGCGCCCCTTGTTTTATAAAACTTTCAGGGTCAAAAAGCAATCCCCTTTTTATCCACACAACCAAAAACCCTTCCCACATCAATTCCTTCCTAGAACCCGAATCAGCAATTGCAAAAAAGTCAAATTAGGTGTTGGCTGTTGTTTTACATTTCAGTAGAATCAAATATCCATGAGATTCTAATAAGGTAAATAAAATTTTATAAATAATTAGTGTGTTACAATTTATATTATCGATATGGGTTTGTTTTAAAATTGCGATTGTTCATATTGGGTTTTGATTTTCGTTAGTTTAGTTGATGAATTAAGGTGTTTATTACTGGTTTATATATGTATGCACATCAACTGTTTGTTTTTATGCCTCAATGAAACAGATTGTTTGGTTAGTCGCCCAAACTTTTTTTTTGTCTGCAATTCTATTACGCGCGTAAACAACGACCAGCACCTGTATCTAAGAACCTATTACTGCAGTAGCCATTGAAATTCTTGTGTATCATTTTAGCCCAACTGGAAATCTTTATGGTGAAATATCCCATTTCTATTGTTTGTTTGTTTGTTGTAGAATAGATAAATGTGTTATACAGATTATTTCTTTACTTCTATAGGAGTATGCTGCAAGTGTTAGGTATTTTATTTAATTTTATAGATAGATTAAATAGGCTATAAGGATGGTCGGTAAGTTGACTGCAATTGCCCTCATTGGTGCCCGCTGGCCCTATGGACCTATAAGAATCCCTTCGATTATATAAATCACCATTGAATATTTAAAATCGTTATGCAACCCAGTCTGTTTTATGTTTGCTACTTATCATTAGTTTACATTACAAGCTTAAGCTTTGAGTTTCCTAATTACTTTTTGAATGTATATGCGCATGTTAAGACAGGGTCCTTATTTCTGAATGATATCCGTAAGTTATGAAATCATCCAGTGTCCTGTAATATGTGCATATATTTATTTATGTATGTCAGGTGGCAGTGACCAGTGACCACCCCTTTCAATTTCCCTCTGCTCCAATTGATGGGAGCTCCTTTATATGGGAAACAAGCATGTCCTTAAGGTTCATAGCAAGGTGCGTTTTAGACATACAATATGATATATTTCAGAATGTGCATTGTTGGCTACTATTTCCCCATATTTATTAACCTACTATAAATTTGGAATGATACATTTTAGTACATTTTAGTACTTTTGGGTCAAATGTATCAAAATTCAACAAAAGTTTTAGAAGCTTACAGAATTGGTGCAAAAATCCATCTCTATTAATACGTAAACATTTGTTTTACTTTACCCAAAGAAAAAGTATATCTCTATTAATATATAAACATAACCCCAAATTGACCCCTTCCTAATTAAATGGGTCAAAGTTGCTACATTAATTATGTATATAAACGATGTGGTATTTAAAGCACTTAAATCATATAAGAATCATTGTCATGTAGGTATTCTGAAGTTAAACCATTCGTTTGAAATTCGTCGCGAGAATGTTTTTGAAGATAGGTCATGGGAATTGAAATATTAAGTGCGCCCCATATAAATGAGGATACTTTCTTTGTATGCCGAAAAGAATGAATGATAATTTGTTGTCTCCAAAGGACTTATTGGAGTAGGAAGTATGAACGACCAACGACCCTCCAAGATCTGCAACTTAAGAATGCAGCTTATCTCCACACTATACTCAAAGCAACAGAAGGTTTGCCTTGAAGTATGTTTAAGGTATGGCTTTTGTCTTTATTTTTTTTTCAGTTATTCACCAATTTTAGTTAGGATTCTAAGGGGCAGCAAAGGTTGGGGTAGAATTTCACCCAAAAATTTCGAAGGGATTTTACGGCGATATGTTGGCAAGTTACTTCTCAGAACCTAATGAAAACCACATTTGAGTGAACTTGAGTGGCTTCACTTATGTGTGGGCTTAATTTGACACGTATGGTTTACTGGCTTGGTTAATTATTTGTGGTTTTGGAAAGGATTAGTTCAGCTTGGACTTTTTTAGATTTAATGAATGACGTTTGAATGACAGATAATGCAATTTAATAGTCAACCTCTAAGCGTGGATTTAACATCCAGCACTAATGTTATTTCCAGCGAATCAATAGCATCTTATTGACTATCAAACGAGTCATTGGTTTAACATTGAAGTTGTGAACATCTTTTGTCATTTTTCCTTGATTTTTATACTGCATGTAGTTTTATACCTATTCTAATCATCCGAACTGTTTCAGTTTCGAATTAATGTTTAATGTTTACCCATTTTACAGGCTAAAGATTAAAGGTAAAAATAACCTGAATCGAACAACTTTCTTGATAGCATAACTTTAGTATATACTAGTTGTCCATGTTCATGTGGAAGGAAAAGCTAAGCGTGATTATTTTATGTTGTAAGTATTTTTGTTGCGTTAAAGTATTTGTTTGTTGTACAGTCAGATTTGCATTTTGGTTTTTCAGTTATTATCCGTTTTCACTTTTCAAATTTTCACTTGATGCAGGTTTAATGTCACTTGAGATGGAGTTTTTGAGGTACAATAAAAGAACTCACTCAAGTTTTAAATCCTTCAAAAGTGTGAAAATGCCACGGAAAGGTTTAATGACACAAGATTTGAGTAAGTTGGATGTAACGAAAAGACATCCACTCTTTCCAGAGTTATATCTCGAAAATCTACGAATAAATACAAGTAATAAAGGCAGGTTATTCTGAATTTCATAAAATTTGAATGTATTTAGATAATATTGCAGTTGTACTAAGTTATTTTCGGCGTTCCCAAAATCAACAATCGCCGTACCGAAGTCTACTAGTTCGGCGTACCAAAACAAATCGGTACAGCGTACCAAAATGAATTGGTACAGCGTACCAAAATGAATTGGTACAACATACCTAAACGAATTGGTACAAAAAACCAACTTTTAACCAATAATTACTCAACTAATTTAATTTTATTCACTTATATTAAAATCCCAAACAATCTTTTGATTATTAATATATCATATGGATATTTAGCTTATACTTATCGTAATGTAGAATTTTAATATTATTATTAATATGGTACATTGTACCGAATTGGGTACATCGTACCAAACTTTATGGTACAACGAACCAAAGCGTACCGTAGCGTTCCGAAATGAGCCTACCCCCCGTCGTACCATATTTTAGGGACCTAGCGTTTCCCATTCCCGTTCCCGTACCGAAGCGACCCGCGTTTCATGTGACTATGGTACTAACAGTTTTGTTGTCCATCTTAACAGATAGTCCTCTTTATGATGTGCCCGAGTTTGAAAAGAGTAAGATGACACTCATAAGACATGTGCCATTTGCTGACTGAAAGTAAGTAACCAGATCTTCCAAACTTGCTCTCAGAAAATTTATTATTTTTGGGACAATTTACATGAAACGGGTCACTTTTGGTTAGTTTTTATATATAATGGGTTAAGTGGGAAATAAATAAAATGAAAAGCAATAGATTACAAGAAAACGGGTTGAAGAAGTCCAGTTGGTGGTTTGTGACTGGTGCACAGGGTATTTGGATACAGTAAAACTTTTAGTTCTGTGACAATGAGGAAAATAGGTGTTTGGATTCTGGTATAGTTTACTATGGTTTTACTTCTGCGAGAAATCATTCTATGAATACTTTATACATGTGCGTTATGCTTAATCTTCAACTTCGTATATCTGTATCAGGTTTGAGAATCGCGATCAAAAGTAGTAGCTTGGTTAAGCATTAGCTCGGGCCAGAATATTGCCTGATCTTCACGTTTAGTTGAAACAATTAATGTAGTAGCATTATTAAGAAAGTGGTGAAGTAGATTAACTGCTTACTACGCGAACTCGTGAAGGATGGATTGCAATAAGGATGAAGCCACAAGGGCGAAAGAAATCATTGAATGTAAAGGGTGCGAAGAAATTTAAAGGCCCAAAATTTGTTTCCTGGTCTGGAGGGTATTTCCCAACTATTAGCAGTTCTTGGTGTGAACCCGTTAGCAGATGATGATACTGTGAAGAAACATTATAGGAAACTAGCTTTATCACTTCATCCCAATAAGAACAAGTCCTTAGGTGCAGAAGGGGCATTCCAGCTCGTTTCTCTAGCATGGAATCTGTTATCTGATAAAGACAAAAGATTGGCACATGATCATAAAAGGCATGCTCATTTTTTGAAGCAGAGGTTGCGGACCATTTCACGCGACCGAGATTCCACCACCAAATATCAATGCTTATTCAGAAGTTGTGGGAATTTCACAAGGAACGGGAAATAACATTTCAGCCCCAGAAACGTGTAAGATAACGGGTATTGAGGCTGGTTATGGTACAAGCTCCCAGCGGGGTCCACTAAAAAGGGATCGAGAAGAAGCTGGACTAGGCACTAATATAGAGGAAGCTTTGCGAAAAAAGATATCTAAAAAAGAAGCTAAATCTCCATCTAAGAAAATCAAATCTATTAAAACAAAGCAAGACATTAACGGGTTTGATGCAATTAAGAAAAAAGGGCCAATCAAGAATCAACTTATAAAGAAGGCGACTACGGAAATAAAGAAGAAACTGGACGAATGGAGTACAGAAGCCGAAAAAGTTGCTGACTTGGCAAACGGCTTCACAAAGAGTAATGGGCTGACGTCCCAGATCCAGATTTTCATGATTTCGATATAGAAAGAAGTGAAAAGTGTTTCAAAGAAGGTCAACTCTGGGCTGCTTATGATGATCGTGATGGGATGCCTCGGAACTATGCCATAGTTCACAAAGTAATTTCTTTGAACCCGTTTAAGATGAAAGTATGCTTAGCTCAAAACCTAACAAGAACCACTTCCGTTTCCCGGGTTCCTGGAAGCATTCGGCGAGTTTCAACCAGGAAAACATGAAATCGTTACCTCCCCAAACTATTTTTCTCACAAAGCTAGCTTTACAAAGCAGAGAAACGGTAACATTCGTGTTTTCCCTAAAAAGGGAAGTATTTGTGCTCTGTACAAATACGATAAAACACAGGATACCATCAAACGTACTTACGAACTTGTGGAAGTTGACGAGTCCAGTGAAGAAACAGGAGTTACCGTCACACCACTAGTCAAAGTTGCAGGATTTAAAACAGTGTTTCACCGACATCTTGACAGCAAAGAAACAAAAGTCATCCCGGAAAAAGACTTTCTTAAAATATCTCACCAAATACCTTCATACCTGCTCACGGGTCAAGAATCTGCAAAAGCTCCAAAAGGTTGTCTAGACCTCGACCCTGCAGCTATTCCTCCCGAGTTTCTTCATGTTTTAACAGATGTTAAGGAAGCGGATGCAATGGATATCGACAATGGTCCAAGTGCTGATGGTGTTTGTTCCATTTAGGTACAAAATTCGTGAACTTGGTTTGGTTTTTTGGGTTGTTGGATGGAAAAATAGGTAACATGTAGTGTGCATTATGCAGTTGGAACTTCTGCTTAAAGGGTTGTACAACTCAGTTTTTGTTAGATGCTGCTGTTATATCTTGACTTTATCTAGAAATGTTTCTTTTGTACTTTTTGAATTCAAACATTGACAGTTACTAAGGAAAATGGAGGAATGTTTTGGTACTTAATGTTGTTTTTTGTCTGCTTATATTATAAAGTGAATCAACTTGACTTAAATCTTAGGCCGGGTGTAATGGTCACATTTCCACCACTTAATAGCCATAGTGGTGACCACTTAGTCAAACACATAAAAAGTCTCACTTTATACGACATACCTCACATACTAAAAATGGGTAGTGTACCACATTAGGTGGTCTGCACCACCGAACCAACCCCAAAAGGCACCTTGGCGCACGGTGGATGGCAGGTCGTAGTGGCGGATGGCGCGTGATAGAGGCTCGCAACGGGTGGTGGAGGCCTCTATTACATTCGGTCTTAAAATTTTTAAAATCTCACTTGAAGGATTTAACCCAATAAAAAAATGTGACATCTCCCGATTAAATAATTGAGGCATTTATTCCGGTTCTTGCTTAGTTGAAATGTCTTCCTTTTTTTATATATAAAAAACTAATGAGTTGTTGAAATGTCTTGCATAATGGTGCATTTGCTTAAGCTTATTTTTGAGCTACTAAGCTTAAATGATTTTGTTTACGTTTAATAAGCTTACTTTTTTTAGCTTATTTTAAATTTTATTGGCTTATCAAACATAAGCTGAAACCACATGAATTCGTAAGCTTAAACAAAATCCATTAGTATGAACTATGAAGAACTTTGTTAATGGACATGTCCACTTATGGCAGATTACGATGGATGAAAACAATTATACGTAATCCGCTACTATTAAATATTAGGAATAAGTGGAATTGTTTGATTATTGCCACTCACACGCACACCCAAATTCTAACATCATTTGATGAAGAAATGAAGGCTGACTGCCGTATGTGTGTTATATATATATGTAACATTATAAAAACCATAAATGTTTCCTATAAAATGATATAATGAGCCATGACCCAATTCATCATCACTCCAAACAAAATTTTGTTTAAGTCTAAAAGTGAACTCATATAAAATGGCGGAGCTAGAAAAATTTTCGTGAGAGGGCCGAAACAAATTTTTTTAGGTAAATACATTAAATGGGAGGGCCGAAATAAAAATTTTCCGGAAATATATATGAAATCGCAAATAAATACACTAACGGGCTTAGACCAAAGGGGGCCGGGATGCTCCCCGGTCCTCACATAGCTCCGCCCATGCTTATATTATTTATTTATTTATTGTTAAAATATAGGATAAATGATATGAAGATTAAATTTAAGTAAAGCTGTACTTAAATATTATGCAAACAAATTATCAGAAGAGACCATCCCACTACCCACTTAACCAAACTGAACAAAAAATGTTTAGTTTTGACATGAGGTAAAAAAAAGCACCTCCTTTTTATATGAGGTAAAAATGTGGCAATTTCTTTACTGTCTTTTCAACTGCCACTTTTATATATATGAGGTAAAAAAAGCTTAGACAAACTGATTAAATACAGGAGATACAAGTCCTTAATGCATATAAAAAGGGGACAAAAGTGTTTAGTCGGACAAAATTGTATAGTTTTTACTGTCTTTTCAATATATGAAATAAAAAGTTGTTTTTTTTAAACAGTCAAAAGAGAGCTACTAATAGTTGACCTAGCTAGGTCTAGATTATCTTACATCTTTAATCTTTCGACATGAGTTTCACCATTTCTAAACTTAGATCGCCCAAGATGTAAAAGAGATCACTCAACATGTTGCCTAGACTATTCTATTTTGCTCATCACGTCACCTAGCATACCAAGTCACTTACAAGTTAAAATTTCATTTTGGTAATAAAGATAGGCCAAGTTCATTTTCGTAAGCTGGTACTATAATTAGTTCACTTAAAAAATTCTATCTTTGCATTTACATATTGAAAAGGTAAAGTATTGTTCTTATGTTATGGCGAACCATAAGTATTTTTTTAATAATTTATCTCCTTAACCTTTTAAAATATATATAATAAAATTAAGCAAATCATTCAACTGCCATTTATACTTTCTTACAAAATATGAAAATTTTCCATATTCTTCATTCAAATACTATATTAATTCTCCATAAAATGTCTAGAGTTTTGAGTGTTATTTGATGATGTTATACGTTCTATTTCACTTACAATTACTTGTCTACGTTATATGCAATATAAGTGTAGTCTTCCATCTCCCAAGTCTTCTTAAAAGTCGATTATACATGGAAAATAGTTATTAATGTGATAAGCTTTCCTATCCCAAGTCTTGGTCAAGCTGAGAAGGAATGTGTGGATGATAGACCATAGGTTAAATAATTAATGTGATAAGCTTGCATATCCGGATATCCCAAGCCTTCTAAAAAGTCTTGGCCTAGATGAAAAGGAATTTGTGGAAGCTATTCATTTCACCACTTGCACACTTACATGTCACAAACTGATAACATGCAAAAACCGAGTATATATAAAAAGCCAATACCTGTTATAATTTTAAGTAAATTTCCAAAAATGAAGTCAACACAAGCAATAATTCACTTATCATCTTCCTCTCTTATTTCTTTTCTCTTTTTCGGTCTCGTGATAACATGTCTTACTTCCGCCAACGTCTCCGCTTCATATGGCGGTAATGAGACTGATTATCACGCATTGTTGTCATTTAAGTCAAAGATCACCCATGATCCATACAAAGTTCTAACCTCATGGAACCATTCCTTTCATTTCTGTGACTGGAGTGGTATTTCATGTGGAAAGCGGCACAAACGAGTGACAGCTTTACTGTTTCGAAGGGCTTAGAAGGCTCACTGTCTCCTCATGTAGGAAACCTCAGCTTCCTCCGTAAGATTTCTCTCTGGAACAACAGCTTTCAAGGAACCATTCCTCATGAACTTGGTCGTCTATCCAGGCTACGTCATCTTTATCTTGATGAAAACAAATTCAGTGGAGTCATTCCAACAAACTTGTCTGGTTGTTCTAACCTCGAAGACCTTTGGCTCAATCAAAATGAGCTAACTGGAAGCATACCCATGGAGATAAATTTACTCTCGAAACTTGCTGTCCTTTCAATTAACTATAATAAGTTAACAGGTGGAATCCCACCTTTCTTGGGGAATATCACATCAATGGAAAGGTTTTCTGCTAGTGGGAACCCGTTTGGTGGGAGAATACCAGATACCTTGGGTCATTGGAAAAGCTTGACGCATTTTGACTCTGGTGGGTGCAACTTATATGGAAGTATCCCTCATTCCATTTTCAACCTCTCACTCCTAGGTAATCTTTCCTTAGCTGAAAATCACCTCACTGGTAGTCTTCCGAATCTTGAGTGGCTTCAGTTACGGGGTAACGAACTGACCGGAGTTCTTCCACCATCTCTTTCTAATTGTTCTAAATTAGGATTTCTTGAAATGAGCAACAACAGTTTTAGTGGGAAGTTGACTGTTGACTTTTCAAAACTAAGAGATATTTATAGAATTATATTACAGAATAACAACTTCCATGGACGCGGAGAAGCTGATGACATGAGGTTTATTGATTCTTTGAATAACTGCACCAAATTAGAAGATTTAATTCTTGTAAATTGCATCCTTAGAGGAGTGCTTCCGATATCAATTGGCAATCTTTCTGATCAACTCAGAATTCTCGCTTTAGGAGACAATCAATTATTTGGAAGCCTTCCTTCAAGTATTGGTAGTCTAGTTGGTTTGACTGCTTTAGAGTTAGGAGCAAATCGATTCAAAGGAAAGATTCCCAGTACCATTGGAAAACTTAAAAAGCTACAATTTCTTGATCTATATAGCAATCAATTTTCAGGGCCTATCCCTGATGCCATCGGGAACCTATCATTGTTGAATGAACTTTATTTACATTCCAACAAATTAGAAGGCCATATTCCATCAAGCCTTGGAAATTGTAAAGAACTTAATTTGTTAAACCTTAGAGACAATAGACTCGGTGGTAAAATACCCAAGCAACTTCTTCAACTCCCATCACGAACTGTTGGTTTAGATCTTTCTCACAACGGCCTGTATGGTTCAATTCCATCAGAGATTAAAGACCTCAAGATGATGAACATTCTTGATTTATCTCACAATAATTTATCAGGCAACATTACTAGTAGCCTTGGTGAATGCATTAGCCTTACATGGTTAAACCGTGGCAACAGATTTCAAGGCGTAATACCATCTTCATTCAGTTCCTTGGGAGGATTGGGGGTACTCGACATTTCTGAAAATAACTTATCAGGTAGAATTCCAAAATTTTTAGAGAAATGGAAATCCTTAGAGTATTTGAACCTATCCTTTAATGATTTTGAGGGTGAAGTACCGGTTGTAGGAGTGTTTGCCAATGCAAGTTTATTTTCGGTTTTGGGGAACAATAAGCTTTGTGGTGGTTTGGTTACACTTGAGTTACCCAAATGTAAGGAGACGGGTAGTAAGAAAAAAAGGTTTCCTTTCTTCATATTTGTCATTGTGATTGCACCGACGTTGCTCGTCGTATTATGTTGTGTGTATCTTTTGTGTAAGAAGAAATGCAATAGTCAACCATCTGAGTCATCAGGGAGTGAACGGTTCATGAAAGTTTCATACGGTCAACTTCTCAAGGCTACTGATGGCTTCTCTGGAGCAAATTTAATTGGAGAGGGTGGGTTCAGCTTTGTCTATAGAGGGATCCTCAATACCAATGATGTTGCAGTCAAAGTTCTGCATCTTCAAAACAAAGGAGCTCACAAAAGTTTTATAGCAGAATGTGAAGCATGGAGGAATATTCGGCACCGTAATTTGTTGAAGATAATAACTTCATGTTCGAGTACTGATTTTTTGTTTAATATTCGGCACCGTAGTTTTATAGCAGAATGTGAAGCTGGTTTACGAGTTTATGCCCAATGGAAGTGTACACGATTGGCTTCATTCAAGTGCATATAAATCGAAACTCAACCTTCTTCAAAGAATAAATATTCTTAGAGATGTTGCCATTGCACTTGATTATCTTCACAATCGCTGCCAAACAACGATTGTTCACGGTGACTTGAAGCCAAGTAACATTCTACTTGATGATGATATGGTGGCTCATGTTGGAGACTTTGGCTTAGCACGACTACTTGGTACAGACTTAAACCAAAACAGCTCAACCGGGGTTAAAGGAACAATTGGTTATGCACCTCCAGGTAATTCCACTTCTATTCCATGATGCTTATATTACAGGTTAAAGGTTGTAAATTAATTAATTGTTATTCATTTGTAGAGTATGGTATCGGGAGCGAGATGACAAGTTGTGGGGACGTCTACAGTTTTGGAATATTATTACTAGAGGTTATGACTGGGAAAAGGCCGACAGATGACATGTTTGAGGAAGGTCTTAGCCTTCATAAATTTGCTTACATGGCACTAGATCATGTGGTCGATGTTATTGATGATGATGCAATTCTGTTGCAAAGTACGGAAGCGAATGCAAAGAAAGTGGAAGAATGTTTGGTTGCAACTATCAAGATTGGAGTATCGTGCTCTGTGGATTCACCACCACAACGAATGAAAATAGAAATCGTTGTGAATGAGTTGCAGCGTATTCTCGATGTGATTCAAAATATATAAGGTACTCTGTTCTGCCTTTTTGTAAAATCTTATTTTACATGAGTTTGTTAAAATCATCACTAAAATGGTTTTATTTTTCAACTCTTTCAGGCCTAAAGCTTGTATGGTGAAGTTGTGGGAAACTGCAACAAGGAGTGCATGTCGTAGTTAAATAAATGTTAAGTTGTTAAAGATGTTCGTAATTGTGCTTTAATTTTCTTGTTGCATAAGTGTTGGAGACATAAGAGTACGTTTACATTCTTGGTGACGTATCATATGTATCAAGCATGTTTGTATGTGTGGTTCAATTTTCATCAATCCAATTTGTGGTATTGAATTCTACTTAAGTTCTACTAATTGGTGTTTGATTCCTTAATGAACAGCCTAATGTTATTCGTGTTCTTTGACTTTCAATTTCATAAATTTGACTTTTTTATGAATATCTGAATGAGAAAGGTCAAGGCTTCCCCCCTTCTGGTTTCGAGCAGTGTATGGTTTGGTTATACACTTGTACCATGCATTCGGCTAGTACAAAATCATTATTATTACTCCAGGTATACTGTATTCAAAATGGATCAATAATGACCAAAGTGTATTTCTGATACATAATCAGCTCGAATATTTTGATATTTTGGTATTCCTTATACAGTTGTACAACTCTATTTTCTTCATCGGATAAGCGTTTGGATAAGCAATCCCAAAATAGCCCTTTAGCAGCTCCAATGCGCTTGTTGCAGCTCTGTAAAATAAAGAAAAAAAAATCTATAATTATTTTTGATACGCTGCATTTATAAGTAGTCGGTATGTTAATTATGAGTACAAAAGCTCATTATATTTGATATCATTAAAAAAAATTGATTTTGGGAGGTTCTATGTATTGGGCACCTTTTTCTCCAAGTACCTTTTTATTTACCATTCAAAAGTAAAATGGGTCGAAATAGCCATCTGTACTAGTGTTGGTTAGTTACTGCTTTTGGAACCTGTTAACACTAACAGATGAGATGACTGTGTTTACAAAACAAGCATAACCCATAATGCTTTTAAAGGATGACTCGTCCGATATGGCTAAGATTTCAAGAAAGGTTCCAACCTTGTTCGTGAAGTTCAGGACACCACCGAGAATCACCAGTTAGTTACTTTTTTTACAAATCTAACATTAACGCAGACTAATAATTACTAATTGCTTAAGTTACATCATGAATCAAAAAAGATCCGTAAAAATACCAGATCATTTATTATGCCAATGAACATACAAATTCAGAAAATTAAATTGGTCCAACACACATACATTCACATAGTATTGATTCAAATAAGATCCATTGACATTACTGTTTATGAGATAATTTCAGCCATTAATGAATTTGTTGCTCTTTTTTTCCGAAATGAACATAGTATTGATTCAAATAAGAAAGATCCATTGACATTACAAATGAGTTGATACAAAAATGAACTACTTGAGCAAAAATGAAAATAAAACATGCACCATAGACGTCACTGCAAGTATCGTTATCGTCACTGCCTTTGAATAACTCAGAGAAAAACAGATCGGGTTTGATGAAGTTGATGTCGTCTCCAATCTGCCTTTAGAATTGACATTCAGACCATATGACGAATACATAATAAATCTTGACTTTATCCATCCAACTACAAGCTCCAAATAACACTAATAACTAGCAATACACCACATTGATCACCTGCACAAACTAAAACAAACACACTTTATCATTCTTTCGAGCTTCAAACATATGAATGGCAGTAAATGCTAAGCCTTGGCATTGATGATATATCACTGAGCCCATTCCAGTAATTTGTTGCTCTTCCAAAGGGAAGAAAATATATACATTGTTAAGAAATTAACTGTCGAATACAGAGGTCACAATTTCAAGCATTTTACGTATAAATGGATCAATTTACGTTATCTTATATTTAATGGGTTCAACAGACTGAAAAGATTCATTAATCATAATTTTTAAACAAGTTTAAGAAAAGGAGAGACCACGTTTGCAGGTCAACCTGATCCAGTCCAGACTAAAATTACGAGTTTGACTTGTTTCAATTCCCAACCTGATTCAGATCATGTGTTACCTGTACGGCTCCCAAGCCTGCATTTCCAAGGGTCCACATCTACGGTGTGACTGATAAAGCATTAGCCAATGCTTTTCTGCAATACAAAGAAATGGGAATACCAACGGGTTAGGACTGAAGTGTCATATATATGTTTCACAATGTTAACGTCTATGTCAAAAACAGCCATTTACAGTAGCAAAATGTTTTAAACACCTAATTTTCCAGTGGAGCTGAAGTAATAACTTATGGAATGGGCTCAGTTATATCACCAATGCCAAGGCTTATCATTTGTTCGTCAGGGTATTTTAGCTTATGTGCAGCCATTCTTCTACGAATCTGTAATTCCACCAACACATTTCATGTATCTAAGTCTCATGTCTAAATGAAAAATAGCAAGTTTCTATATCCATGTCTTTATTTATAAGAAACATGTGACAGTGATACATACCGATGTAAACCTGAATCTATAGTGACAAAAAAATCGAGCCGTAATTTGACAAGTACCCATGTATTCATTGTATATATAGGTTTTTTCATTTCTTAACGGGGCTTTATGCATTTGTTTTTGACGGAGACCTTTATAGAGCCCTTTTTTCCTATTAACAGGGATCTATTAGGGGGGATTTATTTCAGATTTTTTAGTAGTGTGAGAAAAGAGAGTTTGAGTCAAAGAATTTCAGTACCAAGGTACATAGCCATCTGACCAATCTTCAAACCCAAACATTCCTTTATAGATAACTGCCATTTAATAACCAGATATTTCCAAATCTAACCAGTTAATCACGCAAGGCAGATTATTCTAGCAGACAATTTCATGACATTTTCCAGCATGCAAGCCTTTTATCCATAACCATCCAAATTAATGATCATTTAATTTACTACCAAACAGGAAACTAAGTATTAGGTATGGGCGCAAACCTGATTTAACATTCATACGCAAAATACAACTTTGATTGCCAGTTGCAGATACAAAAGTTTGATCATATTAACAAGATCAGAAACATTATCTCAAACAGCCAAGTTACCTCTGAATGTACAGGTTACATTACGTTAAAACGATGACTTGAAGTAACCAACTCCTACCTGAATCAAACGTTTTGCTTCCACTGGAATCACGGTACTTTCTGTTTCGATTTTGCCCAGGACCACTTCCAACGTCATCTTGATCAGCGAGTGAGGATTTTTCCACATCTTCGTCTATAGATGCCATCATAGGACGAAACTTTTGGTCTGGGAACTTTAAATGATCCTTCAACTCGTTTTGCACTTGCAAGAACATCTAATCCTGAAACGCAGTAAACTTTGTGCTATTAAAGAAATTGAAAATGAATGACTCCTCAAAACATTAACACTCAAACAAGATACATGAGCCTGATTACAAATGAGGTGCGGAACTTACGATAGGATATAAGTAGAGTGTACACCAGAAAAACTAATGAACCTTGCAACTTTTATAACCAAACTTCAGAAAGATAAAATCTTTAGATATGTGGTTCTTATCTTGATGCAGAACAAGGCAACGTACATTATATTAGCTTAATCCTCCCCTCAAAAACACATAAGCCCTTTAAAATAAGCAAAAATGCAATAAGCTTTTTATCTTTATTAAAACACAATAAACTATTAAGCTGTTTAAATAAGCTCACCGAAACACCCCGTAAATCCCAATGATTCCCATGGCAGCTGTCTCTCACACAAAATCCAATTGCTCTAAATAATTATGATTCGATAACAAGGCTACATACATTATATTGGCTTCAATCATGCCCAAAGGATACTAAGATGATGTAATGTATCAGGATAACCTTAACTTATGCATTTATTCATTTTCGAAAAACCCCTATTCCCTCAAATAACTAATAAGAACTTTGGCATAAGCTTACCCAGCCTATAAGTTGTTTATATAAGCTTAACCAAACACCCCCTAAATCCAATATTCCCATGACAGTTATCTCTGTCACAAACTCACGCTGCTCTACACATGATAATTAGGAAAAATACAAATACATCCGAATGTATAAAGCACTTTGACATAAGCTTACCCAAACACCTTCAATAAGCTTTTTAACTTTTTTTATACCCAATAACTTATTAACCTCTTAAAATAAGCCTACACAGAGTAGTAAAACTCGGATCACAAAGTGATCCACGATTACTAGCTACAAAGGCCAGTGACCAGACCAGGGCGAGTTGAGCAGAATCGGCCAAAAGATTCAATTTGGTCACAAGTTGGTCAGCTCGGTGCTAACTCGTAAAAAAACTTGGGTTGATGTATTTTAACAAGTGTGTTAAAGTTTCTAAACATATAATTCTAGGGTCCAGGAACATTTATATAGTCCTATAAACATGTCATGCTCCTACACATAGCTTCGAAACTTATATATAAAAATTCCTATCGAAGACTATGAGTACTCCACGCCTAGGCCGATAACTCACTACAAGCAAAACAACATACAGTATTTGCCTTCAATCATGCCCACAATATACTAGGGGGACATTTAGGTAAGGTAAGCGTCAATAAAACTTATGCATTCTCGAAATACCCCAAACTAATGGAATCAGCTTATTAGCTTAATCCTCCCCTCAAAAACACATAAGCCCTTTAAAATAAGTAAAAATTCAATAAGATTTTTAGCTTTATTAAAACACAATAAACTATTAAGCTCTTTAAATAAGCTCACCGAAACACCCCTAAATCCCAATGATTCCCATGGTAGCTGTCTCTGACATAAAATCAAATTGCTCTAAATAATCATGCCCAAAGGATACTAAGATGATGTAATGTATCCGGATAACCTTATGCGTAACTTATTCATTATCGAAAAACCCCGGCCTATTCCCCCAAATAACTAATAAGCAGTTTGGCATAAGCTTGCCCAGCCTATATAAGTTATTTACATAAGCTTAACCAAACACCCCATAAATCCCATATTCAAGTCCGCTGCTAAATGATAGTTGCTGTTAAACCAAAAAAAAAAAAAAAAAAAAAAAAAAAAAAAAAAAAAAAAAAAGGGAGAATGATGGTTTTGGTGAATGGTGGGAGGATTGTACGGTGGAAAAAAATGAGATATAAGCTGAAAGCCCAAACATAAGCATAAACAAATCCAATTAAAAGCACATAAGCTAAACTATCACAACCAATTATAAGGGGATGTTTGCTTAAGCTTATTTTTAGGCTTATGGGCTTATTTGACTATGCTTAAATCTCATGAGCCCATGACTTGTGAGATTATTATGACTTAAAGATGGAAGATAAGCTCATAAGCCGAACCAAATAAGATCATAATCCCAAAATAAGCTTAAGCAATAATCAAATAAATATAATTGGCAAACCCCAATTAGTCCATACTTCTAATCAACTTCCCAATTCATGTAAGACTAATAATATGAGTAAAGATTAGTAATAAATTATGACAAGCAATTAGAGCCTAATTAATTAAACGATAAATTAAATTATGCCCACCTCTAAAACTTCTATCTAATCTATCATTTTCTATAATAAAATTATTACACAATTTTAAGAGTTAAATGAAGCACGAGAAAGAGAATGAACCATCCGTTGTGGCAGATAAGTTTCTGATATCAATTTAAAATCACAAAACAACCAATCAGCATATAAAAAGCACTTGATAGTTCTCTGTTATCAAGTCCGCTGCTGTGAAACAAACAAAAAATGGAGAGGTGGTGGGTGGGAGGATTGGACGGTGGAGATTAATTACACACTCAAGAGTTTTTGTTTGGACCCTTGCAATTTAAAAAAATAAATACACAACTATTGTAGTTGTTAAAATATTTACATGAATACAGTAATACGTAGTATATATTTTCTTATTTTCTTGTTTCAATCCTTTTACAGTTTTACACTCCATGGCATAAAAATTAACGACATCAAAACCCTCCCCAAACTGATAGAATAATTATGATTGTCTAAATTATATTACTCTCGGCAACGCTCACCCACAATCTCCATGTTTCTCATGTACATACGACAACAATTTTAGATTATGCGGCAAAAGATCATGTGAGAAACAACATGATACGGTGGCACCCAAGAACCATTGTTCTTTAATTGTTAATTTGCAAATTGGAATTTCGTTTTCCTAAGAGGTTTACTGTGATGTTTTTTCTTTTTAGAACATATAATAGGTCCGTATCAATGATTTAGCCAATGTTCTTATCAGGTGTTTGAGACTCCGATCAATATGGTACTAAAGTTCGAGACTTAAGTTATTTGAGTTACAATTTACATGTTTGTGAGATTGTGATGCTTAATGAGTTAATGGGTTAGGGATGTTATGAAACCAATGGTCTTGAATAAAATACTCCGATTGACTGTGAACAAGAGATATAGTGTTAGTTGATTAATTAACTGTATATAAAAACATAAGTATGGTAAAAGAAATAGAAAAGAAACTCCACAGTTAAGATTTACCTGATAAATTGTGTAGAGAAAGTAACAAATACGGAGTACATAGTAGCGTAATTAACTTTAAATGTACAAGACTTGTGTATATATGTTTTCAAACAACTATGATCAAACAAAAAACTCCACACTCAACTATGTTTGCCAGCGTGGCACCTACAAAATGGAATTCATCCGCTGTTTGTTTTGTAAGTTCAAACTTTTGTTCTTGTGATTTTGTTGGGCTTTTTAACTTTTGGTTAAAAATTTTAAAAAGTTTTGAGTTCAGTCTAAAATTGAAACATCTCTTTCATAGGGGTGATAGTCGGTTCGGGTTGATCGGGTTCGGATCAATTCGGTCGACGCTAAAAACATACTCGAACCCGATTCTATTTAACCTTTGTTAGTCAGGTTTGAGTCTATTCGGGTCGGGTACTAAATAGAGCCTAATTAATTAAACAATAAATTAAATCATGTCAACCTCTAAAACTTCTATCTAATCTACCATTTTCATTTAATCAAATTACACATATAGCCAAACACAATTTTAAAAATAAAATGAATCGAAGCATAAGAAAGAGAAGGTACCATCGCTTTTATCAATATCAATCTAGTCCGCTGCTGTGAAATGATTTTGAGTGAAATAAACAAAAAAAAATGGAGAGGTGGTGGGTGAGATTGGACGGTGGTGATTAATTACAATCATACGTGTTTGGATGGGATTTGCTAGCGTGGCATATTAAAAGTGGACATTTAATATGGGACGGGGGTAATATATGTTTTTCTTATTTTTTTTTATCCGTCACTAGCGTGTTATAAAAGTGGACCCGACCCGAACCCGACATGAACTCAAACCTGAATATGGCTTTTCGGGTCTAGTCAATCTGGTCAAAAATTATATTCGGGTCAATCGGGTCAACCCGAATTGACCCGAGTTATAAACAAGGTCGGGTTCGGGTATGTTTTGATTAGCCTCGATCCGAATTGACCCGAACCCGACTAACCCAGCTCAACTAACACTTTTACAATATAAAAATACTCGGGTTGACCCGAACCCGAATTGACCCGAACCGAGTTGACCCGAACCCGAGTTCTAAACAAGTTCGTGTTTGGGTATGTTTTTCTTGAGTCTTGACCCGAATAGACCCGACCTAAATTGACTTGAACCCAGAACGGGTCGACCAGAATAACACCCCTATCCGTGACACATTAGTTTGTTGCAAAAATGAATCTAGGACGTTTTTACTTTTCGTTTATTCTCTCTTAATTGAGATAAGTGTGAGCCCAAAATATATAATCTTTCTTAATTGGGAGACTTAGGGCTTGTTTCTTTTTTGTTCTAGATTAAGTGAGTGGCCCCTTTCTGTTAATGAGTCTTAATGGGGAGTAGCACCATTTGTTTCCTCTACCCATATAGACCATTTAATAGAAAAAGAAAGATATTATATGTGTGGTCTCACCACTATTTCCTCATTAAGACTCATTAATAATAAAAAGAAACAACCCCTTAGGGTGTGTTTGATAGCCAATTAATAAAACAATTCAAAGCCTACAAATGAATCAGTCAGTGGTTGCTTTGTTTGATAGAAAAAAATTGTGTGCTGAGTAGGCCATAGAACTTCTAAACGGGCCCCCATCCAACCCCATGCCCTGTGATTCAGCATCTTGGTATTTTTCTTAGGGGTTGTTTGACAAAATATTGTGATTTAGCGCTGAATGAATCAAAGACACTGAATGATTTACAGATGCTGAATGAGCTTGATTATGAATGAAAATGAATGTTTGATAATGTTCTGATAACTACCCTGAATCATAGTATATTGCCGTTTTTTTAAGAGCAAATCGCATAAAAAAGTACTCTACTTTAGGTCGATTTTAATTTAAGGTACTCAACTCTTTTTATCTCAATTTAAAGTATCGAACTTAATTTTACGTGCAATGTTAGTTTTTTTGACTTTTCGAAATCAGTTATCGGTCATAATTTTAGCCGAAATGACTTTTAAATGCTCAATAATAATGATACATCACATTAATTAATCATTTTAGCGAAAGCAATGATGGGAAACCGCTTTCAAAAAGTAGAAAAAACTTCAAAAAATCTTACATTGCACATAAAAATAACTTTGGTACCTTAAATTAAGAAAAAAGAAGTTTGATATCTAAAATTGACCTAAAGTATAATACCTTTTTATGCAATTTTCCCTTTATATAATCTATTAAGGAAAAATACCTTTTGATAAATGTTAATAACTTATATTAGTTATAGTGTAAATAAAAAGGAGCGTACTATTTTAGTTGTACATGTCAGCATATCCATTAGTTTAAAACTTATATTCTTGATATAAAAATAAATTCATATACGTTAATATCTACTAGAACAATACATAACAAAAATAAGAATTAGACATCATTGACTACTGAATGAAAAGGCTACCTATCATGCTATGGCCCATCCAGTGCAAATATTTGTCGTTCAGTGCCAATACAAATTTTACCAAACACAACATGCTCTGACCAATTCATGAATTCATGCTTAATCATTCCAATAAGTGCCTATCAAACACCCCCTTAAACACCTTTTTTTCATACGCAAACTAAAATATAATGGCCTTAACATCTTTTAATAAGTGTTTGTATCTTACAATATTATATTATATGTATTCATTATGATCAATAACTTTAGGAAAGAATCAATGTCATGTGTGTCGGATAGTAGCTTTTATCATGATCAGTTTTGCTATGACCTTTTTCTGCTATGATGTGTGTCGTATAGTAGCTTTCATCATGTGTGTCTTCTATGACCTTTTTGAATGTAAGGTTGGGCACAGTAAGCAACCTCGATCGACACATGCGATCGATTTGAGTCGATCGTCCTTACTGGAGCTACTCGGTCGAGGGACGAAAACAACCCAAATAGGTTGCAGGCACGATCGAGTACCATTTCCATTTTTTTTTTACTTTTTGATCCATTCTACCGTTTGAATAAAGCCGGAAGGAAAAGGAAAAAAAAAAGAAACCATTAATAAAAATCAAATATTCAACATACTCATTTAATAAAAAAGTATAAATAATGAAAAAGATTGTACCTTTAGATTCAAAAATATGAAATATTTTGATAGCAGCAGCAGTGGTCGTAGTTTATCAAGATTCAGGCTATGTTTGGCAAAAGTAGCTGTGAGCAGTAGCCAAAAAAGCTCATAGCTTCATAAAGAAGCATTGGAAAAATGAGCTTTCCTAAAAAATAGCAAAGCCCACAGCTCTCATGCCAAACGAACAGTAAAAATAAAAAAGCTCATTGTTCACCGCTCCTTGCCCAAAAAAGCTTTGTGCCAAACATAGTAATGATAAATAGGAAGACTTTCTATATATTTTATGTTTATTTCGAATCTAGTCCATGAGTTTTTGCTAAAAGGGTCTTTCAATTTTCTTTTTTTTTTTCTTTTATTATACTTGTGTTAAAAAAAAAAAAAAAAAAAAAAAAAAAAAAAAAAAAAAAAACACCTTGGTCGCCCTGCCCTTACTGGGGCACTGAATCGCCTGCAGGTCCCTGGAGAGAGAAAGCTGATGTGGCAGGGAAAAGTAAGAGGATTGAATCCCCTTACTGTGCCCAGCCTAAGTAAAATACTTTTTTGATATGTTACTACTTCTGATAAGCACGAATTAATTAAAAAATTACACAACAAATATCAAAATTAAAAAATTAAAAAAAAAAAAACAAGTGTAATTCAAACAATTTTAATTTGGTTAGGGTTATAATCTACCATATTCATTTAATCAAATTACACATATAGCCAAACACAATTTTGAAAAATAAAATGAATTGAAGCATAAGAAGAAAGAAAAGGTACCATCACTTTTATCAATATCAATCAAGTCCGCTGCTGTGAAATGAGTGGAAAAAAAAATGGAGAGGTGGTGGTTGAGATTGGATGGTGGTGATTAATTACAGTCGTGTGTTTGGATGGGATTGCCACCGTGGCAACTCCTGTATTTGTCTACAAAAGTTTATTCTTTTTCCTTTTTTCTATCTTTCACACATTAATTTGTTGTAAAAATGTAAGTATAGCTGCTCAAAAAGTTGATCAGCTATACTTAAGAGGACTTTATTTATCTCTAATCTTAACTACATATAATGTAAAAGCTAACTTTTATTGAAAGTGAAAAAGTAATGATTTTCAAAGGATTGGATGGTGGAGATTATATGTTCGGTCCGGTCCGGTCTCGGTTCAAATAGGCTAAATGTCTGATTTTTAAGCCGGACCGAGACCAAAATTATGAAAAATCCTAGACCGAGACCGGACTGAATGTGGTCGGTCCGGTCCATCCGGTCCATTTGCTCACCCCTACATGTGTCTAATGTTAAGTGGATTAGGCATGTAATTAGGCTTGCATTTTTAGGCTTAAATATCATTACTTTTCTTATTTTGTATCTGTGACACATTAATTTAATTTGTTGCAAAAATGAACATAGCTGCTCAAAAAGTTGATCAACTACATTTGGAAGGTGTTTACTTTTCTATTATTCTCTCTTAATTGAGATAAATATGAGCCCAAAACACCTTATTTTTTTTCCTTAAAAATAAATAAATAAATAAATAAAATAAAATAAAATAAAATTATCGATACTCACAAATGTCTCTCTCTTCTAATTAAGAGTCTAATTAAGGTTGTGTTTGTGTTTTAAAAAAAAATGTCTTAAAGTCTCTGACCGAATCAGATCTTACAAGAGTTAAATTATATTTTTTTTAATTAACTTTTTTTAAAAGTTAAAATTAAAAAAAAAATATATATTTTTTTTAAATTAAAATTTAAAAAGAAATAAATTAAAAAAAAATAATTTTTTTAAAATTTTTAAAAAATAAAATGTTTTAAAAAGTTTAAAGTTTAAAAAAATAATAATAAATTAAAAAAAAAACCTGAATAAAAGGACATACATAAACTACTGTATTTATTTTTTTAATATTTTTTGTATGTTTTATTTATTATTTTATTTATTCTTTTGCAAAAATGAACATAGTTGCTCAAAAAGTTGATCAACTATACTTTTCTTTTTCACTTAACGAGTGAGCTAAAATCTTTGATTCGTCTTATTAAGAAGGTTCACAAAAACTTCTCTCTCTTAATTAAGTGGCTAATTTAGACATATCTTCATACCATTTAATTTAGTAAACAACCCCTTACTCCACTACTAAATTATGAGAATAAATGGAGGCATGGCTGAACTCTAAACTGGAATAAGCTTAAACTAATCCCCCTGAGTTCAACATTTCACCTGAGTAACCTCCAATTAATATAATTGGCAAACCCCAATCCATAGTTCTAATCATCATCCCGATGTATGTAACACTAATATGAGTATATATTAGTAATAAATTGTCACAACCAATTAGACCATAATTAAACGTTAAATTAAAACAAGTCAAATTACACATATAGTCAAACACAATTTTTAAAAATTAAATGAATTTAAGCATAAGAAAGAGAAGGTACCATCACTTTTATCAATATCAATCAAGTCCGCTGCTGTGAAATGATTTTGAGTGAAATAAAAAAAAATGGAGAGGCAGTCAGTGAGATTGGACGGTGGAGATTAATTAAAATTTATGGATGGGATTACCAGTGGCAAACATAAAAGGAAAATACATCAATTAGGGTGTGTTTATTTGCCTACTTTGGCATGAGTTTTATGGTGATCTGACTTTAAAAATTAAAACAATGTTTTGGTTGAGGAGATGGTTTTAAAAATTAGTCATCACACCCACAAATGCTATTTTGTCTCGACCAAATATAACATGGTAGGATTTGTTAGATTTAAAGTATTATATGGGTTCACCTTCTTTTTCTCTTTATATCTGTAACACCCCCAAAATACCGCAGCGGAAGACTGTGTCATTGGGATGCTACTTCAGGGCACAAAGTACAAGATATAGAAAACGACCTCTAAATGAGACGTTTTGAAAAGTTACCATTCGAATAGATAAAAGTCATAGTTTACAAACCAAAAGATCCCAAAGTAGAATAATACATAAGTTTTTAAAGAGTATCGAATGGTAAATTATAAGAGCTAAAGTCTCCAAAAGCATGCCCTAAGACTCTCAGCTCCACATACTTGCTATCGTCTTACAAACCTGAGATAAACATGCTAAAAATGTCAACACTAGGTTGGTGAGTTCATAGAGTTTGTTTAACAAATAAAGTTTATAGGAAAAATGATCACACAGCAAAGGCATCGTAAATCCACTCAGTTACAAGTCCCGCCATAAGAGACTTGTAACCTGTGTGTTCACAAGCCACTGCTAACATATATATAGTAAGATTAAGACATGTATAAGTTCATCACAACAGTTAAACAATTAGTCGTGAGTCTACACTTCATCTCCGAAGACCTCACGTTTGTATGTATGTCTCAATGGTTGTGTCCAGCAACTTAATCTGGAGCCACTGGAAGTATGTATGTATGTATGATTACTGGGTGCCATTTCCCAAAGTATAAGTTACTCAAGAATACACATCACAGTTTAGTATAACGCAGTTAAGTATAGCACAATCACGTATGTATGAAATCAAGTATAATGTAATCAAGTATAAGACAATCAAGTATAAATGTTTTGAGTATCAAGAAAGTATGTTTTTATTATTTATACAAGTAAACAAGTAGTTGAGCATGTATCTCCCCCAAAGAGTTAAAACGAGTATAAAGAGTAAAAGTGGGGCTATGACTCACCTGGAGTGAAGATACAAAGATGCGAAATGATAAGGACAACAAGGAGCGAACACTATCCGCAACCTAAAATAAATGATAGTGATCTAATTTAGATCATGCCGTATGGAAATGAATGCACATGCACATGATACTTATACCACTCGTGACTTGGAAATACTCGTTATTGTCATAGTAAAATAGTTTCCATACTTAGGAAAAATAAGTCCAATTGGAGTTATAAAACTTGTCGTAATATATATCGTACGAAAATGTTAGCGTTGTATTCTCCGTCTCGAAAACCTTAAAATAACGTCGTTAAGTCGAATAAATATTCTTTTGGGTCATACGTATTTCATTTGTTAAGAATATAGTCCTTAGTAATATTTCTAGAAATTATACCATTTAGTACGTAAGTTATTATTTTTATTTGTGACCAAATATATATATATAGTTTTGACAATGTTAAAACGCGTATAACTTGGTCGTTTTAAGCTCATTTTCCTCGTTCTTTATATCCCCGGATTCGTTTTAGTATGTATTAATATATTTTCAATAACTCGGCTTCACTAGGTTACTTTTAACACCTCTATTTGTCCGTCGAAAACTGCCAAACAGCATGCAGTTTTCAGAAAAATAATTTCCGTCGTTAAATTTACAAAAATCATATCTCCTTCGTTATAAACTCGTTTTAATCCGTTCTTTCGCCAAAAGTTTCGTTTTTGAAAGTATTTTCTAAATATTTGGTCAAAATTTAACCACCATCTACTGATTTTCCCACGAAATAAAAATAGGGACAGTAGGTCAATATGTAGTTTCAAAAACCATTTCTAAGGTTCTAATCTAGTTCTAACTTCAATCAAACTACTTTCAATCACCACAAAACTAATCTAATCCTACCATACACCTTCTTAGGGTGTCATGGGTTCCTAATCATCATAACCAAGTAGATCTAACAAGGATCTAACCAAAAATCACTTTCTAGGGCTTAAAAGTTAAATATATACAAAAATGGAGTGGTATAAGCCAATATATGCATGAGTTCTTGTAAGAAAAATATATAAACATAGTAATAACTTGTAAAAATTATGAAATGAGTTTTGTAAACTTACTTAGAAGATGGTGTGATTAGATGATGAAAACCTAACAATCCTTGAGTTTTTTTATCTCAAAACTCTAACAAGGACAACTATAAGAACAAGGTTACACTTTGATCTTTGAAAAATATTGGTCTTGCTTTCCTTCTTGTTGTTGCCGTGAATATGAGAAGAGAGAAAGAGATGAATACTTTGCTTTCACTAGTGAAAATGAGATAAAATATCTAGTTTAGGTTATATGTATTATTATTATATAAGAGTTAGTATAGGTTATTTATGAAGATAGAGTGAGTAAGTAAACTTTGTAAGGGATTGACATGGGGGGGGGGGGGGGGGGGGCGGAAAAATGAAGGAGGGGGGTTGGAGTGTGTAAGACTTTGAAGACTTTTGTATAACATTGTGTTTATTTGTAGTTTTAAGGTGTACCGGGTACCGGGTTAACTAAAAATAAATTTTAACGGAGTTAACCGGGATAAAATAAAGTTATAAAAATTATAAAAATAGGTTGGGTAAAATTATTGGGTGTTTAGATAATTATAGTTTAATTTCTATGAAAACCGTCGAAATTAAATTAGACGTACGATACGAAATAAATAAATTTCCAAAATACCGGGTAAATTAATATTATAATTTTTATATTATAAAAATGAGTATAAAAATATATTGGGATCATAGTTGGGAGTGTCGGATGTGTTAGTCACATTTATAGTTCGCGTATTAGTGTTTATTTAAAATAAACATACGTAAATCGTTAATTATATTAAAAATATAATTTGAATACCCTACGAGTGGAATAGTATGTGATAAGGCGAAAAATGAACCACTTTTAGGGGGTCATTTAAGCCTGGAATCGAACTTATTTGATCAAATATTGCCCTAAATCGTTCCTTTTGTGATTTTAGGTACTTGGAGAGTGAATTCTGGAAAAGAAGCTATTTTGGACGTTTTTGGAGCATAAAAGTGAAGAAAACGGCTAAGTCTCTATTTTCCATGCTGGGAACAGTTCCTGACGGCGTCAAGGGTCACAACCTAACGGCGTCAGACGTATCTACAACTAATTTTTACCGAGAGTTCGTGACGGCGTCAAGAGGCACATGCTGACGGCGTCAGAGATCATGGAATTATTTACCGAGAGATGGTGACGGCGTCACACACAGGGCGTCAAGAGTAAATTGCATGACGGCCTAAGGGTTGACGGTGTCAAAAGTAGATCAAGACCGTCTGAGGAACTATTTGGCGGCGGTCTGACGGCGTCACAAGTTTGTTCTTGACGCCGTCAGGTCGAATTTCCTATATATACTTTTCTAGTTTTTCAGTTTTAAGAGAGGAGTTTTTGGGAGAAACCCTAGATACGATTTTGGTGTGACTTTACAGGTTTTTCAAGGGTTCCAACCCCTTGATACCTTGCATGATTAATAAAGATAAGTGTTCTTTTAATTCAATCAATATGTCTATGTGTTGGTTGTCTATATCTTGTTCTTGTCTTAATTCTATCATGCTAGGCTAAATCTCTCTTGTGTTTGCTTAGATCTAATGAAACCTAGATATTGATTATGTGTTGATTACTTGTTTATTCTTGTTCTTGGATGAATGATTTATATGTTAGGCTTAAGAAAACTGGCAGATCTCCAAATGGTAACATGCTTGAACGTCTTAAGAAACATGAACCGAGGCGTACTAGGTCTTTATTGGTTGTATTTAATGCATGAGCCACTGTTTATAATCCCTATAGTTGTGCTGGGCATGGTGTAGGAGGAGATAAGAGCTCATAGAATTGGGGAGTTATGTATGCCACCCCATGAATGGTATTAAGGAATACGATCCGTCATCCATACAATTATAACAAGTAATTAATGTGTAAAAGATATCTAGGGAGTAAGGAAATCTAAGTAAACACATCTTCTCCAATTACTGCTCACAACTTTAGTATAATTTAGTTTATTTTCTTTTCTAGTATTTTATTTTGATTGCATCTTAGTATTGGGTTAGTTGAATAACAACTAATTCCGCCCACTTCTTCAAAACCTGAGATTTTACTTGCTTTCTAAAAAAAATATAAAAACACAAAAATAATCATCTCTCATCTCTAGAACTAGTATTTAGGTTTTCTAATCCTAGCGACACTATTCCCAAGTTGAACGATCAATCCCCCGGTACCTGCCACTATACTATACTACAACGATCAGGTACACTGCCTGGTGGGGGTTGTAAGCTTCTCGAGATCCCTCGAGAGGTAAAGCCTGGTGCAATTCCCACGCATCAAGTTTTTGGCGCCGCAGCCTGGGGAATAGTTATTGTCTAGGTTAGTTTATCTTTCTATTAGGTCTACTTGCTAGATTCCTTTCTAGTAAGATTTTATTTTTATTTTTAGGTCTTCTTTAGTCTATCTTATTTCTTCGTGTCTTTGTTCGTAACCTTTACCATCCGACGTCATGGAAGGTGGTAACATCTTTGAACCCATCATCCCACCACAACAAAACCCACCAATAGAACCCCTTAGACCCCGAACCTTAGGAGAGTACTCCCGACCTAGCCACCAAGGCTATCGAAACACCATTGAGCTCACCGGAGCCAATGTGACACCCTTGCGATCCGACACCATCCGGTTGGTGCAAAGCGGATGTGCATTCCATGGACTTCGTTCCGAAGATCCAAATCAACATCTTAAGGACTTTTTCAAAATCGTAGATTCCATAGACCTAGATGTTGCAACTAGAGAGACAACCCGTCTACGCCTATTCCAATTCTCTCTACGGGATCAAGCTAGTCAATGGCTTGAGCGTTTACCCGCGGGATCCATCACCACATGGGATGATCTCATCACTCATTTCCTTGCTCAATTTTTCCCACCGGGGAGAACTACCAAGCTTAGAAATGACATCTTGATGTTCCAACAACGTCAAGGTGAAACTCTCTATGAAGCATGGACTCGTTTCAAGGACTTACTCCAAAAAGTCCCTCATCATGGCATAGATCTTTGGCTCCAAATCCAAATCTTCTATGACCATATCGATCCCTCCACGAGGCGAACCATTGACCAATCGGCTGGTGGTAAGCTACGTGATCTAAGTGCGGAACAATCATGGGAACTCATAGAAGATCTTGCTCTCTATGACAACGAAAGTTGGAATGATCCCCGTGATTTGAACAAAACGGTCAAGGCAATATCTTTGCCTTCGAACAAATCTAGCACTCCCGACCGTAGGATCATGGAACTTGAAGGTCAAGTCAAGTTTCTCATGAAATCTTACGAAGCTCCTAAGCCTTCAAGCCAAGTGAATAAAATCACTTCATCATGCGAATTATGTAGTGGTCCCCATGACACTCGTGATTGTGTGGAACTCCCCGGAACAGCTTTTGCGGACTACGCATCCACGCGTACCGACGAAGCGGGAGATAAGTGGTACACTTTCAAGCCCGAGCCAAACCCTTACGGTGATTCCTACAACCCCTCTTGGAAAAATCACCCAAACCTTAGGTGGAAACAAAATCAAGCCAATTCTTCCAATCCGCCTAATCGTTACCAACCAAACGGTCTACCCTCCAACCGTACTTTCAACAACAATCCTTCTAACAACTATGGTAGTACCAACAATCTTGAAGGATTGATGTCTAAGTTCATGGCATCTCAAGAAGCCCGCATAGCTAGGTTTGAAACCGAGTTCAACCAACAACAGACTGAGATGACCAACAAGATAGACAACTTGTTGAAAGCCCTCAACAACCAAGCGTTAACCACACCTAGGAAGGACATTAAGGATCCCTCGTCATCCAAACAAGTACACTTTGTCAATGTTGTCACTATTAAATCAAAAGAGGAGGTTAGAGAAGAAAGTGACATGGATGAAGTTGGAATAGAAGCCAAGCCTAGGGATGAAAGTAAGAAAGTTGAGGTTAATAAGGAAGAAGAGTTAGAGGAAGTAGAAAACATAGAAAAATACTTCGATAAGTTGCCCACAAAGGAAGAACGGGAATATCATAAGGATTTATTCGATGGCCCCGAAACATCATATATCCTTGGTTCACCCCTTATTAAAGTAGGTGATTCCTCTAACATCAACATACCATGCAACATTGGGCATATGCATGTATGGAAAGCATATATAGATCCTAGGTCTCCTATAAACATCATAACTAGGACCTACTATAATTGGGTAATGAAAAAGCAACTGAATTTTAGGAAGATGCCCAATAGGAACCTCATAAGTAATTTTGTAGGGAGAGTGAAAGGATTGCATGTAATCATAGGTAATCTCACCTATGAAATAGATTTTGTGATAGTTGAAGACACTCGTCCGGTGATAGATGCTTGCCTAAGCCAAGTAATATTCGGAAAACCATTTGTTGAGGCCACTAGAATGAGTTATGATCCGACTCTAGGGATAGTTAGATTTAAGGAAGAGAATGATGAGGTTGCTTATCAAATGCCCTACAAAATTGAGCAATACCGCCTTCTCTCTAATTTCGAAAAAGAACATAAGCAAGCGGCTTATTATAGGAATGAGGAGGACAAACGTAGAGGAGTAGAGTATGTGAAGAATAGAATGATTGGTTTCTACAAAGAATGCTTGCAACTAGGTCCGGAATACAAAACTGGTTTAGAAGACGACCTAGGGAATGGAACCAACGACGAGGTCACGTAGTAACCCATGGCCTTGAGTCTAGCTACAAGACTCGTAAATAAAGAAAAGCGCTTCTTAGGAGGCAACCCATGCTTTGTGTGATTTTATTTGTTTGTTTGTTATTTGCTTCCGTATGCATGCTTTATTTTTATTGTTGGTAGATCATGTTTCAAAATTAAAAAGTGGAAATACTTTATTATGTTGTTTAGCCTAGTCTTAACTCCAACCTAAAAGTATTTTTGCAAAAGATAAGTGCAAGGGGAAACCCCAAATATGTTTTTAAGAAACACACGATCATGATTCTCCACAATTTTAAGTGAGCATGTATATTAATACTTGTTAGAGTCAAATGCTTGTATTGAGTCATAATGAAGTTTTGCAGGATTGTCCAGGAAGTAGAACCAAGTTTTTCCAGAAATTTTCTGGAAACTTAACACAAGAATTTCTGCAGGTCAATCCTGACGGCGTCACGAGTTTACTCTTGACGGCGTCACGGGTAAAAATCTGGAAATTTTACCAGTTTTGTTTTTCTAACGGAGTCTTATGGTTTTTTGTGAATTGTTAAGTTTTATAATCTCCAGGAAATCTGCAAACTTCATTTACAAGCATTATATCTTACTTTGCTTTCTAGGATTTTGTAAGTTATATCGGATGCCGCCGATTTTACGCGAGGTTGTCTTGTCTATTTTGTCAGATTTTACAGGTTATATTGGACAAGAAAATGATTTATATTCTGGAAGGGAAGCTTTGATTGTTCGTTTTCTTGGAGGAAGATCTAACCTAGCCAACCTTTAATCCATACCGAGCGAATCAGGGGAGTATTTGATTTCATTCTTTTTACTTATTTTACTTTTACATTCTTTACTTGAACATTGGGGACAATGTTCATCTTAAGTGTAAGGGGAGGGTAAAAAGATGATACCTTACAATACACTTTCGCTTGAGTTTGTTTTGTTTAATAGTAGATGTGTAATAAAACTATGAGAAATACTTGTTAGTGTAATTTTAGCGCCAAATTTAAAATTTTTTACAACATTTAGGAGTGAAACTTTAGCCATAGCAAGCGTCTCATGGATAGGAGATTGTATATCTAGCACATAACCGTATATTCAGAAAAATTTTCCACCCAAAAATGTGAGGTTCGCCTTTAGATTTGATAGGAAAAGCATTTACTATTAGTGCTTATGAGTGTACCGGTAGCATTTAGATTCTAGAACTTGCGTTAGTGATGCATTCCAAGACCGCAAGTGAGACTACATTCGTGTAGTAGGATTTACTACATGATAAGAGGCATTAGGATCACCCTTGTGTTAAACCCGTATCATAATTTCTTGACCATTTAAGTCATATTACTTGGCTAGTTAAGTCAACTAATTTTTCCCACACCCTTAGCGTTGTACTCATTTTTAGTACACGAAACCCCTAGTACACCCCTCCGAGCCTATCTTTTCGTTTCTAACTTTAAGCATCTTACTTAAAGGAAGAATTTGTTACACCCCACTTAAATGTACACCCAAATCGCCTTAGCCTTCCGTGTATGCACTCATCTTTAGTGCATTATTGTTATTTGTTAAACCCTAAGTTAACTTTCTAATTGATTACATGGTTGCTAAGTCGAGTCATATCCTTGTACATATTGTTTTGGGACGATTGGGACTCATGGGTAAGTACTTATTTTATGGAGTAATGGGGAAGAACATCATATATTATCCCCATACGTACGTTAATCTTAAAAGTGCTCCAAGTGTTTTGATTTTCTTAATTCGAGTCATTAGAATAGTTCATTGTAAAGTATGTAAAGATTCAAGTGTAAGGGGAATTCCCATTCCCTATGATGTATTATTTTGGATGGTAGGGTAAGAGTGTATGCAAAAAAAAAAAAAAAAAAAAAAAAAATCGAAAAAAAATAAAAAAAAATTTAAAAAATAAAAAAAAAAAAACATACGGACTACCATCCCGTTTCATTCTATGTTCATTTTATATTTTTGTTATTTTTCATTTATTAGCTTAAGTCGAGTCTAGTCTTGGCTTAGCAACGCCATATTGTACATGTAATTAACCAAGATTGTTAGCTCGCCACCAGTAAAACTTCCTTTATCCAACAAAACCGTGTAATTCATATCCCTATACCTAACGTTACAACCCTTTAAAAGACCTCTTTGATAGTTTATCTTAGGTGCTTACGCCATGTGGTGGAGGTTTGATCCTTTCCCAAGCCTATGGTAATCTATTTTGCTATGACAGGTAGTGAGAGATATCTTCCGTTTCCATAATGTTATATTACTTTATTACACCCGAGAGATGTGAGTATCTAAACACTATTTGTGAGGTGCTAGTATATGACCTCCGTGCTTGTCTTTGGTCTTTAGTGGAACGATTATTTGTTGTAATTACTTTTATATTAGTGTTAAATGACCTCTAACTTGTCTTTTGATTAGAATAAAAGCATATTTGCTTGAGGACAAGCAAATCTCAAGTGTAAGGGTATATGATAAGGCGAAAAATGAACCACTTTTAGGGGGTCATTTAAGCCCGGAATCGAACTTATTTGATCAAATATTGCCCTAAATCGTTCCTTTTGTGATTTTAGGTACTTGGAAAGTGAATTCTGGAAAAGAAGCTATTTTGGACGTTTTTGGAGCATAAAAGTGAAGAAAACGGCTAAGGCTCTATTTTCCATGCTGGGAACAGTTCCTGACGGCGTCAAGGGTCACAACCTGACGGCGTCAGACGTATCTACAACTAATTTTTACCGAGAGTTCGTGACGGCGTCAAGAGGCACATGCTGACGGCGTCAGAGATCATGGAATTATTTACCGAGAGATGGTGACGGCGTCACACACAGGGCGTCAAGAGTAAATTGCATGACGGCCTAAGGGTTGACGGCGTCAAAAGTAGATCAAGACCGTCCGAGGAACTATTTGGCGGCGGTCTGACGGCGTCACAAGTTTGTTCTTGACGCCGTCAGGTCGAATTTCCTATATATACTTTTCTAGTTTTTCAGTTTTAAGAGAGGAGTTTTTGGGAGAAACCCTAGATACGATTTTGGTGTGACTTTACAGGTTTTTCAAGGGTTCCAACCCCTTGATACCTTGCATGATTAATAAAGATAAGTGTTCTTTTAATTCAATCAATATGTCTATGTGTTGGTTGTCTATATCTTGTTCTTGTCTTAATTCTATCATGCTAGGCTAAATCTCTCTTGTGTTTGCTTAGATCTAATGAAACCTAGATATTGATTATGTGTTGATTACTTGTTTATTCTTGTTCTTGGATGAATGATTTATATGTTAGGCTTAAGAAAACTGGCAGATCTCCAAATGGTAACATGCTTGAACGTCTTAAGAAACATGAACCGAGGCGTACTAGGTCTTTATTGGTTGTATTTAATGCATGAGCCACTGTTTATAATCCCTATAGTTGTGCTGGGCATGGTGTAGGAGGAGATAAGAGCTCATAGAATTGGGGAGTTATGTATGCCACCCCATGAATGGTATTAAGGAATACGATCCGTCATCCATACAATTATAACAAGTAATTAACGTGTAAAAGATATCTAGGGAGTAAGGAAATCTAAGTAAACACATCTTCTCCAATTACTGCTCACAACTTTAGTATAATTTAGTTTATTTTCTTTTCTAGTATTTTATTTTGATTGCATCTTAGTATTGGGTTAGTTGAATAACAACTAATTCCGCCCACTTCTTTAAAACCTGAGATTTTACTTGCTTTCTAAAAAAAAATATAAAAACACAAAAATAATCATCTCTCATCTCTAGAATTAGTATTTAGGTTTTCTAATCCTAGCGACACTATTCCCAAGTTGAACGATCAATCCCCCGGTACCTGCCACTATACTATACTACAACGATCAGGTACACTGCCTGGTGGGGGTTGTAAGCTTCTCGAGATCCCTCGAGAGGTAAAGCCTGGTGCAATTCCCACGCATCAGTATGCAAGTGCCATACAAATGATATGCAGACTATTTCTAGTCTGTATGAAATGTCCCAATGATAATGCATGAATTCACTCCTGAACCAATACGGTTACGCGAATTTTGAATACCCGTAAACTAAGTTTACGATGGAATGAGTAATGCACGTGAATAGTGGTTTTCTCTCGGAAATGAATAGTGTCAAATGAATAGTAAAATTTTGAATGCTTCTCAGAATATGAAATTGACCTCGAAAATGATGAATAGTAAAACGATGAATAGTGATCGGTGAATAGTGATTTGTCGGGGTTTGGAAAATGACCCAAAATTACGAGTTGTGACAATATCTCTCCTCTTTTTAAACATAGAAACAATTAAATTATAAATTACATTTCTTTATAATATATATATATATATATATATATATATATATATATATATATATATATATATATATATATATATATATATATATATATATATAATATGGGTAAGGATCCAGTGAGAAGAAAACTTAAAATGAGAAGAATGAGAAATAACTATAACCGCATATTTGAGATGTATCGACTTGAATTAGATGCATATCTATTCATTTAGATGCATCACAATTAGCTTCACATGTGATTTTGAAGTGAAAACGATGCAAAATAGTACTAGCAACAAATTAGACCCGCATAGGATGAAAAATACATAGGATTCGTCTAACTTGATGAAATGCATCTAATATATGTATATGCATTTAATTTTTAGCTAGAAAATATATTATAATGCATCTAATTCAAACTAATGCATCTCTAATGTGTAGTTATAATTATTTCTCATCCTTCTTATTTTAAGGATTCTTCTCATTTGATCCTTAGTCTATATAATATAATATATTACTTTTGCTCTCTCTCTTCATTTAATACAAAATTCTAATCAAAATCCAAATCTTAATCATAATCCAAATCCAAATACAAATCATAAACCCACCTGCAAACCAAACAGGCCCATATTTCTTTGTAAGTTCTATGTTTTTCTTATTTTCTTATCCGTCACTATGGGTGCTATAAAATTCGACCCGACCCTAACCCGAATATGGCTTTTCGGCTCGGGTCAATCAGGTCAAAAATTATACTCGGGTCAACCTGAATTGACCCGAGTTATAAACAAGGTCAGGTTCGGGTATGTTTTTATTAACCTCAATCCGAATTGACCAGAACCCGACTAACCCAGCTCAACTAACACTTTTACAATGTAAAAATACTCGGGTTGACCCGGACTCGAATTAACCCGAACCCGAGTAACCCGAGTTCTCAACAAGGTCGGGTTCAGGTATATTTTTCTTAAGTCTTGACCCAATTTGATCCGACCCGATTGACTCAAACACGACCGAGTCGACCCGAATAACACCCCTATCCATGACACATTAGTTTGTTGCAAAAATGAATATAGGAGGTTTTTACCTTTCTTTTATTCTCTCTTAATTGAGATAAATGTGAGCCCAAAATATATAATCTTTCTTAATTGGGAGACTTACAAATGTCTCTTTTTGAATTAAGAGGCTAATTAAGACACTTCAAGCTAAACTACTTAATTTAGTAAACAACCCCGTACACCACTACTAAGGGCCCGTTTGGTTTGTAGATGGGTTTAGGATTAGGGTTTGGTTTTGGTTTATAATTTCAATTTGGATTTGGATTAAAAAAGTCATTTGTTTATATGTTGGGATACATATTAGGACAAAGGTTTATTATTATTTTAATATTAAAATATATGAGATAGGAGAAGGACCCAAGACCCGTACATACTTTTCTTGTAATAAAAGAGGAAAGAGAGAATTGCTAGTAGTGTGTGAGGTTAGGGTGTATGGCGCACTCTCAGGAAACTCAAAGGAAAGGCTTTTGCTTAGCAGGAAACCCAATTCAATGTATACAACAAAGATGAAAAACTCTCCCTAATGAGAGTAGCGTCTCGCATAAAAAACATGCATAACCAATGAAAGAGAAATTATAGTTTACTTCTTTTGTGCATATGGTGCCAAAAAACATGCATAACCGATAGAAAGATAAAGTATATTTTATATCTTTTGTGTATGTGGTGTGTTATTATGTGTGTTTTAAAACATATGAAAGAGAAATTATATTTTATATCTTTTGTGTATATGGTGTGTTGTTGTGTGTGTTTTAAGGATATTTTTAAATGATAAAAATAAGAAAATATTTATGAAAAAAAGAGAAGGTATTGTAGAGGTTAAGAGAAATGAGAAGAAAAAAATAATGGAAGTGTTAAATGGTGACGCAGAGCTAATGTGGCAAGAGAAAACCCTTAACCACACCCTCCACACTTGAACCACGCTTTTCAGGATTTGCACATCCCCTCTTATTTGGATTTAGTCCCAGTTATTTATGTTATGTATTTTAACCAAACTAACTATTCTACTTTAACTTTTAACCCTTTGGACAAAAACCTAAAGACAAACGCCTCCCTAATATTAGGAATTAGTGGTGGCATGGCTTAGCTCCTAACTGAAATGAACAAATATGTAGCTGCGGGCACAATTTAGTTTTATTACTAGAGTAATAACAATCATGTCATCTTATTGTAAATTCATTTACTTAGTCTGTTCTGGTTAATCGGAAACTTGAGTTTTGTATGGGTACGGTAATTGGTGCTCTTTGACTATAAAGTCATTTTTTTTTGTTCTTTCTTTTTTTTTTTGTTCTTTCTTTTTTTTTTTTGTTCTTTTTTTTTTTTTTTTTTTTTTAATTTTTTTCCATAATGTTGGGTTAAACCGGATCATGTATTAGTATTGTTGTCTTAAGATCTATATGATTATCACATATTTGATACAATATACATGTAGTATAACAAATTGTTTGCCTCACGATTGGTGTTTCCAGTATAGTACTATAGTACATCTTTGCATTCTTCTTATATAAGATTACAAGTGTCATTTGATCAAGAAATGAAAGCATTATATGTAACATTAAAAAACAATGGATGTTTCCTATAAAATGATATAATGGGCTAGAACAAATAGTTGCCTTAATCCATGATCACTCCAAACAAAAAATTTATTTTAGTTCAAAAGTGAACTTGATTGTATTTTATTGGTTAAAATATTTGGTAAATGATATGATGATTATCTTCACAATTGCTGCCAAACAACGATTGTTCACGGTGACTTGAAGCCAAGTAACATTCTACTTAATGATGATATGGTGGCTCATGTTGGAGACTTTGGTTTAGCTCGACTACTTGGTACATACTTAAACCAAAACAGCTCATTCGGGGTTAAAGGAACAATTGGTTATGCACCTCCAGGTAATTCCACTTCTATTCCATGATGCTTATATTACTGGTTAAGGTTTGTAAATTAATTAATAGTTATTCATATGCAGAGTATGGTATCGGGAATGAAATGACAAGTTGTGGGGACATCTACAGTTTTGGAATATTATTTCTAGAGGTGATGACTGGGAAAAGGCCGACAGATGACATGTTTAAGGAAGGTCTTAGCCTTCATAAATTTGCTTACATGGCATTACCAGATCATGTAGTCGATGTTAATGATGACGATGCAATTGTGTTGCAAAGTACGGAAGCGAATGCAAAGAAAGTGGAAGAATGTTTGGTTGCAACTATCAAGATTGGAGTATCGTGCTCTGTGGATTTACCACAACAACGAATGAAAATAGAAATTGTTGTCAATGAGTTGCAGCGTATTGTCCATATGCTTCAAAATATATAAGGTACTATGTTCTCCCATTTTGTAAAATCTGATTTCACATGAGTTTGTTAAAAAATCATCACTAAAATGGTTTTATTTTTCAACTCTTTCAGGTCTATTATCAAGCTTGTATGGTGAAGTTGTAGGAAACTGCAACAAGGAGCACTGCATGTCATAGTTAAATAAATGTTAAGTTGTTTAAGATGTTCGTAATTGTGGTTTTAATTTTCTTGTTGCAACAAGGAGCAGTGCATGTCATAGTTAAATAAATGTTAAGTTGTTTAAGATGTTCGTAATTGTGGTTTAATTTTCTTGTTGCATAAGTGTACGAGACATAAGAGTACGTTTACTTTCCTGGTGACGTATCAAATGTATCAAGCATGTTTGTAAGTGTGATTTAATTTCCATGAATCCAATTTGTCGTATAGAATTCTACTTAAGCTCTAGTTGGTGTTCGATTCCATAATGAACAGCCTAATGTTATTCGTGTTTTTGACTATCAATTTCATAAAATTTACTTTTTCTTGAATATCTGAATGAGAAAGCTCAAGGCTTCCCCCTCTTCTGGTTTCGAGCAATGTATGATTCAATTTTATAGAAAGTTAACCTCATGTTTGGTTATACACTTGTACCATGCATTAGGCTAGTACAAAATCATTATTATTACTCCAATTATACTCTATTCAAAATGGGTCAATAATGACCAAAGTGTATTTCCGATACATAAATCAGCTCGAATATTTTGATACGTTTGATATTCCTTATACAGTTGTACAACTCTATTTTCTTCATCGGATAAGCGTTTGGATAAGCAATCCCAAATAGCCCTTTAGCAGTTAATGTGTAGCTTTATGGTCATCATTGTTTAAAACTACCCTAACTGACCCCTTTTAAGCTATTTTTTATTTTTATATCTTTTTTACAAAGCATGAACCGACATGTAGGACCTGAATTTTAAGCTATGAAAGACCAAATCCGACATGTTGGACCTGTTTTTAAGCTATGTTTATATCTTTTTAACATAACCGGAACTGAACCATTTTATACGGGTCGATGTAGCCAGAACCTTTTTATACGGGTCGATGTAGCCAGAAAAACAGCTCCAATGGGCTTGTTGCAGCTCTGTAAAATAAAGAAACAAAAATCTATAAATTTTTTTATACTCTCCATTTATAAGTAGTCAGTATGTTAATTATGGGTACAAAAGCTCAATATATTTGATATCATTAAAATTATTTGATTTTGGGAGGTTCTATGTAACGGTTACCTTTTTATTTACCATTCAAAAGTAAAATGGGTCGAAATAGCCATCTGTACTAGTGTTGGTTAGTTTGTGTACTGACTGCTTTTGGAACCTGTTAACACTAACAGATGGCTGTGTTTACAAAACAAGCATAACCCATAATGCTTTTAATGGATGACTCGTCCAATATGGCTACGATTTCAAGAAAGGTTCCGACCTTGTTCGTGAAGTTCAGGACACCACAGAGAATCACCAGTTATTTTTTTTACAAATATAACATTAATTTTCTGAATTTGTATGTTCATTTATTATGCCAATGAACATAAAAATTCAGAAAATTAAATTGGTCCAACACACATACATTCACATTAGAGACTTGAAACTTGAGAGTTGAGAGTGTTCTCAAAGTTACAATGTCAATAAGCTCTATGGCTAGACAACACTGGAGTTTCAATGTTGCTACTTAATGGATGTTTAATTAACAAAAAAGTTGTAGTTATGGATTGTCCTAAATATATAGATAAAACTGAACTGGGTCAAACAATTAAATTACCAAAAACGTGTCATGTATCCACTTACTAATGTAATGTGGAAACATGTAACCTACAGTATGAAATGGGTCAAACCAAAGAACAGCAAAAACTAAAATGGATCAAATGGGTAGACTCAAAAAATATCTTTAACTGACCTTGTCATTATTTTGTTCCATTCCATCAAAGATTGAAGACCTCAAGATGTTGAACCATCTCAATTTATCTTATAATAATTTATCAGGTACCATCTTCATTAAGTTCCTCTCCACATTATAATTTATCTGGTAAAATTCCTCAACTCTAAGGAAAATGGAATTCTTTAGAAACTTTGAGCCTATCCTTCAATGATTTTGACGGTGAAGTACCAACTGTATGAGTGTTTGCCAATGCAAGTGCATTTTAGGCTTTGTGGTTATTTGGTTACACTTGAATTACCCAAATACAAGAAGACACGTAATAAGAAAAAAAAGGTTTTCTTTCTTCATATTAGTCATTGTGATTGCACCGACGTTGCTCATGGTATTATGTAAGAAGAAATGCAATAGTCAACCATCTTAGTCATCACAGAGTGAATGGTTCATGAAAGTTCCATACAATCATCTAAAAATGAGTTGATACATTGAGCTTGCCTACTGTATGACTACTCTTACAAACAACACATCTAAAACGACACAAGCCAACCTTATTAACTACTTGACCAGAAATGAAAATAAAACATACACCATAGACGTCACTGTAAGTATCGTTATCATCACTGCCTTTGAATAACTCGAGATGGGATTTGAAGAAGTTGATGTCGTATCCAATCTGCCTTTAGAATTGAGAATCAGGCCATATGACGAATACATAATAAATCTTGACTTTACCCATCCAAGTACAAGCTCCAAATAACACTAATAAATAGCAATACACCACATTGACCACCTGCACAAACTAAAACAAACATACTTTATCATTCTTTCGAGCTTCAAATATATGAATGGTAGTAAATTTTAAGCCTTGGCATTGGTGATATCACTGAGCCCATTCCAGTAATTTGTTGCTCTTTCAAAGGGAAGAAAATATTTACATTGTTAAGAAGCTAACTGTCGAATACACTGTCGAGGTCGCAATTTCAATCATTTTACTTATAAATGGATCAATTTACCTTAAGTTATATTTAATGGGTTCAACAGGCTGAAAACATTCAATAATCATTATTTTTAAACAATTTTAAGAAAAGGACAGACCACGTTTGCAGGTCAACTAGTCCAGACTAAAATTACCAGTTTGACTTGTTTCTGCAATACAAAGAAATGGGAATATCAACGGATTAGGACTGACATGTCATATATATGGTTTACACTTTTAACGAGTCTCACAAAAACAACCATTTACAGTAGCAAAATTGGGGATCTTGCAACAAAAGTCAAACATATCAATAATATTTTAAACACATAATTTTCTTGTGGAGCTGAAGTAATGACTTATGGAATGGGCTCAGTGCTATCACCAATGCCAAGGCTTATCATTTACACAAGAAAGAAATACAAGATAAGAAATAATCCTACCTTAGCCATGGCTGAAGTAATAACTTCTGGAGTGGGCTCAGTTATATCACCAAATGCCAAGGCTTATCATTTGTTCATCAGGTTATTTTAGCTTATGGGCAGCCATTCTTCTACGAAACTGTAATTCCACCAACACATTTCATGTATCTAAGTCTCATGTCTAAATGAAAAATAGCAAGTTTCTATATCCATTGTATATATAGGTTTTTTCATTTCTTAACGGGGCTTTATGCTTTTGTTTTTGACGGACACCTTTATAGAGCCCTTTTTTCCTATTAACAAGGCTCTATTAGGGGGGCTTTATTTCAGATTTTGAAGTAGTGTGAGAAAAGAGAGTTTTGTGAGTCAAAGAATTTCAGTACCAAGGTACATTTTAAATCTAACCAGTTAATAACCAGATACTTCCAAATCTAACCAGTTAATCACTCGAGACAGATTATTCTAGCAGACAACTTCATGACATTTTCCAGCCTGCAAGCCTTTTATCCATAACCATCCAAATTAATGATCATTTAATTTACTACCAAACAGGAAACTATCCCTACGATTTTTACTAGCCAAAGACATCAGAAGACAATACAGTTTGCCTATCCCAAACACACTGTATCAAAAGATAGAGAAGCTTGTGAAGCAAAGGTTTTCAAAACCATGATTCATAGCCATCTCTTTAAACCTTTATTCCAAACACCAGATAGGCATATAACAACAAGGGAGGTATGGTTAACCGAACCGTTACTTAGGACAAAGTAGCTTCATCGCTCACTAGCCCCCATCCTAAAGAAACCACACCTCACTCTTCACGTAATCCCATTCATGTCATATATCTTATAAGTTTGAATAACTGCTACTTATTTCTTAACATTAAGGCTCATAACTGTAACATCTGAGTACAAACTCAGTATTAGGTATGGGCGCAAACCTCATATAACATTCATATGCAAAATACAACTTTGATTGCTAGTTGCACATACAAAAGTGTGATTATGTAACATTATCTCAAACAACCAAGTTACCTCTAAATGTGAGGTAGAAGCACATCTAGCAGATCGTTCTTCAGTGATACTTTCAGATCGTTCTTCTTCAGTGATACTTTCTTCAACATTAGAAAACATCTCACAATTAGATCAAACTGTACAGGTACAAGTAGAGTGTAACATTACTTTGTGTTATTAAAGACACTGAAAATGAATTGACTATTCAAAATGTTAACACTCAAACAAGATACAAGTAGAGTGTAAACCAGAGAAACTAATCCTTATAGCTTTTATAACCAAACTTAACAAAGATAATGCCTTTAGATATGTGGTTCTTATCTTGAGGCAGAACAAGGCTACATACATTATGTTGGCTTCAATCATGCCCAAAGGATACTAAGATGATGTAACGTATCAGGATAACCTTATGCTTATGCATTTATTCATCATTGAAAAACACCTTATTCCCCCAAATAACTAATAAGCACTTTGGCATAAGCTTACTCAGCCGGTAAGTTCTTTATACAAGCTTACCAAAACACCCCCTAAATCCCATATTCCCATGACAGTTATCTCTGTCACAAACTCACACTGCTCTACAAATGATAATTAGGAAAAATACAAATACATCCCAATAGCTTATTAACCTCTTAAAATAAGCCTACCCAGTGTTGTAAAGCTTGGACTACAAAGTAATCGGCGATTACAAGCCACAAGGTGAGTGACCAGTGCAAGTTGAGCAGAATCGGCCAAAAGATTCAATATGGTCAAAACATGGTCAGCCCGGTGCTAATTCGTACAAAACTCAATTTGAAGTGTTTAAACAATTGTGTTAATGTTTACAAACATACTTTTTGGTTTTTGGTCCTATAAACATATGATACATATAATTTCAAAACTTGTACATAAAAATTCCAATACCCCAACGTACTCCCCACCTAGGCCAATTACACGCTTCCGCCTAGCGAGATTTGCAAACTTAATTTAAGCTTTTCATAATCCAATAACGTATTAAGGTATTTAAATAAGCTTACCCAAACACCCCCTGAATCCCATATGATCAGACTACTATAACACATAATAGTACAAAAAAGGCATCCCAATGTAATAAACATAAGTCCTCACCTAATAACGATTTCCAAACACATCCCCCAAAGTTTCAGTGAGTAACCTCCAGTAAAATTGCCAAGCCCGAAAATCCATACTTGTAATTCTAATCACCATGTCGATGTATGTAACAATAATAATATGAGTAAAGATTAATAAATTATGACAGCCAATTAGACCCTAAACGTTAAATAAGATCATAAGCCCAAAATAGGCTTAAACAAATCCCCCTAAGTTAAAATTTGACCTGAGTAACCTCCAATTAATAAAATTGGCAAACCCCAATTAGTCCATACTTCTAATCACCATCCCGATTCATGTAACACTAATAATAGGAGTAAAGATTAATAAATTATCACAACCTCTATCAAATCTAACCATTTTGATATAATCAAATTACACATATATATAGCCAAACACAATTTTAAAAATTAATAAATGAATTGAAGCATAAGAAGAAAGAGAAGGTACCATCGCTTTTATCAATATCAATCAAGTCCGCTGCTGTGAAATGGTTTTGAGCGAAACAAAAAAAAAATGGAGAGGTGGTTGGTGAGATGGGACGGTGGTGATTAATTTCAGTCAAATGTGTTTGGATGGGATGGCAACTCTTGTATTTGTTTGTAAAAGTTTATTCTTTTTCCTTTTTTCTCTATCTTTGACACATTAATTTGTTGTAAAAATGTAAGTATCTTGCCTTTTTGGACCGGACCGGACTGAAATAGACCGACCATATTCAGTCTCGGTCCCGGTTTTTACCTTAATTCGGTCACGGTTTTTAGTTCCGGTCTCGGACCGATGCTCACCCTTAATCTTAACTACATATAATGTAAAAGCTAACTTTTATTGAAAGTGAAAAAGTAATGATTTTCAAAAGGTGGGAGGATTGGATGGCGGAGATTATATGTTCGGTCTGGTCCGGTCTCAGTCTAAATAGGCTAAATATCCGGTTTTTAAGACGGACCGAGACCGAAATTATGAAAAACCCTAGACCGATTGCTCACCCCTACATGTGTCTAATGTTAAGTGGATTAGGCCTGTAATTAGGCTTGCATTTTTTGGCCTAAATATCATTACTCTTTTCTTATTTTGTATCTGTGAAACATTAATTTAATTTGTTGCAGAAATGAACATAGCTGCTAAAAAAGTTGATCAACTACATTTGAAAGGTGTTTACTTTTCTATTATTCTCTTTTAATTGAGATAAATATGAGCTCAAAACACCTTTTTTTTTTTTTTTTTTTTTTTTTTTTTTTTAAAATTGATACTCACAAATGTCTCTCTCTTCTAATTAAGATGATAACTAAGGTTCTGTTTGTTTTTAAAAAAATGTCTGAAAGTCTCTAATCTCTGACCGAATCAGATCTTACAGGAGTTAAAATATAATTTTTTTAAAAGTTAAAATTAAAAAAAAATTAAAAAATTATTTTTTTTAAATTAAAATTTTAAAAAAAATTTAAATAAACTAATTTAAAAAAAAATTAATTTTAAATTAAAAAATTAAATTTTTTTAAAAAGTTTAAAGTTTAAAAAAGTAATAATAATAAATTAAAAAATCTAAATAAAAGGAAATACATCAACTACTGTATTTATTTTATTTTTAATTTTTTTAATATTTTTTGTATGTTTTATTTATTTTTTTGCAAAAATGAACATAGTTGCTGAAAAAGTTGATCAACTATACTTTTCTTTTCCACTTAACGAGTGAGATCAAACCTTTGATTCATCTTAATAAGAAGGTTCACAAAAACTTCTCTCTCATAATATGAATAAATTATGACCACCAATTAGAGCCTAATCTACCCCATTTTGATATAATCAAATTACACATATAGCCAAACACAATTTTAAAAATCAAATTACACACAAATGTCTCTCTCTTCTAATTAAGATGATAACTAAGGTTGTGTTTGTTTTTAAAAAAATGTCTGAAAGTCTCTGATCTCTGACCGAATCAGATCTTACAGGAGTTAAAATATAATTTTTTAAATTATTTTTTTTAAAAGTTAAAATTAAAAAAAAAAATTAAATTTTTTTTTTAAATTAAAATTTAAAAAAAAAATTAAAAATAAACTAATTTAAAAAAAAATTAATTTTAAATTAAAAAAAATTAAAAAGTTTAAAGTTTAAAAAAGTAATAATAATAAATTAAAAAATCTAAATAAAAGGAAATACATCAACTACTGTATTTATTTTATTTTTTATTTTTTTAATATTTTTTTGTATGTTTTATTTATTATTTTATTTATTTTTTTTTGCAAAAATGAAAATAGTTGCTCAAAAAGTTGATAAATTATACTTTTCTTTTCCACTTAACGAGTGAGCTCAAACCTTTGATTCATCTTAACAAGAAGGTTCACAAAAACTTTTCTCTCTTAATATGAATAAATTATGACCACCAATTAGAGCCTAATCTACCCCATTTTGATATAATCAAATTACACATATAGCCAAACACAATTTTAAAACATAGTGGATCACCACAAAGAAAAGTTGCGTCGTTTACTTTTTGTTTAAGCTTCGCGTAGTCACGAACTCACCCGTTACTGACAAAATGAGTTAACAAAATTTAGTTAGCTTGATGTTATATTCTTATCATCTCAATAAAACTTTTAACTACATCGGAGTCGATATATGTGTATTGCTTCTGCCGGATGACAACAACTTTACTTAAGTACTACGTAAATGAAATTATTGCTTGCTTTTTTCTTGAGTGAATTTTCCATTAGTACAAGTGTTTAGTGGAAAGGAACCACTTTACTTTCTATCTTTCTTATACACGTCTCTTTATAAAAAATCAAACACATCTTTAATTTCCTTCTATATGTATCGTAGTCGAACAATTTTTTTACTATTATGTGTACTAAACTTTATTTTTTGGGCATTTTTAAGTACTTTATGACAGTTTTGCCCCTCTCATGTTAATAAAATAAGAGGCAAAATGGTAATAAAGTACACAAAAATGCCAAAAAAATCAAGTTTAATAAACATAATAGCAAAAAAAAATTGTTCGATACATATAAAAGGAATAAATGACAATTTTGATACATTTTGGTGTTGTTAGCCTTTAAAAAAATCAAACACATCTTTGAATTTGGTACGACTAATGTTGCACCCTTACTTCAAACATAAATAATTTAAGTTGTAATAAAACATGATATTATCAAAAGGCTTACTTCATATTCACATGAATCTCACAAACTCTGACAACAATTGTTGATTTAGGGTATGTTTGGCGAAATGGGCTGGAGCTGGGGCTGGGGCTGGGGCTGGGGCTGGGGCTGGGGCTGGAGCTGGGGCTAAGACTTATATTATAAGCCGAAATTAAAATTTGTATTTTTATAAATTTGTTTGGCAAATGGGCTGAGGCTGTGACTTATTATTGCAAAATTACTAAAAATGACATAATTAAATAAGTTTTTATATATGTTAGATATTTTTGTGGGTAAATAAGTAATTTATTTTTCAAAAGCCCTGGGCTATTAGCCTCTTTTATGGGACTAAAGCTTTTAGCCGGCTTATTTTATAAGCCCCATAACAAACGAGACTTATTTAATTAGCCGGCTTATTTTAAAAGCCCAAGCCCCAATAAGCCTCATAAAAGCCATCGCCAAACATAGCCTTAATGCTTTTAATGGCACGATTATTTCGTTTATTGTTAAGAGCTTGACATGAGAAACATAAAACGTTACGCTCTGTTCCCGAGTATAAAACGGAAAGAAGAGAGATTGAGAGGGAAAAACGAGTGAAGTAAAGAGGAGATGAATAAAAAATATTTTTTTATATTGTGTTCCTGAGTTGAAAAGAAAAGAGAAGAAAGTAACAAAAAATGAGCTTTAAAATCAACTTCACTCCATTTCATCCCAATTTGGGAAGTAAATTAGGAGAGTAATTTTGATATAATTTACTACCCTTTACTTTCCTCTCCCCTCCTGAAAAATCTCTGAAACACAAACTTTTTTTATTACTATCCCAAACCTTTCTTTTTCAATCCAGAAAATAAACTTGGGACAGTGTAATATTTTATTTTGTTGTGACCAAATGAACATTTCATTTAGTGTTATTAAAGTGTGACATAAGGTGCGTGTCACCTTCACTCATGATATATTCTTACTTTTTTAGTTAATTAATTTGTATTTTTACTCATTCAATTTTGTAAGTTATCCTTCCTAAGACTAATCAAATGTTAAACCAAATATCAAACTCTATAATCGCGGGTATCTCCTAGTGGTTCAGATCTCTAGGCCTGCCCGTTTGAATAGTTTAACTCGTGTGTCAGATTTAAAGTGTAGTGCCATTCTAAAATAAATAAATAAATAAATACATAACTCACTAGCTCATGACCCGTGTAATACACGGGTTATATATTTAATTACTGAAAAAATAGTTATAATATATAAGCAAATGTAATTCCTGATCACTTCTATTTCAAATTAATAAAATTCAAGACCATCTCTAATGAATAGTTATTAGTTTGGATTACTCATGACTGTAGGGGTGTAAATGAGAAGAGTCGAGCCGAGTACTATCAAGCTCGAACTCGACTTGATTACTAAAACTCGAGCTGTAACTCGACTAATCTCGGTCGAGCTTTGGATTTCAAGCTCGAGCTCGGCTCGTCATCTCAAACTCGAGCTCGATTATTACCACATTTAAGGCTCTTAACTCGATAAAAATTCGGCATATCAAGCTTGACTAGACTTTATTTTTTGACAATTACGTAATTACATGCATATAAAAGGGTAAACATGTAATATCATTTAAGCTCGATAAGGGCTTGTGAGCCTCATGAGCCAAGTATTTTCAACCTCTAAATCGACTCAAAAGTGTGCTCGAGTAGCTCGAGCTCGAGCTCAAATCGTTTACATCGAGACGATTTTGAGTAGTTTACGAGTCAATCCCGAATAGCACGCAAGCTGTCTCGTCTCCTTTACACCCCCTAATAGTTATGAATGACATGAAATAAACTCATAAAATGAGTTAATGCATTGGAGCTATATTGAGAAAAGGTTATTTGAACAATTGGTTGAAAAAGATTAACCATTTGAAAAATGATAATATGTCACACATTATTATATGTGAGTGAGAGAAAAGATCAATATAGATCCTAAATTTGCCATAGACCCAATGAAGCAATGTTAGCTATTTATTCTTCATCAAAATTAATAGAAAAATTATTTTCTATTTTTTTAAAAACAAACGTATCTTGCAAATGGTAAATCTTCAAGCTACGAAAAATACAGCATTGCAACGAGAATTAAACTATCTTTTTATAGACATGCACTTCTATATACTTTTGACGATTTTTTTTTTCAAAATTTCCGACGAGAAAAATCACATGTGATTCATTTTAAAAATCACATATGATTCATTTTAAAAATCACATGTGATTTTTTTAGGCAGAAATTTTGAAAAAAAATCGTCGAAAGTACATAAAAGTGCATATCTATAGAAAGATAACTAAATTCGCGTCGCGATGGTATTATTTTTCCGCGTAACGATTAATGGTTTGCGAGATATTTATTTATTTTTTTAAAAAGGTGAAAGTTTATTTATTATTATTATTATTTTTTTGATAAAAAAATGAACGGACATTATTGGTTCATTTAATCTATGGCAAATATAGAATCTATATTAATCTCAACTCACGTGAGTGATTAAATGTTATGAACAAGTTGAGAATCACTTTTTAGCATTGGAGTTAACGGGCTAAAAAAAGTTTAAATGTTTTTTTTTTCAGGTGGGGGTGGTGGTAAAAGGGTAAAAAAAAAGTTTAAATGTTCCAATAGGCTAAAGTAATAACTACTCAAAAATCCAACCGCACACATTTTCTTTGGATTATAAATGATAGTAACAAACTAAAGATACAATTGTGATCCTTGAGATTTGATCCAAGCAAAGCTTAAAATTTGAAACTAAGCATAACCATATACTCGGTCACAAAGACCATAAAAGTTGAACAAAACCATAAAAATGAATATAGCATATAACGTATGCAAAAGCTTGTATTTTAAAGAACTCCCTCAAGTTGTACTTTGAATATTTTCATTATAGCTTAAATGCACAATAGTCATTACCACCAGCTAAGTACAAATAGGAAAATAGTTACAAGTGTTGTTGATACAAAAGTTGGGCGTTCCTTGTTTAGGTTCCTGCTCTCATACCAATCAGACCTTAGTGCTTGAAACATGCGCACTAAGAAAGCAAACAAACACCATTAGCAGTGTTTATCAGTTGGGCATTAGTAGTGTTTATCAGTTGGGCTCGTGGCCCTTGAGTATAAAACTCAGAGAGCGAAGTGAATACCCGGTCATCTATCCAAAAAAATCTTTCCCTCCATCCCCTCAGGGAATCTACCTTATCAGTATAGCACTGATAACCCCCTGGGCGCTTGGAGAATGTTACCCACCCGTTCGACCACGATGTGTGGTAGAACGCGCGGAATAAGTTGATAGTTGGGTTTATCGCCAGTAAACGGCAGTTTACCTAGAAATTTATTATTTTGGCCGCACCTATACAATGCAGCTGCGAATGTGCAGGCGATAAAAGTTTAGCACATCGCTCAGGAATCGGGATATAGGCACGCGCTGGTTGGCGAATTCAAAGAAGCGCGTGTACACCCCTATCTTTCCCTCAGGGAAGTCCGCGATACATGCGTTAGCATCCGGTACCTCCAGATGCACTGCAAGCGGAACGAAATAGTCAGAGGTGAACTGACGCAGTTCATCCTCGTCCATTTCAGAATGAAACTCCTCTAGCTGACGAACCATTTCTAAAAATAAGATTTGCTATGCAGCGCAGTCAGTGTTACCTAATAAAATAGTTGATTCTTGAACAAGCTTGGAGAAATTTTAAAAATGGCGGAAGAATTGATTTTTACTATGAGATTTTTAGTAAAAGGGAGGCGGTGATTTATATAAGGCCACCAAACCCTAAAAAGATTGCCACGTGGATCCCATTAAAGTTAATCGTGTAGCTAGGATGCAAGGAGGTACAAGCACTTTTTCCCACTTCCCCGAGAAATACGTGGACACACTCCCCGTTTCCCGAGGTATCTTTGAGATATTTGGGACTAGATACATGGCTCCAAATATTGGGCGGTAATTATTTAAAATTCTTCCCGCCACGTTTACCACTGCTCTCACTAGTCTAGCATCCGCGGCTACGACCCGCGCACACTAGACTGGGGGGACATGATAACGTATAGTCTACATTTGGGCCACGAGCCCAACTGATAAACACTACTAATGCCCAAGTCCACTATGAGTGAGCTATCATGACAACGCTTTGGGACACACTATTAACGGTTTGGACTCACGAAAGCCCAAACCCAACCAAACTATTTATGGTCTAGATAAGGATCTCCTATTTATGGATAAAAATCCATAGGCCGGATAAGCACTACGCGTGCGAAGAGTAAGGAACACGAAATCTACAAGGATTTCGTGCCTATATAAACAATGCCATAACTCTCGTTAAAGGTACGACTTACAAACCCTAACTCTTCAACATAACCCTAAATCGATTACTTACTCTCACGCCGGAGGATAATCGTGGGAGACAATCACACAATAAGCCTAACGGTGTTTGTTTGCTTTCTTAGTGCGCAGGTTTCAAGCACTAAGGTCTAATTGGTACGAGAGCAGGAACCCAAACAAGGAACGCCCAACTTTTGTATCAACAAGTGTTCTGTCAATCCTTTGTACATGACCATATACCCATACCATAGGTACTTAGAATTCGCAACTTGAAATGAATTAGTTATATAATCGCTTTGAAAATGCAATGCAAACAACCTAAAAGAAAAACACGTATATGTAAAATGGACCAAGAGTAAAACCAAATGTAAAGGTGTTGAAATAAGAATATACTGTTTCCTGGTATGCTTTTTAATTATATTGATTTTCCCACATCGAAACAAGATCGAAAAAGGAGTGTGAATTCTGAAATATAGATAGGGACGGTTGGGGTCAATAAGGCTTAACTCGTCCTGTCAGGGGAAGGATGGCCGACTAATGACCGCAAGCGACGGTTGGTCTGTGCCGACACCAAAGACAACGAACACACACATTCACGAGTGAGTCTGCTTTAGACTTGCTCATCAATTTTGGGGTGCCCGTTCTACTTAAATGGGCTCAATAATCATTAAACAAAAACTTTTAATTTTGTTAAGTATTGCGAATTGCAGAAATGAATATCAATTCCTTTGCTATCTTTTGGGATTAAAAGGACAGCATCACCTTGCGTTCAAATAAACATAGCTCTTCTAAAGGAACAGAGAAGTTCCTACGCATGCACCTCCTGCCACTTCAAGAAAAAAACAATGGACGTACCTCGCATATTCATTGTGTTTGGTAGTAAATTGGAATAGTAGTGTGTCCTTTGTCTTCACATTCACTGCTTCCCGCAATCAAAATCATATCAAGTTATCAACAACAAACTAAAAGAAAAGTAGTATTACTAAAGTCACCAAGTTTTATTGATATAGTTCCAATTAGTAAGTGAATGATTAGATTTTTCATATTTTAACCACCCACATCTAAATCACTGATATAGTTCCTCTTCATATGAACACACTATCTAGTTACAAGACAGCTTAGTCAAACAACAAAACTACTAATAAAAAAATTCAGGTTTTCACTCAGGCGTTCCACAAACACATGGCGTGCATAAAAAAAAATACATAAAAACTTGGAACAATCAAACAGAAACTTGACTGGTCGAGATTAAAAGAAAAATCATTCACAAAGCCAGGCTTTTATAATACAAATCTTACAATTTCACCATAAGTAGTTTCACCAGAGCAAGGTAAGTGTTTCTTTGCACATGCCAAGATTATATGGGATAGATCGAGATGGTGAAATTGTTGGAAAATTTGGTCAAATGTTTTGAATGACAATTGATAGTGTCATTATGTATACTAATGTGAATTGAAATCAAAATTAATTTATAGTTTATTTTGATTCATGAGTCATTAGTGAAGTTAATTGTGTGAATTAATTGTGACCGTTTTTTCTCATATCCTTATTCTTTATAAATTGAGAGCTCTCCTCTCATTTCAATACAGTAAGAAAACAATTCACTCCTCTCCATTTTGTTTAAGGTTCATCTTTGACCTTGTGTGTATCCTGTTCGTAATAGAAGGAAGACATGATTTTGGTTCGCCGTGATAACCCGTTTGTGATAACGGAGTTATCCGTTGTTGTTGTTGTATCCTGAGAGATAGACGTTCATGATTCTCAAGCACCACCGTGGTGAGGACGAATCTGTCTTAAAGAAACTGTGAGCATCACAGGCCTCAACATTTTCCTTGTTTGAGTTATGTAAGTCTAAATAATCAAATGGTTTACGGTATACTTTTCTACACTTTTATGTTTTACATGTTATTATTAGTTTGTCTCTTGTTGCAATACATACATATATACTACAATCTTAAGACAAATTAGTATTTATAAGAGACTAAGAGATATACGTGTTACATAAAATGAAAAGAACATGAAACGTGGCAACAAGTGATTTAGTATCATACCCCATTTAATTGGTTACGAGGAAATAAAATGAGGATAATCAAGTTTTATTTATTATGTCAATTTCTATGCTTAATTTATGTTTATTTGATTGAAAGTAAATGGAACTTGCGGAGTTCTTTTTATATGTTAATCATCTTAGTGCTAAAATATCTTGAAGCTGAGCCATTGATCATTTCATTGAAACTTACTTTTGAAGTAGTGTTTTGGGTTGTTTTGTAAAATAAACTAGTTATAATACCCGCGCATGCGCGAGTTTCTTTTTCAAAAAAATTTTTGAATCATAAATTTTTATTTATTAAAAAACAAATAATTTAATCTTTGTTTTGTTTGATTTATAATGTTTAATTATAGTTTTTTTATTATTAAAGATAATTATTTAAAAATTTTAATCCTATTGTTAATTGCATCTTATCTATAATTTTTGTATTTATCGTGTTATAAATAAATATAAAATTTTACCTAATAAAGGCTACTAGTTTGTTGAGGAAAACCAAACGTTTTTTTTTCTCCTTAATTTGCTAATTTTATGAGATTTAATTGTGTTGATGATTATCAATAAATGACATGTGATTTATTGAGAGAAAAAAATATATGAACATTTTTTTTTGACTATTTGACTATTGCAAGTTATGTGAAACTAGCAGGGTACCCGCGCGTTGCAATGGCGGGTACCTTGTAAATAATATATCTAGTGAGTAATTCAGCGGCGGGTACCTTGTAAATAATATATCTAGTGAGTAATTTTTTTTCGATCACATATTTTTTGTGACAATAACTTTAGCGATAATGATCATTTTATATTGGAAACTTTAGGCAATAACAAAGTCATTTCATTACATTTCATACGTGTAAACGTTTACACCAAGTAATCACTCATATGATTAGTTGTTTTATAATATTTGCACAATATTGAGTTTTTAAAAGTATTGCATCATGTTATGAAGTAAATTAGAAAATATACACATATTAAAGTTTATATTATTGTTCTTAAAACTTTTGTTCATTAAATTTATTCCATACGAGGCATTCATGTCTGTGCACTGCATAGTTATATTTTTACGGATATTTGTTGCCGCAGCTAATACATTCATTGTAGAAAGAAAGATAAAAACTTAATCAACATTATGATAATTAATTTTACATATGTGGTTTTCTTTCGGGTAATTACAGATTACTCGAACTAAATTACTAATTGGTGAAATAGTAACTTAAGTTCATTGACATGTGCAAGATTTTGGTTGGTGATCTCGTCTAAAATAAATATGTTGGTGGTCTGTCAATCATTTTGTTGCTACAAAAGTTGGGCGCTTTTAGCTTGGGCTTGGGCTCTTGTATCAACTCTCTTCTTAATGCTTCGTTGGACCTGCGCACTAAAAAAATAAACAGACACCGTTAGGCTTATCGTGGGATTGTCTCCCACGATTAGACTCCGGCGTGAGAGTAAGTAATCGGTTTAGGGTTCTCGTAAAGAGTTAAGGATTTAGTGAATCGTACCTTGAATGAAAATCGTGTGATTCTATATATAGGGGCGTAGAAACCGTGTTTCTTGCTCCTTACTCTTTGCACGCGTAGTGCTTATCCGAGGAAGGATATCTATTCCATGAATAGATGATCCTTATCTCGTACCCGGCGGGTTTAGTTGGGCTTTGGGCTTCGTGAGCCCAAGCTATTGATACTGCGGCCTGTACTATGGTTATGGTAGCCCATTCGTGATGGACTTAGGCGTTAGTAATGTGTATCGTATGGGCTCGTGGCCCATATATAGACTATACGTCATCATGTCCCCCCAGTCTAGTATGCGCGGCTCGTAGCCGCGGATGCTAGACTAATGACTACAGCGGGAAGCGTGGCGGGAAAAAGTGAACATTTCCCGCCAAGAATTAGTAACAACGTATGAAGTCCCTAAATATCAAAGGTCTTGCCTCAAAAAATGGGGAGGGTATCCACGTATGCCTCGTAAAGCGGGAAAGCGTTGTACTTGCATGTTTTCCTAGCCATACGATCTGTGAGTGGGATCCACGTGTCAATCATCTGTGGTATATCTGAAGACTATTTAAGCTCGTCATTTTCACTTGGCACGGTACAGTGAAAAAATCTCCCGAATTTCCTCACTTACCCCTTCCGATAAAAAAAAATACTTATTTTCAAAAGGTAGTAGGTGCGTGCGCGAAATAGCTTCTAAGAATGATTAGACAACTTTTAGATTTTTCTTCTAATATGGAGTATGACGAACTTCGTCAGTTCGAATCTGATTACTACATCCCGTACGGGGTGCATCCGGTTGTTCCAGATGTAGGCGTATCAATAGCCGACTTCCCCGAAGGGAAGGTAGGTGTGTATACGCGTTTTTTTTGAATGGGCGAACCAGCGTGTTCCCCTTTCAATGTTCCTGTGCGAGGTTCTGTGTTATTACATTATCCACATCTCGCAGTTGCACTGTATAGGTGCGGGTAAGATAACCAACTTTGAGGTTAACTGTCGCTTGTTAGCGATTAATCCCACTGTGAATTTGTTCCGCGTGTTTTATCATACAACGTGGTCAAATGGGTGGGTTTCTTTTGAAAAGCGTCATGGGAAGTTGCAGTGTTATACTATAGGTGTTGACTCGCTCAGGGGCTGGAGGGAAAAATTCTTTTGGGTAGACCAAAAGGTTTTTCCATGGGATTTCGATTTTTACACCCCTGGCAGTTTGCCAAAGGATGAGTGCCCGCCCCCGGGGATGTACAATACGGATGATGCGTACATCATAGATGCCAACCGTATTCCCATAAATTCGTATCCCGAAGCCTTTTTGATACGCATCGGTATTAGTCGCAACTATTTCGGTTTTGACGATGAGATGCCCATGTTTTTGGATGCGAATAATCAGGGTGGGTGCTCATCCGTCTTCCTCTCTTACTTCGTAAGTATTCCCTGTTCTATGTGTTTTGACTAACCATTATTTTTTGATGCCATTGTTTTGCAGAGATGGATCTATTTGGTGTGGTGCGCCTTCCTGAGCCGAAAGTAGTGAAGGTTGGGCAACGTCCACTGAGGGTAGGTGAAACGCCCATTCTCCAGGCCACTGCCGGACGTGTGATGGAGCTTAATTTGGAGGAGGGTTCAGGGGAGACTCCTCCTCTTGTTCTGGATGTGGCTCCCATCAATGTCGCGGGATGTGCTGTGCAGGCCCAGGGTGTGCAGCTCGATGCTGAGAAGTCCATGCCTGAGTCTTCTGATAGCGTGGAGATTACCAAGGTCGTGAATGCTCCTGAGGAGGGTGGTAGAGGTGAGAAACGCAAGGGACCCATGTCTGGGGGTGATGGTGCGTCCTCTTCTAGGAAGAAGCGCCATGTGGGCGGTACGGCGTCTCTATCTTCGAAGGAAGAGTCTGACGAAGAGGGCGTACTACATGGCAACGCTGGAAAGGTTGCAACTAAGTCTCCTTCTCAATTGTAAGTGCCTCTTCTTTCCTCTTTTTTTTTTTTTTTTTTTTTTTTTTTTTTTTTTTTTTTTTTTTTGAGTGTCGAACTTGTTGTTCTTTATAGTGTTGAAGCTGCTGGAGACGCCGCTGCCTCCGTAGAGAAGTCGCCTCCAAAGCCTGTTTTGTCGCCTTCTGGTGAGCAGAGGCATGGGGAGGTGAGTGTAGGGGCCGTTGGAGATGCTCCTATGGATGCTCTTGTAGATGAGCTGAGGCGTGCTGCTGACTATCATGTTGCCTTATCGGCGCGTTTGAAGGCCGGCTATTCTGGTGAAAGCAGTCGTGCTATCCAGAAGGATGAGGAGATTGCTTGTCTTAGGGCGGAGCTGGCGAGTGTTCGGGCGGATCTCGAGGCTTCAGCAGCTAAGAGCCGAAGGGTGTGCGATGAGAAGCTGTCCTTGTGGGCTGATCTGCAGACGGAGCGCGCAGCTCATAATGAGCGTAAAGCGGCCTGCGAGTGGGCTGTTGGCCTTATGGATCGATACAAAGTAGAACATCTTGCCCAGGTCGAGGCGCTGCGTCAACGTTTCATGTCTGCGCACCAACTGCAAGAGGAGAAGCTGCGCAGGATGAATATAGAGTTTGACGAGGAAATATATCCTCACTTAGTCTCGTCTGTTGCGGAGCGCAGGTAATGCTTCTCTCCCTTTTTGTTAATTCCATCTTATCGTTGTGTTTTGCTATATTAAATTTTTACGTTGTCTCTGTAGGTGGCTGGTTAGTCATGGACTGCGTCTGGCTGTCATGACCACGCTGGAATCCCAAGAAGTAACTGGTGCTTTTGGGAAGGCTGTGCAGTGTCCGTGCGAACATGGTAAGGCGCAGGCCGTAGAGGAGCTCTGTGAGAAGGAGGTGATACCTTTCCCTGCTGCGGAGGTTCCTGGCTATAACCCCAATGCCTATGGTGATCTGGTTGCCGCCCTGGGAGATCTGAAGCATTTGGAGTTTTCTCATGTTGCTCAAGTGGAGCGTAACCAGGACTACCCGATTTATGTGATAATGCAGGGGTTGACTTTGGCGCGGCATATGGCGGAGGGTGCAGAGTCGCTTCCGGACTTCTATTTGAAACCTGATGTTTCGCAGTTGCAGGTTCCTATTTTTGTTCAGCCGCGCGATATTATGAACCCTTACGCGCTTGAGAAGGAAGTCCCTCTTCAAGAGGCGTTGGGAAAGCATGCGGAGAGGGCTGCGATGAAGAAAGGGGTCAAGGACAAGGCCATATTGTGCGGCGTAGGAGTAGGAAGTTCTGCTGCTCATGAAGATGACCCTGAGCATTGACCTAGCGTGTAGGTTTTGTAACTTTGTACATTTTGTGAAATAACAGGGAGTATCTTTAAAGTGATGTTGTTATCTTTTTATGTAAAAAAGTTCAACTAAAATGTTTTATTCGGAATTAAGTTAAGTGCGTAACTTAAAATGACTTATGAATGACCGAGGATTTTGGCTCGTTTCTTGTGTAATGTTATTTAAATTAAGTGTGTGACTTAAGATAAATTATACTTGCATTGTTTGCGAAGTTTTTTGACCAAGTGTCTTGGCTCGTTATGTTGCTAAACTTGTACAGTGTACTTAATAGTTGCGCATCCGTCGTGGGGTGCGCAGAAGAAACTTACTTCAACGTCTTGTAAGTAAGCCGCTTAGCAAAGATGCGCACCCATCGTGGGGTGCGCATGGATTCGTGATCCAATGTTGATGGGTTTGCAACCCTCTTACTCAACGAGTAAATTAGTAGGTTAACTCTTCCTTTCTGCCATCGTGTGGTCTTAATAGGTGCATGCACGCCTCGTGGGCAAGGTGTAACAATATTGTAACAATGATAAAAATGTATTCAATAAAGTAAATTGTGTTGTGGAGTTAGCTAGAAACCACAACGTTTTATTAATACTTTTCAAGTGTATGAAAATGAAAATACAATTCCTAAGAAACAAAAGAAATTATAAAGAACAAACATTTATTGGGCACGTACTAGAGTGCGAGTATGTCTGTTTGTGGGCCGTAGCCGATCCTAGAGATAGCATCTCTTCAGATTGCAGATGTTCCAGGTGCGCTGTAGTTCTTGACCATCCATATTGCGCAGCCTGTATGCACCATTACCTAGTGCATCTGTGACCTCGTAAGGTCCTTCCCATTTAGGTCCGAGCTTGCCTGTGTCCTCTGCGTGGCTCGCGTCATTGGCGCGATACACGAAGTCTCCTGGCTTAAAATAAGTGTGTTTGACTCTTGCGTCATAGTACTTCTTCATCTTTGCTTTAGCCTTTGCTTCTCGGATAGCTGCGCGTTCGCGCCTTTCCTCCAGCAAGTCTAAGTCGATGCGCCGTTCTTCATCATTTGTCATGACGTTGACCTCTGCTGTGCGGATGGTTGGCATCCCAATTTCGGCTGGTATGACGGCTTCCGTTCCATAGACAAGGGAGAATGGTGTGTCTCCTGTGCTGGTTTTAATTGATGTGCGGTGTGCCCATAAGACATGTGATAACTCCTCTACCCATTTGCCTTTGTGTCTGTCAAGGCGTGCTTTTATTCCTTCACCTAGACTACGATTCGCGCGCTCTACCAGACCATTGGTTTGTGGGTGTTTCACTGAGGCGAAGTGTTGTGTGATGTTTAATTGTGCGCACCAATCTTTGAATGGGTTGTCGCAGAATTGCTTCCCATTATCTGAGATGATTTCCCCCGGTAGTCCGAAGCGACACACAATGTTATCCCACACGAATCGTTTAACCTGATTGCCAGTGATGTTCACTACTGCTTTCGCCTCAATCCACTTTGTGAAGTAGTCAATGGCTACAATGAGGAATTTTAGCCCTCCCGCTGCAACTGGGAAAGGGCCTGCAATGTCAATGCCCCACTTATAGAATGGCCATGGTGAGGTAATGGGGGTTAATTCTTGTTGTGGTTGGCGCGGTATTGGCCTATGCACTTGGCAGTTGCTGCATTTTTTGATCATATCTCGCGCGTCGCGATGCATAGTAGGCCAATAATACCCTGAGCGCAGTGCGCGCGCCACCACGGATCGTGGTCCTGAGTGCATGGCACATGATCCCGCATGTATTTCTCGGAGAACATAATCTGCTTGGAGAGGTCCAACACATCTGAGCCAAGGTTGTAAGAAGGAACGTCGATATAGGATGTTATTTCGTAATTCGAACTTTTGCGCCGTGCGCCGTATCCTTCGAGCGTCCTTTTGTCCCTGTGGTAAGATCCCTTTGCTTATGAAGTCGATGATAGGTGTCATCCACGTGGGATCTTGTTCTTCTATCACTGTGGATACTTCCATCTCCAAGATTGATTTGGTTTTTAGTGTTTCTACCAAGACCTGTTTGGATAGATGCGCAAAGCTTGTAGATGCGATCTTGCTGAGTGCGTCCGCCTTTCTGTTGTCTCCTCTAGGTACCTGTTTGATTGTGAACCTATCGAAGCTTTGTATCAAGGACTTGGTCTTTTCAAGGTATTGGATCATGTGTTCATCTTTGGCTATGTATTCACCTAACACGTGGTTAGCTACTAGCTTGGAGTCTACGTTTGTTTCCAGGTTACGTACGCCCATTTTTATTGCAATGCGTAGTCCAGCGAGTAGTGCTTCGTATTCTGCCTCATTGTTTGTGGCTGTGAATTCAAAGCGCAGTGCGTAGGTGAATTCTATCCCTTCTGGGTCAGTAAGAATAGGACCTGCGCCTGATCCATCCGCGCATGATGACCCATCTGTGAACAGAATCCATGGTTCATGTAACTCTATCTTGCTTGTTGCAAGTGGAGTATCCGTATCTGGCTTTTCAACGATGAAATCAGCTAGTATTTGTCCCTTGATCGCAGTGCGCGGTCTGTATGAGATGTTGTACTCTCCTAAAAGTACACTCCACTTTTGTAGCCGCCCTGATGCGTCAGGTTTGGAAATAACTTGCTTGATGGGTTGGTCTGTGATGACAGCTATTGGGTGCGCCTGGAAGTATCTGCGCAGTCTTTTGGCTGCGAATACTAGGGATAAGACTAGTTTTTCCATAGCGCTGTAGTTAGTTTCCGTCTTTTTTAATGCTTTGCTCACAAAGTATATGGGAGTTTGAACGGAGTTTCTATCTATTAGTAGCACTGCGCTGACTGCTCCATGGGTTGCCGATAAGTACATAATCAGTTCTTCCCCTGGTCGCGGTGCGACAAGTTTGGGGAGAGATGCCAGTTGATGTTTTAGTTGTTGGAAAGCTTCCTCCGCTTCCTTTGTCCAGCGGAAATCTCCCTTTTTTGTACACTTCGTGAGTGTTTTAAAGAGAGGGAGTGATTTGTCTGCGGACTTGGATAAGAAACGGTTTAGCCCTGCTAGCTTTCCGTTTAGTGGTTGGACTTCTTTTAGTGTGCGTGGCGAGGGGAGATCGATGACAGCTTTCGTCTTTTCAGGGCAAGGTTTTATACCATCTGGTTCAATTAAGTACCCTAGGAACATACCTTCTGATGCGCCAAATGTGCACTTTTTGGGATTCAGCTTCATGTTTATTCTTTCCAACGTTTTGAACGTTTCCTCGATGTCGCGCACTAATTCTTCCTCTGTGTGGCTTTTTATGACAAGGTCGTCTACATACACCTCCAAGTTGCGACCCACTTGCTTTTCAAAAGCCGTGTCTACTAGCCTTTGGTAGGTTGCGCCAGCGTTCTTTAGACCGAAGGGCATTTTTGTGTAGCAGTAGACTCCTTGACTTGTGTGGAAGGCTGTTTTTTCTTCATCCTCCACGGCCATCTGAATTTGATGGTATCCCTTATATGCATCTAAGAAGCATTTGAGGGGATATCCGCACAAAGATTCGACCTTCCAATCTATTTCTGGCAGTGGATAGCAGTCCTGTGGACATGCTTTGTTGAGGTCCGTGAAGTCCACGCACATCCTCCAACTTCCGTCACTTTTCTTTACCATTACTGGGTTAGAGAGCCAATTGTGATAGTAGACTTCGCGCATAATTCCTGCATCCACGAGTTTGTGGACCTCTTCCAGAATAACCTTTGCGCGATCCGGAGCTTGGCCACGCTTCTTTTGTCTTATTGGGGGATATCCTTGTCGGATTTGTAGCTTGTGCTCCGTGATAGAGCGTGGCACTCCTGTCATATGTTTTGGTTCCCACACAAAGATGCTTAGGTTCCTTTGCAAGAGTGCGCATACAGCTGCTTTACCTTTGTCAGATAAAGATCCTCCAATCGACACCTGTTGGTCTGGGTAATTAGGATGAATGGCGACTTTTAAGTTTGGTATTTTTGTTGCGCGCTGTTCTGGGGTATGATTCTCCTCAGTCACCACCACGTTGCATTCTTTAGGAGGTACCGTGGTATTGTAAAGAGTTACAATTCCTCCTTCTACTGGGAATTTTAACATTCCGTGTGCTGTGGATGGTACGGCGCACATGGATGATATTCCAGGTCTTCCAATGATACCGTTGTATGGCGAGGGAGACCTGATAATCATGAAGTTTATCCATGTTTCCGTGGAGTGTTGTTCATCTCCCACGACTACGAGTAGGCGTAGTTGTCCCATAGGCCATATCTTTTCTCCCGTGAAACCAGTTAATGCTGTTGCGGCTGGTATTAACTGGTTTTGTATCTCAGGTTTTAGTCTTTTAAAGCAGTGTTCATACAAGATGTCTGCGGATGCTCCTCCATCGATATACATGCGGCGGATATCGTGACCCCCGGTATGTATTTCGATGGTTAATGGCTCTATCACTGCGTTGTCCGCGGTGATGCTGGGGAAGGATATCTCTTTCTCTGAGGAGAATTTTTGGCTAACTTTTTGTTTTGTCTTGCGCTGCCATGATTGTATCATGTAGATGATATCAGCTTTATCTTTTTGGGGCTCTTTCGTGGCTCCAATCTTTTGCCTATCCTTCCCTTCCTTGATGCTTTTTACGAGGTGATCCATTCTGCCTTCCTTTACTAACTTTTCGATTAGCTGTTTTAGCTGGACACACTCGTTGGTAGTATGGCCTTTTTGGCCATGGTAGTCGCAGTACCCACTCCCTATGCGCTTATTTTCTGCGGTGCGCATTGGTATAGGTTTTGGGAAGTTCGCCCCTTCTGTTGCAAATATCTCTCTTGGAGTTTTTGTAAGGGGGGTATATCTATCATTACCTTGCCCCCTTCCTTGACTGCGGTAATTCTTGCCGAGATTACTGCTTTGATCATTGGATTGTCTCCTAGGCTGTTCTTGTTGCTTATAGCTTGAGTAGCCTTTTTTACTATCCGCGGCCGCCGCTTCTCCTTGGATGAAGGATCTGGTGCGCTTTGTTAGCTCATCAAAGTTCTGAGGTACCCTATCATTTAGCTTCCGTATAAGCTCTGGGTTATTGATCCCATTCATGAATCCTGAGATTTTTAGTACCTCAGGGCATGCTTTGATTTGCATGCATTCATCCTTGAAGCGTTCCATAAAAGCGCTTGTGGATTCTCTTTGACGTTGCTTTACCCTAGCTAGTTCCACAGGGTTTTTTGCGCACTTCTTTCGTTGTGTGAAGTTTAGGCGGAATGCCTTTCGCAACTCTTCAAATCCATTGATGCTTCGCCGTGGAAGCTGGTTGAACCATGTTCGTGCGTTCCCTACCAAGGTAGAGTTGAACATGTGGCACCACACAGGTTGTGGCCAATTTTCGATAGCAGCCGCTGACTCGAAAATTTTTAAGTGATCATCAGGGTCACCTGTTCCATCATATGTTTTCACATTGGTAGGCATGCGTCTTCTCTTGCGATCAGAGTAATCGCTGATGCGTCTTGCGAACGCGTCAACTTTTTGACGCCGCCAAGGAAGGGATAGATCTTCATCCCTTTCTTCGCGATGCTTTCCTCTGGATTTCCAGTGCCCTGTCTCTTTGTCCTCGTTGTCCGAGGAATTACTAGAGTAAGAGTTATTTTTTCTGTGGCGCTTGCGCCGGTATTTCTCAGAGGAAGAGTTTGAGGGGCTTTCACTTGGGGAGGGTCTCCTTCCCAATCTGTCGTGAATTCTCCTTCTTCTGGATTTGGAGGAACCTGCGCTTGGCGATCGTGATCGTTCAAGCCTGTCTTCCATTCTCCTACTACCAAGCCTGGTATGGATGTCGGAGCGCCTCTCATTACCTTCATATTCCTCCGAATATTGAATGTTAGATGGCGTGCCGAGCCTGTCGTGAACATTGTCGCGCCGTTCGCTGCGTTCGCGCTCATGATGGCGCGGTGGAGATCTTTCTGGGTCAAAATTTAGCCTGTCGTGCAGGTTATGGCCCGATCTTCTTCTTGCTTCATCTCGCATGAGATTATTTAGAGCTTCGTAGTGTTGCGACACGAAGTTGTTTAACATCAACTCAGAAGCATCTTTTTCCGCTGCAAGAATTTCTCTTTCAGTACGGAGTTCCCTCTCGCGATTAGGTGCGTCTGGCGGTATAGTGTTGTCCACTATGGGTGCCGTTTGATGAGGCGTGGCGAAGAGGGTACGCTGGAAATCATCAGCGTTTGTAACCGCCGTAGCGGCTTGGGCGACTTCCAAGGGTAATTCTACCGTGGTGGGAATTGGAGTTATCTCTGGTTGACCATCTGTACTGGTCATTCCGTAGATTAACCCTGAAGTCGAGCTTTTGTGCTTCTTTTTGTGCAAGTCATCTCGAGTTTTATCTGGCTGCGGAGTCCGCTGCCCTGAGTTCTTGTTTTTCGTCATTCTAGTGTCAAGTTCTTAGTTCGGGTCCCACGGATGGCGCCACTTGTTGCTACAAAAGTTGGGCGCTCTTAGCTTGGGCTTGGGCTCTTGTATCAACTCTCTTCTTAATGCTTCGTTGGACCTGCGCACTAAGAAAATAAACAGACACCGTTATGCTTATCGTGGGATTGTCTCCCACGATTAGACTCCGGCGTGAGAGTAAGTAATCGGTTTAGGGTTCTCGTAAAGAGTTAGGGATTTAGTGAATCGTACCTTGAATGAGAATCGTGTGATTCTATATATAGGGGCGTAGAAACCGTGTTTCTTGCTCCTTACTCTTTGCACGCGTAGTGCTTATTCGAGGAAGGATATCTATTCCATGAATAAATGATCCTTATCTCGTACCCGGCGGGTTTATTTGGGCTTTGGGCTTCGTGAGCCCAAGCTATTGATACTGCGGCCTGTACTATGGTTATGGTAGCCCATTCGTGATGGACTTAGGCGTCAGTAATGTGTATCGTATGGGCTCGTGGCCCATATATAGACTATACGTCATCACATTTTTAAAACATTATTCACATGGAGTCTTTTACCTTTTCATTTCTTATGTTTTTCATAGCTTTATCTAACATTTTGATTTAATTCTTATACATAATTCTAAGGATAAGTTTTTTGGTGATTGGTATCAATTATAGTATATATTAGTAAGTATCAAGAAAATCCGCGAGAAATATGGATTTACCGAGTCGTTTCCCAACGAAAGTTGAATGGAATTTCAAATTATCGAATCGTGAATCGTGTAGTGAAAAATGAATAGTGAAAATTGTGATAGTGAAAATCAAATATTGAAAAGAAATAGTGAATTAAGCTGAAAGTACAAGCTAGGTATGCACAAATGTCTAAATACTAAAAACGGAAAATCAAACGCGAAAATTAAACGTCACGTACGAAATAAAACGTAACTTTTTAACTAAAAATGATCCTACAAATGTGAAACAATTTTCTAAAAATCTTAAACTACTAAAAAGAATTTTGAGAAAAAGAAAAATATTTTTTTGACTTTTTATTTATTTTCTGTGAATTACTTTCTATTTATGGAATTAAAAATTAATTAAAAATTAAGGTAAATGTAAAAATTAAAGTGAAAAATATAAAATCAATTCTGAAAAATCTAAAATATTATAAAAGAATTATCTAAAATATTTTTGTATTTTTAAAGGCTTTTTCTGAATTTTTATTGATTTTTGTTGATTAAAAAGTATTTAAAATTGATTATAAATGAAGAAAAATTAAGAAAAATAGTAAATCAACTCAGAAAAATATGAAAAATTTACATAAAATCTAAAATAATATGAAGAGCTTGCAGAAAAATTTTGAAAAGAAAATAAGTTGCAGAAGTGCTTATTTGCTATAAAACAGCTTATGGCAAGTGCTTATTTATAAAATATGATTGTAACTTGAAACTCAGAAGCAATGTACTTACATTAGCTCAAATATGCTCATAAATGAACAGATAACACTCAGAGACAATGAAAATGAGCAATAAGCAGTTATAAGCAAGCTAAAGAATAAGCTAAAACCAACTCAGAATAAGCCAGGTACAAGTATTCCAGTAGAAAAACTAAATGAACAACAAATCAATACAGAAAATGCATAGAAGCTAAGAATACAACCAATCTACACTAATTGCAGCCCAAAGATCAAATTATCAAACAGGTTCCAAACCCCAATCAATAAGGTATCAATAAGCTGCTCAAAGAAGCTCCAAACTAGAATGTAAGTGGGGCAGATGCTGCACTATACTACTGATTATCCAAAAACAGCAAATTCCTTATCATTAACTTTCAAATGCTACTCTAAAATTACCTAAGTTCAGTACCATGTAGAGTGTAATTAAGCTGAGAACAGTTGACTATTATAAGACCTACACTAGTTTGACCAAATTTGATTTCAGTTGAATTTATCTACTCCTAAATGTAGTTTTAAACTAGGATTACACTGGATTAAGCTACTAAGATCTAAATTTCAACTATCTCTTCAATCTCACTAACTGACTTCTATATTACTTAACTGTATAATGAGATTTACTACTACTTTGACTATTTTATAGAATAACCTACTATTATTATTCCATATTAACCTATTATTACACTAAAATGAACTGACTATAAAGCTAAAACAGCCGAACAAAAACTACTCAACACTACAACTAGTAGAACCAAAAACCCCTTAACTAACAACTAACACTATGAAATTAAGATCTAAACCACAAATCACCAATCCACAGATTCAAATAGCAACAATAACACTATAAGAAGCTAGATCAACAATCAAATGCAACAGAAACTATCAGAAACATAGAATCACAATTTGTTCACTATTTAGAAGGAAAAATGAATAAGAACTTACAAAACCTCACTCCTCAGCTCAAAATAGAGGAGTTTCACTATTCAAGCCTGTCTCTAGACAGGCTAAAATGCTTCTCTTACTCACTTTAGCTTGCCAAATTTACCACAGTTCACCAATAAGTCAAGACAGTTGACTTATGTTGACCAAAAATGAAATTTGAGATGTGACTCTGTTGAGATCTAACTACTCTCTTTCAAAAGCTTAACAGTCAAAATGAGATTGCATACACTAAAAACAAGCTTGTTTGAAAACTGATTTCAACAAAACTATTTCTATTTTTTTATTTTCTGATTTGAATGAAAAACTATTTGAATGAGATTAAACTGAATTGAAAACAAAGAGATTTGAGATGAATTAAACTATTAAAACATAGATTTAAGCTAATCTATAACTTGTAAACTACCATAAGCTGAATTGATTAAAATTGAAATGAATTCATTAAAAATAAAAGTATTACAATTTAAAAGTAAAATCTACACTACAAACTGAGTATAAAATCTGGCAGAGCTTCGCTAGTCTAACACTCCACACTTATTACACTGATCCTAAGCTTCTATTAATAATACAAGAGAGAAGAGTCTAGAAAGGAGAGAGGTCACGGATTGTGATGCGTGGGAATTGCACCAGGCTTTACCTCTCGAGGGATCTCGAGAAGCTTACAACCCCCACCAGGCAGTGTACCTGATCGTTGTAGTATAGTATAGTGACAAGTACCGGGGGATTGATCGTTCAACTCAGGAATAGTGTCGCTAGGATTAGAAAGCCTAAAAACTAGGTATAGAGGTGAGGGATGATTCTTTTTGTATTTTTATATTTTTATAAAAGCAAGTAAAATCTCGGGTTTTGGAAGAGTGGGCGGAATTAGTTGCTAGTCAACTAACCCAATAACTAAAGATGCAATCAATATAAAATAATAAAAATGAAAATAAACTAAATTAAACTAGTGGTGTGAGCAATATGTGGGAAAATGGTGTTTACTTAGATTTCACTACTCCCTAGATATCTTTTACAGGTTAATTACTTGTTACAGTTGCGTGGATGATGGATTGTATTCCTTAATACCATTCATGGGGTAGCGTACTTACTTCCCCAATTCTATAAGCTCCTACTTCACTCCTATGTCGAGCCGGCTAAGAAGCTCCTAACATGGGATCACTAGAATTCGCTCATGCATTAAATACAATCATAAAAACCTAGTACACATAGGTTCATGTTTCTTAAGACGTTCAAGCAAGTTACACAATGGAGATCTGCCAGTTTTCTTAAGCCTAACATTGAAATCATTCATCCATTACAACTATAAACAAGCAATCAACATATAATCAACATCTAGGTTTCATTACATCTAAGCAAACACACAAAAGATCTAGCCTAGCATGTTATAATCAAGACAAGCATAAGATATATTCAAACAACACATAGATATATTGAATGAATTGAAAGAGGACTTTTGTTAATTGAACATGAAAGGTTTCAAGGGGTGAAAACCCTTGAAAATACTGTTACAAATGACCTAGGGGTTATTAGGTTCGACCCTAGTATTCTTCACACAAGTTCCTCTCTTTAATGAATGAAAAATAGAAAAGTATATATAGATTTTGTGAGGTGACAGCGTCAAGAGTAAATTTCGGACGCCGTCATCTCGCCGCCAATAAAGTTCTCGGACTGCCTAGATCTGGAGCTGACGCCGTCATGTGTAATCGATCTTCAGGCCGTCACCAAAATAACTCTTGACGCCCTTCTTCTGACGCCTTCAGGTTTTCTCTGGGTTGTCATGGATTTTGCTCCTGACGCCGTCACATTATCCTTCTTGACGCCGTCAGGTACTGTTTCCAGCATGGAAAATTAAGTCTTTGCCGTTTTCTTCACTTTTATACTCCAAAAATGTCCAAAATGCTTCCTTTTCCAGAATTCACTCCCAAAGTACCTAAAATCACAAAAGGAACGATTTAGGGCAATATTTGATCAAATAAATTCCAATTCCGGCTTAAATGACCCCCTAAAAACGGTTCATTTTTTGCCTCATCAGATTGCCACCTTGGCAATCCGTGTGGTGTGTTTCTTCAAGTCATCTCTGAGCCCTTGATCATCACTCAATCATTCTATAATCATCTAATCACCCTTGGATCACTGACTATGACGTGTAGATACCAATCATTAACTACCATCTGTCCCCATGTGTGTTTCTTTGGCTCTGACACGCTCTGACATGTTCCTGATCTTCTAGAAAGCCAATGATTTGACTATTAAGCCCTCAATCTCTGTTAATTGGGGGTAATTGGGGGTAATTGGGGGGCGGGTAAGGTTAGATTAATATTGTTTGACTTTTGACCCGTGAGAGATGGTTGACCGGGTTGTATTATTGGACTTGGTAAATGGATAGGCTTTGGGCTTTTGTATCTTGGATTTGGACTCATAGGATTATTAAAAGGGATTGGACCAAGGCTTATTTATTTTCAGCTTTGATATTATTAAAGAAGCAAGGACCAAAAATGTATTAAATGAAATTGCAAGGATTAAATCTGTATTTCCTCCAAAATATATTCCACGGGCTCATGATGTAAATTTCTGATTTTCCAAGGACCATAGATGTCATAAGCTAAAAAAGTGTCTTCCAAGGACTAAAATTGCCAGATTCTGAAACTTGAAGGACCAATTCTGATAATCTCATGAAACTTCATCCAGGGATCAAAATTGACAAATCACACTTCTCTGAGGTCTTTCATAGGCTCAGCATTGACTTTTCTTGACTAATCTGCACACGTTCTATTCTCGTGCTCGCTTTTGTTGATTTCAGTTTGTTTTTCGTCATTTAACGAGATATCCGTACCTGCATATTCACAATCACAAAAACATGTTTTCTTTGGCATTTTGGTTAGTTTTTGGATTATTAAGTACCTATTTTAGCTCAGAAAAGGTGAGTGAATAAGCACTCACCAAAATCCCCCGGACTAAGGTACTGTCGTGTCCTCACGCAATGTGATCAATTCACGCTTTTGGGATAAATAATTTCGTAACTCTTCCTACTGACTTTGTAAAGTAGCAAGGAGGTTCAAAAGAAGTAATAAAATCATTTATTCCCGCAAACGCTCCGTTTTCCAAAATTTTCCTTTATTCCACTTTCACTTCTATATTTGGACTTTCCACACTTTATACTTGTGACGGTTTGTTGAACTTTCATTATTATGCAATAATTTTTAGGGTCAACGAGTAGAAACACTTCTCATGGAAAAGTGACCATACGGATAAAAATTGTCATCCTTGATTTTTCACAAGCCCCCAAACTAAGCGTACAAACGAGATCACAGCTTATCTATAAGTTAGATGCTAACACTACTCATAAAAGTTACTTGTGGAAACTTCTTACTCCCATGTCCTAAGTTTTTGTATCTCAATATTTTACTTTTTTTGAGAAATGAATTGTTTCATATTTTCTCGTTTCAATACTTTTTAGTCCGATAGTGACACCTAAGTTTAAACGATAAGTAGTTTTCCATTTTCTCTTAAGAACCACTGCAATAGAAATTCGGTCCACATCAAGGAATTTTTGGTACATACAATATCATAGATATGTTGCGGAGTACTACACGTACACCTCATGTCTCCAATTCAGAATCAGACACATGCACCTCACGCGCCAACAACTTATTTACATTCAAGCTCTTATTCATCATAACTTTCAACTTCACTTTTTTCATTTTTCACTTTTTTCATACTTTCTCATATTTTTCATACTTTTTCTTTCTTTACTTTTTTTTCAACATCAATTGAAGCTTATCGGGTAGCTCCAAAACCACTTACATAATCAACTTTTGACTTTTGATTTTTTTTCATTTTTTTGCTCTTATTTTTGATGTTCCTTGATATGTACCCAACTTCTAAAGTAAAGATTCTCTTAAGAAAATAAAGAACTAAATATTATCCAAACCTAAATACCACTAATTAGCCTAGAACATCTATTTTATATTGGTGACGTATTTTATAGGAGTAAAAAGCCAAAAGTACCTCTCATGAGCTCTAAAGAGAACCACTACTCCACGTTTAGCATCTAACTTCTAAATAAACTCTATCATTTCTCGCTCTTTGCAATTTAAGATTCCAAATAATGAAACCCGCGAATACTTAGCCTATAATCAGCCACGCATATATAAAGTCAGATACGGAAACTTGCAAATTCTAGAAGAAGAATTCGCGTTTTCTAGCTCCTTATGTAAAAGACTAGCGAAAGCTTTTAAGCTGCGCATGTATAAAGTCAAGTACGGGAACTTGCAGACTCTTAAGAAAGGATTCGCATTTTATAGCTCCTGGTGTAAAAGACTAGCACAAGCTTATGTGATTATCATTGGTTAAGGGAACAAGGTAGGGCTCAACACGCCCGGTCAAGTCAAAATATTTATTCCTACTCTCGCCAGCTGTAAAGCCAACAAGGTGTCAAAACACTTATTCAAACTTTATTATATTTTTGCACAACTTTTCCAACTTTTCTCATTTTTTTATGCTTTTTCATGATTTTTTTTTTCATTCATTTTCTTCAAAATTTTTGAAATTTTTAATTTTTCAATTTTTTTCAATTTTTGGTGGAAAAACGGAGTTGCAAGAGTACGCGACACGGTGAAAAATGCAAGGTCAAATCGAATCGAAGATTCACCCTCCCCCGGACTAGAATTAAACATTGTCCTCAATTTTTTATGGGTAAAGGCAATCCTAACAAAATTCTAGGGCCGTTTATTAATTATGCCAAAGAAAACATTAGTCGATAAGATTAACGGATATAGGATTTCCAAAAGCATCGATGAATGAAACTCGAGTGGAGAGAAGATAATGAGCACGAGAGTCATCATAAATCGCGGACAATCCTAAACAAACATCACAAACAACCACGGAACACAATAGTAGAAGAGGCACCCCCTCCTCACGTTATTCGTTACAAATAAGAAAAATAAGAAGATGAAAATTGATAAGCATGGGTTGCCACCCACGAAGCGCTTGTTTTTGTTCACCGAGTCACATGAGCTTGACTCGATCCCCGAATTAATTCGTCCTTGGGGAAAAATCCGTGGAAAAATAATCTCACTCGGGCTTTCATTCAAAATATTTGGATAAACATATGAATTATTTGAAAGTTCCACCCTGAAGAGATAACCAATGGTATTCTAATAGTGAAAACTATTAGAAATGATACCAGGGTCAAAAATAACGTCCTCACTCCCGACGGAGTGACGGAGAAGAGAAATCACACCAAATATTATAAATTGAAAGAAGGTCATGATAACAATCATGAAAAACTCATCATCATCAAAAGAAGACTTCATAATTGTAGAATTATGAATCTTATCATTCAAGCTCATTTTAAAAACTTTCCCAGGTGGGAGGGATGGGATAAATTTTTTATTAAGGCTCTCATTTTTAAGAACACCACTTGGATCGTGATCAATTTCAAGATCAAAACAAAAACTTTCATATTCTGGATTAGAAAACTTTTCAAAATCACATTCAATCTTATCAAAACAAAACGAATCATACTCCGGAAGAGAGATAAGAGCAAGAGAAGTGGTATTGCCACTACTCGTCTCTTCCGTATGATCGATATCAAATTGAAAAGCTTCATAATTAAGTCGGATAAGAAAAATCTGGACGATAAGTGGGATTGCCACTAATCTCCTCAGTCGTATCAAATGAAAAACTCTCAAAGTCCGGTAAAAATTCCTCGAGCTCGGGCACCAGAGGATCATCAATCGTAAGCTCAATCTTCTTCTTAACTTTATCCGGAGGCATTGACGGTTCATCGTTCAACAAATTGTCAAGAAAAATAGTATCTCCCTCCGAATCAAAGTAATATTCATCAATCTCAGAAAACGGAATCGTATCAATAGCAAGGAATTCATCGACCTCTTCCCAAAAAGAATCATATTCCTCAATCGGAGGAAAAGATGGGGAAGAGTCGGAGACGAAAGTTTTCACAAAATCATCAAAGGAATAATCACAAACATCAACGCTTTTCACGGAATACTTCTTTGATTTTGAAGCATCGGCACGAAAAATCATAATATCATCATCATGTCGTAAAGTTAGAGTATCCTCAAAATGGTCTACTAGGGCTTTTGCGGTTCGCAAAAACGGTCTCCCTAGTATAAGAGGAATTCTTGGATCGGCCTCGAAATTAACAACAACAAAATCTGCCGGAAAAGTACACGAATTCACACGAACAAAAACATCTTCAGCAATTCCGACCGGATGAGTAATCGAACGATTAGCAAGCTCTAAAGTCATTCTAGTCGGTTTAAGATCTCCCATTCCAAGTTGTTCATAGATTGATAATGGCATGAGATTAATGCTTGCACCTGAATCGGCCAGGGCATTGCAAGCCTCTTGATCTTTCAACGAACAAGGAATGAGAAACTTTCCCGAATCTCCAAGATTCTCGGGAAGCTTTTTTAGAAGAATCGCGGAACATTGAGCATTTATCGGCGTTTCAGCTAATTCAAGCAATTTCTCTTTATTACTTATGAGATTTTTGATCGTTGAGGCAAACTTTGGCATGTATACAAGAGCATCCATGAAACTTATATCAAAGTGCAATTTTTGAAAAATATCAAGAAACTTTTCCATTTGTTTTTTAGATTTTGCACGGAGCTCTTCATCATTAAATCTTGATGGATATGGCAATTTTGATTTGTATTTGTTGGGAATAGACTTTATTATTTCAAGTGTCGGTCATTAAGTTTTACACTAGGTTGCTTTATATTACATTTATCTTATGTTTTATAAATGTTTATGCTAAGTTTATAGGTTTGGTAAAGGTCTAGGGGCTTAATATGTAATATTCTCTAAGTATGGTGAAGCCCTAGTCCTCACCTATAAATAGTATTGTAACCCCTCCTTTGAGGGGGTTGGTTCTCTAAGTGATTTCATCTCTTTCATTTCATTCTAAAGGGTTCCTTCCACTCTCTCTCTCTACTCTATTTCTCTCTCTAGATCTCTTAGTGATTATGTCATAAAATCATGACCTAACAAGTGGCATCAGAGCTAACCGGGGGCGAATCGTGGTGTTTTGTGGTGAAAAATCGTGTTTTTGGGTGAAAAAAAGCGGATCTGGTACTGTTCATCGACTAAATATCGAGTTTGGGTGTTTCTATCGAGTTAGGATATTAAGTTTGGAACTTGTCTTACAGAGTTTGGATCCTAGCGAGTTAGAGTATTCTATCGAGTTAGGGTGTTTCTGTCGAGTTAGGATAATAAGTCTTATCGAGTTAGGATATTTAAGACTTACCGAGTTTGAACTCAAGTTTGGCGAGTTAGCCTTTTACCTTATCGTCCATCGAGTAAGGTTATTTGTGGCTTATACCTAGACGAAACTCTGCCAAATTTTTTCTGAGCTTATCGAGTTACAAAAGATCTTATCGAGTTATACTCATCTTATCGAGTTTCAAGATCTTACCAAGTTTGAAATGATTACCGAGTTTGAGATCTATCCATACTTACCGAGTTTGAGACCTATTCTTGCTTATCGAGTTTGAGGTTTATCTGAACATATCGAGTTTGACTACAATCAGAATCTTACCGAGTTTGAGCAAAACATACCAAGTTAGACACATCAATCATTCTTACCGAGTTACATTTTCTGCTTGACATACCGAGTTTGACTCTCCTAACTCATCATGTTTTTTCAAATCAACTTAAAATTTCAACCTGTATCTATCTTTAACGATCAAAGTTTTACATAATCACTAATCTTCTCATCTTTTCAAAGTTTCTCCTTCTTCTCTTTCATTCCAAAAAAAAAAAAAAAAAAAAAAAAAAAAAAATTGGCGGGAAAATTTGAGTAAAATTTATTTTTTACAGGAGACTAAACGTTCAATTTTTACGCGAAATTTAAATTTTGGTAAAACGTTGAAAATTTTGGCCCAAAATTCAAATTTTTAGGCCAAAATTCAAAAAATTTTCGGTAAAATTTGGCGGCAAAATTTTTGATACTCAAATTTTTCTTGCAACTTCTAAATCGCATTTCATAGTGATTTTCAAATTTTGAGAGAAATTTTTTTCAAATTTATTTTGGAGGGAAAACCAGAAATCACTATTTCGACCTTGCGTGTGACATTTTGCTTGATTATTTCGATTACGTCGCAACAATCAAGGGGGAGAGAAATGTCATTTACAATGTCTCAATCACCTTCTTCCAACTACCTTCCTCACCAATATTCTCATCAGCAACAGTATCATCAACAACAAAGTCACAGCTCCCTCATTGATCATGTTCTGCTCTTTGGCAATGAATCAAGGCCTCCAATGTTGCTACCAGGAACGTATACTGTTTGGAAATGGAGATTTCTACAATGGCTCACAGATCGTCCTGCTGCAGATCTCATGCTTAAATCCATTCAAGATGGTCCATACAAAATGATATCTCTTGCTGACTCAACAGGGATTATCAGACTACAAACTGATGAAGATTTGAATGCTTCTGAACTTGCTCAGTACGATGCTGACCATCAGGCTGCATGGTTCATGACATTAGCCCTTCCCAATTCAATTTACATGAATATGGACTTTCAAGCCAGTGCTTATGAAATGTGGAAATATCTTGAAGCTATGCATCGTACAGAAGAACTTCATCACATCAGAATGAAGCAAATTCTTGAATCCTGTTTAAGCATGAATCCTCTGAAGACTATTCTCCCTGCTCCACCATCTCCAGCTGTTGACCATGGATCCTTAATTTACACTCCAAATGGTCTCTTCTTCAATCCTCCGAATGAACCTGAGCCTTTCTTCATTCCACAGTACTATCCTGCAACACTACATAATAATGTGCATTCTCTTCTGCAAAATCTAGTGAAGCTTAGTCAAGTATCTTCTAAGAAAGGCAATGGCGATATGACTTCAACTTCTGAATGCTTAAACACAATGAAAGATACTGATGATGAAGTAGATCTTATCGGACCAAGCATGGCATTTTTGGCATATACGGAAAATATTGTAGATGTGGAAGATCAAGATTATGATTCAACTCCACTCTTTGATGCTAATTTTGAATACGATGCCACACTTAGTCAAATAGAAGTTGAATAGGGTAATCTCAATGCAGTTTTGCAAAGTGTCATGGGAGATATTCCATGTGATGATGAATATGCAGATATGGAATCCAATACAGTAGATTTGGAAGCCGATACAACAGATGTGATGTTAATGGCAAACATGCAGGAATTTCACATGAATTATACAGGCCCAGAGTATGATTCTGATGATTCTGAAGATCCTTTTGTGAAATTAAACCAAGAGAAACGCCTGACATCTTTAAGATTACTTTATTCACACCTTAAGCTTCTCTCAAACAAAGACTTAGCAGAAACTCGTTCCGAGTATGGATTCAAATGGGTATTTCCAGACCTGTTTGGAGAAATAGTTGATATTTTCACTACTACAATGTTCGACAACGTGAATCAACTTGAAAAGCAACTTGAAACTGAAGAATTTCACGAGAGTGAATCCAATGCCTCCTTCAGAGTGCTCAAGAAACAGTTTCAACATTTCATCAATTATGACTGTGAAGTGGTAAGCGAGTATTTTTTAGAATACACTCGAATTGAGGCTCAAACCTTCAAAGATATATTGCTCCAACACCTGGATGCTATTGAAAAGTCAATTGTTGAAAGAGTACTTCACAGACTAGAGTATGAAAAAAGGAGGAAGTTGCAGATTCAAGAAGAGTTAATTCATAAAGTTGATGCATTGGATGCTAATTTGATCGTCATGGAAAGCAATGGGACAGAATTAAAAGAGCAGGATGACAGCAGTAGATGAGGGAATGATACAGATGCAGACTGTGCAGAGATCAGACCCTCCTATGACTCAGAACCCAACTTTGACAAAGAACAGATGGATGAGGAAGATGTCATACCCATCTATGACACATAACCTAACTTTGACAAAGAGCAAACGGTTGAGGTACAATCTACTGTTGATCATATTATGCTTGCAACTGAGATACAACAATCTGAGCAACCTAACTTCAGTAATGAAGGAGAGGTTGACCAGAATGTTGTTCAATGTCCTGACAATCGTTCTGAGTCTATGTCCTTACCTGATAATCTTATAACTGATACATCATACCAAACTCTTGAGTCTGAAAACATTCTTCTCAAAAAGACCATTGCCCAGTTTCATAAAGATTTTTCAAAACTGGAGGCACATTGCATCTCACTGGAACTCAAATTGCAAAACGAATCACTAAATTTGGGCAACAATGGTCAATCTTTGAATGAACAAAGTAAACGTGTGGATACATTAGTTAAAGAAAATGAGCTTTTAAAAGGTCAAATTCAAGCAAAGGTGTTTGCACATGCTGCATTGCAAAACAAATTAAGAAGACTGACTGGTCAGAGTGTGGATACAAAGTTTGCAAAACCATCAATCTTGGGGAAACCGCCTTCTCATACAAACAGAAAATAATCAGTGGTTAGACAACCAACTGCATTTAAATCTGAAAAACCTAAATCTTCAAAATCTCGGTTTGCCTCCCAAGTTGTTGAGAAAAACAATTTGACAAAACCAGTCACTCCACATTCTTGGCCTAAGGAAAATGCATCTGTGTCTGCTAAATCTCAACACGTGATTATACCTGGCTCATCTAGGATTAGTTCGAAAACAGTGTCTAAAATGTGCATTAAAAGTAAAGATTCTTATGGAAGATATGACATGTACAAGAACTATGATCTAGAAAAGGCTAGAAAAAAGGCGCTACTTCAAAAGGATGGAATTCTAGGTTCAAAACCTCATGTGATGCCTTCCACTGTAGTACAGAACACTGCTTGTAGTAGCACACCAAAACCTAAGAGTAAAAAACAAACTAATAGGAATTGGCTAGCTTCTAAGAGTAGTTGCGTAAATAATCATGTTGTCTCTGCTTTAAAATATCTTCAAAAAGGAAATTCACTTGAAAAGGCTCAATCGACTAAGACAAACAAAACCGTTGAACCAAAAGTCATAAGTCAGAAACCTAAGAAGTGGATCAATATAGGACAAAGGTTTTCACAACCAAGTGATGCTCCCACATTTCATTCCACTGCATCTAAAAGGAAAACATCTCCTAGATCTAACAATAGGTGGGTACCTACGGGTAGAATTTTCAAATCGATTGGTCTTAGGTGGATTCCTACATGAAAGATTTTAGACATTTGCACCAAAACTAATGTAATATCCACAACATCTACCTCTGAGACAAGAATGAAAACCATCGGAATTGTGTCTTCGAGTGTCAAGAAGATAGTTGACACTACATCTTTATGCTTCTAACACCTGGAACCCAGTTTCACTTGGGGCTCCATGTTCTCTGTTTTGTCTCTTCTTTCTTTCTCTACAGATTAAACAGGAATGACTTCGGAACAAATCAGTTTCGGACCCGCACTTCAGCAATGGCTTCTAAGCACAACAGCTTAGGACCCGCATCCAACCGTCTAAACTTTCCGGATTCTTCGGCTGAACCATTGTCACTCTCTCGCAAGGAATTGGAAACCCTGTTTGCTCAACTGTTTGATGATTCAATTGAAAACCGTCCTCAAGAAGTCTCACCAATTTCCGCTGCACACCCTGAGAATATTCAACAACCATTGTTGAGAAAGACGGTCCTCCAAGTGAATCTCCAACAACTGCAAGACAAACTGCTTCCAACTCCAGACAATCAGCTGAAGATTCATAACAACAATCAGTACCACAACTTGAAGATTTTGATGGAAATACTTTCTTCAATCCATTTGCACCAACTCCAACTGTTCCTGATATAATGGAGTCGTCTTCTCGCAATTTGGATCCGTCTAATATGCATACGTTCTACCAACATCACCCTTCGACACATCATTGGAATTAAATGGATTTGGAAAACGAGTTGGACGCACTTGTTTAGTTACAAAGGGATACAGTCAATGAAGCAGGATTGTACATCACTGTCATGAACAAAAGCTTAGTATGTAGCCATGTCTGCTTTCTGTGCTCAAGTCATTTGGATGAGAACTTAGCTCACGGACTACGGCTATGTATTCGACTAGATCTCAATGTACGGCGACTCAAAGTGTGCTTTTGCAATCTCATGCAAAACCATTCATCATTCCAAAGCCCAACAAATTGCTCTCCGCTACCATTTCATCTAAGAGCATGTCAAGAAGGGTACAAGTGAACCAGAGTTTGTGGGTATTGAATACCAATTGGCAGACTTGTTTACAAAGACATTACCTCCATCAAGGTTTGTTGATTTAATTCACCAAAATGGTATGTGATGTTTGACTCCAGATGATTTGCAAAATTTTCTTAAAACCTAAGAAGAGTCAAACATCAAAGTCTTTCTGTAAATACTTTTTCTACAAAAAGAATCTTCTTTCTTTGTGTACAAACTTCAAATCTTCAAAACTATGTTCCTCCATTTAAACAATTTTTGCTTTTCTCTGTCAAAATGGAACATGTTTTGAGGGGGAGAAAACTTTTCACAATATCATGAAGTTTGGACACCTCATTTTTATTCATCAAGGATAAAATGTTTCTTCATCATTCGGATTTAAACTCATTTTCAAAAAGGTTCTACGATCTCTCGAATTAAAAGTGCAAAAAGGTTTCACAAAATATATGCTAATTCGAGGGGGAGAAAAGGAATTTTTTCTGCAACGATCCCAAATTAATCTAGTTTGGACTTCAAATGGAAAAGTAATTAACTTTTTAATGAGTAAAGTTCACAAAAGTCTTAAACTTAGGTAAAAAGACCTTGCAAGGAAAATAAAACAGGCTCTAATCAATGTTTTCACACATGTTCTCAAAAGTTGCACACATGATTAAAACCTCAACGAATCATACTAACGATTTTTTCCTCAATTATCTCCATAATTGTGAGTTTCTTATTTCCTCATTGTTGTTGTCTAATCGTTCCCTAAATGTTTCAAGTGTTTTCAACGGTAAAAAAGGCATAATCAGAAACTAAGGATAATGTAATTATCGATCGGGGCATTTCTTTTTTATGTGTTTAGTCTAATTTATTATTTCATATAGCTTTAGAGAACACTAAAGTATGCTCGATTGGTGTGTTTGCACGATTAGAAACAACATAGGTTTGAAATCAAGTGATTTAGGGTTTAAGATTTCGATGTCTTTGCTGCTACTAGGATGTTTAATTTGTACAATATTCATGCATTATGATGCTAAAATGTGTGCAATGTCTCTAATCATAACCCCTAACCATTATCATAATTGGAAAATCTCGAGTGATAGGATGAGTTAATCTGTGATCTTGTGTGTTAATTAGAGAATTCTGAGCATTTTGGTAGATTTAGAATGAGTTTCTTGATTCATCTGTATAGTTTTTTGTGCCTGATGCATTTTCTCTGTGTGCAAGTACATGTCATCCCATTGAAAGTCAAAATTTCAACATTCGACAAAATGTTTCTTATGGAACATATTTTGAGGTCAAAGGGCAAAATGTGTTTAAAGGCTAAACTGGTAAATGGATCCAAAATGGTGAGAAACAAATTTTTCCAAACTCTACACTATTGTTTTACACCGGTAAAGCAAGTGTGAAGACCAAAGCAAAGTTATCCTAAATTTTTCAAATTTTCATAATCTGGAATGCTTTGGCTACGATTAAAGAGTGACTCTGATTTGGGCATCCCATGAGGTTCAACTTTAAATGGAAATCTTCTTCTTCAAGATTTTACAACTCAAAAGAGAGACTCCGGGTCTCAAACAACTTTCAACAGTAAAAGAGTTTTTTTAAATTCTAGCATTCTTTGTTGTATAATACTTGATTGTGTTTTCTAAAACCTTGAGCAGAATCATCTCACGAATTTTTTACAAAGTATTTCATAAATACGATTCCATATTCTGCTCAAGAAGACTATCTCTCGAATAAACTTCATTATTTGAGGGGGAGTATTTTGTTAAATGAAAACTAATTTTGTATTAAAACAATGGTTTGTGCACACATAACAGTGTACAACCCGTGCTTGCAATTAAAGGACCCTGAGGTACGCATCAGTGCCTCAATCCTTATATAAGGAGCGAAGGCTTCTTACTTTTGAGTAGAATTAATCAAACCTTTTCCGATTTTCGTAATTCTGCTAAAAGGACAAGTATTTCACCTCAATGAGTATTCACTTGTTGAGAGGGAGCACTTGAAAACTCATTGTTCCAAAACTCTAAAGTTCTTGTTGAATTCTCCCCATAAGACTCAAAAAGCATATTTTAATCAAATGTTTCTCAAAAACAACATCTTATATGCTATTTTTGAGGGGGAGAAAAGAAAAGTGATTAAAATATGAAAGATCAAAGTTGCTCTAAGTCAAATCTCATGCGAGCTAGACTCAGGATTGACCCAAGAATTGACGAAACATAAAAGTTTATAATCGAAAAGACTTATCCTCGACGGGTAATAACATCAAGTTAGTTACTAGAGCTAGTTGTCACCTAAAAGCTGACAATGGAACTCTCTAACTAGCCACGTAAGCGTGTCTCGAAAAGGATTTGTCTTAGTAGAAATGTACCGTCTCGAGAAACTTTCTATGGACTTGACCAGGCTGGGTAATAACTTCAAGCTAGTCTAACTAGTGATGTAAGCGTGTCTCGAATCGGTCTTGTTCACTGAAAGTGGATCAATTCAAAAAGTGCTCGCTCCTCCCGCATGTGCAAATTTATTAAATACACATGAGCACATGTGAAGGGGGAGCCCTTCATAAGAAAACACAAAACTCTCAAAGTGTTAAACAAAATGTTTGATTAACACAAACACTTTGAGAGATTTTCAAAGGTTTCAATGGCAATTATAGGATAGTCATGGAGTTATAAGGTGACTAAGGTTAGAAAAAACCGTCCTATGATCCGCCTAAGCCGGAGGGATCTACCCAAGGACATCACCAATAGTTAGAACTAGAAGTCCTTAGGTATGATACGAAAAAAAAGGAGTAAAGAATGAATGGAGAAAGAAGGAGTTGAAGAATTAAAAAGAAAAGTAAAGAAAAGGGTGAAAAGAAATAGCCCTTCAAATGTTCAACCTTAGGGCAGACATTGGGTTCAATTCGTATGCTACTGGTTGTTGCTAAGGCAACACCGGTATTGAAGATAAAGTCGTCATGGACCCAGTGACGCAATGCACTAAACCTTCTTAACCACTCAAGTTCTCTTAAAAGAACTTGTTTCATTCTCACGGGGAACCAGTGTAATCTATCGACTTATCTCTTAGAGATAGTTGATATTGAAGCAGGAGACCCCTCCCTAGTCTCCGTATAGGAAACCTAAGTGAGCACTTATCGAGTCTAGAGCCATGAGATACATCAAAGATCTCTTAGGAACACTTAGTATTTCTACAACTGGTGTTCTACATCAATGGGCACCAGCTGTAAATTATCGAGTCCTTCGCAGATCTGAGCAATCTGCCGAGAACGTTTATGAGAGAATTACAAATGTATTTCTCAATGATTGAACGGAAATTCCTGCCAGGGTCAACATCAAACAGCCCTGACAGCAGGTCACTTCGGTAACTCCACAAGGGTTACGCTTAGTGTTCGCGATGGTTCTTTAGCGATCTACAGTCGTGGAGTGATCCCCAGCGACTCACCCAGTCATTGAGCTACTTAGTAGGTCTCGTAAGCTCCTTCGGGAGTATCTGATATGGGAACGGCCTGGATAAGGATTAGAAGGAGTCTTCACAATATGCTGTTGACAAAGCTATAATTCCTTATCTGTAAGTACCGGTTGATTATTGCTAACTGTTTATCTGCAGGTACATCTCCTCCATGATGGTAGATTCCAGCATGCTTATACATACATCTTGAAGCAAATGAAAGCTCCCCCAAAGATCTTAGCACCACAAAGTTCAAAGAAAGATTCTACACCAAAAAGGAAGAATCTACAAAGTATAAAGACTAAAGATCTAAGTGTATGCAAAGGAACTTCGTGCTTTCAAAAGTCTAAGTCCTAAGATGTATGAGCATGTTGGAATGGCGGACAACCACCACAGACACAGAAGTGACGATCGACAGACAACTTCATAACATGATCACCATCACATCAACAAAGAACAAAGTACAAAGAACGATGAAAGATTTTGCTAACTATTTTTGAGGACGTCAACTACAAAGTCAAAGTATAGAAGATGACGACGTCGAGCAACCTTTGATGACCAACACTTAGGGGGAGATTGTTGGGAATAGACTTTATTATTTCAAGTGTCGGTCATTGAATTTTGTTATAGGTTGCATTATTTAGTTATTACGTTAGTTATTTTATATGTTCTATTAAGTTTTATGCTAAGTTTATAGGTTTGGAGAAAGTCTAAGGGCTAAGTTTGTAATATTGACAAAGTATGGTGAAGCTCTAATCCTTACCTATAAATAGTCTTGTAACACCTCATTTGAGGTGGTTGGTTCACTAGTAATATCATTAGTCTCTTATTATCGTATTAGGTGTTCCTTCCACTCTCTCTCTCTACTTACTTTCTCTCTCTAGAAATCTTAGTGATTATGTTGTAAAATGGTGGCCTAACAGTATTTCACATTGTTTTTAGAAACGACTTTTTCTTTATCTTTTGACGTTTGGACAACCGGAGGTTGGACGTTTTCAGCTCCTCTGTTATTAGTAGGAAGAACTGGGTCCTTTGTCGCCTCGGTCTCACAGTCCACTACCTTAGGCGGAGACGAAGAAAAAGAGGTAGTAGGAGCTATGGGTCCATCATATTTAACCCCACTGCGAGTCGTGATCACCTTAATCTCGCCCCTCGGGTTTGCGATCGTGTTGCTTGGAAGAGAAGTAGTACCCGAACCCGAGGGTCGATCATTTAAACGTTTGTTAATATCACTGATTTGATTAGCAAACAACCGAGTTGATTCTTCATATTTTGCCATAAAAGATTGTTGGTTTTGAAGCAATTGCTTAATCAAATCATCCGTGGGCGACGGATTTTGAATTACACCTTGATTTTGATTATTGTTGAAATTCTGCCCACGGTTTTGGAAATTACCATGATTCTGATTTCCATGATTTGCATTCTGAAAATTCCCAGGGTTTCCATAGTTTCCTTGGTTTTGAAAATTCCCTTGAGGCGGGCCTTGATTGTAATTACCTTGAAAACCCCGGTTTTGATTAAACCCTTGATAATGATTTTGAAAACCGTTATTAGCTCGACTCTGATTTTGATTTCCTTGATTATTACGATTCTGCATATTATGATTCTGGCTGACTTGATTGACTTGGTTTGGTTGTTCGAGAACGGGTGGTCCAAGAAAATTAGTAGAATGGTAACTGAGAAGATTTCGATCTCCTTGAGGTGGATAACCGTTGTTACCCGTATTTGCAGCATACGCGTTCTCATAAGAAAAGGAACCAGTGGCCGGACATTCATAATATAAATGAGGACCACCACAAGTCTCACAACCATGACTAACCACATTGACTTGATGGTTTTTCGTTTGATCCTGAGTCGTTTGATACATTTGATGCATTCATAACATAGCCGTCGACATATCATCGATCTTTTTAGTAATTGCGGCAAGCTCGGGATTATACAAAGAATTATGAGTCGCGGTCGATCTCGTGGGCTCATTCCTCTCGGCTGAGGAATCCCAATAATTGTAATGAGCCGTCATATTCTCAATTAGTTCATAACAATCTTCAGGATGACGTTTCATAAAAGTACCTCCGGCTGCTGCATTGATCGTGTCACGATGTCGTAAAGTCAAACCATTAAAAAACGTATCAATTATCGTAACGAGAAGCATATTATGATTTGGACACCGATCAATAGCAAGCTTATAACGTTCCCAAGCCTCGAATAAAGACTCATAGGGAAGTTGTCGGAAATTACTAATATCGTTTCGTAGCTTCGTCACCATCGATGGTGGAAAATACTTCGCCAAGAACTTCGATACCATTTCTTCGAAGGTATGAATCGAATTCTTGGGAAGGCGATCAAACCAAGCGGTGGCATGATGCGTTAGAGAATAGGGGAAAAGAGAAAGACGGAGGGCGTCATCGGAGACCCCATGTTGTTTCATGCTTTGGGTGACGGTTAAAAATTTATCAAGATGCTTGTTTGCATCGTCACCCGGCAATCCGTGAAATTGGCATGAATTTTGGACTTGTTGTATCGTATGATGCTTTAGTCTAAAATCCGTAGCCTCAATATTTAGAGGGGCAATCGGGCCACCTCTACCATGCATTGTGGATTGGCACAGCTCCTCCATCGTTCGGAGATCGGGAGCTGGCACGTGTTGGTGATCATCTCCACCCACCGGAGGGTGTTGATTATTCGGATCCATTTCCACAACGTTAGGGAAATGGACACGGTGTGTGTGTCGAATTACCCTTTTGGGGTTTGACAAAGGTGATATAAGACTCTCAAAAGAAGAGCGGGTGTGCATACACCAAAAACAATATCAAAAAGAAAAAGAAAAAGAAAAGAAAAAGGAAAATATTTTTATTTTTTTTATTTAAACAAATCTCAAAAACTTTTTATTTCTTTTGTTTTTCTTTTTATAAAACGTTACGTTAATCGTAACCGTTTCCTTCAAATCTACTCGCGACGGGACGGGAAAGAAGAGTGTTTCTTCCTTTAGCTAGCAATTTAATGTCTTAGCTTCCGTATTTCCTGCTTAATCGATTGTAGAATTTGAAGTAATCCGATAAACAACTAATTTCACGTTTTTCTTATGTTGTGAAGCTTATTTGGTTTACAACGCCCTCCCTTCCACGAGAGAGTCGAGGCTGTAACTTTTATTATTTTTGTATTTTTGTAAACACTTTAGGAAAAGTGTTTTGAATTTTTCAATTTTTATATTTTTATAGAAATATATACAAGATAGAGGAAGGCTTATCAAAACACGATTTTTCAAAAACTCACTTCAACCTTCCCCGGCAGCGGTGCCAAAAATTGATTGGTATAAATTATAGTATATATTAGTAAGCATCGAGAAAATCCGCGAGAAATACGGATTTACCGAGTCGTTTCCCAACGAAAATTGAATGGAAAATTGTGATGGTGAAAATCAAATATTGAAAAGAAATAGTGAACTAAGCAGAAAGTACAAGCTAGGTATGCACAAATGTCTAAATACTAAAAACAGAAAATCAAACGTCACGTACGAAATAAAACGTAACTTTTAAACTAAAAATGATTCTACAAATGTGAAATTTTTTTCTAAAAATGTTAAACTACTAAAAAGAATTTTGAAAAAAAAAAACTATTTTTTTGACTTTTTATTTATTTTCTATGAATTATTTTCTATTTTTGGAATTAAAAAGTAATTAAAAATTAAGGTAAATGTAAAAGTTAAAGAGAAAAATATAAAAACAATTCTGAAAAATCTAAAATATTATAAAAGAATTATTTAAAATATTTTTGTATTTTTAAAGGCTTTTTCTGAATTTTTATTGATTTTTGTTGATTAAAAAGTATTTAAAATTGATTATAAATGAAGAAAAACAGTAAATCAACTCAGAAAAATATGAAAAATTTACATAAAATCTAAAATAATATGAAAAGCTTGCAGAAAAATTTTGAAAAGAAAATAAGTTGCAGAAGTGCTTATTTGCTATAAAACAGCTTATGGCAAGTGCTTATTTATAAGCACTTGCCACAAATCTGATTGTAACTTGAAACTCAGAAGCAATGTACTTATATTAGCTCAAATATGCTCATAAATGAACAGATAACACTCAGAGACAATGAAAATGAGCAATAAGCAGTTATAAGCAAGCTAAAGAATAAGCTAAAACCAACTCAGAATAAGCCAGGTACAAGTATTCCACTAGAAAAACTAAATGAACAACAAATCAATACAGAAAATGCATAGAAGCTCAGAATACAACCAATCTACACTAATTGCAGCCCAAAGATCAAATCATCAAACAGGTTCCAAACCCCAATCAATAAGGTATCAATAAGCTGCTCAAAGAAGCTCCAAACTAGAATGTAAGTGGGGCAAATGCTGCACTATACTACTGATTATCCAAAAACAGCAAATTCCTTATCATTAACTTTCAAATGCTACTCTAAAATTACCTAAGTTCAGTACCATGTAGAGTGTAATTAAGCTGAGAACAGTTGACTATTATAAGACCTACACTAGTTTGACCAAATTTGATTTCAGTTGAATTTATCTACTCCTAAATGTAGTTTTAAACTAGGATTACACTGGATTAAGCTACTAAGATCTAAATTTCAACTATCTCTTCAATCTCACTAACTGACTTCTATATTACTTAACTGTATAATGAGATTTACTACTACTTTGACTATTTTATAAAATAACCTACTATTATTATTCCATATTAACCTATTATTACACTAAAATGAACGGACTATAAAGCTAAAACAGCTAAACAAAAACTACTCAACACTACAACTAGTAGAACCAAACACCCCCTTAACTAACAACTAACACTATGAAATTAAGATCTAAACTACAAATCACCAATCCACAGATGAAAATAGCAACAATAACACTATAAGAAGTTAGATCAACAATCAAATGCAACAGAAACTATCAGAAACATAGAATCACAATTTGTTCACTATTTAGAAGGAAAAATGAATAAGAACTTACAAAAGCTCACTCCTCAGCTCAAAATAGAGGAGTTTCACTATGCAAGCCTGTCTCTAGACATGCTAAAATGCTTCCCTTACTCACTTTAGCTTGCGAAATTTACCACAGTTCACCAATAAGTCAAGACAGTTGACTTATGTTGACCAAAACTGAAATTTGAGATGTGACTCTGTTGAGATCTAACTACTCTCTTTCAAAAGCTTAACAGTTAAAATGAGATTGCATACACTAAAAACAAGCTTGTTTGAAAATTGATTTCAACAAAACTGTTTCTATTTTTTTTTATTTTCTAATTTGAATGAAAAACTATTTGAATGAGATTAAACTGAATTGAAAACAAAGAGATTTGAGATGAATTAAACTATTAAAACAGAGATTTAAGCTAATCTATAACTTGTAAACTACAATAAGCTGAATTGATCAAAATTGAAATGAATTCATTAAAAATAAAAGTATTACAATTTAAAAGTAAAATCTACACTACAAACTGAGTATAAAATCTGGCAGAGCTTCGCTAGTCTAACACTCCACACTTATTACACTAATTCTAATCTTCTATTTATAATACAAGAGAGAAGAGTCTAGAAAGGTGAGAGGTCACGGATTGCCACCTTGGCAATCCGTGTGGTGTGTTTCTTCAAGTCATCTCTGAGCCCTTGATCATCATTCAATCATTATCTAATCATCTAATCACCCTTGGATCACTGATTATGACGTGTAGATACCAATCATTAACTGCCATCTGTCCCCATGTGTGTTTCTTTAGCTCTGACACGCTCTGACATGTTCCTGATCTTCTAGAAAGCCAATGGTTTGACTATTAAGCTTTTAATCTCTGTTAATTGATGGTACGGTAACTTAGGGTTCTTGGGTGAATAGTAGTTTTCTGAGTTTAGGGGTAATTGGGGGGCGGGTAAGGTTAGATTAATATTGTTTGACTTTTGACCCGTGAGAGATGGTTGACCGGGTTGCATTCGTGGACTGGGTAAATGGATAGGCTTTGGGCTATTGTATCTTGGATTTGGACTCATAGGATTATTAAAAGGGATTGGACCAAGGCTTATTTATTTTCAGCTTTGATATTATTAAAGAAGCAAGGACCAAAAATGTATTAAATGAAATTGCAAGGATTAAATCTGTATTTCCTCCCAAATATATTCCACGGGCTCATGATGTAAATTTCTGATTTTCCAAGGACCATAGATGTCATAAGCTGAAAAAGTGTCTTCCAAGGACTAAAATTTCCAGATTCTAAAACTTGAAGGACCAATTCTGATAATCTCATGAAACTTCATCCAGGGATCAAAATTGACAAATCACACTTCTTTGAGGTCTTTCATAGGCTCAGCATTGACTTTTCTTGACTAATCTGCACACGTTCTATTCTCGTGCTCGTTTTTGTTGATTTCCGTTTGTTTTTCGTCATTTAACGAGATATCCGTACCTGCACATTCACAATCACAAAAACATGTTTTCTTTGGCGTTTTGGTTAGTTTTTGGATTATTAAGTACCTATTTTAGCTCAGAAAAGGTGAGTGAATAAGCACTCACCAGTGTAATATAACTCCAATAAAAAAAAAGTTATATTGTTTAGCACGACACTTTAGCATATCTACTCTATAGGCTGGTACCTTCGTGAGCAAGCCCGCAATTCATATAGCCCAAACTTTTTATCAAATAGATATATGATTTTCAGCATTTGGCACAAGTAAATTTAGATTTCACTTATTATTATTAGCCATATACCCTTTATCCCTAAATTCCAACCCTAGTACACACATAACACATTCACATGCCTCCTTTCATTTCATAAGCAGCCATGAAAAAAAAACGATCCTTTCTTCTTTAGGTGCACAAACCGAATCTCACAAACACAAATCAAACCCTTTTATCCATCAATCGCGAATCACAAAACCCTTTTAACCATGAATCTCTTTAACCAAACCACGAAAACCATTAACCCGTATTCTTTTATTTATGAATCGAAGAACAAAAGTAGTCTTGTTTATTCATCGTATGTCAAAGGCACGAAGGTTGATGGTCGTGAACGAAGAAAGAAAGAAAATAACATTATTGTTATCTTTACTCTCTTTTTATTCGAATATTTAATGAAGAGGCTTAGCTTCTAAAGGATCTATGATGACACAATTTCCACTAAAAAAATTCTTTAAAAGATTATTTACAAAGTGGAATGATTATGAGATCTTGTATTAATGTTTTCTTTCTGTGTCGAGAGTTGCTGTATATTGGAGATGGGATTTGTGTCAGTAATGGTGTTGTTTGACATGGGTTTATGATAGAATGGATTGTTGGGTTTCGACAGTGAATCGGCTAATTTGTATTCCGAAATCTGTAACATTTGGCCATTTAATTATATTGTACATTGTGCTTAGGTGCTTGTAATTTTTGGTGAAGGGGTGTGATGAGGCGAAAAATGAACCGTTTTTAGGGGGTCATTTAAGCCCGGAATTGAATTTATTTGATCAAATATTGCCCTAAATCGTTCCTTTTGTGATTTTATGTGCTTTGGGAGTGAATTCTGGAAAAGGAAGCATGTTGGACATTTTTGGAGCATAAAAGTGAAGAAAACGGCAAAGACTTAATTTTCCATGCTGAGAACAGTACCTGACGGCGTCAAGAAGGGAATTGTGACGGCGTCAGGAGTAAAATCCATGACGACACAGAGAAAACCTGAAGGCGTCAAGAGAAGGGCGTCAAGAGTTAAATTGGTGACGGCCTGAAGATGGACTACACGTGACGGCGTCAAACCCAGATCTAGGCAGTCCGAGGAGTTTATTGGCGGCGTCAGACATTTACTCTTGACGCCGTCACCTCACAAAATCTATATATATACTTTTCTATTTTTCATTCATTAAAGGAGGAACTTGTGTGGAGAATACTAGGTTCGAACCTAATAAACCCTAGGTCGTTTGTAACAGTATTTTCAAGGGTTTTCACCCCTTGAAACCTTTCATGTTCAATTAAGATAAGTCGTCTTTCAATTCATTCAATAAGTCTATGTGTTGTTTGAATATATCTTATGCTTGTCTTGATTTTAACATGTTAGGCTAGATCTTTCATGTGTTTGCTTAGATGTAATGAAACCTAGATGTTAATTATAGGTTGATTGCTTGTTTATAGTTGTAATGGATGAATGATTTCAATGTTAGGCTTAAGAAAACTCGCAGATCTCCATTGTGTAACTTGCTTGAACGTCTTAAGAAACATGAACCGATGTATACTAGGTTTTTATGATTGTATTTAATGCATGAGCGAATTCTAGTGATCCCATGTTAGGAGCTTCTTAGCCGGCTCGACATAGGAGTGAAGTAGGAGGAGCTTATAGGATTGGGGAAGTAAGTACGCCACCCCATGAATGGTATTAAGGAATACAATCCGTCATCCACGCAACTGTAACAAGTAATTAACCTGTAAAAGATATCTAGGGAGTAGTGAAATCTAAGTAAACACAATTCTCCCATATATTGCTCACACCTCTATCTTAATTTAGTTTATTTTCATTTTTAGTATTTTATTTTGTTTGCATCTTAGTTATTGGGTTAGTTGATTAGCAACTAATTCCGCCCAACTCCTTCAAAACCGAGATTTTTAATTGCTTTTCTAAAAACATAAAAATACAAAAAGAATCATCCCTCATCTCTAGACCTAGTCTTTAGGTTTTCTAATCCTAGCGACACTATTCCCAAGTTGAACGATTAATCCCCCGGTACTTGTCACTATACTATAATACAACGATCAGGTACACTGCCTGGTGTGGGTTGTAAGCTTCTCGAGATCCCTCGAGAGGTAAAGCCTGGTGCAATTCCCACGCATCAAGTTTTTGGCGCCGCAGCCCGGGGAATAGTTATTGTTTAGGTTGAAATTTATTTTGATTAGGTCTACTCATTAGATTCCTTTTTAGTGAGATTTTTATTTTCTTTTTATTAGCTTTCTCGTAGTCTATCTTTTCTTTGTGTATTTGTTCGTAGAAACCTTTCCATTGACTCTTCCGTTCACCATTATGGAGAATGCGAATCCACCATACTACCGACCACGAAACCCATTCTACCCTAATGACATCTTGATGTTCAAAAAATATCGAGATGAACCCATATATGATGCATGGACTCGTTTTAGAAATTTACTCCGAATATTCCCTCATCATAGTTTCGCTTTAGCATCCCTAACCCAAACCTTTTACTATCGTGTCAACCGATGTGACCAAATGTGCATTGAGGATTTTGCCAATGGGGACTTTAGGGAATTAAATGCTGAAGAAGCATGGGATGCCATAGAAGATTGTGCCCAATATTATTATAGAGTAGACAACCCAACAAATGTTAGTGCAAGTCAATTGACCACAAATTTCAAGGATAATGAAACAAGTTTGTTCGGGGATGGGGGTAGAGTTGAGCCACCTAGCTGCATGTCATGGTTAGGCACTACCATGATACGGGATGAACACATAGGTGATCTTGACACCATAAGCCCGCTAAATACCCCACAAGTCCTACCATCATTTGAGGCACCCACACCGCCCGTGACTTACCCGGAAGAAGTAGAAGAGACTTTAGGAATCCTAATTGAGGTAGAACCCTTGGACCAAGCACCACTTGAGGATATAGGTTTGAACACTTGTAGTGATAACCTTACTCCTAGTTCTAGAGAATTTCCTAATTTCAATGAACCGGAGCCTCAACCAAAACCGTTACCTAATCTTCCATACTTGGATGAAAATTTAGGAATTAAAATAGGTTCCGATCCACCCATCAAACCATATAGTCCGGGTAGTCTTAGGACAAAGGTAGTGGACTCTAAGCCTTGTAGAGAGGAAGCCAATATAGGAGTGGAAAATGACCTTACATGCTTACATCACCCATTTATGATTGATCACAAGAAACATTATGGGTTTAAACCAGGTTTATTAGGTCAAGATATATTCCCAAATAGGAGTCTCTTGAAGTTGATTGAAAATGAACCCTTTCTAGGAGAAAATCTTAATCCACCCATTAACCCGATTGAATTAGGTAAGGTTATGATGATAGGAGCACACCCCTTTGACCATATAATTCATCCACCACTCTTTTCTCACGTGGCATACTTCCACCCTAAGGGTGTGTATCGCTACTTCCACCCGCACTTAATCCTAAGTGTAGGGAAAACCTCCCTTCTTTCAGTTAAATAAGGGTAGAGTCAGGCTCGTGACTCGAACAAAAACAAGCGCTTCTTGGGAGGCAACCCAAGCCCGTTTTATTTGTTTTATTTTTAATTATTTGAATGTTATTTGTTTCCGTATGCATGCTTTATTTTTATTGTTGGTAGATCATGTTTCAAACTAAAATGGTGAAAATACTTTATTTTGTTGTTTGGCTTAGTCTTAACTTCATCCAAGGGTATTTCGCAAACGATAAGTGTAATGGGAAACCCCAAATATGTTTTTAAGAAACAAACTCGATCATGGATCTCCACATTATTAAGTGAACATGTATATTAGTATTTGTTAGAGTCAAATGCTTGTATCGAGTCATAATGATATTTTTGCAGGATTTTCCAGGAAGTAGGACAAAGTTTTTCCAGAAATTTTCCGGAAACTTAACATAAGAATTTCTGCAGGTCACTTCTGACGGCGTCAGGAAGAAACTCCTGACGGCGTCACGTGTAAAATTCTTGAAATTTTACCAGTTTTGTTTTTCTAACAGAGTCTTAAAGTTTTTGTTGAATCTTTAGTTTTATAATCTCCAGGAAATCTGCAAACATCATTCCACAAGCATTATATCTTACTTTGCTTTCTAGGATTTGTTAGCATATATAGATTGCCGCCGATTTTATGCGAGGTTGCCTTGTCTGTTTTCTCAGGATTAACAGGTTATGTTTGACAAGAAGATGATTTATATTCTGGAAGGGAAGCTTTGATTGTTCATTTTCTTGGAGGAAGATCTAACCTGGTTACCTTATTATCCATACCAAGCGAATCAGGGGAGTATTTGATTTCATTCTTTTTACTTATTTCACTTTTACATTCTTTACTTGAACATTGGGGACAATGTTCATCCTAAGTGTAAGGGGAGGGTAAAATGATGATACCTTATAGATACACTTTCGCTTGAGTTTGTTTGTTTGATAGTAGATGTGTAATAAAACTATGAGAAATACTTGTTAGTGTAATTTTAGCGCCAAATTTAAATTTTTTTACAACATTTAAGAGTGAAACTTTAGCCATAGCAAGCGTCTCATGGATAGGAGATTGTATGACTAGCACAAAACCGTACCATTCAGAAAAATTTTCCACCCAAATATGTGAGGTTCTCCTTTAGATTTGATAGGAAAAGCGTTTACTATTAGTGCTTATGAGTGTACCGGTAGCATTTAGATTCTAGAACTTGCGTTAGTGATGCATCCCGAGACCGCTAGTGAGACTACATTCGTGTAATAGGATTTACTACATGATAAGAGGCATTAGGATCACCCTAGTGTTAAACCCGTATCATAATTACTTGACCATTTAAGTCATATTACTTGGCTAGTAAAGTCAATTAATTTTTCTCACACCATTAGCGTTGTACTCATTTTTAGTACACGAAACCTCTAGTACACCCCTCCGAGCCAATCTTTTCGTTTCTAACTTTAAGCGTCTTACTTAAAAGAAGAATTTGTTACACCCCACTTAAATGTACAACCAAATCGTCTTAGCCTTCCGTGTATGCACTCATCTTTAGTGCATTATTGTTATTTGTTTAAACCCTTAGTTAATTATCTGATTGATTACATGGTTGCTAAGTCGAGTCATATCCTTGTACATATTGTTTTGGGACGATTAGGACTCATGGGTAAAGTACTTATGTTATGGAGTAATGGGGAAGAACATAATATTATTACCCCCATATGTACATTAATCTTAAAAGTACTCAAAGTGTTTTGATTTTCTTAATTAGAGTCGTTAGATCAGTTTATTGTAAAGTATGTAAAAATTCAAGTGTAAGGGGAATGTTCATTCCCTATGATGTATTATTTTGGTTGGTAGGGTAAGAGTGTATGCAAAAAAAAAAAAAAAAAAAAAAAAAAAAAATCGAAAAAAAATCAAGAAAAAGAAAAAAAAAATAGAAAAAGAAAAGAGAAAAAACATAAAGACTACCATCCCGTTTTATTATATGTTCATTTTATGTTTTTGTTATTTTTCATTTATTAGCTTAAGTCGAGTCGAGTCTTGGCTTAGCAACGCCACATTGTACATGTAATTAACCAAGATTATTAACTCGCCACCAGTAAAGACTGCCTATATCTAACAAAACCGTGTATTCCATATCCCTACACCTAACGTTACAACCCTTTAAAAGACCTCTTTGATAGTTTATCCTAGGTGCTTACGCCATGTGGTGGAGGTTTGATCCTTTCCCAAGCCTATGGTAATCTATTTTGCTATGACAGGTAGTGAGAGATGTTTTCCATTTCCATATCGTGATATATACTTTATTACACCCGAGAGATGTGAGTATCTAAACACTATTTGTGAGGTGCTAGTATATGACCTCCGTGCTTGTCTTTGGTCTTTAGTGGAACGATTATTTGTTGTAATTAATTTTACATTAGTGTTAAATGACCCCTAACTTGTATTTTGAGTAGAATAAAAGCGCATTTGCTTGAGGACAAGCAAATCTCAAGTGTAAGGGTATATGATGAGGCAAAAAATGAACCGTTTTTAGGGGTCATTTAAGCCCGAAATTGAATTAATTTGATCAAATATTGCCCTAAATCATTCCTTTTGTGATTTTAGGTACTTTGAGAGTGAATTCTAGAAAAGGAAGCATTTTGGACTTTTTGGAGCATAAAAGTGAAGAAAACGGCAAACACTTAATTTTCCATGCTGAGAACAGTACCTGACGGCGTCAAGAAGGGAATTGTGACGGCGTCAGGAGTAAAATCCATGACGACCCAGAGAAAACCTGAAGGCGTCAAGAGTTAAATTGGTGACGGCCTGAAGATGGACTACACGTGACGGCGTCAAACCCAGATCTAGGCAGTCCGAGGAGTTTATTGGCGGCGTCAGACATTTACTCTTGACGCCGTCACCTCACAAAATCTATATATACTTTTCTATTTTTCATTCATTAAAGGAGGAACTTGTGTGGAGAATACTAGGGTCGAACCTAATAAACCCTAGGTCGTTTGTAACAGTATTTTCAAGGGTTTTCACCCCTTGAAACCTTTCATGTTCAATTAAGATAAGTCGTCTTTCAATTCATTCAATAAGTCTATGTGTTGTTTGAATATATCTTATGCTTGTCTTGATTTTAACATGCTAGGCTAGATCTTTCATGTGTTTGCTTAGATGTAATGAAACCTAGATATTAATTATAGGTTGATTGCTTGTTTATAGTTGTAATGGATGAATGATTTCAATGTTAGGCTTAAGAAAACTCGCAGATCTCCATTGTGTAACTTGCTTGAACGTCTTAAGAAACATGAACCGATGTGTACTAGGTTTTTATGATTGTATTTAATGCATGAGCGAATTCTAGTGATCCCATGTTAGGAGCTTCTTAGCCGGCTCGACATAGGAGTGAAGTAGGAGCTTATAGGATTGGGGAAGTAAGTACGCCACCCCATGAATGGTATTAAGGAATACAATCCGTCATCCACGCAACTGTAACAAGTAATTAACCTGTAAAAGATATTTAGGGAGTAGTGAAATCTAAGTAAACACAATTCTCTCATATATTGCTCACACCTCTATCTTAATTTAGTTTATTTTCATTTTTAGTATTTTATTTTGTTTGCATCTTAGTTATTGGGTTAGTTGATTAGCAACTAATTCCGCCCAACTCCTTCAAAACCGAGATTTTTAATTGCTTTTCTAAAAACATAAAAATATAAAAAGAATCATCCCTCATCTCTAGACCTAGTCTTTAGGTTTTCTAATCCTAGCGACAGTATTCCCAAGTTGAACGATCAATCCCCCGGTACTTGTCACTATACTATACTACAACGATCAGGTACACTGCCTGGTGGGGGTTGTAAGCTTCTCGAGATCCCTTGAGAGGTAAAGCCTAGTGCAATTCCCACACATCAGGGTGTTTTTAATAGCATTAATGATGTTTGATAGAATTTTGGTCTGAAAATGACACAATGCTTGTTTTTTTGTACCATATGCTTGTTTTGTTGTAATTCTAAAAATTGGGTGCATTAAAGTATTGTAAACCATGCTTTATTTTTTGTAAGTCTGAAAATTTTGAAGAGAGAGTGCTTCCTCTATTATATGTAGTATAGATAACAAGATATATATTGTGGGGACCTAAAAATCATTTAGATTGTCTTCCCTGTCTATTTCGTATATTCATTTCTTGAATAATGAAAAGGTAGAAATAACGAAGAAATGAGATTTGGTTACTTGTTATACCGTTTTAACATATTCATATTTCACTTTATTGAAATTTAATTGCATTGATATTGATAATCGGTATTTAGTCGTTACTACTCTGGTGAACCGTTTAATCACATATTTCAATTCGGAACATCTATACTTGTCCTTTTTGCGTTTAATAAATATGGATAGTATGATGGTATTTGAAGGAACAATTGTATAGAAAGCATGTTTCCTGGTTATTCATACTTTTTCTTAAAAAGCATGGTAATTGTCGTTGGTAGTAATCTTGTGAAATAATTTGTAAAGAATAAAGACAGACAATAAATTGTTTGTGATATTAGTTGTTGTGAAATTCAAGATTATTAAAACATGATACGAAAAAAAAAAAAAAATAGTGTTGAAAGCATGTTGGTCGATATCTTGTTATGATACTAGTTTGTGTAATTAGTATTGGTTTTATGACTTGAAATTAAACTCAATTCTTACAGAATGAGAATTTTTGGTGTTATTTGCACTCCAAAGTAAACCGATTCATTTGGAATGTGGTTTTGGTGTTATTTGGAATCCAAAATAAATTGATTCATTTGGAATGCGGTTTTGGTGTTATTTGCACTCTTCCAAAGTAAACCGATTCATTTGGAATGAGGTTTTGAGGTTATTTGGACTCCAAAATAGTTGTCGCAGTTGTGCACTCGTGGGAAAATGCGGTGCTCGCATAGTAAACGTATGCATTTTAGCCCAAAATTTCTATAGAAAATATGGGTGTGCCGTTCGATTGAATTTCGTAATCTTGTACAAAAATTATGTTAGACACGTTGTCCGAGATACGTGGTCGCAAGAACATGTGTCGTTCTCATAGTAAACAAAAGAGTTTTTGACCAAATTTTTTAGTGCGTGTCTAAGACATTAAACTTAAATATATGGAAAGCTAGAACTTAAATGGGTAAACCATTTACTCACAACTTGTATTTTGGTACAACATTTCCTTTTAGACAACTTTGTTGTCACAAGTGTATAGTCATGGAAAAAGATGTTGTTAACATAGTAAATAAATGAGTTTGCACCAATTTTTTTTCCCTTCAATGATTAGGTAACATAGTAAATTTAATTTCTATAAAGTTTGAGCTTAAATAGAAAAAACCATTGATTGCATTTTGTATTTTAGTACACATTTGTTTTTAAGCACTTTAGTTCTGACATTTGAGTTGTTTGGTACAACATTTTTGAGTTGTTTTAATGCAGAATTATGTGATATTTTGTGCAATATTCAAAGAAAAATTGTTTGTTTCATTTGGTTCAAAATATTGTGGTAAAGTAGTGCCTATTTAAAGTTGTTTGATGCGGTGTTGTAGCATTATGCAACTGATTTTGTAACATGAGAATAAACAAGTTGCTCGATTTTGTACCGGGTATTGAAAGTTTGGATGTTGCAAATATTCTGTCGTGAATATTGTTGCAAATAATCAAACTACATGTTATTCTAGAAAGATGAACAATTGTTAAAGACTTGTTCGAACTCATTTTGCTAATAATCTAACGGTTTGTCATTGTGTAAGACATGACTAAATGTGAAACATAACCGTGTAATACATTGTGAAATGTCAAGAAAGAACACACATACAGATGACAACAAATCACGTTGGTTTATGTAACTAACTTGAATGGTCTGATTGCCATCCAATGTGAGCTATTATTCATTCGCTAAGTTGGAAATATTTTGATTGTGTAAAATGATTACACATTGACTTTATGTGATTATAATCACATGATAAATTGTGTTAATCATATAATGATAATAGATTAAATGTGACAAGTGAATGGAAATGACATGTTATAAGTGTAGGACTTACACATATAACTTATGGGATCCTCTTAAAACATGTGTGGTTTAAGGCGGTGATTTGTCTAAAAGAAGAATGTTAGTAGATGGAGCTATCAGTAATCAGAATGATGCATCTTCTGTCATACGCTTGATTCCTTGGTCTATAGCATGCTAGGCTTGGAATTTGTTAGTTATGATACGGAAAATAATTAACATAAGACATTCAAAAAGTGTGCACACACGAGTATGAAACTTGTGAAGTGACAGATTACTAATGATCTTGATGTCATATCCATGTGAGAAAAATCTTATAAATAAGATTAATACATCGAAAGAGAGAATCTTTCTCCAAAATTCTTGAGATAAATTTCATGTGGGGGATTCCGGCCTAGCTAAAGTTCAAAAGAACATCAACAAACATGAAGTTCTTGCCTAGTTGGAATACTCAAGAATTATCTGGAGCATGATATATTTGGAGTTGAACAAAACTCAAATTTGTACAAACATATCATGTCGATATATACGACTACTCTCGGCATGGGTTATCTCTATTGACAATGTGAAGTCATAGAATAACATTTGTGGATCTGCTTGGGAAATACTAAATGTGAGAGTTATTTAGCAAGTCATGAAGAGGAATGTGACTAAAGCCCTTGAAAATTTTATATGAAGGAAAACCTAACCCAGGTGACTAGAGATCCCAAGATCTGGGTTCAATACGACAACCTACTTGTATAAACTGAGGTCACTGTGGGGGAGTCATAAACTCTACATTTATTTAAGGGATTTAGTAAACTTCCTAGTTCATTCCTATAACAGTGACAATATGAGGTTAAGCATATGGATTTTAATGATTAATCGAGAATCACCTATAAGAGAGAGAAGTGGGGTCGCTTCTAAAGGAATTGTGGGGGCACAATTCTTAACAGCTCTCTCAGAACCAGGCTAATGTTCATGACCATAACGAACATAACTATGAGAACCAAAAAGCGTCAAGGAGATATTTGTGTGAATATATATATTGTCGTCTCCACAAACAACAGACAGTTCAAACACATCGAGTTCTACTGACTACTAGGAGTCTAAGTATATTTTAAAGGGAATGTTCAAAGGGTACACCCACCTATCCTTTGCCAATATCAACTGCAAAACTCTATTACACATCGATTCATTGATTTTTGTTTCCCGTTATCAATTTCATTCATGTGGGGGATTGTTGAAAATTTTGGTCAAATGTTTTGAATGACAATTGATAGTGTCATTATGTGTACTAATGTGAATTAAAATAAAAATTAATTTATGGTTTATTTTGATTCATGAGGCATTAGTGAAGTTAATTGTGACCGTTTTTTTTCATATCCCTATTCTTTATAAATTGACAGATCTCCTCTCATTTCAATATAGTAAGAAAACAATTCACTCCTCTCCATTTTGTTTAAGGTTCATCTTTGACCTTGTGTGTATCCTGGTTGTAATAGAGGGAAGGCACGATTTTGGTTCGCCTTGATAACCCGTTTGTGCTAACGGAGTTATCCATTGTTGTTGTTGTATCCTGGGAGATAGACGTTCATGATTCTCAAGCACCGTGAAGAGGACGAATCTGTCTTAAGGAAACTGTGAGCATCACAGGCCTCAACATTTTCCTTGTTTGAGTTCTTTGGGTCTAAATAATCAAATGGTTTACGGTATTCCTTTCTACACTTATGTTTTACATGTTATTATCAGTTTGTCTCTTGTTGCAATACATACATATATACTACAGAAATTACATGCCATATGTTGGGTTTCACAAACATAACCCAAATCGAACTACTCGTAAGTAAGTGGGTCAGAATGTCTCCCCTATACTCGTAATGAAGTTTTTGATCAGTTTGTACCATTGTGTTTGCTTTGAAAGTATATGATTTGAAAAACCAACCATGCTTCCTATTGTTTTTTAATTTGGTTTGAATATATCATCATGTCATACTGGTGAAAAAGAAAGCCAATATTGAAAAGTAGACGGATATATTAATAGGTGACCATTTAATCCATAGGTTCCAATTGTCAATAGGGCCCGTTAATTAAGGGAAAATGATAAAAATGTTATGATCTGACACCCATTTCACAACTATCATATTCTGCGGACTTTTCAATTAACCTAAAACGTTTTCCATAATAATTTCACTTAATCCCCTTAATATTTAACATTGCAATCCACTTAAACACAAATATACCCCACAAAAATCATATAAGAAAAACACCCACACACAAACATATCACATGACTCGGTAGAGTATACAACCAAGTCCTTGCAAAATACCATGCAAGACGCGTCCTACCATGGTCTCCATAACAACACCAACACGTCAAAAATAGTTGCAAATCAAATGCAGATGCGTCCAAACTAGTGCCATTACGGACAGTCTAATGCATCAAGACATAAATGTCCTTGTTGGACTTTTCAAGGATAGTGTTATTACCAAGAAGTCTTTCTTTAATTAATTTTCGCCAAAACTTCTATGTATAGTAATACAGTTATCAATCTATAACATTTAACCTTATAATAAAAAATTTAGTAAATAATTAAATGGCAAATTTACTAATTTACCAATAATAATTATATGAAATGAATTTAAAAGAAAAATAATACTCATAAATGTCAAATTTTTATCTAATTATTGAATTTATTGTCACAAAAATTTAATTCGCAAAAGGTTTTAAACTAAAAAACTCAACTTAACAAATTTTTTGACACCATCACATCACATGAGTAGTCGAGTACCATGGTATTCTTAAAGTAATTGTCAGTTTTTTTAATGAACCAAAAACGCTTTCCATAATAATTTCATTTAATCCACTCTTAATATTTAAAACCAAATTTGTACATACTTAAATATCAAAATCATTCACCAAACTTTTACGAGTAATATGCTAAGCGATGAACATTAATTCCAATTAAAATTTTCATGCAAATCGACAGATTATACAAATAACAAGGAGATAAACATAATAACAAAGTGATTTTAATAGTTTTCGTGGTGTTTTGTGACTCTTATCCAAACGTGATATGTAAAATAAGTGTCACTAAAATTGCACATAACGAGAAAAAAAAAATATAGTAAATTACACTTTTCGTCGCTGTGATTTGGGCTAAATTCCTAATTGAGTCATTATTATTTTTTTATTTTTTTTATTATTATTTTTTTTGGTGCCTAATTGATCCTTATAATCAAATTATGTAGCATCCTTCATCCTTATCGTGAATGTCTGTAAAGTATCACCATTAAGTCCCCTCAATGTGCCTTGCACATAAGGGTAAAATAGTCAATTTAGCCACACACATAAAAAAGTATGTTTCTTTCACTTCTTTCTTTGTTTACACCACAAACACAAGCTCTGGTGAAACAACCTACACGAATGGAATTTATTAGTATAAATAACATTTATCAAGAAGTGCTCTCCCAAAACACTGTAGCTCCTACAGTGCGCCACACTCACATCCAAATAGTGAAATGTACAGTAATTAACGGTCGTTAAGTTTTATTTAATGGCCGTTAAGTAGTAACGACCGTTAACTTTTTGTTTTAAAAATTCCGTCTGCAATTGATCCTTCGTCTTAGAGGTTCATTGCAAATTTAGTCCTTATAACTATCGGTCGTTAAGTGCAATAACTACTTCTTTGGCAAAATATCCCGCGTCAACGCGCGGGTGATCTACCTCGTAAATATAACATTTACAAGGATTCTTAGAGTTTTTTGTTTGACCAATGTACTTTTAAAATTTATTTAACAAAATATAGTACTTTTAAATTTATTTAACAAAACATAATACTTTTACATGAACATAAGTATTCTACAAACAAACAAACTAAAAAAAAAAAAAAAAAAAAAAAAAAAAAAAAAAAAAAAAAGCTATAAATTTACGGGATTCATTTTCTCTTTCCAGTTCTCTCCTTCTACATGTTCAAAACAAGATATTTCCGGTTCTCATTTCTTATTACTTTGATTGAAATTTGTTTATTTAAAAAAGATTTCCTTTAGATTTACACATTACAACAACTGCTATCAAATTTAGAAGTGTCAACCTTGAAGAATCGGGATTTAGTAGTTACCAATTCGAATCTGATCGAAGATGCTATTATTGAAAGCTTTTGCATTTGGATGAAAGGTTCAATGATGCTACGATAGATGGTAATGATGTTGATTAGCGAAATTAATAAGGTTGATAATGATGATGATTTTCAAACCATATTATCTGAATTATGATGATCACAGATTGTTATAAACGATGATGAAGAAATTCGATTCATGTTATGATGATAATCGACCATGATGATGATCAGATGGTGATCGATGACGCATAACATCTTTCATTCAAACTCTTTTTGCATCAACGGTCTCTTTGATGCACACTATATCTTTGGCGAAAAAGTTATAGATTAGAATAAAATTAAGTTTTATGTAATTGCGATCAATAAAATGCAAAAATTACACTTTGCATGATGATAATATTTGATGCACCAATAAATTATGTAAAAGTTTGATGCAGAGTGTCATGAATTAATGAATTACAATTGATGCCAAAATTTCAGTTGCAACTATGATGCAACATTTAGTAATACGTGATTTCATTTCAATGATAGATTGATAGTTTTAGTTGCGATTCGAAATAATCACTTGCAACGAAATTATTGGTAATAATGATTAAATATGCAAACACTAATTTGCATCCTATAATCTCGGTAGAAGATGCAATTCAAACGCTGCTACCAGAAATTAAAATTTTGAGTTTGCTTATTATACCTTGAGAAGACAGTACACGTGGCATCTTGTGATTGTGTCCTACCTTTTTTACATTAGCATGCATTCTCACAAGAACTTACCTCGTTTGTTTGTTTTTGTAAAATAATTAGGTTTATATAAAAGTACTATGTTTTGTTAAATAAATTTAAAAGTACTATGATTAAACAAAAAACTCGGATTCTTATAAGCCCAGTGCTCCCCCATTTTGCTACTTCCACACTTTGTGGTACATACATTAAGCATACATGACTTCCCAAAATTGCTTCCCTTCCACGTTCTTTTTACAGCTACAGTTGTTTTGTGTGTAGGTGTACAGAGAAAGGAACAGTGAATTGCTACATCTCAAACTTCTTTTCCCACTTTGTCACATATAACAAAAAAAGCCTCCATTTTCTCCTTTCGAGATGATTCTCGCAGATTAGCTAAAACCACACATGCGCACACACACTAGATCTATTGTTCTTCTACAGATCCTAAACGTGCCAGGATCCACAAAGAAAACCCTCAATCACGATCTGAGATGGAGGATAAACAAATCCCAGAAACTTATGGCAAGGTAAAATTAGGGTTTTGTTTTAATTTGGGGTTTTATGGGTTAATTTTGTTTAATTTATATTTTTTTAAAAGTTTTTCCCCCTTTTTTGCAGCTTGAATGATCGATTTCAAACATGTTTTGAGCTTCGATGGTATTGATTTTATTGCTTCTAATCAGTTTTAGTTTTTATATGTTTATTGGTTAAAGATTGTTTGCTTATCACCTCATCATCTTTAGCTTATTGACCCACTCCAATAAAAGAGTGGCGTTATTGACTTTCTCAAAATCAAAATAAGCCCATGAACCTGATAAATAAGCTAAAAGTATCATTCTTTATTTTTATGCAACGGTTCTAAGTGAACTAAATCAAACACGAAAAATAAACTAAAATTAGGCTGTGTATGAGTCTTTGATCATATGTCAGATTTTCTATATATAAGTAAGGTCACAAATAAGTAGATGTTTTATCGTTTTTAAAAGCATGCTGAACCATGGCCTTAGTCTGACCTTGGTTGCTTGACGGTTTTCGCTGTTATTAGAGGTTATTATTTGTTGTTATTGGGGGATGTTATAAGGGACGTACGACGTCGTATTAGGGGCTGTACTTGCCTGTTATTCAGCAGCCATTCCCACAACAACATTGCATATTTCAGTAGCCATTTGGCTATTATTAGGGGCTATTTGGCAGGCTATAAGACCATTTACTATGTTGTTTGTCTTATGGAACTTGGTTTATGAGGCCATTTACTAGGGATATTGGCTTTGTATGGATCTGAACGTTACTTCCTAAAAAATGTTCACACTAAATTTCCTTCCCCAAAAAAAAAAAGAAATACATTTAGTAGTATCTTCAGTTCTGCTAAACAAACGGGTCAGATTCGTATATGGTTCAAGTAGGATTTATGCATGGTTAGGGTGTTGTATCAGCTACTATGAGCCATCTTATGCATAATTTTTTTGCCATTTTATGCTGATTTTTAGGATGTTTGAATCAGCTATAAAGAGCCATTTATGCAGAATTTTGTTCCCACTTTATGCTTTTGAATCAGCTATATTGAGTAGCTTTGTGCATACTTTTTTGGTGCGGATTCTTTTAGGTGTTTTATGCAAAAAAAAAATAAAAAAAAATAAAAATAGAGGTTTCCCATTAATGGTGGTAATAATATGGCTAAAAAATGGATGGGTCATGTTATTATTATTGTTATCATGAATTGTTACAATTGGCGAAAAAGGGGTGCAATGTTTTGATTGGCTTATGAAATATAGGTTTCCCATTAATGGTGGTAACCATAAACTATGCTTTATGAAAAAGCTTAATCTCAAATAAATTTTTCATGCAGGTCAATGAAAGGGTATATTGAGGTTGCTGGTCTACAAATGGAGAGGTCAAAGAACAAGGTAAATTTTAAATCACTTATATGGTAAATGATGTGGCTAAAAAAAGGATTCATTGAAGTTCATTAAAAAAACATGGGTATATAAAACAATTTGATTATTGTGTATTCTACCAAAAAAAAGATAACTTCCGTTGCGGTGGGATTTTTGTTAAAGGTTGTTGTTAAGCGGAAACGCTATGTAATATGCCACTCAAATTCCTAAAGCAAAACAAAAAATTAGCCCATGAGGCTGGAAGAATGTCAGATGGGTTGGTGACAGGTCAATTAAACTCAGGCATTGAACCCTTGGTCTTATTGTGACAAGGTGTTGGATAATTTTCTAAGCATGCCAAAACGATGTTCATCCAGATAATGACTAGATAGCCCTAGATAGCTGGTATTCAAGCATGCACCACGGTAATGCATCTCGAGTGTACTAACTGAAGAGATTAGGAAGAGGTTAATACTTATTATTAGATGCTTTTGGCTATTCTTATCTATAGGTTGAATTTCATCTTAACATGGCTTTATGAATTAAATTATATAAGTTTTTATTTTAATACCATTACAGTTTTAAATCAAACCTCAATTTTTATATAATTTCTGTTGGAAGTGTATGGATCTTATTATGCGGCATAAGTGCATGTTTCTGATCACACTTATTTGTTTATGTAGGTGACCCATTACGAACCCTGTCGTTTCTCATTCATTCATTCATTCATGGCGGGTGTTATTCCAAGCCATAGGAGGCTTAATAGCTGAACAAGCATGAGCTCGACAGATGCCTTATATGTCGATGTACCTTGCTGCAGGTTGTTCGTGCACGATGCAATCTACAAGGCCATTGTTTGTAATGATTGATTTGGTGTGTTTATACGTAAACGAGCCACTTGGAGTGAATAATGTTGTTTGTATAATTGTGCTACTGGTTGTTTGTATTGATTAAGTATACAAAAAACTCATGGTCATAAGTGTGAATAATATTTATATAATTATGTTACAGGCTGCCTCAAGTAATGTTAGTATATAATGCTACAAAAGGGTGTTGAAGAGTGGAAGACGGCAACGGAGGAACGGCTAAATGAACTTAGAGCAGCCATTAAGACACTGCAACTAGCACCCTCGCCATGTGCCCGATGTTCGAAGATATGGAAATAATAACCTGATTCACAGCAGGTATCAAATTCAAACTTCTTACTCAATAGTAGAAGTGTGCTGTGGAAAACTAGAAGGGGGGTTGAATAGTTTTATGTCTTTTTAATTTTATTATGAAAACTTAGTTTAGTATTAAAACCTTGTTTACTTTTAAAACTTTAATTCGATCTTATGTAAACTCAAATCTTGAACAATATGAACAACTATATCTAAGTATGAACAATAATAATATTGTAAGCTAAGTATGTGAAATCAACACATGCATAATATAAACAATTATAGCTCTATACGAGAGATAAATAAGTAAACGTTTATTTTGTAATCCTTAATTATATTTCGTATGAAAACTATACTTGATCGAAATGATCAATTATATGTATGTTACCTTTTAGTTGATTGTAAAAACTTTGTTTTGTGAATGAAACTTTTGTTTGATCTTTAAGTGAAATCAACACTAGCACTATATGAGCAACAATATATATACGTCTACGTCTACAAAAGTAATAACGATATAAGCAAGATAATAAGTAAGAGATGGAAAGATCGAACCGCGAGACGAGATTTATAGTGGTTCGGCAACAAGGACACCTTCCTTGCCCTACTCCACTACCCGAGCACCTAACTCGAGAGTTTTCTTCACTATGTCAACAAGCTCCCTTATGGCGGAGAAAAACCTCACACCAATATTAACACCACAACTTCGTCACACCTTCTACACAACTTCTTCACACCTAGTCACTACTTAATCACAACACTACTTCTTCACACCAATCTATCTTCACAACCATCTACTTCACAACTATCTTCTTCACAACTATCTACTTCACAATCTTTCTATCTACACACCTTGTTAATCTATTTTTCTACCAAATATTCACAACAATTTACCCAAAGAAATACATATAATGGATGATGCTCTAACAACTTGGATGTGGAGGTCACAACAAGTTGTAATACTTCTTGTCTTGGAAGATTGAAGTATTCTTCTCTTGCACTTGGAAGGGTGGGGTTTGGATCACTTTGAAACAAAGATTTATGTATATATGATCAAAGGATTTTAGAGAGTAGAAATGGAGATCTAGAACATAAATTTTGGAGTGCAAAAGGTGAGGAAAATTTGTGAAATGAACCAGTATTTATTGGCAAACAAAATACTGTTCTGGACCGTGGCCGGTCATCTTAATTAGGGGGCGGTCCCCTTAATTATTAAGGAGGCCGCCTAGTATAATTAAGGGGGCCGCCCCTCCAGAACGTTAGATTTGTTTGTCCTTTTGTGGGGAAGGTTTTTCTGGATAATATTTGCCATTTTTGGTTGGAAATTTGAAATCATATATTTATAATGATTTAAACATATTCTTTTAATTTCAAAAATGATTTTGTAAAAGATATAAAATGTTTGTGACATTTTATAAAAATTCTAGTTATTGAGAAAAATTTCCTTTGATCATAGAATGTAATAAACACTTTGTTTATTCATACCTTATATTTATTGCTAAATACTTGTTTACGTCATAATTTTTAGTGATTTGAATGTAAAGTGAAATATTTATTGCTAAATACTTGTTTACGTCATAATTTTTAGTTCAATGAGTTTACGTTTTGTGATTATCAAAACATAGAGATATCGATAAATGTTAATAATGTTTTTAGGCATTATTTATATCAACATGTGCTTATTAAAAAGGTATTTGATTATTTGTGGGCCTGTTTTCAGGATTCAACTGCAATGGACTTACGTGGCTACGTAGCGTATTTGTAGTCCAGGTTATTTCGATACTCATTTTTTGGTTCATAGTAGTAGTTGTGAGTCTAAATGGACTTACATGCCCGCTGATTGACCCTACCCGGCCCCTGTTCATTATTGACCCATCTTACATCAAGCTTGATTTGGACTGTTACATTTAAACAAATGCCCTCTTTTTTGCAGTCTAAACTGACCTTCAACCCAAGTGTGATGTTTCCACCATCTTGACAGTTTTTATTTGTAAGATTCTCCAAATTTCATTTGTTTATTTGATGTCAGTAACACATTAACAATTTTGTAGCATATTGTGCATATATATGTAATGTTTTCGCATATATAATTTCGCTGACACAATGGGTCGATTTGGGTTTCATTATATCCCCAACGGGTTGCCTAAAGTGATAAAATTTCTACTATAAACCCTTTGCCCAAATATATGCGGCTATGATTTTATATTCTATAAATACAAAAAAATAAAAAAAAAAATAAAAAAAAAAAAAATAAAAAAAAATCAACGCTTGAATGATAAAACGGTTAGAAAAAGGCTGATATGATTTAGCTTCTACAGCTTGTCGTTTACTCCTAAGTGCTGATTGTAATTTTACTAACTGAGGTATTCCTTTGATTGTACAGGTGTATTGTGAGACGGTTAATTTTTTCATTGCGTAGTGGAATAACGCATTGCATATGCAGCAGAACAGAAAGGCTGTAGGTCAAGTACGGAACTGAAACAGGAAGCAGCAAAGACTTCCAGGTAGTATTGTAGTAATGTTACGAAGGGGTATTTGGAATTGCATTTTATATCAATTAATAAGAATTAAAAGCTGTTATTTTATCAAATTGCTGCTGCATATTGACACAAACACCCTTTAAACTGCTGTAGAAATACCAATCTTTTATATGACACATGCAATGTAACTGCAGGGCCACCTTAAGTGTGGATGATGCTATATACAACAGCTGCAAACCTCACTTTTTGTATAACATTATTGCAGCAAATGAACATGAAGTTTATGTATACACAACAGCATGCCACTCTTGCAGTTTTTAAATATTGTTTCTACCATTCCTATTTTTCCAACACTTGCTAAACCTTCTTTGGCAAAACATCCCGCGGCAACGCGCGGGTGATCCATCTCGTAGATCTAAAATGTCAATTTATTTGTGATTCGAATATTGACGTTTCTGGAAACAAAAAACCCAATCAAAAGTAAAACCCAGATCTAAAAAACCCAATTAAAAATAAAAACTCAGATCTAAAAAACATTCCTAAAAAAATAAAAACCCAAATCTTTCTTTTTTATCACGATTCTATAAATATGATTAGTCTGTGTTCTCCAACCACCGATAGGGGTGTGCTTTTTGCCACTTTTGATCGGTGGTTTACGGTGTTGGTGGAGGTGAGCGGCTCACGGGTGGATGTAGGTTTTCTTAACACATATAGGCGGGTGGCGGTGGGGTGTAAATCAGTATAGATCTTCTACTTTTTATACAGTGGTTAAAGGAAATAAAGTTTTGTTAGTTGATGTTTGATTTTGTAAAGACTTTCTTGGGTTTGTTTTTTAGTTGATCTAATCTTTCTAGAGTAGGGGTGAGCAATCAAGACCGACAACCGACTCCCGTCTCGATCCCGACACCCGACTTCCTTCCTGATACCGATCCAACTGTAATCGGGTCGGGAGTCAGTTTGCATCTTCCTGGTAATCGGGATTCGGGACAGGTCGGGAGTCGGGATGGTCCCAAGAAAACAAAGCCAAAATCAAGATTCGGGACGATTCGGGACCATTATCGGGATTCGGGACGAGTCGAGACCATTATCGGGTCAGGAGTCTGTTTGTGTTTTTCCCCGTTGTCGATATCAGGATTAGTCGGGACGGGTCGGGATTCGTCCCGATGATCACCCCTATTCTGGAGCAACTGGTTTGTTAGTTTTATTTTTTGTTTTAGAAAATTTTGCGTTTTTGTTTTTATGGAGGTTATTGTTTGATTAAAGTTTATAATTAAAGTGAAAAAAAAGAAAAAATTTCAAGTGGTGGCGGTTATTTTGGATTTATTTTTGTATGATCAAAGGAAAAAAAAATGTGGAAAAGATATTTATACCCTCATGTGCCTTGCACATGAGGGGACTTAACGACGATACTTAATAGACATTCACAATAAGGACGAACGGTGTTACATAGTTTGATTATTAGGATCAATTAGGCAACAACAAAAAAAGATAGGGACTCAATCAGGGATTTAGCCCAAACCACAGGGATGAACGATGTAATTTACTCAAATAAAAATTAAAAAAAAAACAACATTATAGTTTAAAAATAATAATAATTAAAAAAAAATTAAAAAAAGAATAAAGAAAGAAAAGTCAAGTGGTGGGGGTTATTTTGGACTTATTTTTGTTGACTCTTTTAAACTGACGATCAAATGAAAAAAAATGTGGAAAAGATATTTATACCCACATGTGCAAGGCACATGAGGAGACTTAACGACGATACTTAACATAATTTCACAATAAGGATGAACGGTGTTACATAGTTTGATTATAAGGATCAATTAGGCAACATAAGAAAAGATAGGGACTCAAACAGGGATTTAGCCCAAACCACATGGATGAACGGTGTAATTTACTCAAAGAAAAATTAAAAAAACAACATTGCTAAGCAAAAAAAACTTCACACAAAATAATAGAAAAACTCGACTGAAACCTTAATCACTTGCACCAAAATATTAAAACTCACAAAATACTAAAATAAAGTTGAAAACAAAGAATGAGTGATTTATTAAAAATTTAAATATTTTAGTCATTTTTGTAAAAGAAAGGTCTAATAAATAGTCATATAATTTATAGGTAAAATTTCAATATGGATCTTATATTTGTCATACATGTAATGAGGTAATCCTGCTATACATTTTTTGTTTTTATCAAAACATAAAAAATAAACTTTCACATTTAAAAAAAAAAATAAATATCTCACAAACCGTTAATATTTACGCGAAAAAAATCATACAATCGCGACGAGAATTAAATTATATATCTATAGATATGCGCTTCTCTATACTTTCAATTATTGTTTTTTTCAAAATTTTCGTCCAGAAAAATCACATGTGATTTTTACAAATCACGTGTGATTTTTACAAATCACATGTAATTTTTCTGAGCTTAAATTTTGAAAACAAAAATACGTCGAAAGTTTAGAGAAATATAGATATATAATTTAATTCTCGTCGCAAATTGTGTATTTTTTGTAGAAAAATGATTGTTGTGCCTACTAATCATGCCTACAAATGTACCTAATGATTTGATTGGTTGATTTCAAAAAATGATTGGTGAAAATTTGGAGAGTGAAAATACATAATACAATTGTACAAGTGATTTATGCATTAGACATGTTTTTAGGCTTGTCTTCTAGGTCTAAATAACAAAACTTTTTTTTATAGCTTGAAGATTTACCGTTTGAAAGATATGTTCTGATAAAAAAGAAAGTGAAAGTGATTTTTATTAATTTAGATGAAAAATAGATCGACAAAAAATTGGTTATTTGGATTTATGATAAAGATGAGATTTTCATATAAATACCGAATGACCAATAATTATTTTAGGCTATCAAAGTCTTGATGGGATATTATTAGATTAGTTTCAAAACAAAACAATAGAAGGAAAGATCAACGCATGCGAATATTTTTACGACTTTTTAAGGTTAATTGGTCAAAGTCGGCAAGTCACCGGAATGTTATTTTCCAAATTGATAATTACGTGAAGTTGGGGTATATAGCGTCATGTTTCTATTCTACTTATAATAATAGTTTATTATAAGATGGCTTAACTAACATTAATAGTTTATTATTGTTTAATTACGTGAAGTTGGGGTATAAGGTGGCTTAACTAATATTAATAAGAAAATTGTCCTTTGTAAAAAAAACTAACCCATACTTATTCTTAATAGGGCTAAAAAAAAAAAAAAAAAAAAAAAAAATCATTGACATTTTTTGTGATTGTGTGTGGCCAACTATTTTTCTTCTTATTGTGAACTTTCAAATTTCGATCATTGTGTGTATTTTGTGACTATTCTGTCATGTAAAACGACCATTTTACCCTTTGAAATTTGAAAAAATTAAGGGTAAAATGGTTACAAAATACAAACAATAATCAAAATTTGAAAGTTCAGTGCACAAAATAAGAAAAAAATAGTTGGCTACATACAATAAAAAAAATGTTAATTCGATGCATTTTTTTTGTCATTTGCAATTCTTAATATTATTATATCTGTTACATTGTTTTTATTAATCACCTAAAAAGAAAATTAGTTGTATTTGTGAAAAAAAAAAAAAAAAAAAAATCTATCTATTGGAAGAATGATTTTGCACATCTTTTGTGAATACAAATTTTTAAAATTTTAATTGAAATAGCATTACCCAAATAACAAACTATGTCTCATTTTGTATTAATTTAATTGTCACTTTTATAGTAAAATGTAAAGTTTTAATTGACATAGCATTCTTGTGTAAATAACAAACTATACCTTATTTTGTATTTATCTGATTATCAATTTTAAAGTAAACTCTTTCTCTCTCTATTTTATCTATAAAAAGGACGAGGTTTTTCATTTCAGGTTGTTCGGAAAGGATGGACTATTTGATTCAGATGTTTGCGACCTCGCCTGTTTAATCATATATCATTTTCAATCCTTCCCTGGTGTAGGACCGATAATATGTATGATTTATCTGGTTCGGGAGGTCGAGGTTGATTTAAGTGTATGAAATCCATGACTATTTTAGAGAAAGAAAGTAGAGAGAGAGAGAGAGAGAGAGAGAGAGAGAGAGAGAGAGAGAGAGGTGAAACAAAGGATAATATTAGTATGACTAAAATGGTTACACACTCACACCCTTCAAGTGAAGTCTTGAGGGGTTTATATAGGACAAATATAAGACAACTATTACAATATTACATTAGTAGTCCCTACGTTATACGCATACTAGTTGTCTACTCCAATTCACGTAAATATCGTTCAGCTTCATTTCTAACAATCTCCCTCCAGCTGAAGATATACGTGAATTGGTTACAATGATTCCTAACAAGTAAAATAAAACAATCAAAGTAAGCGCAGCAATGCTGAGGAAGACTTCATAGCTCTTTATCTTCATAAACATCCCCAACAATCTTTCTTTACTTGCAGACGAATCATGTACTAATCTAATTGAGTTATTACTCCCTCCCAATTAGTAAGCCCTTTAATTTACTTGCTCCCTCCCAAACTGACAACCCGTTTGATATAACCTTTATATTTGTAGAAGAAGTGTCTCTGAATTCTGCCTAAAAAATCTTCAGTCTCTTATCTTGTCATGCACAGCAGAAAATGGATCATAGACTGATAATCTGTAACTTCTTCACAGGTTCGTGTAGGATCTACCTCCTTGATAGATCTTCTGAGCATATGGATCGATAGCTTGCTAATGTAATCAATAGCAGAACTATATGGACAATCTCTGTTTTATTGTATCTATGCGGAATATAAATACAAACACACAATATACTAAACACTTGATCCTCTATGGATCGTTTTATTAATCACTAATATTGTTTTTGAACACGTACACAATATTTTGGCCAAGGGTTCCTTTTATACTACAAAGAACCCTAACCTCTCTTACAAGAAACGAATAACATTAAACTATAAAAGATATTCTAAATATCATGTCCTAAAATAAATAAACTCTATCCTACATATTAACTATATCCGCAAAAACTATCATCAGCAGAATCCAGATCATCAACACTATCTTTATATGCTTCAGCAGAATCCTGTCAGCAGTATCCATCAGCAGTATCTATATGCTGACTTCAATAATTCCTAACAATCCTCCCCTAATCTTGAATTTGACTCTGTTAACTTCAATATTATTGATAGATCTTTAACTTCCAAACGTAGATGATTGAATTTGAATACCATCAGCAGCAAAGAATAACATCAGCAACATCTCTATGAGCAGCATAAACTTGAAGTCTCAATTCTTTGCAGCAACACATGACAAAAGGTACATCAACACATAAGTTTCATACTATTCTCATCACTTCCAGGTGTGTTAACTCTTGTGAGAGGTGAATCATCTAAAATAATGGATTTAATATCTCTTTACCAATAGCCATCACTATTGTAGTAGCCAAATGTTTCAGTTCAAGTAAGAACTATGGTACACTGATAACCATATGATTTTTAGTAAATCATCAACTATAAACGGATTTGATTTGTCTTTACCTGTAGCCGTTTGCTCAGGACTAGCTAATTCTTTGGTTTAAAAAAAAACATGGTGAATCAGTAACCATATATGGTTTTCCACTGCCTTTACCATATGCTATACACATATGGACTAGCTAATTCTTTGGAATCCATAAAAGAAAAATCCATGGTGAATTGATTACCATTCAACTCTCAGCAATGAAGCATGGGTGAGTTGAGTACCTTATGGTTTTTAGCAAACCATTACAGCTATCAACAGATTTGAGATGTCTTTAGCAAAGCTGTACCCTTTGGATTGTCAAATTTTTGATGGAACAATCAACATCATGGTAAGCTGATAACCATATAAAACCTGTATACAACAAAAAGTGAACTATACAAAGAAAATTTAGTTTTTTATTTATTTATTTTTTATTTTTTACTAAACACTACAATAACAAAATACCAGATTACTCAAATGAAGTTTCAATACGAACACCATGCTTGGACTCCAATTCTTGCTTGACAAGAAGACTTCTTCTGATAGCCCTAACAAGTTATTCAGCATTATGCATATCATTCCCTACCATTTCATGAGGAACAGTCAACTTCACTTCTAACATCTGCTTCAACACACCAATAGTAATTGGATATGCCACATCTATCACCATATACAAAGTCTTACCAGCTCTAGTGAAGATCATATGCACATCTGATAGAGGAAAATATTTCCAACTATCTACAATCCAAGAACTCTGTCTCTTCCAAACCTTAAAACCCTTACCAATATATTGAGCAGAGTCAAACAACACATATAAATCTCCAAGCAAAAACATACCATTTCCTTCTAGTACATGAGATTTATAGTAATCAGTCACCCAACCATATATAGACACAAGATCTTGTCTGTCAACCATATGAAGGATTTCACATAGAAAAGTGAAATGCTTAGTAGAGCCATCGTGTCTATGTATCACATTAACATGCCCTTGATTCATTGAAGATGCAACAAGCTCCCATTTAATCACTTTCTCCCATACAACATGGTCTTCTTCAAGACCTTTAGAAGCTCTCCTTTTTCTACCAACACTCTTTTTCCTAGTGCCAGCAGTAGAAGGAATGTCTATATCAGGAGCATCCATGGGTTCATCATCAAATATAGACTCTGTTTTCTCAGTAGGAACAGATGTGGGAACATCAGTAGAAATTGTGTCTTTAGCCTTTGTAGCATCAATAGAAGTATCAGGATCAACATTCTCTAGAACATCAGAAGCACTAGGTTGTGAAACCTCAGTAACCTCAGAAGTTATAGGAACTGGAAGTGGAACTTGTTTAACAATAGGTACAAAAGTCTTAGCAGATGTAGTTCCTCTAGGCATATCAGCAGATGTAGATCCACCAGGCGTGTCAGCTGATGACTTATCAGCAGAATCAATAACTGTTTGTAAGAAATCAGTAGCCATTATATCATCAGAAGTCAGGAGGATCAAGATCAGTAGTCTCAAGAGGAATAGCTGCAGAATCAGAAACCTTGAGTCTCTTTGCTATAGGCTCCATCAAAAGTCTTCCATGCTTATGCAGAGGATCATTAACATTTATCCCAGAGCTATGAAGATTAGAAATAAGCTTTTCATATTCTCCAGATAATTTGGTGTCTAAAAAATCCCAGACTTTCTTCTGAGTCCATCTTGAACCATGCATAGCACAACCTTGATTTTTGACAAAGCTTCTCATATAGTTTCTGATTTGTGCTTTAGTACAAGGTTTGTCTCTCTTTTCTTTGGCCTTTCTTTCTGCCTCAGCCTTCCTTTGAATGTTACCAATTTCCACCATCCTCTTAGCATAGTCATCCATATCAAATGCATCACCAAGAACAGACTTAGCCAACCCAGGATTTGAACTAACTTGAGCTGCAAGATTAGTCTGATGCTCAGGAGTGAATTGTTTGGATATCTCATCCAACTCCCTTTTTCTGTCAGCAGATAAAGTAGAAGATGACATTGGAAAACCCATCCTATCCAAATCCTCTTGGATTTTCCTAGCAGGTGCTTCAGAATCCTCCACCTCTTTAACCCTCTTGGCTTCAGTAGCATATTCATCATCTTGTAGCTGAGCTGCTAACTGTTCACTAAGCTTTTCATGCTCATGTTCTTTCTTAGATTTCTTCCTTGTAGGGGGATCTTGTTTAATCACAGCAGATTTCCCCTTATCCACTTGAGTAGAAGGAACAGCCATAGAAACAGATGGTTGAACAGTAGAAGCCTTCTCAACAAATGGAATAAAACCAGTAGTTTCAACATCAACAGTAGTTGTAGCTGCTGATGAATCAGCAGGAACAACCTTGGGCAAAAGATCAGCAGAAACATATTCTAATGTAGCACCATCAGATTGAGAAGCTTCAGTCCTTCTTTGGAGTTGTGGCAAATACTTCCTCCTTACATAGGTCACCCTGTCAGCTTTGGGAGATAATGGCGCAGCAGGCTGATCAGCTTGAATATCCCTATCATCAGGAGGTCCATCTTTAGCACTCTCCAAAGTAGTTGTAGCAATAAGATGAAGTCCATCCAAATCAATCTTATCAGAACTTTCACCAACATCTTCATCAGAATCAGCCACTGTACCCTTTCTTTTCTTAGACTTAAGCTGATTCTCCAGTTTCTTTACCTTCTTTACCAAGGTAACCACTGCCTTTCCAAGTGTCTGCTTGGTTTTCTAAAGATCTTTTTCCAAAACATCCACCTTTTGCAAATACCTGTTTAACAAAAGAGACAAGGAGGTGAGAGTAACAGGACCTTCAGCTCCACCAGTAGGAATACCTGTGGTATCAGGAGCATCATTGGTCCTGACAAGAGAAGTATAATACCCTGTATCTAAGTTCTCAATGTCCTAAAAAACAGGTCTTAATGGGCTTGGTGTGTCAAGTCTTGTAGTCTGTGGAGAGCTAACAGGTTGGTCAACATTAGTAGCCTTAGGTGATACAGGCTTGTCTACTCCTGAAGACCTAATTGATACTACAAACATATGTACATGCTCATCAGGAGCAACAGATGGTGATGATGTGGGTGGTGTAGGAGGTCTAGATGTGGATGGTCTAGGAGATGGTGGTGGCTGAGTATCAGCAGCAACTGGTGCACTTGCATCAGCAGCAACTGAAGGACCCTCAGCATAATCCACTGGTACATTAGTATCAGCAGGTTCTAAGGCACCAGCAACATTGCCCTCAAGCAATATTGCAGGCAATAAAGGCCTGTGGACCCCAGTATATTTAGACTGCATAGAAGCAAATAATTTGCTAGTCAGCCATTTAACATGTACATGTGTGGAGTCAGTGGTCTATAAGCCTAAGATAATTTGAAGAAACCTAGGATACAATAAATACTTAAGTTTGGTATCCTTAACATTCTTAACCATTTCATCAAATATATACTTAGAAAAATTAAAAGTTCTTCCCTGAGGTAAGCACACAATAGCAAGAGCAATTTCGGTGGAGAATTGATCCCATCCTTCAGATTTAGAGCTCAAACATTGAAGCAGAGTGTGCACCAGAAATCTCCACTTAGGACAAAACTTGTTCTTATACCAGACCTTGTCATCTCCTTCATATCCAACAGCCTGAAGTCCCTGAAGAATCTCCTCCTTGGGTAGCTCATACACACCATCTTCATCATCAAGGTATATGTAGGATACTAATTAAGTCACAAATATGAAGTATAAGGTGGTTAAGTTGGCGTTGAGTTAGAAGGAGGAGGAGGAAGAAAGAAAGAAACTAGGAACCTTTGAGAGAAAACTAGAAATCTATTGGCTTGTAAAAATGAAGGTCCAACCCTCTCCACATGTGGAGAGGGGTATTTATACTACCTAACAAACAAATGATAAAACGCCCACACCCGGGCTGTGGATCAGGCATACAGTGGGTAAAGACCCCGTCCTTCTTCCACGATGTTAATTAATCTAATACTAACTAATAACTAATAACTAAACTAACTACGAGCTAACTTAATGCTATTACAATGATTAGGTGACCGATTCTTTTATAGGAATATTTGTATTCCTAACAATCTCCCCCTAAGCGAGGTCACCTTGGAAATTAAGCTCTTTAATCTTCAAGCATTCTTAAGTCTTTGTAGCTCGTAGGTTCTGATTCTTCACTTTTCAGCACACTTTGTACTTCAAGCAATGAACTTGTGATTTGGAGTTCCTTTGAAATGTGTGATCTTTGAGCTTCTTTGAGATCATCAGCCACAGTAAATCTCCAGGCTCATCCACAGTAGTATTGCCTTCATGTGATGTAGTGACTTTTGGACCGTCATGCTCACACCCTTCTGTACTAGGAGACTTTTCATCAGAGTTGCGGAAACGTTGTTGGTAGTCTCTTAAACTTTCATGATCATCATTGATAGCGAGTAGGATATGTGAGCATGAGGTATGGATTGACATGATTTAGCTGGAATTAGGAACCATCAACGCCATCTTTATGTGTCCCTGAAATAAGACAGTTAGCAATAACTATAGAGAACGAATATGGCTTTGTCATTCGTTCTGCGAGGACAGACTACCCTCCGGTTTTGTGAAAACCGACCTGTGATCAGGTAGAGTCTCTGTTAAAGAAGACTCTCCTTGACAGGAATTTCCAGCTTGTAGTAATGAATCTTCCTAAGAATCCACTTAGGAGTCTTTATACTAAGCATGTTCTCATACCGGAACGTCTCAAAGCAGACAGCACGATAGAGTGAATCGGTGAATTGGTATTCACGGATTGATGAGAAATTGATTTATAGAAATCACTCGCGCGTTAAATAAAGACATTTTTGAGACACAACGAAAGTTTTAAGTTTTGAATCACATTTACATATAAAATACTCTTGTTTGAAAGATTATACACAATCAATGTGCTCAAAAATTAGTTGGTGAGCACATTGAAAGGTTTTTGCAAAAATATCCGTCAATCCATTCCCTGGAACAAGATTGATTCAATGTTGAATCGCCCCATCATTGCTTTCCAGTTGTCACGTGATCATTGATCCAAGATGGATCTCACATGTCACCTACCAAGAGCTTGAGTGATGTTCGCTCTAGAAGGATTTCCATCTTCATTGTGAATATTTTCATATCACTCGGATGTTCTGGCAATACCACAAGGATAATGCATAGGACTTTAAATATTTTATCTTATTTTCCACATTGTGTGAAACAATAAGCAAATTTGGGAGTGTGTCCTATTGAGATTTATGGATGATATCATGGCTCTAGACTCAATAGTGCGTTTTGATCTGCTCCTGAAGACTGGGGAGGCGTCTCCTGTATAGGTATCAACATAGCTCGCAATGAGCGGTTGATACCTTGCACAGGGTTCCCCGTGAGATTGAAACAAGATCTTTTAAGAGAACTTGAGTGGTTGGGAAGTTTAGTGCAGTGCGTCACTGGGTCCATGACGTCTTGTCTTCGATACCCGTGTTACCTTAGTAACCGCCAGTAGATTATGAATTGAACCCGGTTTCTGCCCTAAGGTTGAATATATGGAGGGCTATTTCTTTTCACCCTTTCTCATTTCATTTCTTTTTCATTCTTCAACCCCTTCAGTGCTTACCGAGACTTCATCACTAGAACCTTGTTGGGTTAGTTCCAGTCCTAGCTCTATCTTAGTCCGCACTCTTCCCTCTCTCACTTTTCTCCTTTTTTCAATCATTCCTATGGACTTCTAATCTATCTATGGATTGTCCCTGGGAAGATCCTTCCGGTTCTGGTGGATCATGGGAACTCATACCTAACCTTAACCATCCTTATAACTCCATGCATAAAGATAAATCGTCGGTCTTTGGTATTACTCCACAAACGCCTTTTGCTCCCCCTCAATATGTGCATCGATATTCGAAAGAGTTTAGCACATATGTGGGAGCCTATTATTGAGTCCAAAAGATCACATTTGATTATCAGATTTCATATTTAAATCACATTCTCTCCCCCGATCAAAAATTTCAAATCTTTCGAGATTTTGGATCTCAATTGATTTAAATAAGTTAGGAAACATTTGGGCGAGAAATGCGGTCTGTTTTAATATTTTCTGATAAAATAGGAACCTTTTTCTTGCTCCCCCTCAATCTGTGAGGAAGGTTGTTATGTGTTAGATCTGATGAGTTTACAAAAGATTTGAAGTTTTTAACGAAAACTCTTTGAAAAATTTCTCATGCTGACACATAACCATCACAAGTTGTTTAATTGCAAGGTTTTTGTACAAAGTGGAGAGGTTTGATGATACATAAAATTTTGAGAAATCACTCTCCCCCTCAATCAATGACGGATGTTAAAACTGAAATTTTATCGTAAAATTTTGATGTCATTGATTGAGTGAAAATTTTTATTAAAATTTAGAGTTCAATTTGATTTTCATTCAAAATCTCATGGTACCACAAAGTTTTTCACAAATACTTTCCGGAAAAATCATAGAAGGGAAAGTATTTAGCAATAAAAAGAAGATTTCTCTTCTTTATCAAGAAATAATGCACTGAAGCATACATTAGATCGAGGAAACATGGATAGAAAGTAATCCATGCCCAGGTGAACTTCACCCGGTAAAAGGAACAACCGTCTTTTTGATGACGTGTTTTCCCCATTTTGAAAAACGGGTTGCTATTTGAAGTAATAGCAAGCCATAATTTTGAAGTCCGGGTTACAGCCTGAAATGACTGCAAGCCGTATTTTTGAAGAATATTTTGAGATAAGACATGTTTTAGAAAAAAAACTTTATTTGAAACCGAAAAACTCTTTCTCAAGCATATGTATGATTCCGTGTCATTGTTGAATGACATTTCTAGAGACGTACATAATATTGATTACACAAGAGACATGTCGTGAGAAGATTATATTTTTGGATTTTAATGATTTTTCAGATTTTTATGGTTTTTATAGGTTTTATATTTTTCTATTTTCTTTTTGTTTTAAACTATGTACAAACCACTATAAGAACTATAAGCATATGAAAAAGAGTCGGTCAGAAAGTTCATAAAGTATAAATTACAGAATATCACAGCACCCAAAATACAACATATAACAAAGCACCACTCCACATAAGATATCATTCAGTGCGTTGTAGAAGGCGGTAGTCTCTAGCACGAACTCTGCCACCCACGTAGCACTCCAAACTACGAAAGATTCTTTTCAACTTCAATCTTTTAAGAATACCAGCCAGGAATTTCTTGTTCAGTGTCAGGTCATGATCTGTCCAGTGGTTGGTATACCTTCTTGATCCATAGTTATACACATGGTATTCTTTCACCCTGAAGTCCAAAGCCTCTTCGACCATTTGTAATGTACCATCACTGAATTTGTGTATTTCATTGAAGCACAAGACCATAGGAACGTTGTATCTGTCACGAAATATCACGGCCAGTGGAGATTCCATGATCGTAAAATCAGCAACCGGTTCCATGCTAGCAACATCCCACAAAGGTCGCGTGAGATTGAGCTGGGATTGATAGCTTTCGATGCCAAGCTGGAAGTCTTCAACTCTTTTTCTGATGACGATACCTCGGACCCAATGAAGTACAGTGAACACAAGAGTCTTCTTTTCACGAGATTGCAGGTGATGCAATTTTCCTTGAAGGTGTAGCAGATACAAATCTTCAAAATCATTAGGGCGAAGAAGTTTGAAGTCGCCTTCGGATATGGTATAGTCTTTGAAATCAGCTCGATGGAGGACTATGCTCTTGAGATAGTTATATCCGTGAATAGGGTGTATATGTACCTTGACTACACTGATGATTTGAAGTGGTGATCGAACATACTTGCAGTCACTTAGAGCTTGAAATCGATCTATGTAAAATTGCTGTTTCTTGAGCCACCAGTGGGATATTCCCAAAGATGCGGAGATATCGCAATCACATTCTTGAGCTATCCACATCCCATCAGGATAAGCTGTTCCAACCCAATATCTGAATAATGTGCCGCTTTCATTTTGGTGATAGACAAAGCCGATTTTCATTACCTGCTGCCAAGTCTGAGATATTCAAGATCCTTGTTGAAGAAAAACTCTGCTTGGATTGTGACATGACCGGGAGAACCACCCAGAGGGAGTAGGTTGCTGTAATTATACTTCATGATCCCTTCATCCACAATATCGTTAAACATCTTATGGCATTCTTCCATTTGGTATTGTAGATGATTGACGTCCTAATGAAAGACTTTAACAATATTGAAAGCAGGTCCTTCAAGATCCTTCTGACTAAGCCTAGATAACCCACGCTTCTTACAAAACCATGTAATAAACGTCCCCATATCACCCGTTTGTGATAGTAGAGAATCTTCAAAAGGAGGAACGAAGTCGTTGGCGATGGCATTGACCCAGTTGTTGTCATTAGCTGGTAGATCAGAGGAGGAAACAGCCCAGTTAGGTTCTGGTGAAAGTGACTGCTCATCATCAGGTTTCCACCACGACTCTTTATCTTCTTTGGTTAGGGGAACTGGTGGTGGGTCAGTGGAGTCACTTCTGGTGAACGATTTCCACCACTGCTTTTGTGGGATATGAGTCATGGAAGCATCATCTTCCTCATCATTAGAAGAATCAGTCGGCTAAGGAATGAAGGATTCTTCATTAAAGACAACATCATCATTGATTGAAGATGCAACAGATGTCGTGCCAGCGTCAATGGAGGTCCATGCAGCATATGTGACCTCATATTTGGTTGGTGCTGGCTTAGAAGATTTGTTAGTTTGTTGTTTCTTTGATGATGAGGTGGGTTGTGATGGCATGGTACGAGATTGAGAACCACCAGGTAGAGTAGAAGTGCCCGATGGACCGGATGCCCCAGCAGGTAGAGGAGGTGGTGGAGGTTGTGGAGGTGATCCCGAAGGAGGCCTGGGATGACCCTGACGCCTCTTTTTCCTCTTCTTCTCTATTTCCATGTCTTTGGCGTGCTCCTCGGCATCATCTTGTCTTATAGAGGCATCTAATGCTTCATATAACTTGACATGCGCCTCATGACCTTTGTGTTGATCTTTCTCGTACATACTATGCTGCAGAATCACTTTCATGTCATTGATGGGTAAGTCTTTGAATCTGGATCTGAGAGGAGCTTCTAGTGCGATGCTGATAGCTTCAGCGACTTGTTCATTGATGGCTTGTGATACTTGTTGCTCAAGGTCGAGATGCTCTAGTTTGTATAGCCTGCTGCTGTGATTCTCAATCGTTCGAGGCAAGTCGAGATTTACAATCTTTCTTAACGCTGAAGCATGTTTTGCCAACGTCTCATGAATAATGAGATTATCTTGTACGACTCCTGCAGCAATACTAGCTAACTCATCCAGTCCATAGACCAATTTCTTTTCAGTGGTGGGAGGAGTTGTAATCTTAGTGGCATCAGTGGATTTCTCTTGAGTGGCAGCGGCTTGAGTGGTATCAGTGTTGTCAGTTGCAGCAGTGGGAGTTGGTGTAGACTTGGTAGGAATAATAGAAGTGTCCATTGAGACAACTTCTTCTCGCTCATCACCAGATTTGTCACCTTCTACATCATTAGGCTTATCGACTAAGAATTGATCTCCAAAGGTGTCAAGGCTCTTAAACGAAGCTAGAGTTCCAATTGAGCTGTCAGGTTCTACTGCTAGCTTAGGATCATCGGTCTTAAGTTTGAGATTCCCTTGTAAGTTGGGGTAAGCAGTGGACACAAACTCGTCATGAAGTTGGTCAAGAGGTGTTTCAGTCTCAATTACTTTATCTTGCACGGGTTTGTTACTGGTGACGTCTTGGGTAGCTACATTGGAGTCATCACCTTTAAGCGTTGAGCTGGTATCAGTATCTGAGCCACTTGAGTTAGCTAGTTGCCCCAGAATCGGTGATGATGTTTTGTAAGGAGACAATTTGGCTGATGATGATGATGGAGAGCGTCTTTTGAGAATAAACTTGGTGCTGGTTGATTTGGAGGCAGGAGATGAGATTTTCAACAATGTGTGTGCAGCCAGTTCTTCCTTAGCTACATCCTTACCTTTACCTTCTACATGCTGGAGTTGTTGACTTTTGTCCAATTCAGGTTCTCTGACGCTGACACCACCGACTGGAGGTACCGGTGGCATGTACGCAACCTTCAAGCTTTCAGCAGTACCAATTTGAACCATTTCTTCTTCCGAAAGAGGCATTTGTCTGGTGCTTTGTTCATCTTCAGGATCATTTTCTTTAGGCGGGGTTTTCTTGGAGCTGGGCATTTTGCTCCCAGTGGTGCGTTTCACCCTTTTTGTACCTTCAGAAGTGGCAGCAAAGGTAGTCACACCCTTACGTTTCTTTGATGATGTTCTTTAAGACTTGGTGGACAGAGAAGGCTCACTAGCAGATGCATCCCGACTCGCTTTCAGAAGTTTAATGTACTCCCCATAATATGGTGCAGTGAGAATGTCACGAGTGAGTAGGGCATTAGGAATATCCATGCCAAAGATTATTTCGCTAGTACCTTTAGCATCATACTTGAGATATCCTACTGGATGTTCATCAGAGGGTTGATGGAGAGCTGATTCTTCTCTTGGATGAAATTTAAGAGATCGTTGGAGACTTAATATAATGAGCTTTGTGAATTGAATGCTTGGAATGAGTAGCTTAGCGGATCTCTTCTTTCCATCTTTGTTCGCCTCACGATTAGCTTTATCAATGAGAAACGAGTGAATGGACTGAGTGAATTCCTCCCAGATTCTTTCAATGAAATTGACATCCTTCCCATTGACAACACCCCAGAGGATTTGTAGTGATGGAGCTCTAAGTCTCTCGTAACCAGAGGTTTTGCCAGTCAGACACAAGTTAATGAGACTTGCGATGGCTCTCCATGGTTGGTACAAGTCATGAGTGGTGACAGTAGATAGTGTTGAGACATGAGTGGGATACCCAAGTTCATTGACAGAGCTAAGTAAGGTAGTAGGATTAGGCGGGGTAGTGTACTCCACATTATCACCAGTTGGCAATATTTGAAGTGCACTGCCAAGAGTTTCCTTTGTGATGTTCACCCAGTGTTCATCCAGCTGACATTTGTATGTGTTGGTAGCTCTGTCAAGGCAGATGGTATTCCAGAACTGTTGTATGTAAATGGATGGAATTGTAGAAGATGCAGTGAAAGCATTGAAGAATGTACCATCACAATTTAGATATATAATGATGAAAATAAGTGCCGAAGCTTACATGTCAACAAGCTATTTTAAACGTGTGCCATGCTTAGAAAAGGTGTGATGCAATGACAACTTAGATATATAATGACGAAAATAAGTGCGAAGATTACATATTAGTTTTATATCAAAATATAGGGATGTTACAATTTTGAGAATAAATACAAAATCTAAACTTTATAAATAACTACTAATATTTCATAAAAAGTTTAAATATAATGGTACAATCTTGAGAATAGATACAAAATATAAACTTTATAAATAACTACTAATATGTAATAAAAAGTTTAAATATAAAATTTACCGATCAACTATATCTATACTTACAAAAGTCATAACGAAAAAAATTACTGCACATAACACTATGACCAATTAGATAGAGCCCGTGTGCAACGCACGGGTCTGAATTACTCGTACTATCAAAATACATCTTAAAAAGATTACATGTCAATAAATTATTTTAAATATGTATCATGCTTACAAAATGTATGCTACCATGACAACTTATATATATAATGACAAAAATACGTCTCGAATATAAAATGACGAAAATAAAAGACGGATATTAAACTTTGAAAACTTCTATACAACCCATGTGCATCGCACAGGCTTTCATAACTATGAACATTTAAATCGAGCCCGTGTGCATCGCACGGGTCTGAATGCCTAGTATACTAAAAGATTAAGTAGTGTTATAAATGTAAAGGGGTGTTAATAAATGTTTCATGAATTGATTGTGAAATGTGGATGCTTCATGTGTTAATACATTGATTTAATAGTCATGTATAAGAATAAGTACATTGGAGATGAAGTGTTTGGTGTTCATGTAATCATGGTGTATTATGAGCCTTTACTATGAGCCAATTAGTGGTTAGTCTTTTTACCTTTCCGTCCATGAGTTACAAATATTTTGTCAACTATATAATGTGTCAAAAATTACACACAACAAACCACAACTTCCTCCATACCGCGTGCACATTGGGCTACAACTTATTATGGTGGTAAAGTAAGCATCATATCGGCTTACTTATTTAGCATATTGATTTATATTGTTCTATGTAAATTTCACGTGTGTTTTGTGTGTGTAACAATGTAGGACATAAAGATGGTGCTTAGGAGGTTTGATAGTAACATCATCTTCTCTAACGGTTTAAGAGATCCTACACATCGCTTTCTTATCAATTAAGTGGAACATGCACGAACATTTTCATTTTGATCGAAAATGCAATATATTGATTAACTGTATTTAAGTTACTAACAATCAACTATATCTAATTGTTTTTTGCAGCGCATCAAGAAGCATTAAAGAAAGAGATCGAGAAGTCTCAAAAATTGTATCAAGAACAAAACATGCAAAATGCCAATGAACAACAACGACAAAGACAACAACAACAAGAACAATAACAACAACACGTCCACTGGTGAAACGAATAGTTAGCATTCATATTAATAGTACGTTACAAATTAAACATGCGATGTTTTACTTCATGTGATACCGATAAACGAGCTAATACTATTGATTCGTTAGCAAGTAAGCTTATTGAAAATAATGAGACGAGCATTCAATTTTTAGTCAATAATTATTACTAAACTTTGTTGCTTCATTTTAATATTTTTGCTCTTAATGTAGTTTTTTGTCTTGTGGTGTGTTAATGTCACTTTCTTAGTTAAACGTCTTAGAATATTGCGTGGCTTTGATATATGATATGACTGTGTAAATTATGTCGATGTTACATATTGAAAATGGTAGTATATAATAAAAATATCTTCACACTGTCATCTTAACAATGAGAATTTTCTAAATCGTAGAAGTATATAAAAGAGAAGATAATTGGGTTTAGTTAAATGTCGGGTCTATTGATTGATTGGATCAGGTTTATGATTCGGACTTGGTTCATTGAATATGATTTTTTATTATACGAGTCATTTATTTGTTTTATGTTTTTATAGTTTTGTTAAAAAAAAATTATAGTTCGCTTTTAATAATGTCATTTATTTGAACAACGAAGTCCATCTTTCACAAAAAATGAGAGTTTCAAACATGAACCAAAAATTTGTCCCGAACTTTACGAAAAAACAATTAGATCCAACATTTGTGAATTGCATGGGTCCTTAGGCAGTCTAAACCTGTGCTCATCGCACATGGATGAATATAAAACGTATCAAACATTAATGTAATCGCTTCATATTTAAAATAATTTATGTAACTTATACATATTAAAAATGTGAAAAAACTCTTTTCAATGTAACATCTTAAAAAAAGTCTGTTCAAATATACTCTTTTAATGTCAATAAAGTATTGTTGTATATTTGTGCCTTACCATCATACTAACAACCCGAAAATTTACACAATCATTTTCGCACGGGTCCTGAGGCAGCCCAAGTTATTTATGACTAAAATTAGTGGCAAACATAGTTTCTGATTCGACCTCAATTAAATCTGGCATAAATAAAGGCACCAACATTTTTCATGCCTTGCTAACAAAAGTTGTGGTAACATCACAACTTAGGAACTTATTGACCAACAAAAGTTGTGGTAATATCACAACTTAACAATTTTCTTTTCCAATTCAACAATTTTCTTTTGAAGCACAAATTTTTCTTTTTCAAAAAGATGATTTTGAGAGACCTGAGAGTTGGATTTGTTTGAAATTTGATTCTGAACTCTTGATCACTTTATTGAATCAAACAAGTTTTTGTAGGTCTGTTTCAAATGCTCGTTTTCTTTTTGTAATAATGCCACAACATGTTCCAACTCAATATTTTTTGTATCAAGTTCATCAAGATCAAACTTGATTTAGGTATCATGATGAGGCGAAAAATGATCCATTTTTAGGGGGTCATTTAAGCCCGGAATTGAATTAATTTGATCAAATATTGCCCTAAATCGTTCCTTTTGTGATTTTAGGTACTTTTGGAGTGAATTCTGGAAAAGGAAGCATTTTGGACGTTTTTGGGGCATAAAAGTGAAGAAAACGACAAAGTCTTAATTTTCCTTGCTGGGAACAGTACCTGACGGCGTCACCAAATTCTACATGACGGCGTCAAGAGTAAAACAAGAGGTGAATTGGATAGAGTCCGTGATGATCCAGAGAGTTTTTACACTAAAGGCATGACGGCGTTACCATAGGCCGTCATGGTCCCATTACACGTGACGGCCTAGAGAAAGTTGCTCTTGATGGCGTCAGATCTGGATCTAGGCAATCTGATATTATTATGGGCGGCGAGTTGACGGCGTTAGATTTCTCTTCTTGACGCCGTCTCATTAGAAAATCTATATATAGTTTTGTAATTTTCATTCATTAAGAGAGGACAATTAGAGGGATAACTTGGAGAAACCCTAGCACGATTTTATCAGTATTTTCAAGGGTTTTTACCCTTTGAAACCTTTCATGTTCAATTAAGATAAGTATCCTTTCAATTCATTCAATATGTCTATGTGTTGTTTGAATATATCTTACGCTTGTCTTGATTTTAACATGTTAGGCTAGATCTCTTGTGTGTTTGCTTAGATGTAGTGAAACCTAGATGTTGCTTATGGGTTGATTGCTTGTTTATAATTGTTACGGATGAATGATTTCGATGTTAGGCTTAAGAAAACTGGCAGAATTCCATAGGGTAACATGCTTGAACGTCTTAAGAAACATGAACCAATGCGTACTAGGTTTTTATGGTTGTATTTAATGCATGAGCGAATTCTAGTGATCCAATGTTAGGAGCTTCTTGCAGGCTCGACATAGGAGTGAAGTAGGAGCTTATAGAGTTGGGGAAGTACGTACGCCACCCCACGATTGGTATTAAGGAATATAACCCGTCATCCACGCAATTGTATCAAACTATCAACCTGTAAAAGATATCTAGGGAGTAATGAAATCTAAGTAAACACAACTTTACCAATTATTGTTCACACCACATTAGTTATTAGCTTTATTTTCATTTTTGTTATTTTATTTTGATTGCATCTTAGTTATTGAGTTAGTTGATTAGCAACTAATTCCGCCCACTCCTTCGAAACCCGAGATTTTTATTTGCTTTTATAAAAATACAAAAAGAATCATCCCTCACCTCTAGACCTAGTTTTTAGGCTTTCTAATCCTAGCGACACTATTCCTGAGTTGAACGATCAATCCTCCGGTACTTATCACTATACTATACTACATCGATCAGGTACACTGCCTGGTGGGGGTTGTAAGCTTCTCGAGATCCCTTAAGAGGTAAAGCCTGGTGCAATTCCCACGCATCAAGTTTTTGGCGCCGCAGCCCGGGGAATAGTTATTGTCTAGGTTAGAATTTCTTTTTATTAGGTCTACTTGCTAGATTCCTTTCTAGTAATACTTTATTTTTAATTTTAGGTTTTCTTTAGTCTATCTTATTTCTTCGTGCCTTTGTTTGTAATCTCCACCATTCGCCATCATGGCAAATGACGAATTCTCTAACCTTAGAGTCACTAGGAGTCGTAATTCCGCTAGAAACCTTGTTTTGCCCTATGCAGAACCTAATAGGGAAATGCGTAGGCTAAGACGATCTCTCTCTACACCTGAACCATCCAGCATAGCCATCAATTTTGATGAGGCCTTTTCTGAAGAAAATTCAAAAAATCACCTCACATCTCAATCCAACAACGATATGTGTACCCCCGCAACTCCCATTTCTAAGCGCCTTAAGGACTACACCTCCCCAAATCCTTGTGGTTTCTCAAACGCCATTGTCTTCCCAAACGAACACACCGATGAGGTCTTGCGTGCGACTGATGTTTGGCTTGTCCAAAGTGTGCGCAAGTTTTGTGGACTAGATGATGATGACCCGATTCAACACATCAAGGACTTCATGAAAATAGTAGACACCCTCCATACGGATGGGGCTACTAGAAACACGTCCCGATTACGATTCTTCCCTTTCACTCTATATGAAAAAGAGTGGTATGATAAACTTCCCTCTGAGTCTATTTTCACATGGGAGCAACTCATATCCAAGTTTTATGAGAAGTTTTTTCCAGCAGGGAAAACCTCAGTATTTAGGGATAGGATCCTCTGCTTCCGAAAAGGGAAGGACGAACTCTTCCATAAATCGTGGATTAGATTCAAGGATTTAATAAGACAAGTTCCCCATCATGGCATCGAACTCTGGCTTCTGGTCCAAATCTTCTACGACAATGTCTCCTCAAACGACCGGAACGGAATCAACAATTCTAGAAAAGGGAAACTAGCCAATCTTAGTGTCGTGGAAGGATGGAATAGGATTGAGGAATATGCTCAAGGCCAGGATGACACTTGGGATGAACCTGAGTCAACTTCTAGCATGTCTGAAATCGCATCAACACCCTCAAATCGGCTAAGAAAAATTCACAAAAGGATGGAATACCTAGCTGGGTCGCAAATAACTAAACAACTTTCAAATCCTTACTTAATCTGCGACTACTGTGGGGGCCCGCACGAGATAGAGGAATGCGGAGGAGAACCCACGACCGAACATGCATGCTTGTCAGGGCATGACATCTACGCCGACCCCTCCCTTTTGCCTTTTTACCAAAACGATGATTATACCCTTTGGGGAAATCTGGTGAAGAGAAAAGAAGGAGATGAAGGCCCTGAATATAAAATCAGGAGCACTTTTGAAGATGACCTTGGTCACTTCACTCAAGAAAAAGGCTTACAATTGAAAGGTCTTGATGAGCTCGTCGATGAGCAACATAATGACATAGAATAATGGTTCAACAAGCTTAACTCCACCCTTGATGACCAAGACAGGCCATCAGTAAGCCAAAAAGACCCCCTGCTCGCAATAACTACTCGAACTGGAACAACAACTAAGGACCCCCTTATCCGAGCTCACATCCTATCACCATTGATCCAAGCGAGCCCCGCGAAGAGGAAGGTGATGTGAGCAGCGAGGCTCCCGAACAACCTCCCCTGGTGACCCCATCCCCATCGACTCCACCTAACCAACCTGTGAGAATCCCATTCCCATCCCGATTGAAAAACCAGAAAATTGAGAACGATAATAAGAGATTCTTGTCATATCTAAAGGATTCTGTGATCACCATACCTCTCCTTGACGCTTGCTATCACATGCCAAAGTATAGCTCATACTTTAAAAAATTACTCGCCAACCGAAAGAAACTCGAGGGTCTTGTGACTCTGGGGGAAGAATGTTCGGTGGTGACCCATCGAGGGCTACCAAAAAAGGTAGACGGTCGAGGCAGCTTCACCTTGCCCTGTTCCATAGGATCTCTATCAATAAAGAATGCTCTTGCCGATTTAGGGGCGAGTATCAACCTCATGCCTCACTCCATGTTCCTTAAACTAGGATACTCCTGATTAAAGCCTACCCGTATGAACATCCAACTAGCCAATAGATTAGTCAAATACCTCGTAGGATATGCGAGAATGTGCTAGTCAAAGTTGGAAAATTCAAATTTCCGGTTCACTTCGTGATCTTGGAGATGGAGGAGGATGACTTGGTGCCCATCATCTTAGGGAGACCATTTCTTGCTACCGCTCGTGCAGTCATTGATGTCCATGACGGCAAGTTAACCTTACGAGTAGGAACCGATAGCTTAACCTTCGACATTAAAGACACTATGAATCTCTCTTTCGAAGCATCTAACCGGCTCTATTTCATCGGAGAGGTCGATGAACTCATGGATGTTATTGATAACTGTGTTGATGAACAGATCGAAGAAGGCTGGTTACGGGGTGAGAGTTTTCTCCCCTTGTTGGAGGAAGAAAAGATGGAGGGTGTTGGTGCAGTCTCCTTCTACCCTAGACAGGAGGCCACTGAACAGCTCGAACTCCGAAAACCCGAAAACAAGCTTAAGCCCTCTACTATCGAACCCCCTAAGCTAGATCTTAAAGAACTCCCTAACCACCTAGAGTATGCCTTCCTTCAGGGAGAGGATCAACCGCCGGTAATCATAAACGCTTCCCTCGAACATGAACAAAAAGGTAAGCTCTTAGAAGTCCTCAAGAAATACAAGGGAGTGCTTGCATGGAGTGTAGCCGACATTAAGGGGATTGACTCAACTTTTTGCACGCATAAGATTCTTATGGAAGAAAACTATAAACCTACCGTGCAACCCCAGAGGCGGGTGAATCCCAACATTAAGGAAGTAGTGAAGAAAGAAGTCATTAAACTTCTGGATGCAGGACTAATTTACCCAATCTCGGATAGCCCGTGGGTTAGTCCTGTACAGGTTGTACCAAAGAATGGTGGAGTGACTGTGGTGAAGAACGACAAGGGTGAGATGGTACCCCAGAGAACGGTTACTGGCTGGCGGGTATGCATCGATTATAGAAAGCTCAATGATGCCACAAGGAAGGATCACTTTCCCCTACCATTCATTGACCAAATGTTGGAAAGATTATCTGGGCACGAGTATTATTGTTTCTTGGATGGGTTCTCGGGATATTTCCAAATCCCCATAGCACCTGAGGACCAAGAGAAAACCACATTTACTTGCCCTTATGGAACGTTCGCCTATAAAAGGATGCCTTTTGGGCTGTGTAACGCCCCCGCCACCTTTCAGCGATGGATGACCGCAATCTTTCACGAACTGATGGAAGACAGCATGGAAGTTTTCATGGATGACTTTTCAGTCTTCGGGAACTCTTTCGACCGCTGTCTTGCTAATCTAGAAAAAAATGCTCAAATGTTGTGAGGAAACCAACTTGGTGTTAAATTGGGAAAAATGTCATTTTATGGTAAAAGAAGGGATTGTGTTAGGACATAAGGTCTCAGGGAATGGGATTGAGGAGGACCAAGCTAAAGTGGAAGCTATATCTAAATTACCTTATCCCACGACTTTTAAAGCAATACGCAGCTTCTTGGGCCACGCTGGGTTCTACCGGAGATTCATCAAAGATTTCTCTAAAATAGCTCGGCCAATGACTCAATTGCTGGTGAAGGATGCCCCTTTCGATTTCTCTCAAGAATGCAAGGATGCATTCGATCTCCTGAAAAAGTAGCTCACGCAAGCCCTAATAATGGTTACACCCAACTGGGAGTTACCTTTCGAAATCATGTGCGATGCTAGCGATTATGCTCTCGGGGCAGTATTAGGCCAAAGGCGTGACAAGCTATTCCAACCTATTTACTACGCTAGCAAAACCATGAATCCCGCTCAAGAGAATTACTCTACCACCGAAAAAGAATTATTAGCCGTAGTGTTCGCCTTCGACAATTCCGTCAATATCTTGTCCTTTCAAAGCCAGTCGTTTTCACCGATCACTCGGCTCTCCGATATCTTTTTGCTAAGCAAGATGCTAAACCACGACTAATTCGGTGGATCTTGTTGTTACAAGAGTTTGACGTTGAAATTCATGATAAAAGGGGGCAGAGAATTTGGCTGCTGATCACCTATCTCGTCTTGAAAATCCCCTTAATGAGCTCGATAGAAGCGAGATTCGGGATTCATTTCCTGACGAACAACTCATGTCAGTGACAGATTCTGAGCCTTGGTACGCTGATTTTCCTAACTATCTCGCGAGCAGACTCATTTCGGAACACATGACTAAATACGAAAAGAAAAGGTTATTTGCCCAACTAAAATACTACTTCTGGGATGAACCATTTTTATTCCGAAGGTGTCCTGATCAAATAATTAGACGTTGTGTTTCGGGAGATGAGGCTGTAAAGATCATGAGAGAGTGTCACTCTGGCCCCTCTGGGGGCCATCATGGGATAAACACTACCGCACGAAAGATTTTCGATGCGGGATTCTATTGGCCCACAATATTCTGTGATGTTAAAGAAATGGTACAAGCATGCGATGCATGTCAACGGGCCGGGAACATATCAAATAGAGATGAAGCACCTTAGAATTTTATACAAGTATGTGAGGTTTTCGACGTCTGGGGAATCGACTTCATGGGACTCTTTCCATCTTCAGGAGGGAATGAATACATTTTAGTTGCCATCAATTATGTTTCAAAATGGGTAGAGGCACAAGCCCTTAGGACCAACGATGCTAGGGTAGTTATTCATTTCCTGAAAACGCTGTTCGCTAGGTTCGGCATTCCTAAAGCTCTCATTAGTGATAGGGGAACCCATTTTTTGCAATGCGCAAATGGAAAAGGTCATGAGGAGATACAGAGTGTCCCATCGATTTTCCACCGCCTATCACCCACAGACCAATGGTCAGGTCGAAAACACCAACAGGGCTATTAAAAGAATACTAGAAAAAACGGTTAGTCAGAATAGAAAAGACTGGTCATTTAAACTCGATGATGCCTTATGGGCATTCTGAACTGCCTACAAGACACCTATTGGAACGACCCCATTCCGCATGGTCTACGGTAAGGCATGTCACCTTCCGGTAGAACTAGAACATAAGGCTTATTGGACGCTTAAGGCATGTAATTTGGATAATACAATCGCCGGAACAAATAGGTTCCTGCAACTCCATGAGCTTGGATGAGCTAAGGTTAGAAGCGTATGAATCTTCCATTACATATAAGGAGAGGGCAAAAAGATGGCATGACCAGCGAATTAAGAAACCTAAGGAATTTTCAGTAGGGGACAAAGTCCTATTGTATAATTCTCGGTTAAGGTTATTTCCAGGGAAACTCAAGTCTAGATGGTATGGGCCATTTACGGTGAAAAGTTCCTCTAAAACTGGAGCTGTTGTGTTGATAGACGATGAAAGTAAAGAGTTTACTGTCAACATACAACGTGTAAAACATTATCAAGAAAGTAGTAATGAAATGATTAGTGAGGAGGATGTAACATTTGACGATGAGGTCACTTAATAGCCCATAACCTTGAGTCTAGCTACAAGACTCGTAAATAAAGAAAAGCGCTTCTTGGGAGGCAACCCATGCTTTGTGTGATTTTATTTGTTTGATTTTTATTTGTTTCCGTATGCATGCTTTATTTGTATTGTTGGTAGATCATGTTTCAAATAAACTTGTGAAAATGCTTTATTTTGTCGTTAGACTTAGTCTTAACTTCATCCAAGGGTATTTCGCAAAAAGGTAAGTGTAAGGGGAAACCCCAAATATGTTTTTAAGAAACAAAATCGATCATGATTCTCCACAATATTAAATGAACATGTATATTTGTATTTGTTAGAGTCAAATGCTTGTATCGAGTCATAATGATGTTTTGCAGGATTTTCCAGGAAGTAGGACATAAGTTTTTCCAGAAATTTTCTGGAAACTTAACGTAAAGATTTCTGCAGATCACTTCTGCCGGCGTCAGGAAGTAATTCCTAACGGCGTCATGTGTAAAATTCTGGAAATTTTGCTAGTTTTGTTTTTCTAATGGAGTCTTAAAGTTTTTTGTTAGATCTTTAGTTTTATAAACTCCAGGAAATCTGCAAACATTCATTCCACAAGCATTATATCATACATTGTTTTCTAGGATTTGTTAGTATATATAGATTGCCGCCGATTTTACGCGAGGTTGCCTTGTTTGTTTTCTCAGGTTTAAAGGTTACATATGACAAGATGATTTATATTTCTGGAAGGGAAGCTTTGATTGTTCATTTTCTTGGAGGAAGATCTAACCTTGTTGACACACTATCCACACCGAACGAATCAGTGGAGTATTTGATTTCATTCTTTTACGTATTTTACTTTTACATTCTTTTATTGAACATTGGGGACAATGTTCATCCTAAGTGTAAGGGGAGGGTAAATGATGATACCTTATAGGATACACTTGCACTTGAGTTTGTTTGTTTGATGGTAGGTGTGTAATAAAACTATGAGAAATACTTGTTAGTGTAATTTTAGCGCCAAATTTAATTTTTTTTACAACATTTAGGAGTGAAACTTTAGCCTTAGCAAGCGTCTCATGGATAGGAGTCGTATGACTAGCACGAAACCGTACCATTCAGAAAAATTTTCCACCCAAATATGTGAGGTTCGCCTTTAGATTTGACAGGAAAAGCATTTATTATTAGTGCTTATGAGTGTACCGGTAGCATTTAGATTCTAGAACTTGCGTTAGTGATGCATCCCGAGACCGCTAGTGATACTACATTCGTGTAGTAGGATTTACTACATGATAAGAGGCATTAGGATCACCCTTGTGTTAAACCCGTATCATAATTACTTGACTTTTTAAGTCATATTACTTGGCTAGTAAAGTCAACTAATTTTTCCCACACCATTAGCGTTGTACTCATTTTTAGTACACGAAACCCCTAGTACACCCCTCCGAGCCTATCTTTTCGTTTCTAACTTTAAGCATCTTACTTAAAGGAAGAATTTGTTACAACCCACTTAAATGTACACCCAAATCGCCTTAGCCTTCCGTGTATGCACTCATCTTTAGTGCATTATTGCTATATGTTTAAACCCTTAGTTAATTATCTAATTGGTTACATGGTTGCTAAGTTGAGTCATATCCTTGTACATATTGTTTTGGGATGATTGAGACTCATGGGTAAAGTACTAATGTTATGGAGTAATGGGGAAGAACATCATATTATTACCCCATATGTGCGTTAATCTTAAAAGTACTCCAAGTGTTTTGATTATCTTGATTCGAGTCATTAGATTAGTCTATTGTAAAGTATGTAAAGATTCAAGTGTAAGGGGAATGTACATTCCCTATGATGTATTATTTTGGATGCTAGGGTAAGAGTGTATGCACAAAAAAAAAAAAATCGAAAAAATTGATAAAAGAAAAAAAAAAAAGAAATAAAATAGAAAAAGAAAAGAGAAAAAACATACGGACTACCATCCCGTTTCATTCTATATTTATTTTATGTTTTGGTTATTTTTCATTTATTAGCTTAAGTCGAGTCTAGTCTTGGCTTAGCAACGCCATATTGTACATGTAATTAACCAAGATTATTAACTCGACACCAGTAAAGATTGCATATATCCAACAAAAACGTGTATTCCATATCCCTACACCTAACGTTATAACCCTTTGAAAGACCTCTTTGATAGTTTATCCTAGGTGCTTACGCCATGTGGTGGAGGTTTGATCCTTTCCCAAGCATATGGTAATCTATTTTGCTATGACAGGTAGTGAGAGATGTTTTCCATTTCCATATTGTGATATATACTTTATTACACCCGAGAGATGTGAGTATCTAAACACTATTTGTGAGGTGCTAGTGTATGACCTCCGTGCTTGTCTTTGGTCTTTAGTGGAACGATTATTTGTTGTAATTACTTTTATATTAGTGTTAAATGACCCCTAACTTGTATTTTGATTAGAATAAAAGCGCATTTGGTTGAGGACAAGCAAATCTCAAGTGTAAGGGTATATGATGAGGCGAAAAATGATCGGTTTTTAGGGGGTCATTTAAGCCCGGAATTGAATTTATTTGATCAAATATTGCCCTAAATTGTTCCTTTTGTGATTTTAGGTACTTTTGGAGTGAATTCTGGAAAAGGAAGCATTTTGGACGTTTTTGGAGCATAAAAGTGAAGAAAACGGCAAAGTCTTAATTTTCCTTGCTTGTTATAGTACCTGACGGCGTCACCAAATTCTACATGACGGCGTCAAGAGTAAAACAAGAGGTGAAGTGGATAGAGTCCGTGACGATCCAGAGAGTTTTTACACTAAGGGCATGATGGCGTCACCATAGGCCGTCATGGTCCCATTACACGTGACGGCCTAGAGAAAGTTGCTCTTGACGGCGTCAGATCTGGATCTAGGCAATCTGATATTATTATGGGCGGCGAGTTGACGGCGTTAGATTTCTCTTCTTGACGCCGTCTCATTGGAAAATCTATATATAGTTTTGTAATTTTCATTCATTAATAGAGGACAATTAGAGGGATAACTTGGAGAAACCCTAGCACGATTTTATCAGTATTTTCAAGGGTTTTTACCCTTTGAAACCTTTCATGTTTAATTAAGATAAGTATCCTTTCAATTCATTCAATATGTCTATGTGTTGTTTGAATATATCTTACGCTTGTCTTGATTTTAACATGTTAGGCTAGATCTCTTGTGTGTTTGCTTAAATGTAGTGAAACCTAGATGTTGATTATGGGTTGATTGCTTGTTTATAATTGTTACGGATGAATGATTTCGATGTTAGGCTTAAGAAAACTGGCAGACTTCCATAGGGTAACATGCTTGAACGTCTTAAGAAATATGAACCAATGCGTACTAGGTTTTTATGGTTGTATTTAATGCATGAGCGAATTCTAGTGATCCCATGTTAGGAGCTTCTTGCAGGCTCGACATAGGAATGAAGTAGGAGCTTATAGAGTTGGGAAGTACGTACGCCACCCCACGATTGGTATTAAGGAATATAACCCGTCATCCACGCAATTGTAACAAACTATCAACATGTAAAAGATATCTAGGGAGTAATGAAATCTAAGTAAACACAACTTTACCCATTATTGTTCACACCACATTAGTTATTAGCTTTATTTTCATTTTTGTTATTTTATTTTGATTGCATCTTAGTTATTGGGTTAGTTGATTAGCAACTAATTCCGCCCACTCCTTCAAAACCCGAGATTTTTATTTGCTTTTATAAAAATATAAAAATACAAAAAGAATCATCCCTCACCTCTAGACCTAGTTTTTAGGCTTTCTAATCCTAGCGACACTATTCCTGAGTTGAACGATCAATCCCCCGATACTTGTCACTATACTATACTACATCGACAGGTACACTGCCTGGTGGGGGTTGTAAGCTTCTCGAGATCCTTTGAGAGGTAAAGCCTGGTGCAATTCCCACGCATCATATCATCACAATTTTCTTCAAAAATCTTTTCTTTTTTCTTTAATCACCGATGTCAAGGAGTTTTCAGAAGACATTTTCTCATTCTCCTCTGGCAGTTTTAGTTGGAAAGAGATACTTTGTGATTTGAGTTTTGCAAGATGTTTCTCAAACTGAGCGATTCTTTTTGACAGTTCATCTTTGACATCAGCTGCTTCTTTTGAAAGCTCGGTGATTTTCTTTTTGAGATAAAGATTTTCAAATTTCAAAGAAGATGTTTGTTCAAAATTCACATTCTCATACTCATGGCTGACAGGTACTGACTTGAACGACTCTATTTGATTTGTGAAAAATTATTTTTGAATGCCCAGAATTAAGCATTTTTCATCAAATTCGTCTTCAAGAGATTGAACATACTTTAAATCTTCTCTCATTTCAGTGACAAGATATTTTTCAAAGTGATTAAAACTTAAGTTGATATCTTTCACGCGAGGTTCAATCTTATCTTTTAAAATCTTTTTGACTTTAATTTTTAGGCGTAAGTCCGATGAAAGTGGATTAGAGAAACCATCAATGTTGTATTGTTGGTTATCACCAAGGACTTTCAACATTTGCTCAATGTGATGTTTAAGATTACAAAACTGTTTCCTTGCTCTATTTTGCCATAACTTAGCATCATAAGTAGCAAGTTGAGCTTCTTTGAAATATCTTTTCACATTTGTGTCTTTCCTTTTCAAAGGTTCTTTTGGAATATCTGTCAATTGTGTACAACCATACACAAAGCCGTGGTACGAGAATGGGGTTTTTCTTTGTTTTACTTTCAAACGTTTTTCCTCTTCACATTCTAAACTATCTTGAGACTCATACAAAAGGCAGCAGACAATCCTTTCCCATATCTTCAGCGTTATACAAAATAGGTGTCAACTTTTGCACTTTGTTTAAAAAACATGGTTTTTCATTTTCCACATGCGCACTATTCACAAAACCAATAATTCCAGATGTTTGTTTATAAACTTCCTCATCTTTAGTAGGCAGCATGTTGATAGTCTCAGATGTCTGTCCCATTTTCCAAAGTTTGTTTTCAAGATCGTTTGCTCGTTTCAAAAACTATTTATTTTCATTCACAAGTTTTGTGTTAACAACCTCAAAATTTGAATTGGTTTTCTGAAGCCTTGAATTTCACTTTTCAAATCGGAGTTCTCTTTTAAAAGCACTTCAACCTTTCTATTGTTAAGAACCATTTGTTCATCCAGTTTTTGAATGGAACATTTTTTTTATCCAAAACAGCTTCTCTATAACCAACTTCAAGTGCTTCTTTTTGTTTCAAAAGTGGTTTGACAGACTCTCCATTCATTTCAAACTTCCGAGCTTGAGATTTAAGTTTTGATATTTGAATATATAGTTCAGCTTTGGTTTTTGTTACATTTTCAAAACCTTTTCAATTTCCTTAAATCTCTCAAGCACTTTTGTCAATAAGATATTCACATGCTTAGCTTTGCGATTGTCCTGTTGGCACTTTTCAAGTTCATGTTTAAAACTATTGATTAATGAAACAAAAAATGCATGATCTTGTTCATAAGTAGATCCATCCTGGGCAGGCTCACCTCTATTAGTATCCATATCTGGAGTAGCAAGAGTTATATTACTATCATTCTGTTCCACCATATATGTGTCACTAATAGACTCAGGATGCGCAGGATGTATCTAATCATGAGCAAACACATTATCGAACACAACAACATTATCATTATTGTTTGAATGTTGTACCGTAGCCAATTTCTCTGTGTCAAATGAAGGTCTGATGTGATCATCCTCGGTATCCTAAAAAGCTTCATTTGTTTGTGTACCATCAGTATCTTAATCATAGCTAGGACTGCTGATGCGTGGGAATCGCAACAGGCTTTACCTCTCGAGAAGCTTACAACCCCCACCAGGCAGTGTACCTGATCGTTGTAGTATAGTATAGTGACAAGTACCGGGGGATTGATCGTTCAGCTTAGAAATAGTGTCGCTAGGATTAGAAAGCCTAAATACTAGTTCTAAAGGTGAAGGATGATTATTTTTGTGTTTTTATATTTTTTTAGAAAGCAATTAAAAATCTCGGGTTTGAAGGATTTGGGCGGAATTAGTTGCTAATCAACTAACCCAATACTAAAGATGCAATCAAAATAAAATACAAGAAATGAAAATAAACTAAATTATACTAAAGTTGTGAGCAATAAGTGGAGAAAATGTGTTTACTTAGATTTCACTACTCCCTAGACATCTTTTACACGTTAATTACTTGTTATAAATGCATGGATGACGGATCGTATTCCTTAATACCATTCATGGGGTGGCACACTTAACTCCCCAATTCTATGAGCTCTTATCTCCTCCTACACCATGCCCAGCACAACTATAGGGATTGTAAACAGTGGCTCATGCATTAAATACAACCATTAAAGACCTAGTGCGCGTTGGTTCATGTTTCTTAAGATGTTACCAATTGGAGATCTGCCAGTTTTCTTAAGCCTAACATATAAATCATTCATCCAAAACAAGTATAAACAAGTAATCAACACATAATTAACATCTAGGTTTCATTAGATCTAAGCAAACACAAGATAGATCTAGCCTAGCATGATGGAATTAAGACAAGAACAAGATATAGACAACCAACACATAGATATATTGATTGAATTGAAAGAACACTTATCTCAATTACACATGTAAGGTATCAAGGGCTTGGAACCCTTGAAAAACCTGTAAAATTCGCACCAAGTTCGTACTTAGGGTTTCTCCAAAACTTCTCTCTTTTAAATGTGAAAAAATTGAAAACTATATATAGGAAAAGAGGTCTGACGGCGTCAAGACAAAGCTTATGACGCCGTCACCTCGCCGCCAAAACTATTCTCGGACTGCCTTGATCTACATTTGACGCCGTCAAGACTTAATCATTTCCAGGCCGTCATGACTTTTACTCTTGACGCCCTACCTTCATGACGCCGTCAAATCTGTACTGGGTCGTCATGCAATTTTGCTCTTGACGCCGTCAGGGAGTTACTCTTGACGCCGTCACCTACTGTTCCCAGCATGGAAAATTAACACTTTGGCGTTTTCTTCACTTTTATGCTCCAAAAACGTCCGAATTGCTTCCTTTTCCAGATTTCACTCCCAAAGTACCTAAAATCACAAAAGGAACGATTTAGGGCAATATTTGATCAGATAAATTCGAATTCGGGCTTAAATGACCCCCTAAAAACGGATCAGTTTTCGCCTCATCATATACCCTTACTCTTGAGATTTTCTTGTCCTCAAGCAAATGCGCTTTTATTCTACTCAAAAGACAAGTTAGGGGTCATTTAACACTAATATAAAAGTAATTACAACAAATAATCGTTCCACTAAAGACCAATAGACAAGCACGGAGGCCATACACAAGCACCTCACAAATAGTGTTTAGATACTCACAACTCTCGGGTGTAATAAAGTGTAAATTACAATATGGAAACGGAAGATATCTCTCACTACCTGTCATAGCAAAATAGATTACCATATGCTTGGGAAAGGATCAAACCTCCACCACATGGCGTAAGAACCTAGGATAAACTATCAAAGAGGTCTTTTAAAGGGTTGTAACGTTAGGTGTAGGGATATGAAATACACGGTTTTGTTGGATAAAGGAAGTTTTACTGGTGGCGAGTTAACACTCTTGGTTAATTACATGTACAATATGGCGTTGCTAAGCCAAGACTAGACTCGACTTATGCTAATAACTGAAAAATATCAAAAACATAAAATAAACATAGAATGAAACGGGATGGTAGTCCGTATGTTTTTTTCTCTTTTTCCTTTTTTCTATTTTTTTTTTTTTTTTTTTTTTTTTTTTTTTTTTTTGCATACACTCTTACCCTACCATCCAAAATAATACATCATAGGGGATGAATATTCCCCTTACACTTGAATTTTTACATACTTTACAATTAACTAATCTAGTGACTCGAATTAAGAAAATCAAAACACTTGGAGCACTTTTAAGATTATCGTACATATGGGGGTAATAAGTGATGTTCTTCCACATTACTTCATAAAATAAGTACTTACCCACGAGTCCCAATCGTCCCAAAACAATATGTACAAGGATATGACTCGACTTAGCAACCATGTAATCAATTAGAAAGTTAACTTAGGGTTTAACAAATAACAATAATGCACTAAAAAATGAGCGCATACACGGAAGGCTAGGCGATTTGGTTGTACATTTAAGTGGGGTGTAACAAATTCTTCCTTTAAGTAAGATGCTTAAAGTTAGAAACGAAAAGATAGGCTCGGAGGGGTGTACTAGGGGTTTCGTGTACTAAAAATGAGTACAACGCTAAGGGTGTGGGAAAAATTAGTTGACTTAACTAGCCAAGTAATATGACTTAAATGGTCAAGTAATTATAATACGGGTTTAACACAAGGGTGATCCTAATAACTCTTATCATGTAGTAAATCCTACCACACGAATGTAGTCTCACTAGCGGTCTCGGGATGCATCACTAATGCAAGTTCTAGAATCTAAATGCTACCGGTACACTCATAAGCACTAATTGTAAATGCTTTTCCTATCAAATCTAAAGGCGAACCTCACATATTTGGGTGGAAAATTTTTCTGAAAGTACGGTTATGTGCTAGTCATACAATCTCCTATCCATGAGACGCTTGCTATGGCTAAAGTTTCACTCCTAAATGTTGTAAAAAAATTTAAATTTGGCGCTAAAATTGCACTACTAACAAGTATTTCTCAGAGTTTTATTACACATCTACCATTAAACAAAACAAACTCAAGCGAAAGTGCATATGTAAGGTATCATCTTTTTACCCTCCCCTTACACTTAAGATGAACATTGTCCCCAATGTTCAAGTAAAGAATGTAAAAGTGAAAAAGTAAAGAGAATGAAATCAAATACTCCCCTGATTCGCTCGGTATGGATAATAAGGTTGCCAGGTTAAATCTTCCTCCAAGAAAATGAACAATCAAAGCTTCCCTTCTAGAATATAAATCATCTTCTTGTCATACATAACCTGTAAAACCTGACAAAATAGACAAGACAACCTCGCGTAAAATCGGCGGCATCCTATATAAGCTACTAAATCCTAGAAAACAAGATAAGATATAATGCTTGTGGAATGAAGTTTGCAGATCTCCTGGAGATTATAAAACTTAATAATTCACAAAAACCATAAGACTCCGTTAGAAAAACAAAACCGGTAAAATTTCCAGATTTTTACACTTGACGCCGTCAAGAGTAAACCCCTGACGCCGTCAGAAGTGACCTGCAGAAATTCTTATGTTAAGTTTCCGGAAAATTTCTGGAAAAACTTGGTCCTACTTCCTGGAAAATCCTGCAAAACTTCATTATGACTCAATACAAGCATTTGACTCTAACAAATACGATTATACATGTTCACTTAATATTGTGGAGAATCATGATCGGTTTGTTTCTTAAAAACATATTTGGGGTTTCCCCTTACACTTATCTTTTGCAAAAATACATTTAGGTGGAGTTAAGACTAGGCCAAAACAACAAAGTAAAGTATTTCCACTATTTAGTTTAGAAACATGATCTACCAACAATAAAAATAAAGCATGCATACGGAAGCAAATAACAAACAAACAAATAAACAAACAATCAAACAAACAAAATGAATAACATCACCATGAGCACCACTAATTATTTCCAATAAACGTAAACATGAAAGTAAATTGTTCAAGGCCAACAGAGGCCGCATCCTAAGCTATTACAGTACCAAATGTTTCAAAATACACAATCATCAATAAATAGTTCAAAGACAACAGAAATCAAGAGGAATCACTGGGGAGGAGGACCGAAGCGGTAGTCATAGCCAGGAGGGAGGTGTCCGGTGTACCCGTAGGGAGGGTAGTCAGTCTCACGGCCGGGGAATGGGTCAATCTGCAGGTGAGGCTCAAGCTGATCTCGGGTGGAGAGGTATTGCATCTGGCGGATGGTGTGATCATACATCCAGTCAAAGCGCTGGTCAGTGGTGGTCTGCCATGCGTCCACCTGACCCATCCAAGCACCCTGGTGTGCCTGCCAGTCTCCCCGACCCATATGTCGGTAGTAGTCAGCTGTCCCCTCCTCATAACCCTGGAACTGATGCTGCTGGGGATCTACCTCATCATCAGCATCCTCCTCAACATCAGGCCCCCCTGCCTCATACCAGTTATAGGTCCCATTCCTCTCTAGCATCACAATGCTCATCTGCCTGAGGGATTTAGCCCTCACTACCCTACATGCCCCACAGTCGCTCAAGTACCCCATGATCGGAGGAGTAAGAAGATCATAGGAACGAGCCAACCGGGTCACGAACATCCCCCCATACACCTTATCGATATCCCTCTCACCCACACTGGTCTTTAAATAACTAGCTACCCAAAATGGGATGTTGCAGTAAACATCCGCTGAAAAGATCGTGTACAGGTAGAAAAGATCTGAAGCAGTGACACGGTGAGTGGTGCCATGACGTCCTGACAGGCTGTATGTGATGCACCTGTGGACCAAACTAACTATGGGGTCCCTGATGGATGCAGCCCCAGTAGTCGAGGTGTAGACCCCATCCCCAATGGTCGGCCAAAAAGTGATACACCTCATCTCACTCCTCTGAGTCTCCCCATGTAACAACCTCTGCATAAGAGTCCCATCAACCTCCTCCCTAGTATACAACCCAATCCTCCAACCAAACTCAGTGACCGAACACGACCTCACTTCCCCTCCTAGCCTAAAATAGATAGTGGTGCCCCCCATATCCGTCCTAGCCTCAGCCAGATCAAAATGGAAAGTCGCAAAGAACTCCCTCACCAACTCACTATACACCGTCTCCCTAATCCTAAACAACCTCTCCCACTGAGGACCCGTAAACCAATCAGTGTGGATCCTTTCCAAAAACGCAGCCTCCAACCCCTGAGCCCTAAGAAACTCCCAATCAACCACAGCCCCAGCATCAATATGGTGGTTACAGAGTTCCGCATACTTGGTGGTGGCTCCAACAATGTCAAACTCGCTCCAACCATGGACCAATTCTCCATAATTGACTCTTTGAGACCTAGAGGAACTGCCCCGATGTTGACGAGATCTTTTGCTCATTTTCCTAGAAAAAAGTAGAGTGAACGGAAACGATTAGAACGAGAAGTCTAATGAATTTCATGCTGTCAGACACATCTAACGCCGTCAAGAGTAATCCTGACGCCGTCAGATTGATCAGAATCTGAATCATGCAATTGCGAGGGAAAAATCAATTTTCAAACTCTTAACCCATTACCCAAACGCTCCTTTAATCAGAAAACATGGGTGGGGGTCAAAGAATCCGTGGCATGAGTGGCTTTCCCTAAACTAACGCATGATTCGAGTGGGATAACATAATCAACGGGTAGCCCCATGTTTACAAATCACCAAATGGATGGCATTACAATTTGTTAATAATGGGTCAAAAATGGGGTTTCGGGCGAAAGGGGTTTTCCAAATTGATGGATCCTAAGGACAATTGATTGAAAAAGAATGAAGAAAAATCACTTACCAAGTGAAGATTGGATGCGGAAGACGTCGAATTGAAGGGTGGGGAATCGGAGTAGCAGCAGCACTTTGGGTGAGATTTGTGGGGTATGGGTTGAAAGTGATTGGTTTTGGGTTAATATTGCTGATCCATCGAGCTGACGGCGTCAAGAGTTAAATCTGACGCCGTCAGATGCCCGTGTGAGGTGAAAAATGAAGTAATTCCATGTTTAGTCCCTACACTTTGCGTGAATAGCTAAACATTAGTAAAACTCATGAGTAGCTATTCCGTTAACGAGGTCCGCCAGGGTCGAACGTCTCATTACTGTCACGGAAAGAGGTAAGGTTGTAGAAGGGGTTGGGTGACGTTTTGGCTAAGTTGAAGTTTGTGCACGGGTCATTGGTGTGAAAAAAGAGATGTTGTTCCATAGAGGGTTTCAAATCAGTGGTGTTTTTGAGGTGCGACCTCTTTACACCGGGTTTAAAACCAAAAGAACGTCTTTTGGATAAGTTCGGGAATGTGATTCGCAAACATCCAACGAAAATGTTATGGAATTGCGAACTCTTCTCTGCATGGGGATGCTCATGAGAACGGGGGGTAGTTAATGGTGAAGCACTTGGGGAAAATTTCCCGCTATCCTCTTGGTCAAACACCAAACGGGTTAAAACCTCGAAGACTTTTTCAATTTTTTTAGGTACGGAATTTTCTTTGATCTTTTCTTTGACCCTTGATATGAATTGGTCTACGAAATTCATAAAAGCTTTATGAGTGTTTTCCATGCGTGCTTCTAGGTGTTGGATTTGTTTTTCCTGATTATCCATGAAGGTTACCATTATCCCTTCGAATTCCTCTTGTCGTGAACGTTCAGGAAAATTGTAGTCGATAACCGTATTCCTACGTAGATTCGGATTCCACATGGGTTCAACAGCAAGCTTCTCGATACTCATTAATTCTTTTACCTGCTTCTCGATGCTTCCTAACAATTGTTCTTGGGTGGCATATGCGTAGTCAAGTTTTCCCTTGCTTGGGAACATCGGGTCCTCCCATCCTTCCTCTTCGTATTGTGCCAACCCCTCAAGAACTTTCCAGCACTCGTCAATGCTAAGTCTATTCAGCCTGCCCTTGGCTGCGTAATCAATGGCTCTCCTTGTTTGATAGTCAACTTTATCGTAAAAGATTTGGATCTGGAGCCATGGTTCGATGCCATGATGAGGGACTTTTCGGAGCAGGTCTTTATATCGAATCCATGCTTCATAAAAGGATTCATTTTGACGTTGTTGGAACATCAAGATGTCATTTCTAAGCTTAGTAGTTCTCCCCGGTGGGAAAAATTGAGCAAGGAAATGAGTGGTGAGATCATCCCATGTGGTGATGGATCCCGCGGGTAAACGCTCAAGCCATTGACTAGCTTGATCCCGTAGAGAGAATTGGAATAGGCGTAATCGGGTTGTCTCTCTAGTTTCAACATCTAGGTCTATGGAATCTACGATTTTGAGAAAGTCCTTAAGATGTTGGTTTGGATCTTCGGAACGAAGTCCATGGAATGCACATCCGCTTTGCACCAACCGGATGGTGTCGGATCGCAAGGGGGTCACATTGGCTCCGGTGAGCTCAATGGTGTTTCGGTAGCCTTGATGGCTAGGTCGGGAATACTCTCCTAAGGTTCGGGGCCTAAGGGGTTCTAATGGTGGGTTTTGTTGTGGTGGGATGACGGGTTCAAAGATGTTCCCGTTGTCCATGAAGTCGGGTGGTTACGAACAAAGGCACAAAGAAATAAGATAGACTAAAGAAAACCTAAAAATAAAAATAAAATCTTACTAGAAAGGAATCTAGCAAGTAGACCTAATAAAAAGAAATTCTAACCTAGACAATAACTATTCCCCGGGTTGCGGCGCCAAAAACTTGATGCGTGGGAATCACAACAGGCTTTACCTCTCGAGAAGCTTACAACCCCCACCAGGCAGTGTACCTGATCGTTGTAGTATAGTATAGTGACAAGTACCGGGGGATTGATCGTTCAGCTTAGGAATAGTGTCGCTAGGATTAGAAAGCCTAAATACTAGTTCTAAAGGTGAAGGATGATTATTTTTGTGTTTTTATATTTTTTTAGAAAGCAATTAAAAATCTCGGGTTTGAAGGATTTGGGCGGAATTAGTTGCTAATCAACTAACCCAATACTAAAGATGCAATCAAAATAAAATACTAGAAATGAAAATAAACTAAATTATACTAAAGTTGTGAGCAATAAGTGGAGAAAATGTGTTTACTTAGATTTCACTACTCCCTAGACATCTTTTACACGTTAATTACTTGTTATAAATGCATGGATGACGGATCGTATTCCTTAATACCATTCATGGGGTGGCACACTTAACTCCCCAATTCTATGAGCTCTTATCTCCTCCTACACCATGCCCAGCACAACTATAGGGATTGTAAACAGTGGCTCATGCATTAAATACAACCATTAAAGACCTAGTGCGTGTCGTTCATGTTTCTTAAGATGTTACCAATTGGAGATCTGCCAGTTTTCTTAAGCCTAACATATAAATCATTGGGTCAATTTTATATCTCCCCTCATTTTAGTTGGAAATTTCATATATACCCAAACATGCATTAAAAACATTGTACATTGTGCATTCAATACTTGCACTTTGGGTATATATGAAATTAATCATGAAAGTAGGGTGATATATGAAATTAATCCTTAAATCATTCATCCAAAACAAGTATAAACAAGTAATCAACACATAATTAACATCTAGGTTTCATTAGATCTAAGCAAACACAAGATAGATCTAGCCTAGCATGATGGAATTAAGACAAGAACAAGATATAGACAACCAACACATAGACATATTGATTGAATTGAAAGAACACTTATCTCAATTACACATGTAAGGTATCAAGGGCTTGGAACCCTTGAAAAACCTGAAAAATTCGCACCAAGTTCGTACTTAGGGTTTCTCCAAAACTTCTCTCTTTTAAATGTGAAAAATTAGAAAACTATATATAGGAAAAGAGGTCTGACGGCGTCAAGACAAAGCTTATGACGCCGTCACCTCGCCGCCAAAACTATTCTCGGACTGCCTTGATCTACATTTGACGCCGTCAAGATTTAATCATTTCCAGGCCGTCATGACTTTTACTCTTGACGCCCTACCTTCATGACGCCGTCAAATCTGTACTGGGTCGTCATGGAATTTTGCTCTTGACGCCGTCAGGGAGTTACTCTTGACGCCGTCACCTACTATTCCCAGCATGGAAAATTAAGACTTTGGCGTTTTCTTCACTTTTATGCTCCAAAAATGTCCGAATTGCTTCCTTTTCTAGATTTCACTCCCAAAGTACCTAAAATCACAAAAGGAACGATTTAGGGCAATATTTGATCAGATAAATTCGAATTCGGGCTTAAATGACCCCCTAAAAACGGATCATTTTTCGCCTCATCAACTGCTGATGTCAACCTCCTGTTCTGAAGATGTATCACTGCCCGAGAAAACCAAACTAACATCTGATGCGTTACCCTCATTGACCGTTTCATCTTTTGTTTGATTATCTTTATCTGTCTCTCTTTCAATAACCCTTGTTTCCTTTAACTGCCTCTCTCTTTCAATCTGCTCTATTTCTTTTAACTGCATATATTTTTCAATCTGCTCTCTTTCCCGTTTCAGCTTCTCAATCTTATCTAACTCAGCTTCCTCAGCATCAAGTGTCTTTTCAAGTTCACCCATGTCATTGATGCATTTAGTTCTGAAGGTCGTATAGCTTACCCAAAATCATTGGTAGAATGCATCGATAAACTCTGACTGGTTCATTATCCAAGGGTTAAAGATACTCTAAAATTGAGTTTGGATCACTTTAAGAGATTCTTTGCAGTTACTTGTATGAAGTTCCTCTTCATTGAGTAGTTTTTCAAGCCGATTCAAGCTTCGAATGAGTTTGTCTTTGAAATGGTGAAATTGGACTCTGATGAAGTATTCAAACGCCTGATCGAACCTTGATTCATATCCTGATGTATTAATGACTTTCTCAACTTGTGACTTGAACACTTTAAATGCTTTCATTGATTCTCTCTCTCTCATTTGTATTTTCTTTTTCATTTAATTCTGATGAGTGATAAAGTTAATCTTGGATCGTTGAAGATAACAAAGGTTGTTGTTTGAAGATTAGATGTTTTTGGCGAAGTTTGAAAATCGTATATGGTTGATCTTAGTGATTTCGTATTTTCCCTCCAAAAATTGAATTTAAAAATTTTCTTTCTCAAAATTTGGAAATCACTATGAAATGCAATTCTAAGGTTACCAGAAAATTTTTAGTTTTAAAAATTTTGACACCATATTTTCCCAAAAAAATTTGAATTTTGCCTAGAAATTTGAATTTTGGATCAAAATTTTCAACGTTATACCACAATTTGAATCTCGCGTAAAAATTGAACGTTTAGTCTCCCATAGAAAATAAATTTTACTCAAATATTTGCGTAAATATATATATATATATATATATATATATATATATATATATATATATATATATATATATATATATATATATATATATATATATTGAAATATCACTTCCTTACTTAATAAGAATACCTTGCTCGATAAAACAGCCTAACTTACTCGATAACCTTTTGTTACTCAATAAGGCTTCTCAACTCGATAAGGTTGTTGCTTACTCAATAAAGGTACTAACTCGATAAAAGGATCTTACTCGATAAGAGTGTGTTACTCGATAAACTTGTCTTACTCGATACAGCTTTTGTTACTCGATAGGTTGCTAACTCGATAGGGTTTCCTTACTCGATAACCAAAGTTAAACGAAGTAGAGTAGAGTTTCTTTTAGAATTAACCAAGGAAAATCCTTACTCAATGTACGATAAGGAAAAATGGCTAACTTGCCAGAAATGATCTTACTCGATCAAACAAACCCTTACTCGATACAACAGCTAGCTTGCTCGATAAAATAATACCCTTAGCCGATACAACTATGCTTACTCGATGACCTTAGCCGATAAAGCCTTTTCCTTACTCGATAAATCCCTTTCTTACTCGATAAACCCCAAAAATTACGCACCTTTATTCGATAAAACACGTAGCAGCAGCCTAAAAGCACGATTTTTCCACCCAAAAACGATCTAAAACAACCTAATATTATCCCTAGGCTCTTGATACCACTTGTAGGACCTTAGATCTAGCTTTATCACCTAAGATTATGATGTTAGAGAGAGATATATGTGTGAAACTAGAGAGAGAAAGTAGAGAGAAGGTGGAGAGCACTATGTGAAATAAACTTTGATTAACATGAACTCCTACCCTCCTAACAAGCCTAAGAGGGTTTATATAGTTTTTACATTTGCCACCATGGGCTTTCTCTTGAGCTTTCTTTTGGGCCAAGCCATTTAGGCTTTTATATTAACATAATGGACTAGCATTTGCTAACTATTACATGAATATATTTAACTAACTATTTGACTAAAAAATGATCGTCACTTTTAATGCTAACAATCTCCCCCTAAGGGACGATCATTAAGATCTCCCTTTGATTACATAAATGATCAACACTTCTAATGCTAAAATAGATTCACCATAATTTATTGATGAGGTCTAAGTTTGTAATCTTGTGTAGTGACAAAGGCTGCGCTTCGAAAACTTTCTAAAGGAACTCACAGTTTAACATCTGAGATGAGTTTTTTAGGAGCAAACTTTGAGTTAGGAACAGACATTGAGTTGGATTAACACAGACTACAGATTTTTCAGTAACTATAAACAAGGATAATGAAATCATAATACTTCGCAATTCGATTAGAAATATTATCACAATGCAACGGCTAATATGTCATATTTGTATGTCATGTGTATCGAATTCACATTGGGTTCGTAATATAATCGCATTTTATCACATTCATTGTTTTTGCTTTGAAATGATATTTGAGATGAAAAAAGTTAGATTTAGTAACTTATAGGTAGTTGCAAAAGCTATAAATGTAGCTACAGTTAGGCGTCACATACTAAACATACCAAACATATGTACTAAATATATTTAAGTACACAATGATAGGGGTAATCTTGAATATTAAAATTTTTTTAGAGTTTTAGCAATATGTCACAAAGTTGAGTCTTAAAATAAGTGTCAGCTTCAGTGTCATAAATGCAAATTTAACTATAGATATAGGTATACATATTTAAGAATTAACATAAAAGGCAAATAGCAACATAGGAATAAAAATAAGTATTTTATGTGTAGTATAGACGTTGTATATTCACGGCCATGCTTAAGCACGGCCGACAGACGTATGATAATCTATTAATTATGGTCTACATATGTAGGAGAAAAACGATTATACACGTTGGTTAGCCCGTGTTAGGATATCAACTTCACTTTCACCACTTTTTTGCTCGCGTTGTGCCCGTTTGAAAAAATCTTTGAACTTAGTGCAATCACGGTTCAACATTTTCCACTTAGATTGTAGCATATCCTTGTTGCGGTCTTTTGAATTTATTCTATTGAACTCGACTCTTATCCGTTGCCTTAACGTATCCGTAGATTGGGAACTCCCGACCTTCGGATCCTCTGAACATGCCACCCAACACTCGGCAAACAATTTTTCCTCACTTGGCGTCCAACGTTCCCTCACTTTTTCAGCATCTTCTTCCTCGGCTTGTACATGGTCTTTGGATTTTTTTTTTGCCTTACATTTTCCATGACTTTTTGGTTTTGGAGGAGAAATAGGTGTTTCCGGAACTTCATATGTTTCTGTTTGGGATTGTTGTGATTGTTGACTGAATTGAAGATTTTGGAAATTGGAATTTAAGGTGTTTTGTTGGCTATCGTTCCAATATTGGTAAGCTTGATGTTGTGCGTAAGCTTCTTGACTCGACAAACTGAATTCGTTTGGGTTACCCCAAATTGGAGTTGACAAACCCTCGTTTGGATTTGAGGAAGAACCAGTGTATGGGTTATTCCAGCCACCCCCGAGAAGATTCGTAAACGAGTCGTCATTGTTGTTGTTGGTGCCCGACATTTTTTTTGTGCTAATAAATTGTATTGTAGATTATAAAGAGTAGTGAAAGTGTGAAAAAATATTGTGTGGGTGAATGGGTATTTATAGTTGTAATAAAATAAGTTTGAATATATATATATATATATATATATATATATATATATATATATAACTTTCTAGCCGTTTACAACGGATATAAATTATAGGGGTTGAAATGAATTTTTTTTTAAATCCGTTATAAGGGCTGCAAACGTAATTTTTTTTACACGAGATCACATTTAACGCACGTTATGTGATTGACTCGCCGAGTTAACGCACCCCATAACTTTTGGGCCGGTAAGTTAACGCACCGCATTAAGTAGGTGCGTTAAGGTTTAAAGTGGGGTGCTCGGGCAAGTTACCGTGTGCTCTAATACTTCTAGTATAGACGTTCTATACTAGAATGCATGATTGAATGTTTACAAGTTGCATCCTGAAAGTAGTGAGGTACAGCCAAAAAAGGAAGGTGTCAAGTTGCTTACATCTTGGACCATTATCCCTTCAATTACAGGTTATGCTAGTCTTCCCACTTTCATGTTTTTTTCAAGTCTTTTATAATATGATTAAAGTTAGGGTTATGTTATAAATACCCTTGGCTCAAAAGAAAAGTATAAAAATATATTTCTTTTTCTCCCGGTTTACAGTGTAATACAGTTCTTATCAGTTTTTGCTCCGTATTTTTTGTCAGTATAATATTTTTGACTTGTTAAACTTTATATTTTTTATTTTGCACTTTCCGTTTAAAAGTTTTATAATATAAACAAAATTATAAAAATAAAAATAAAATAAAACAAAATAAAAACCGAAAAAATTAAGAGAGGTGTAACTTGTAGAAATGGATGGTCTTAATAACCTACCCCTTAAAGTTATAATGCCATGATTGGTTATTATCAATCAAATTGTCTTGCTCAACGCAAGGATAAAAAGCCAATACTTATTCTTATGAATTTAAGTTAATTTCTAAAAATGAAGTGATTTCAAACAATAATTTGCTTATTTTCTTTCCTCTCGTATTTCTTTTCATCTCATATGTGATTATACTCAATCAAATCGTCTTGGTCAAGCTGTAAAGTAATTTGTGGATGACATATCAGCATCTTGAGTTCGAAACAAAATATAATAATGAATTAATATAAGATAGTTTTAGTTATTGTTTATACTAAAACTTTCAGTACTATTCAAAATTATTCGGTTTACTAGTTACTATTAATATTACTGTAATATATACAGTACATATAAACGATCGTAGACTTATCTTTATCACCAATAATTGCTACAGTATATAAACTTTGACTAGTTACAGTAACGTGACAAGAAATTTGTGGAAGCCATTCATTTCACCAGTTGCATGTCACAAACTGTTACAGTTATATGCAAAAACTAAGGATAAAAAGCCAATACTTGCTCTCACAATTTTAAGTAAATTTCCCAAAAACGAAGTCACCACAAGCAATAATTCACTTATCATCTTCCTCTCTTATTTCCTTTCTCTTTTACGGTCTCATGATAACATGTCTTACCTCCACCACTGTCTCCGCTTCCTATGGCGGTAATGAGACTGATTATCTCGCACTGTTGTCATTCAAGTCAAAGATCACCCATGATCCATACAAAGTTCTAACCTCGTGGAACCATTCCTTTCATTTCTGTGACTGGAGTGGTATTTCATGTGGAAAACGGCACAAACGAGTGACTGTTTTACAACTGGAATCACAAGGCTTAGAAGGCTCATTGTCTCCTCATGTAGGAAACCTCAGCTTCCTCCGTTACTTTGATCTATGGAACAACAACTTTCAAGGAACCATTCCTCATGAACTTGGTCGTCTATCTAGGCTACGTCATCTTTATCTTCATAGAAACAAATTCAGTGGAGTCATTCCAACAAACTTGTCTAGTTGTTCTAACCTCGAAGAGCTTCGGCTAGATCGAAATGAGCTAGCTGGAAGCATACCCAAGGAGATGAGTTTACTCTCGAAACTTACTAGTCTTGTAATTCAAGACAATAAGTTAACAGGTGGAATACCACCTTTCTTGGGGAATATTACATCAATGGAAGCCTTCTCTGCTCGCGGAAACCCGTTGGGAGGGAGCATTCCAGATACCTTGGGTCATTGGAAAAGCTTGAAGGAATTTTACTCTGGTGGCTGTAACTTATATGGAAGCATCCCTCATTCCCTTTTCAACCTCTCACTCCTAGTTAATTTTTCCTTAGCTTATAATCACCTCACTGGTAGTCTTCCATCAGAAATAGGTAATCAGCTCCCAAATCTTGAGTTCCTTCAGTTAATCGATAACAAACTGACCAGAGTTCTTCCACCTTCTATTTCTAATTGTTCTAAATTGGTATTTCTTGAAATGAGTTACAATAATTTTAGTGGGAAGTTGACTATCGACTTTTCAAAACTAAGAGATATTAATAGAATCGTGTTATCTAATAACAACTTCCATGGACCCGGAGAAGCCGATGATATGAGGTTTATCGATTCTCTGAAAAACTGCACCAGATTAGTACATTTGAATCTTTTCAATTGCAACCTTATTGGCCTGCTTCCGAAATCAATAGGTAATCTTTCTGATCAACTCATATTTCTAGGTTTAGGTGAAAATCAATTGTTTGGAAGCCTCCCTTCAAGTATAGGTAGTCTTGTTGGCTTGACCGCTTTACAGTTAGGACCAAATCGATTGAAAGGAAAAATCCCCACTACCATTGGTAAACTTCAAAAGCTACAATATCTTAGTCTAGGTAGCAATCAATTTTCAGGGCCTATCCCTGATGCCATCGGGAACTTATCATTGTTAACTGAACTTTATTTATATTCCAACAAATTAGAAGGTCATATTCCATCAAGCCTTAGGAATTGTAAAGAACTTTATGTGTTAAGCCTTGCTGACAATAGATTCAGTGGTAAAATACCCATGCAACTTCTTCAACTCCCATCACTAACTGTTCGTTTAAATCTTTCATACAACAACCTGTCTGGTTCCATTCCATCAGAGATTAAAAGCCTCAAGATGTTGAGCGGCCTCGATTTATCTTATAACAATTTGTCAGGCACCATTACTAGCCTTGGTGAGTGTATTAGCCTTACAGAGTTATACCTTAGTGGCAACATATTTGAAGGCATAATACCATCTTCATTAAGTTCCTTGGGAGGATTGCAAGTACTCGACATTTCTCAAAATAACTTGTCAGGCAAAATTCCCCAATTTTTAGACAAATGGAAATCCTTAGAATTTTTGAATCTATCCTTTAATGATTTAGAGGGTGAAGTGCCAGTTGTAGGAGTGTTTGCAAATGCAAGTGCATTTTCAGTTTTGGGGAACAATAGGCTTTGTGGTGGTTTGGTTACACTTGAGTTACCCAAATGCAAGGAGACGGGTAGTAAGAAAAAAAGGTTTCCTTTCTTCGTATTAGTCATTGTGATTGCACCGACGTTGCTCATCGTATTATGTTGTCTGTATCTTTTTTGTAAGAAGAAACGCAATAGTCAACCGTCTCAATCTCCAGGGAATGAAAGGTTCTTAAAAGTTTCATACAATCAGCTTCTCAAGGCTACTGATGGGTTCTCTACAGCAAATTTGATTGGCAAGGGTGGGCACAGCTCTGTTTATAAGGGAATCCTCGATTCTATTGATGATAAATCTGTTGCAGTTAAAGTTCTACATCTTCAAAGTCGAGGAGCGCGCAAAAGCTTTATAGCAGAATGTGAAGCATGGCGTAATATTAGACACCGTAATCTGTTGAAGATAATAACTTCATGTTCGAGTACTGATTTCCATGGCAATGATTTTAAAGCGCTAGTTTACGAGTTTATGCCCAATGGAAGTGTACATGAATGGCTTCATTCAAGTGCATATACATTGAAACTAAACCTTCTTCAAAGAATAAATATTCTTAGAGATGTTGCCACTGCACTCGATTATCTTCACAATCGCTGCCAAACAACGATTGTTCACGGTGACTTGAAGCCAAGTAACATTCTACTTGATGATGATATGGTGGCTCATGTTGGAGACTTTGGTTTAGCTCGAGTACTTGATACAGACTTAAACCAAAACAGCTCATCCGGGGTTAAAGGAACAATTGGTTATGCACCTCCAGGTAATATATGATTCTTGTATTCCATGATGCTTATATTTATTTCCAGGTTAAAGTTTGTAAATTAATTAATTGTTATTCAAATGTAGAGTATGGTATAGGGAGCGAGATGACAAGTTGTGGGGACGTCTACAGTTTTGGAATATTATTACTAGAGGTGATGACTGGGAAAAAGCCGACAGACGGCATGTTTAACGATGGTCTTAGCCTTCATAAATTTGCTTACATGGCATTACCAGATCAAGTAATCGATGTTATTGATAATGATGCAATTGTGTTGCAAAGTACGGAAGAGAATGCAAAGAAAGTGGAAGAATGTTTGGCTGCAGCTATCAAGATTGGAGTATCGTGCTCTGTGGATTCCCCATCAGAACGGATGAAAATAGAAATTGTTGTCAATGAGTTGCAGCGTATTCTGGATGTGCTTCAAAATATATAAGTTACTCTCTTCTCCCTATTTGTAGAATCTAATTTTACATGAGTTTGTTAACAACTCATCACTAACTTAGTTTTATTTTTGAACGATTTTAGGTCAAATACCAAGCTTTCTTAGTGAGATTTGAAAGTAACTGCAGCAAGGAGCAGTGCATGTCGTAGTTATATAAATGTTACTTTGTCAAATATGTTTGTAAGTGTGTTTTAGTTTTCTTGTTGCATATGTACCGTAAGAGATGTAAGAGTGCATTTACACTCCTTATGACTTATCGATCATATGTATCAAACATGTTTATGATTAAGTGTTTCGAGGAGAGTTTGATTCAATTTCATAAAAAGTTATATCACTGGATGAAAACTAAGCAAAAGAGTTGGGATAACCAATGGTAGGACATACTATAATCTTCATTTTTTTTTATTGATATTTTTCTTAGTCATTTGTCAAACATGTACTTGGAGATCATGGGTGTTTCGTTACGCGTTCATGTTTAAACTGTTTTTATAAACAAAGTTCAATTAGAACTGACCCTTGACATCTTAGTACAACACCATGGTGTATCTGCATAATGAATTTTGTTGAAAGTTGTAATCAGATTACACTAACTTAGGAAGACAATTTACTTGATATCGAGTTCATAGACCCGCCACCTAAACTTAACATTCTTAACTACATGTATCAACTAAAAATATATTGGGAGCATTAAACAACAAAGGGAGTCTGACTGATATTGGGCTAAAGATGATTGAGTTCCCATTGGACCCACAGCTCGCTAAACTGCTTTTAACATGTGAAGAATTTAGTTGTGTAAACGAAGTTTTGACGATTGTATCTATGCTCTCAGTCCTGTCTGTATTCTTTAGTCCATAAGCCCAGATAGAAAAAACCGATGATGCGTATGGAAAGTTAACAAATACTGTGGAGATCGACTTGTGTACCACTGATCACTTACAAGTGAAAGCTCTACGAAAGACTCAGGAAGTGAGTTCTCAGTTACTCGACATTTTGAAAAAGCTCATGATCCGGCTGACATTATGTGGGTCGAATTGGGGCGTCATCAGAAAAGTGATATGCTCAGTTTACTTCCATAAACTGCAAAACCTAAAGGGATTAGGAATACATAAGTATTAGGAACGGGATGCCGTGCCATTTGCACCAGACCTCAGCTTTATGTTGCAACATCTTGGATGGGTACGGCTGCTCTTTGAAGAAATATTTGTAAGGGTGGGAAAATGAGCGGGTCTAGCAGCTTGTGTAACGGGTCAAAACGAGAACATTTTTGGTATGGATCAGCTTTATGTTTCCCAGTTTTATTAGAATCCCCAACAGATATTAGCGTGCTAAATATGATTACAAAAGTTATGCTTTAGTTTTTTGAATAAAACTATTTAGGAGCTTATAAGCATTTGGTATTCATTTTTGCCATGTAGGACCCATTGAGATAGTTATTATGCCTTTAACTATATTAGTCTGGTATTCGTGTTAGCTTGCCATATGGCGAATATTGGCAAGAAATCATTCATCTGGCTACCAGAAGGACTCCAACAAATAGACTGTAGTAACCAAAGCTACAAGTCTTCTTGAAGAGTTATTTGATCAACATCTTATGTTGCAAGTTGCAACATCTTGGATGGTATTGCTGCTCTTTGAATATATATTTGTAAGGGTGGGAAAATGGGCATGTTTGGCGGCTTGTGTAACGGGTCAAAAAGAGAACATTTTTTGTAAGGATCAGGTTGGCCCGGAATGCTTTTTGCCCAGGTTTATAATAATCCCCCATAGATGTTATCATGCTAAATATGATTACAAAAGTAATGTTTTGGTTTTTGCTATAAGCATGTGTGATATCATAAGTAAGTTGTTTTGGTCACACATTCAAACTTGAAAAATCATCTCCCACACAACTCAACGATTAGACAAAGACCATAATAGGCTCAAAAAACATTCTTCATGTGGCCATCGGACATGATTAGCTGTTTCTACTGTTCTACATTGTAAATTCACACCATAATAGGCTCAAAAAACAACCACACTTGAAACTGCAACTAATAAAAAGGAATTACAAGCACGTCATTGTCAAACCATCATGTTGTATATAGAACATGTACTGGCTTTGATACTCGATCAAGTACTGTGTAGATCTTCACACATCCCAGAACAGCTCATAAACTCGGCTCACGTCTTCCATTTCCACAACCTTCCCTTACCTCTTCTAGCAAGCCAATGCAGCTGATGTGATCAAGTTTATGGCGTATCTCAGAGATGCCTCAATCCTAATTTATGTCAACAAAACCTTTGCATCATCGGATATGTCCACATCTTCCTCTTGACACCTTATATCAAGAATCTTGCGAATATCATCTTCTGATTTGAATCCCGTTGTGGGGGGGGGGGGGGGGGGGGGGGGGTTGTAATTTGTGCCTCGAATAGTTGTGATTCCTTGGTGGCAACAAGTATTGGTGCCATGTCATTTTCTAAGGCACGGCTTATGAATGAAAAACACTCGATATCAAGCATGTGGACTTCATCTATGAACAAAACACCAGGAATGATCTTTGCCTTTCCTTCCTCTTGCCACTTTCAACCTTCGTATCGATCTGTTCCCTCACTTCAGCTTGTATTTCTCCGGTGTCACAAGTGAACAGAGCAAGAAAACCCTGTGTTCTGCATTTCATAACAAAAATAATTAAGTTTTCAGAAAGATCAAGTACCATAGTAACTTTGACATTTCCTAGTTTATGCGTTTTTTTTCTCATCATAATCCAAGTTATTTCATCATGCAAAAATTCACTGACTCCCCCTGCACCATAGACAAAAGAATTTACCGCTGAAAATTGCACAAAAAGACCATCTTTGTTCGATTATCAGAAAGTGTAACTTCAAAAAACAACACTACTTCAGTTATTCATGTTAGTCTAACAACAGTTGTTTCAGCCATGACCATCAAAAGTTTCGCCTAATGCATATTCCGTAAGCCCAAATGAGGCATCTAACTTGAAAGCATCCGAACCGTAAAGGAAATAATTCAAAATTCCTAATTTCAATCAAACATTATTTGAGTGTAAAATGAGCTAATCTATGGGTTTTCAAGTATGTATACCTATGTTAGCTCAGAATATTCTTTAAACATTCTCTCACCTCTAAACCCTTTTTCTCTCAACCCTACATTTCCCACCTTTTCTCCATAACCAAAATCATCATAATCTCTCATTTCTTCTTCAGCTCTTAACTAATTTCAATTCTGTTAACATCAATCGATCGGTCTCATTATTGCGTAAGCAATGACGATCATTGATTTGATTGTCGTTAAGTTTTGAGAAGGATGAACCCGCTGTAAGTAAGGCAGGATTGAATAATGTAAATGAAGTGTTTGATGAAAATACTGTGAATAGTTGTGATGATTTGAATGTGATTGTGACTAATATTGAGGATGTGAATGAGTGTACTAGTGTTGAAGGGCATGCGAATAATAATGGAAATGAGGGAAGCCTAAATGTTAGTCAAAATGTTGTTGAGAATGTTGATAGCAATACTAAAACTAACAAAACTGGAATGAAATTTGTTGATGGGTATTGTGAAGTCATCCAGATTAGATAACAAATTGGTGAATGTTCCTACAAAAGTTTGTGAAGATGGGAATGATGTTGTCATCTTTGATGATGAGATCTTTGAATTAGGAAGTAAAAGTGGAACCTTACAGTTTGTGGGCAATTCATTGGATGTAGCATGGGATTTAATGAGGCAAGGTACCACATTAGGAGAATGTGGAACAAATTTGGACTTAAAGATATCATTGCTGAGAATGGTGTGTTCTATTTTAAATTTCAGGATGAGGAAGGGATAAAAGAGGTTATAAATAATGGACCATGGATGGTGAATAGTAAGCCTATGGTAGTTCAGAAATGGAGTATTGATATGTGTCTTGATAAAAATGAGCCAAAAAAGATACCTGTATGGGTAAAAATGATGAATGTCCCAATGGAGGCTTGGAGTATCAAGGGAATTAGTGCTTTATCTAGTAGCATTGGAAAACCTGTTATAATGGATGAGGTTACAACAAAGATGTGTGTCACTGGAGTTGGCGGAATCGGATTTGCTAGGGTGATGGTTGAAATTGATGATAAAAATGGAATTAAGGATAACATTGAAATCATGTATAAGAGTACGAATGTTGCTGAGGGGACTACGAAAATTGTGAATGTTGAATATGCTTGGATACCATGTATCTGTTCTCATTGCAAAGTTTTTGGTCATACAGATAGTTATTGCAGAATAAAAAACAAGAATGTGATTGATGATGGCAATGTGAAGGCTAATGCTAATGATTTCAAAATGGTGCAGAATAGGAAAAATGGAAGGGAAGGACTGGTAAAATATGGAATGATGGAAGAAATGTCAATGAGAATAACAAATGGAAGAGAGACAATAGAGTTGAGTATTGGAGGAGAAAGGAGGGTGCAGGCAAAGAGAAAGAAGTGAATGGTAGCATGGGGAAGAATAGTGAAGCTAATGCAATGAATACTATAAATAAAGGAAATAATGGTGGTAATATGGTGAAGAAAGACATTAAAAAGGTGCATCAGGAAGGTCTACTAGTGGAGGAAATCGTAATGGGGGAGGAGTGTTAGATTTAAGATTCAATTTGTTGAACTCTTTAGTGAATGAAGAAGAGTTGGTACCAAATACTGATCAAAGGAAGGTTGTGGATGAATTCCTGAGTAAAAATAATGAGGCTAATAGTATGGTAATGAATGAATGGAGTGAGGAAATGAAGAGTAATTATAGGAATAAGAAAGTACTGTTTGATGCAGTAACAGAGAGTGAGAAGAATGAGGACGTTTTAGATGAGAATTTTAGTGGAGAGAATACAGTGTTGGGGAATGAAGTGGAAGGGATAGGTAGGAATATCCTTAATTAGGATTCCTACTGTTTTGTTCCACCTTTGATTCAGTAGTGTATTATAGTTAGATTTAGGTTTTAGTATTTGTGTGTTGTATTGTGTGAATAAAAATAGATAGAGTGTATAGTGAGAAAAAGAATTGAGAGAAGTTGTGAGCCAAAAACAGATAGAGAAATGTGTGATCAAAAAATAGACAGAGTGCTTTTTGTGAGCAAAAGAATTGAGAGATATTGTGAGCCAAAAACAGATAGAGAGTTGTGTGTTAAAAACAGACAGTGATAAAGTGAGTAAAAGAATTGAGAGATTTTGTGAGTCAAAAACGGATAGAGAGTTGTATATTAAAAACAGACAGAGTGTTCAAGTGAGTAAAAGAATTGAGAGATTTTGTGAGCTAAAAACAGATAGAGAGCTGTGTGTTAAAAACAGGCAGAGTGATCAAGTAAGTAAAAGAATTGAAAGATTTTGTGAGCCAAAAACAGATAGAGAGGATTTCTTTATTTTTGTACTATGGATTTAAAGCTTGGTACTTGGAATATCAAGCATGTGGACTTCATCTATGAACAGAACACCAGGAATGATCTGTGCCTTTCCTTCCTCTCCCCCTCTGCAACCTTTGTATCAATCTGTTCCCTCACTTCAGCTCGTATTTCTCCAGTGTCAGCAGTGAAAAGAGCAAGAAAATCCTGTGTTTTGCATTTCATAACAAAAATAATTAAGTTTACAGATACAGTAGCATAGTTACTTAGACATTTCCTAGTTTCTGCGTTTTGTTTGTTTTTTTCTTTTTTTCTTTTTTTTTTTTTCTCATCATAATCAAGGTTATTTCATCATGCAAAAGTTAACCGACAACAGAATATTAAGCAAACTTTTGTGCAGTTCTTGAGACTCATGTAAAGTACAAGAATATTAAGAAAACTTGTGAGAATAACCAATTGCTCTAATATTGTCCTTACAATTTTCATTTATTTTTGCAGGTTCATAGAAATTCTAAATCATTCCTTTTCAAAAAATTTAAATTATGTTTGTGGTTTATAAAACATGTGACGTTAAAGAATGTCACACGAATGTCTTATACTTGTCATTTTGGGTAATTGTATGTATGATGTGGCAAAACCTGTTGGGCAGGTCAAATTGGCACACAATAACACGAAAAACAATAGTATGTTACACAAAATAACCGAAAATAGGACGTTACCCAGAATAACAAAATGTGTCAAGTATAATAGAGTACATTTTTGGGTAATTAGCCCTTTTTTTTTAATTGATTTGGAGGTGATAATTTATGGTCTTTTAAGAGAAAGAAAGTGAAACAGAAATATGGCAGGTATAAGAAGACCAAATCGAAATTCTTTTTAAATAATTTAATTGATTACCCTAATCAAGCCTCCGTGAACGACGCCTCTTTTTGGATCAGTTAAGGTTGTGTACAAATCATTGATGATCTCCTGCCTATGTAGCTGTGCAGATGATACTAGTGACTAGTGCCTCGTACCTGGTCACTTGTGGCCAGTCCACTGAAGCAACCACCTATAAATTAAAACAGAAAACAAGCTTCTAAGAACTTAAACAGTACATGGATTTTATAAAATACGTGACAGTGGCAAATGGGTTAAATTGGGTTAGTATGGTACTAGTCCAAACAGTTAGGCTGGCCAAACAACCTTTTTGTGTAACTTATTTTACCTTCAATAGTTAAACATTTAAAATCATTATGGGGGACATTTTTTAGCTGTCTGAACTGACCTACCCAGTCACCTGTTTGACCCGCTTGGGATAAGATACAGCAATATTAATCAACATATTCAGCCTCGAGAGGATTCCAGCCCTTCTATAGCTGCTATAGCTTCATTTGTTTTTCGGTACTTTATTTCTATTTTTAAAGGTTATTGACCATTTGACTGAAATAAGCTTACTGGTTGATCTGGGTTTATTGACGTAATTTACATACGGAAGCCTACCATTCACAGTCCCAGCCAATACGGTATTCCTTCCTCCTACCTAATACGGTTATTAAAAAAAAAAAAAAAAAAAAAAAAAAAAAAAAAAAAAAAAAAGATGATTTTGTGAAGAAATAAAAAGATTAAATGCATATGTTCTATATACAAAATAATAATTACCTTCGCATTAATCTTCAATTCCACATTCTCAAAATGCTGAATACTCATCTTCATGACATGTTGTGGTTTGCAACCCGTTTGATCCTTGCTGTGGGAAAATAGAAGTCAGACAAAAAAGTCAACACACTATAAGACTTTTAAAAAGGTCAAACTTACACTCATGACCAGGTGCAATCTTAGCTAGTTGTGCTGAACACTAAGAGTAAAGATCAACTAGAGCTATTTCTATGATATGGGGGTGCTACATAACACATTTTAATCAAAAGCTCAGGATTAAAAACCTTCCAAAAAAAAAAAATAAATAAATAAAAAAGCGCTGTTAGAATGATCTATCAATATGGTGATTGTTGGAATAAAGGTTCATAGTGAAAGTATAAGATACATTATACAAGTCTGTCTACAATAATACTAACACAACAGATGAAAGGCAATATTTCAATCATTCTGCAAGTCGCAACCTCCAACTTACCACAAATTTAAGAGACGCTATATAGAGTTGCAATCATTCACAACTGTCCAATTTTTTACTAAATTTAAGAAACACTGATAAAAAGTAGAAAATAGGGTAGAAGCTTACCGAGCCAGCAGTTGTACGATCAAAAGTGATTGCGAAGTATTGTTTAGACATGTAACATGAAGCAGCAGCTTTGTCCAGTTTTTCCCATATCGTCTCTCACTGATTCGTGTCAATTATAGTATTATTATATTCCTAAGAAATACTAGTGAAAGTATTTCTCGGGTCGTTCTCCCAACGAAGGTTCGAATGGAAAATCCGAATTATCGAATTGGGAATCGTGTAGTGTAAGTGAATAGTGAAAAAGTGATAGAGTGAAAATAGCAATCAAGATATTCAATTATTCACAAACAATGATAAAACATGCAAATAATACAAGCTAATTATGCATCAAAGTCAAAAACGCGAAAACGGAAATGCAACCGCAAAATTTAAAACGCGACTATTATCTAAAAATGATCCTACAAACTTGAAAATATTTTCTAAAAATCTTAAACTATAAAAATGAATTTCTAGAAAAAGAAAAATATTTTTTTGACTTTTCTTTTATTTTCTATGAATTAAAATTGATTTTTGAAATTAAAAATGAATTAAAAATGGAGAAAAATAGAAAAATAAGGTGGAAAAATAAAAATTCAAATCTGAAAATTCTAAAATACTATAAAAGAATTTCTAAAAATCTTTTTGTATTTTTCAGACTTTTTTATGACTTTTTATGACTTTTTGGTAATTAAAAACTAATTAAAATTTGAATATAATCAAAAGAAAATAAGAAAAATAGTAAAAAGACTTGGAAAAATCTGGAAAAATTCCAGAAAACCTAAAATAATAAAAGAAACTCAGATAAAAAATTTGGAAAAGAAATAAGCAGCAGAAGTGCTTATTAGCTTAAAATCAGCTTATGGCAAGTGCTTATTTATAAGCACTTGCCAAAGAAACGTGATCAAACTTTCAGCTCAAATGTAAAATGCCAAAATAAACTCAAACCAACTCAGAAGTTATGAAATGACCAAAAGATTTACAATATTCAAGCTATTAAGCAATCTAGTTTAAACGACCAATAAGCAGTAAGGTAAAACTGAATAAGCTAGAACCAGAAAACTATATACAGCACATAAATGAATCACATAAACAGCAGAAATCTCAAATTAGCAAAGGAATAAGCTAGAAGTAATACAAGCAGACCTATAATTCTAAGCAGAAAACTTGTCTAAACCACTAAAAAGCATGACCAATAAGCTAGTCCAAATAAGCTTTAAGCTACAAAATAATGGGTGCAATTTAACCTCTATGCTACTGAGATGCAATGAAACTCAAATGTTCTATTATTACTATCAAATTCTGCTTTAAAATCTCACAAGTTCAGTAGCTGTCCATCTTAAAATACAAGTAACAGTTGACGATATTACCAGCTACACGTATTGACTAAAGCAAAATTCTACTACTTATATCTATTACCACTTGTACTATTAAGCTGTATTTGCTTTGAATCAAACTAACTAAAACTATATTACACCTATATCAGTTAACTTCACTAACTAAATTGCCTATTTCCCAACAGTTAAGAAAATTAGAACTCTATTTTGACTTTCTAATGATATAAGCTACTGATTTTATGATCTAAAATCTCTTTACTACCTCCATGAAACTTGAGTGATCAACAAATTCAGCAATCAACCAACTTATCCACTCTAAACCTAGTTAAGCCAAACACCCCTATCTATCCTACTTCCACTAGAAATCAATGTAAATAAACTATATCTATCATGTAACACCCCCAATTCATGGTTGCAGCGGAATTCAAACTGGGTGTTACTCGACGGCACAATAGTCACAATAATAGAAAACGAACTCCAATTGAGTCGTTTTAAAAGATTTATCATTCAAATTGTATAAATATCAGAGATTACAAAAATGAGGTCCCAATTGGTTCCATGTTTACAATGTATAACAAATGAGTTTTGAATGATAATAAAATTTATAGCCCTCTTGAGTATCCGTGTCCTTCCGTGCCATCCTTGATCGTCATGAACCTGAAATACATGCTTGAGAGGTCAACACAAAGGTTGAGTGATATTCATAGAGTTTGTTAACTCGTTTGAACACAATGTGTTGGTAGTTAAATCGTTTGAACACCATAATCGTAGTGTTTGTAGGTAAATCGTTTGAACACAATAATCGTAGTGTTTGTAGGTAAATCGTTTGAACACAATAATCGTAGTGTTTGTAGGTAAATCGTTTGAACACAATAATCGTAGTGTGAGCTGTAGACTCACACCAATGTTTGGAAAACAAAACAGGTAGGCTACGTTATTATACGCCCATAAAATGTATTATACACTAAGCTTATGAAACCAAAACGTTAACGTGTACCAATATCGATCGGCAGATTTATCCCGGTAGGTACTTTGCCGTCATACCTAATGTCTCAAATATTAATGCATTTGTTTGAACTAATCAAAACAAATGGGATTCGTCAATCCCAATAGGCCTATTCACAATATTCGCGCTCACTTGGAAGTAACCCTCGCAAGTGATTAAATGGTTCATAATAAGGGATTTTGGTTTGGCAAGGATGTTACTTAGTGATAATAAAACATAGTCGAATAGCATACAGTAGAAAGCATTGTGTTCGAGTAGAAAAATAATAGCATGTATTTCCCCCAAGGGTTTGTAAAACATTGAAGTAATGTAAAGTGGGGCTATGAACTCACCTTAAGTAAGATAGCAAGTAATGAATGTAATGGTTGAATCGTGAAGGTTTCTACGAGCAACCTATAATAGAATGTCGCGACTTAGGATCGGAGTAAAGACTATGAAGTAGTGCCTATATATATATCTTGCATTTAGTCCATGATGTGGTATGATGTATATTGTAAGTCTTTGAAAGTAATGATTCATGAAACATGTATGTTTGGTATATCGTTTACTACCGTTCGGGCCGACATAATTCAGAAGTCATGTTAGTAAGCGTTCGAGGAGCCAGGACACTTTAACTCGTAAATCCACAACTCAACTCGACGGCTTACATAATGAACTCCTCACATGAGGCTCCCTACTATTGTAGTAGTTGATGAAATATATAGATATAAGTTTTGATCCGAAAGGTTACATGTCCGATATTTGAATAAACTTAGGAAAGTTTATTTGTACATGAAGATTGTTATTAGGGGTAGCTTCATAAGCCTTAAATGACCATGTTCTCTTGGTAAAATCTCATGGTTTCCTTTTAAGTGAAGTAGATCCAAATTGCTTGTTCAAGTTATCGCCTAACTCATTGTTTCATGTTTACGCCTATGTGAGTTGTTATGGTCATTTCGTCATGGCCTAGCCATGACCTTTGGTCCTTGTTCCAAGGTCATGAGACTCAACCTTGGTTCTAGTCATGTTTGTGGTCTTGATTATAGGTCATAAGACCTCTTGTTCCTTTCAAAATATAACCATAATCTAGTGACTTTCGCCTAAAAATGGGCTGTTTAGAATTTGAAGAATTTTATCACTCGGAAAGCGTTTTTAGGGCTCGAGCTTCTTTATTCCTGAACGAAAACGTCGTTTCGGACAACTTTCGTGTTTTAACTTTTTGATGAATCGGAGCAGAAGTGGGACTTTCAAAACCCAAATTTGATCAGGAAGCTATTTGGCAGTTTTGCCGGAAATCTTGGTAATTTCAAATGGGCGTAACTTTTGACTCGTATACTCGTTTTGGGTGGTTCAAATTGCTATGGTTTCCTTGTTAGGTCCTCTACCACAATATGTAATAATCAAATATCATATTTTTACCATTTTGGTCGTGGTTTTCCAAGAAAGTCACTAGTTTGCTTGTTTTAGTAACTTGTTGTAACAATCAATAACAATAACTTGTTTTGCTCACTTTTATACATCATGGACATAACTACAAGACATAATATAGCAAGAATAACATGTAAATAACATGAACATGATTATTTAACAAGAATCAAGTTAGGGTTTGGCTCACAACTTTTGGCTTTCAAAGATGAAAGGAAGTTAACATGTAAGGATAGGACTTTGATAGACTTGCTTCAACCCACTTCACTTCATGCAATCTTTCTACCCTTGGTATTCTTGAAAGATGGATGATGAAGGTTTAGGTGACTTGAGTGGATTTAAACTCAAGAGAAATCACCAAGTATATAAGGTTATGGAAGTGTTTGATGAATGATAACCTATCTAGGGTTTCTACCTTGAACTAGCACTTGAATCTTGCATGAAACTTGGAAGATAATTTGCTAAGGATGAAATATTGTTGTGTGTGGTGTGTGGGACGTTCAAAGGAAGGGGGGGGGGGGGCTATTTATATGCAAATGAGGAGGTTAGAAATGTTGACTAGTCCAACCTTGGAGGCCAAGGTGAACACTTGTAACCATCTTAAGGCCTTAAGCACAAGATCAAGCCACCTAGTGTGAATCCCCCCTCCTAGAGGCGGTTTGTATGCTTGGAGAGCAAGGGTGTGGACTTTTCTTGGTATTATCCAAGATACTTGGTTAGTTTTGACTCCGGGAAATGCCAATCGTAAATGATTAAGCCTCAAAACGTAAAACCGGGTGTCGTAAAATTATGGAACTTGAAAGTATTGATAAACATGTCAATAAGTTCCATAATAAAATATAAAATGAGTGGTAGGTTCCATTTGGGTGGTAAACCCTGCTAAAAACTGGAAACACGGGTCTAAAACGCGTAATTCGCGTAAAACGCTGAATATTGCGTAAAATTGAGAAAAGTATAATGTTACTTTTCTAATGTTATAAAAATGATTTAAAATGACTTATAATGTCTAGACTGGGCTCAGTCTAGTGTCGGTTGGTATTAAATGTCTTTTAGACATCAAACCGTAAGCCTAAAAATCACGAAATGACTTATAACATCAAGGGATCATTTTTGGTCAATGGAGGAGGGAAAGAATATGTTGACTTTTTCTAATAAGTTGAAAACTCAAATCTTCTTAGAAACTCGTTTTGTGGTCTAACGGTTAATCGCCCAAATGGTTAAGCGTGCTCATGCGAGAGTAGTACAGGCATGGGTGACCTGCTGGGAAGTTTTTGGTCATGTTTTTCTCAGTCACGATTAATTCTCAAATAAATCATGAGTGTGTCAAACATTTTTCCGATGTGGGGTCACCTGACGGGGTTGAATTTCGTTGTGCGTAGAATTTCTGATTGACGTTTTACCCTAAAACGTGTAATTCCTTAATAACTTTCACGAAAATGAGCTTATGAATGTCAAACTTTTAATTTGCCATGGAAATGATTTATCACTCGATAAAATCAAATAAAAATCAACTTTCGGGAAAGTTTCGGGAAAAATGAATAGTAAAAGTGAATAGTGAAATTTTCCGGGAATGGTGATTATCCTGAAAAATGTGAATTGTTACAGTCTCTACCCCTTACGGGGAACTTCGTCCCGAAGTTCTATGTGTGTCATATGTTGGAGTGGTATCGATAAAGATGTGTGGTTACTTATGAGGACCAAAGTCTGGGATTTCCGGTAATGTAATTTGATTTGTCATTTCAGTGTATGGTGTAGGATGAGGCTTCCTTTTATGTAGGAAAGGTATGGTAATAGTCGAATATCAAAGGAAATTGATATAGCAGTCGAATATTAATAGGAATCGATATAGTAGTTGAATATCAAATAGAACTTGATATAGTTAAATATCAAAATGGAAATTGATATAGTTGTCAAGTATCAATAGCAATTGATATAACAGTTGAACAACAATAGCAATTTACATAGGAATCCAATAAATGGAAATTGATATAAGAATCGAATCATGGAATAAGCGTTGAACATGTGGTTGGACCAAGTCCTGTTTGAATTGTACGGCTGCCCATGCATATGGCTACATGGCTTCACAATAAGTTTGGTATGACTGCCCATGCATATGGCTACATGGCCCCGTAATGAGTTTGGTACGACTGCACATGCATATGGTTACATGGCCTCGCAACGAGTTTGTTTGTTATTGCACTATCATTATGAAAACCAAAGTGTAAACCTCGTACTAATGGAAATTGGGATAGTCGTTGCAATCATAGCCTAGTAGGTAATCGGTTGTTGTACCTGGGTTTATGTCATGGTTTGAAGCGATGTCGGTGAAAAGATAGGATTTCTTGTGGTGAATAAAATGTAGGTATCATGCCATACCCGAGCAATGTAATGTAGGTATCAAGCCATACCCGAGCAATGTAATGTAGGTATCAAGCCATACCCGAGCAATGTAATGTAGGTTGACTTCATACTTATGTTATTTCGGATATAATTAAGCCCACTTGTTTATAATTCTTTATTTACATAGAGAGGCATCCCAAACAATGTAACTAAAGGAATATAAACGTATGGTTCGATGATTTATAATTTATTTATTTAAATGAAAAGGCATCCCAATCCATTCAAATAAGGACATTATAAATCATCCTACTCAAGAATTCCCGACACAACATTCATACTTAGCCGGTGAGTTACAAGGTAGTGTATTACGAGATGATACTGGTGTTCCAAAGGTACAAGATGAATATTCAAACTTGTAAAGCTGATGAGGGTACTTGTGGTGTAACTAAGGATGATTTGAGCTTTTACAAGTGCATCAAGATCTGTTAATGAGCTTGTGTTTGTAACGGTTGTGAAGATAATGATGTGATATGTTGATGAACAAAAGTGTGTAGTGTATGCTTAACATTAATACTCTTAGGTATCGATGTTGAGTTTGCTTTAAAAATCTTAAGAGATTTTTAAAAGTTTATGACGGAATGGTATCCTAAACAGGATGGTACTTCTACGGGATGAAGAGAATAATTGATAACTATCCCAAGATAGTAGTTCGGTTTATCTCATAAATGAAAAATTTCAAGAATGAAATTAGGTAACACAAATAAGGTGTTAAGATTTCGCTGAGTGGTAAGACATTATCGTGTCTCTAGATTGTTTTAATGTATTCTGGTGGTTTATCGAGTTCATGTAGGAAATCAACCTAAACATAACCCTAGTACAACTATTCTCAGTATTTGAAAATTCTAAGTCGAATATAGTTAGTCAGACTATATTCCACTGTCCCTAGGTTAAATATAGGTGACTAGTCTATATTTAGCCAAGGTTCGATAAAATTTTCAAATACCTAAACTAGGTATACTTTTGATATGTCCGTTGCTTTCAGGAAACTGTCCACTAAACAAAGGCGATGTCAAACCCTTAAGTTGCAAGTCCCGTCCATACAAGACTTGTAACGTATGTTTTCATATTCCATTGCATAGAAGGTAGTAAGGGTAGATACGTATGGAAAGGAAGTTTTAAGTAGTTCTAAAATAGAACATACTTGGCCAGGATCACGAACTTTTAATAATGAAGGTTTCATCAGAAAACCTTAATGAATGTAGAGAAAGTTCAGCTTTTGTCGACGATGGATTAGTTTGTCCTTTAGAAATCTCATATTTCTTGTTTGGAAATCGTTAGATTGTGATGGATTTTTGATATCATAAGAAATGATATTGATGAGGTCGTGAAATAATTCCAGAGACCATTGCACAAATCACAATGTCTCGGAAGGAGGTTAGACCATTGTGCAATTCACAATGTCTGGGAAGTAGGTTAAACCATTAGGTGACTCAAAACATTTGAGAAATGATTAAGACCATTGTATCATACAATGTCTTGGAAAATGAATGAGACCATTGTATCTCACAATGTCTTGGAAAATGAATGAGACCATTGTATCTCACAATGTCTTGAAAAATGAATGAGACCATTGTATCTCACAATGTCTTGAAAAATGAATGAGACCATTGTATCTCACAATGTCTTGAAAAATGAATGAGACCATTGTAACTAGTTACAATGTCTTGGACATATAATGTTGGAGTAGGAACATGATTGGGAGAGTGTGGCTGTGCCGAAATGCCTTAGAATAGGCATACACAGATATGTTTAGTCCATTGTTTAGATAAATGATTGAAAATAAACCGAGTTTATATATCAATATTCTAATATGTTCATGTAGCATAAAATGCCTAGTGTGTATATATCAATATACTTATATGTGTTCATGTAGCATAAAATGCTTAGTGTGTATATATCAATATACTTATATGTGTTCATGTAGCATAAAATGCTTAGTGTGTATATATCAATATACTAATATGTTTGTGAAGCATAACATGCTTACTAAGTCCATAATCGTCTGGAGGATGGAAGACACGGAGAGCGAAAGGCTATAAAATGTTTTTGTTTGTGATTGTAGTTATAGTTTAGGTCTCACTTAGACCCGTTTCTCTATAACCATGGCTCTGGTACCAATCTGTAACACCCCCAATTCATGGTTGCAGCGGAATTCAAACTGGGTGTTACTCGACGGCACAATAGTCACAATAATAGAAAACGAACTCCAATTGAGTCGTTTTAAAAGATTTATCATTCAAATTGTATAAATATCAGAGATTACAAAAATGAGGTCCCAATTGGTTCCATGTTTACAATGTATAACAAATGAGTTTTGAATGATAATAAAATTTATAGCCCTCTTGAGTATCCGTGTCCTTCCGTGCCATCCTTGATCGTCATGAACCTGAAATACATGCTTGAGAGGTCAACACAAAGGTTGAGTGATATTCATAGAGTTTGTTAACTCGTTTGAACACAATGTGTTGGTAGTTAAATCGTTTGAACACCATAATCGTAGTGTTTGTAGGTAAATCGTTTGAACACAATAATCGTAGTGTTTGTAGGTAAATCGTTTGAACACAATAATCGTAGTGTTTGTAGGTAAATCGTTTGAACACAATAATCGTAGTGTGAGCTGTAGACTCACACCAATGTTTGGAAAACAAAACAGGTAGGCTACGTTATTATACGCCCATAAAATGTATTATACACTAAGCTTATGAAACCAAAACGTTAACGTGTACCAATATCGATCGGCAGATTTATCCCGGTAGGTACTTTGCCGTCATACCTAATGTCTCAAATATTAATGCATTTGTTTGAACTAATCAAAACAAATGGGATTCGTCAATCCCAATAGGCCTATTCACAATATTCGCGCTCACTTGGAAGTAACCCTCGCAAGTGATTAAATGGTTCATAATAAGGGATTTTGGTTTGGCAAGGATGTTACTTAGTGATAATAAAACATAGTCGAATAGCATACAGTAGAAAGCATTGTGTTCGAGTAGAAAAATAATAGCATGTATTTCCCCCAAGGGTTTGTAAAACATTGAAGTAATGTAAAGTGGGGCTATGAACTCACCTTAAGTAAGATAGCAAGTAATGAATGTAATGGTTGAATCGTGAAGGTTTCTACGAGCAACCTATAATAGAATGTCGCGACTTAGGATCGGAGTAAAGACTATGAAGTAGTGCCTATATATATATCTTGCATTTAGTCCATGATGTGGTATGATGTATATTGTAAGTCTTTGAAAGTAATGATTCATGAAACATGTATGTTTGGTATATCGTTTACTACCGTTCGGGCCGACATAATTCAGAAGTCATGTTAGTAAGCGTTCGAGGAGCCAGGACACTTTAACTCGTAAATCCACAACTCAACTCGACGGCTTACATAATGAACTCCTCACATGAGGCTCCCTACTATTGTAGTAGTTGATGAAATATATAGATATAAGTTTTGATCCGAAAGGTTACATGTCCGATATTTGAATAAACTTAGGAAAGTTTATTTGTACATGAAGATTGTTATTAGGGGTAGCTTCATAAGCCTTAAATGACCATGTTCTCTTGGTAAAATCTCATGGTTTCCTTTTAAGTGAAGTAGATCCAAATTGCTTGTTCAAGTTATCGCCTAACTCATTGTTTCATGTTTACGCCTATGTGAGTTGTTATGGTCATTTCGTCATGGCCTAGCCATGACCTTTGGTCCTTGTTCCAAGGTCATGAGACTCAACCTTGGTTCTAGTCATGTTTGTGGTCTTGATTATAGGTCATAAGACCTCTTGTTCCTTTCAAAATATAACCATAATCTAGTGACTTTCGCCTAAAAATGGGCTGTTTAGAATTTGAAGAATTTTATCACTCGGAAAGCGTTTTTAGGGCTCGAGCTTCTTTGTTCCTGAACGAAAACGTCGTTTCGGACAACTTTCGTGTTTTAACTTTTTGATGAATCGGACCAGAAGTGGGACTTTCAAAACCCAAATTTGATCAGGAAGCTATTTGGCAGTTTTGCCGGAAATCTTGGTAATTTCAAATGGGCGTAACTTTTGACTCGTATACTCGTTTTGGGTGGTTCAAATTGCTATGGTTTCCTTGTTAGGTCCTCTACCACAATATGTAATAATCAAATATCATATTTTTACCATTTTGGTCGTGGTTTTCCAAGAAAGTCACTAGTTTGCTTGTTTTAGTAACTTGTTGTAACAATCAATAACAATAACTTGTTTTGCTCACTTTTATACATCATGGACATAACTACAAGACATAATATAGCAAGAATAACATGTAAATAACATGAACATGATTATTTAACAAGAATCAAGTTAGGGTTTGGCTCACAACTTTTGGCTTTCAAAGATGAAAGGAAGTTAACATGTAAGGATAGGACTTTGATAGACTTGCTTCAACCCACTTCACTTCATGCAATCTTTCTACCCTTGGTATTCTTGAAAGATGGATGATGAAGGTTTAGGTGACTTGAGTGGATTTAAACTCAAGAGAAATCACCAAGTATATAAGGTTATGGAAGTGTTTGATGAATGATAACCTATCTAGGGTTTCTACCTTGAACTAGCACTTGAATCTTGCATGAAACTTGGAAGATAATTTGCTAAGGATGAAATATTGTTGTGTGTGGTGTGTGGGACGTTCAAAGGAAGGGGGGGGGGGGGGGCTATTTATATGCAAATGAGGAGGTTAGAAATGTTGACTAGTCCAACCTTGGAGGCCAAGGTGAACACTTGTAACCATCTTAAGGCCTTAAGCACAAGATCAAGCCACCTAGTGTGAATCCCCCCTCCTAGAGGCGGTTTGTATGCTTGGAGAGCAAGGGTGTGGACTTTTCTTGGTATTATCCAAGATACTTGGTTAGTTTTGACTCCGGGAAATGCCAATCGTAAATGATTAAGCCTCAAAACGTAAAACCGGGTGTCGTAAAATTATGGAACTTGAAAGTATTGATAAACATGTCAATAAGTTCCATAATAAAATATAAAATGAGTGGTAGGTTCCATTTGGGTGGTAAACCCTGCTAAAAACTGGAAACACGGGTCTAAAACGCGTAATTCGCGTAAAACGCTGAATATTGCGTAAAATTGAGAAAAGTATAATGTTACTTTTCTAATGTTATAAAAATGATTTAAAATGACTTATAATGTCTAGACTGGGCTCAGTCTAGTGTCGGTTGGTATTAAATGTCTTTTAGACATCAAACCGTAAGCCTAAAAATCACGAAATGACTTATAACATCAAGGGATCATTTTTGGTCAATGGAGGAGGGAAAGAATATGTTGACTTTTTCTAATAAGTTGAAAACTCAAATCTTCTTAGAAACTCGTTTTGTGGTCTAACGGTTAATCGCCCAAATGGTTAAGCGTGCTCATGCGAGAGTAGTACAGGCATGGGTGACCTGCTGGGAAGTTTTTGGTCATGTTTTTCTCAGTCACGATTAATTCTCAAATAAATCATGAGTGTGTCAAACATTTTTCCGATGTGGGGTCACCTGACGGGGTTGAATTTCGTTGTGCGTAGAATTTCTGATTGACGTTTTACCCTAAAACGTGTAATTCCTTAATAACTTTCACGAAAATGAGCTTATGAATGTCAAACTTTTAATTTGCCATGGAAATGATTTATCACTCGATAAAATCAAATAAAAATCAACTTTCGGGAAAGTTTCGGGGAAAATGAATAGTAAAAGTGAATAGTGAAATTTTCCGGGAATGGTGATTATCCTGAAAAATGTGAATTGTTACATATCAATCCAAACAGCAATTAAGTGCGAAATTAATAACAGAAGCTACTCAACCAATTTAAAACTACCAAATCTAACAAGTACTCAAGAGATGACAGATGATCAAAAATCAAAGTTCTACACAGAAATCAACAGTCAAATGAATGATCAAACAATCTCAGATCAGAGACTAATCCACTTACTCAGCTACAATATAAGCAACTAAACAGTGATAATAATCAATGAAACAATGATTCAATACCAAATTATAACAACCTCAGATCCACAATACTCAATTTGACAGCTAAACTCAGACTCACAATGTAACAAATGATCAGTTACACTAAGCCTACACAGTTCTATAAGCTAAATCTACACACAACTAAACTACTCAAATTCAATCAACTACTAAGATCAATTAACAAGCTACAAGTATCTATAATCAATCAATCAAAATACTCAAACAAGCTACTACTATAATATGAAATAGTATAACTAATATAGCTATGAATCTACTTCTATTCTACAATATAGGAATCAAAAGCAGAGATTACCACAACCTCTCCCTCAGCTAGAAAAGAGGGAGTTCACAGTAGCCTATCTCTTAGATAGGCTGATTTCAATGCTTTCTGTATCAGTCTATCCACCACCTCAGCTACACAGGTTCTGAAATACCTTCTTAATGGAACAGTACAAATAACCTCAAGCTATAGAAGCTTGTGAATACTATATATAAGCTGAATTCAGCTTATTGAGTTCTGAATTACTTATTTAAAACATTTTTTTTTATATTTTTTAATTTTCTGTATTTTTATATATTTTTTTTATTTTGAAAGTGAATCAAACTGATTTTGAAAGCTACACTAGTTAAGCTATTGAGATGTTAAGATAAAACAGAATAAGAAACATATAAAGTCTAATAAGCAGTAGTAGATGATTAAAACAACTAAATGATATTGAAGGAAACTTAAAATTTTATTAAAATTTCAAAGTAAACAATACAAAGTCTAAGCTAAATACAATCTGAAGAAATTTTGAAAGAACTTCGTTAAGCTAAAAATTACACACAAACTAAGCTACTAATGCCTCTATATATAGGGAGAGATGAGGGTTGGGGTCACGGATTGCCAGGCTGGCAATCCGTGTGAGCCTGTGTTAGTTTGGATCACCTTCTAGCCGCTTGATCATAATCCCACTCCATCCCATCAATAATAGAATGCCACGTCTCCATCCGTGTGCTTCTTAGCCTCTGACACACTCTGACATCATAATAGCTTCTAGAAACTCCATTGATTGTACTATTCTACCCTTAATAGTGGTAATTTTGAGGGTTGAGTGAGGCTAGGGTTCTTAGTGCCTGGGTAAAAAGGATTTGGGGGAAAAATGGGGCGCGGGGTAGTTTTTTTATATTATTTTGACCGGATGGAAAAGGGCTCGGGTCAGTAGTGGGTGGATTTGGGCTTTGTATTTATTAGTGGACTTGGACTCTCATAAAATATGGATTGGACCAGGCTTTGTAATTTCAGATTTGGTAATGAAAATTACAAGGACCAATTGTGTTAACTTTCAAACTCCAAGGGCTGAACTTGACTTTCTTCAAAAATATAATCCAAGGACAATTCTTGCCAAGTCTGAGTAAATGAAGGACTATTGTTGATTTGTAGATCCCGGCTTTGACTTTTTGACCAACTTCTACTCTCGTGCCCGTTTTTCCGTTATTCGCGTGATTTTTCGTCATTTATTGATAAATCCGTTCCTGCACATTCACAACATAAAAACAAGTGTTTTCTTGGCATTTGTTAGCTCAAATAATCGTTTTGGGTTGGTATTTGGTCATGAAAAGGTGTGTAAATTAATACACACCACTCACGCTCTCCCAAAACACAAGGTTGCCATAACAAGATTGTTGGAGCTGCCAAAACATGCTTCCGGAACATGCATAATAACGAAACAAGCCTATAAGTGCCTATACATAAGCTAACAAACCAAAAACAATAGCTACAAACAACAAATCAAATGGTTATAAAACTTCAAAATGAGTTTAGTCTTCAAGCTAGGATGGGTCCAGTCCACGAAAAATCAATATAGATCTTCCCATTTAACCTGTCCAAACTATAATACACTACTAAATGCCAAGACCAAAAACCACACCAAGACAGTAACCAAAATTACTAGTACCCAAGACCACAAGCAGATTTCTATCCCACAAAAACAAATAGTAGAACATATCCAATTCCATATAACCTTATTCATTTGACAGAATTAAGGTAAAATATTGTTCATATGTTCTGGCGAACACGGTCATGCCGTCACCATCACACCATAAGTACCTTTTTATAATTTTTCTCATTAACCTTTTAAAAAATATATAATAAACTTAAGCACACTAAGCAAAGTACTGTCGTTTATACTTTCTTACAAAATATGAAAATTTCCATAGTTTTCTTTTAAATATATTAATTCTTCTTCATAAAATGTTTAGAGTTTTGAGTGTTATTTGATGATGTTGTATGATCTATTTCACTTACAATTACGTAAACGAACATTAGAAGTACGCAACGAAGTGTGGCTACGAACAACACTCTTAGTTACTTGTCTACGATATATGCAATATAAATGTAGTCTTCCGTATCTCAAGTCTTCTTAAAAGTCTCATGTGATTATACAGGGAAAATAGATATTATAAGTCATATTTTCTTGGTCCTCTTAAATGTCTTCCCTATCCCAAGTCTTATTAAAAGTCTTCAGTGATTATACAAAATTTTGTCTTGATAAGGAATTTGTTGATGGCCGACATCTCTTAACAGATGTTAAACATTAAAGTTAAGGAATTTTCATTATTATAATGATTGTGTACATATATTTTTCGCCAATTATTGCTATAAAAACATTGACTAGCTAGTATATATATATTCTCAGTTAAATGTCATAGTCAAGATGACAAAGAATTTCTGGAAGCCATTCATTTCACTAGTAGCAACTTATTAAAAACGTTAACATGCAAAACTAAGGATAAAAAGCCAATACTTATTCTTATGATTTTATGTAAATTTCCAAAAATGAAATCACCACAAGCATATTAAGTTACTTATCTACAAAAGAAGTTATTAGATTTAACCAGCTTACCTTCAAGCTTTTATAGACACTTAGCTACAAAAGAATTATAAGCCCATTAGCTCATTAACCTATCAGATTTTGTTTTTAACATCCTTCACATGACCCTTTAAGTTTACTTAACCACTAAATTATTCCCTAAACTTATAATTCTTTACATTTGACATCTTATTATGTCTAGCAATATAACAAATTTTCATCTTCACCTCGTAAACTCTATATTTCATTACATCATTTTCTTTATTAGCGTTACATTTTTTTTTTCAAAAAATAAATATATCATTATTATACCTATATTTTTTAACTTCAAAATAAATGTTTTCATACCCGCTGCAACACGCGGGCCAATAAACTCAATATTTGTATATGATTATATTATGTGTTTAACTTATTTTTTATACCTATGCACTAGAAAAATTGTATACGAATCTGTTGCGATTAATTTTGATCGTCTCCTCCTTTCGTGAATACATAACATAAAACACAACAAGAACAAGAACACCCAATCCATCATAAACATGATAACAAAACCCAGCTGCTTCATGTTCTTGATTGAAAACCCACCTTCCAATTTAACAAAAAATCATTTCTTCTAATCAAACATATGCATGGCGGACAAAAAAACAAAACAACTTTATGTTAGTCTTTGGTAAGTTTCTTCCATTGTTCTATTGTTTAACGTTATCTAATTGACCATTATTCCTTAAAATAAAGTCTAGTCTTCCCTCTCCCAAGTTTTCTTCATCAAAGAAAAGCAATACATTGAGTTAATAAATTGAGCTATCTTGTAAAATTTTTCATTGAGACATTTTATCAAACAGTTTATATGCATATTACAACTGACTTGTTTGAACCATTCAACATATCTACACGAAGTCGAATGAAGTCAACCCCTGAAACACAATACAATACCCATACTGAAACACAGTTAATTCATACATTGAAAGAGCTGGTTTTATTTTCACTAATACTTCCAACAATAATTGCTAGTATAGAAGTTCTGTACCAAAATGCATGATTGCATATATGAATCAGATACAATAATTGCTAGAGACAAAAGTAAATATGTAATATACAAGATCCCCTGTACCAAATTGCATGATTGAATGTTTACAAGTTGCTTACATATTGCGGAAACTGTATAAGGAAATTGCGGACGCCATTCATTTCATCACAAGCAATAATTCATTTATCATCTTCCTCTCTTATTTCTTTTCTAATTTACTGTCTCTCAATAACATGTCTTACTTCCGCCAACGTCTCTGCTTCCCATGGCGGTAATGAGACTGATTATCACGCGTTGTTGTCATTTAAGTCAAAGATCACCCATGATCCATACAATGTTCTAACCTCGTGGAACCATTCCTTTCATTTCTGTGACTGGAGTGGTATTTCATGTGGAAAGCGGCACAAACGAGTGACTGTTTTACGGCTGGATTCACAAGGCTTAGAAGGCTCGTTGTCTCCCCATGTAGGAAACCTCAGCTTCCTCCGTAAGCTTGGTCTCTGGAACAACAGCTTTCAAGGAACCATTCCTCATGAACTTGGTCGTCTATCTAGGCTACGTGTTCTTACTCTTTTTGAAAACAATTTCAGTGGAGTCATTCCAACAAACTTGTCTCGTTGTTCTAACCTCGAAGTGTTTTCGCTCTTTGAAAATAAGCTAGTTGGAAGCATACCCAAGGAGATGAGTTTACTCTCAAAACTTGTTGAACTTTGGATTGAAAACAATAAGTTAACAGGTGGAATCCCACCTTTCTTGGGCAATATTACATCAATAGAAGTGTTCTCTGCTGCTGGGAACCCATTTGGTGGTAGAATTCCAGATACCTTGGGTCATTGGAAAAGCTTGACGGCTTTTGGATGTGCTTCGTGCAACTTATATGGAAATATCCCTTATTCCATTTTCAACCTCTCACTCCTGGTTAACTTATCCTTATCAGAAAATTACCTCACTGGCAGTCTTCCTTCGGAAATAGGTAATCAGCTCCCAAATCTTGAGTTCCTTCAGTTATGGGGTAACGAACTGACCGGTGTTCTTCCACCTTCTATTTCAAATTGTTCTAAATTAGGATACTTTGAAGTGGGTCGCAACAATTTTAGTGGGAAGTTGAAAATCGATTTTTCACAATTAAGAGATATTTATATAATTAGATTAGGTGAGAGCAACTTCCATGGACCCGGAGAAGCTGATGACATGAGGTTTATTGATTCTTTGAAAAACTGCACCAGGTTAGTAGAGTTGAATCTTTATGATTGCAACTTAGTAGGAGTGCTTCCGATATCAATAGGTAATCTCTCTAATCAACTCAGCTCTCTATATTTAGGACACAATCAGATATTTGGAAGCCTCCCTTCAAGTATGTGTAGTCTAGTTGGTTTGACCACTTTAGGTTTAGGAGATAATCGATTCAAAGGAAAAATCCCCACTACCATTGGTAAACTTCAAAAGCTACAAGTTCTTGGTCTACATAGCAATCAATTTTTAGGGCCTATCCCTGATGCCATCGGGAACTTATCATTGTTGAATTTACTTTATTTACAATCCAACAAATTAGAAGGTCATATTCCATCAAGCCTTGGGAATTGTAAAGAACTTATTGGGTTAGACCTTTCAGACAATAGACTAAGTGGTAAAATACCCAAGCAACTTCTTCAACTCCCATCACTAACTAACTTTTTAGATCTTTCATACAACAGCCTGTCTTCCATTCCCTCAGAGATTAAAGACCTCAAGATGTTGAGCAATCTCGATTTATCTCATAATAATTTCTCAGGTACCATTACTAGTAGCCTTGGTGAGTGCATTAGCCTTACAACGTTAAACCTAAGAGGCAACAGATTTCAAGGCGTGATACCATCTTCATTCAGTTCCTTGGGAGGATTGGGGGTACTCGACATTTCTGAAAATAATTTATCAGGTAGAATTCCACAATTTTTAGGCAAATGGAAATCATTAGAGTATTTGAACCTATCCTTTAATGATTTTGAGGGTGAAGTACCGGTTGTAGGAGTGTTTGCAAATGCAACTGCATTTTCGGTTTTGGGGAACAATAGGCTTTGTGGTGGTTTGGTTACACTTGAGTTACCCAAATGCAAGGAGACGGGTAGTAAGAAAAAAAGGTTTTCTTTCTTCATATTTGTCATTGTGATTGCACCTACGTTGCTCATTGTATTATGTTGTGTGTATCTTTTGTGTAAGAAGAAACGGAATAGTCAACCGTCTCAGTCATCAGGGAGTGAACGGTTCATGAAAGTTTCGTACGGTCAACTTCTCAAGGCTACTGATGGCTTCTCTGCAGCAAACTTGATTGGCGAGGGTGGGCATAGCTCTGTTTATAAGGGAATCCTCGATTCTAATGATGATAAATCTATTGCAATCAAAGTTCTACATCTTCAAAATCGAGGAGCTCAGAAAAGTTTTGTAGCAGAATGTGAAGCTTGGCGAAATATTCGACACCGTAATCTGTTGAAGATAATAACTTCATGTTCGAGTACTGATTTCCATGGAAATGATTTTAAAGCGCTAGTTTACGAGTTTATGCCCAATGGAAGTGTACATGATTGGCTTCATTCAAGTGCATATACATCGAAACTGAATCTTCTTCAAAGAATAAATATTCTTAGAGATGTTGCCACTGCACTCGATTATCTTCACAATCGTGGCCAAACAACGATTGTTCACGGTGACTTGAAGCCAAGTAACATTCTACTTGATGATGATATGGTGGCTCATGTTGGAGACTTTGGTTTAGCTCGACTACTTGGTACAGACTTAAAACCAAACAGCTCAACCGGGGTTAAAGGAACAATTGGTTATGCACCTCCAGGTAATTCCACTTTTATTCCATGATGCTTATATTTATTTCCCGGTTAAAGTTTGTAAATTAATTAATTGTTATTCATATGTAGAGTATGGTCTCGGGAGCGAGATGACAAGTTGTGGGGACGTCTACAGTTTTGGAATATTATTACTAGAGGTGATGACCGGGAAAAAGCCGACAGACGACATGTTTAACGATGGTCTTAGCCTTCATAAATTTGCTTACATGGCATTACCAGATCAAGTAATTGATGCCATTGATAATGATGCAATTGATAAACGGAGACTTTAGCTTTTACCTCAGTCTATGCTGTACACTTACAGTAGCTATTATGTTATCAAACGCTTTGAAAATACGAACTATTGCTAATAACTGTTTATAATTGGTACTACAACTACCGCTAGTTTTGCAAACAATAACCTCGTTTATTAGCAGTTTTGAAAAAGTAGGCTTGAGACATGCTTCTTGGATAACACGTAACATGTTTTGAAATGCAGCCCAAACACCTCTTTATAATCTATATGGATGTTATTGATCCTTTATGTGTATCGATTGATTGACAATAGGCGAACTTAAGGGGTTATTCTGGAAACTGAATGTAGTGTAGGGGTTCAAGTGTAAGTTGTGTAATTAAGCTGTTAAGTTAGTTAGAGCATAGTGCTTAGGCAGTAGAAAGGAAAGGATGTTAATGAGGCATTTACTTTCAAGCTGAATTACATAACACAAGATGTGTTAGTATGAAAGGAGAGTTATCATGTATGTTTATTGAAACCACACAGTGATTACTATAATCCTGTCTATATCTTACAAGAATGAAACATATAGTTGCATTGAGCGCATAATTATCATCTCGTCATAGAATAGAAAAGAGAAACAGGATGACGCATGGTACGTAGCGTTTGGGAATTCTGAAAGTTTTTGTCATCAAGTTTTTGACCCAAACTGACCCGTTTTAAGCTATTTCTAATTTTTTTTATATCTTTTTTACATAGCCCAAACCGACATGTAGGATCTGAATTTTAAGCTATGAAAGACCAGAACCGACATGTTGAACCTGTTTTATAAGCTATGTTTATATCTTTCTAACATAACCTGAACTAAACCATTTTAAACGGGTCGATGTAGCTAGTAAAACAGCTCCAATGGGCTTGTTGCTGCTCTGTAAAATAAAGAAAAGACAATAAATTTTTTCGGTACTCTCCATTAATAAGTAGTCAGTATGTTAATTATGAGTGTAAAAGTTCAATATATCTGATATCATTAAAATTATTTGATTTGGGAGGTTCTATGTACTGGGCATGGTTTTTTTCTCCAAGTTACTTTTTATTTACCATTCAAAAGTAAAATGGGTCGAAATAGCCATCTGTACTAGTGTTGGTTAGTTGCTGTTGTACTAGTGTTGGTTAGTTGCTGTACTGACTGCTTTTGAACCTGTTAACACTAACAGATGACTGTGTTTACGAAACAAGCATAACCCATAATGCTTTTAAAGGATGACTCGTCCGATATGGCTAAGATTTCAAGAAAGGTTCCAACCTTGTTCGTGAAGTTCAGGACACCACCGAGAATCACCAGTTAGTTACTTTTTTTACAAATCTAACATTAATGCAGACTAATAATTACTAATTCAGAAAATACAAATTCAGAAAATTAAATCAGATCATTTATTATGCCAATGAACATACAAAATCAGAAAATTAAATTGGTCCAACACACGTACATTCACATTAGAGACTTGAAACTTTAGAGTTGAGAGTGTTGTCAAAGTTACAATGTCAATAAGCTTTATGGATAGTAAAACACTGGAGTTTCAATGTTGCTACTTAATGGAAATTCAATAAGCTTTATGAGATAACTTCAGCCATGAATGAATTTGTTGCTCTTCTTTTCCGAAATGAACATAGTATTGATTCAAATGATTTAAATGAGTTGATACATTGAGCTTGCCTACTGTATGACTACTCTTGCAAACAACACATCTAAAAAGACACAAGCCAACCTTATTAACTACTTGAGCATAAATGAAAATAAAACATACACCATAGACGTCACTGTAAGTATCGTTATCATCACTGCCTTTGAATAACTCGAGAAAAACAGATGGGGTTTGATGAAGTTGATGTCGTCTCCAATCTGCCTTTAGAATTGAGAATCAGGCGATTTGACGAATACATAATAAATCTTGACTTTACCCATCCAAGTACAAGCTCCAAATAACACTAATAAATAGCAATACACCACATTGACCACCTGCACAAACTAAAACAAACACACTTTATCATTCTTTCAAGCTTCAAACATATGAATGGCAGTAAATGTTAAGAAACTAACTGTCAAATACAGAGGTCGCAATTTCAAGCATTTCACTTATAAATGGATCAATTTACGTAACGTTATATTTAATGGGTTCACAACAGGATGAAAACATTCATTAATCATTATTTTTAAACAAGTTTAAGAAAAGGACAGACCACGTTTGCAGGTCAACCTGATCCGGTCCAGACTAAAATTACCTGTTTGACTTGTTAAGGGGCCAAATCTACGGTGTGACTGATAAAGCATTAGCTAACGCTTTTCTGCAATACAAAGAAATGGGAATACCAGTGGGTTATGACTGAAGTGTCATATATATGGTTCACAATGTTAACGAGTATGTCAAAAACAACCATTTCCAGTAGCAAAATTGGGGATCTTGCAACAAAAGTCAAGCATATCAATAATGTTTTAAACATATAATTTTCTTGTGGAGCTGAAGTAATAACTTACGGAATGGGTTGAGTGCTGTCACCAATGCCAAGGCTTATCGTTTGTTCATCAGGGTAATTTAGCTTGTGTGCAGCTATTCTTCTACGAATCTGTAATTCCACCAACACATTTCATGTATCTAAGTCTCATGTCCAAATGAAAAATAACAAGTTTTATATCCATGTCTTTATTTATAAGAAACGTGTGACAGTGATACCGATGTAAACCTGAATCTATAGTGACAAAATCGAGCCGCAATTTTACAAGTACCCTTGTATTCAGTGTATATATAGGCTTTCATGTTCTCTTTGGTCCACCTTATCTCCAAGCCGGCATGCCCTCATGTTCTGTGATATCAATGAAAATGGCATGCAAGTGTTCAGAGATGAAATGCTAGTACAAATACATAATTTGAACTTAAACGTTTATTTCATATAGCTAACAAATCTAATCTTAAAAGAAATGCAAACATGAACCCAAATACAAAAGCTTTACCAATAACAAATCTAATCTTGAGGTCATATGAACAAGGCTGGCAAGGATTCTATGTGAATCGAGCTTTAAACCAACAATAACGGCGGCGTAATTGAACCATCAACAGTTGGAATTTTATGATTAAACTGGATAAAGTCTTTAGATATGTGGTTCTTATCTTGATGCAGAACAAGGCAACGCACATTATATTAGCTTCAATCATGCCATAAAGATACGTATATGGCTTACCCAGCCTGTAAGTCCTTTATACAACCTTACCCAAACACCCCCTAAATCCCATATTCCCATGACAGGTATCCCTCTCACAAACGCACACTGCTTTACACATGATAATTAGGGAAAAAAGAAATACATTCCAATGTATAACGCACTTTGACATAAGCTTACCCAAACACCTTCAATAAGCTTTTTATCTTTTTTTATACCCAATAACTTATTAACCTCTTAAAATAAGCCTACACAGAGTAGTAGAACTTGGATCACAAAGTGATCCACGATTACTAGCTACAAGGCCAGTGACCAGGGCGAGTTGAGCAGAATCGGCCAAAAGATTCAATTTGGTGACAAGTTGGTCAGCTCGGTGCTAACTCGTAAAAAAACTCGGGTTGATGTATTTTAACAAGTGTGTTAAAGTTTCTAAACATATACTTCTAGAGTCCATGAACAATTATATAGTCCAATAAATATGTCATACTCTTACACATAGCTTCGAAACTTATATATAAAAATTCCTATCTAAAGTATTTGCCTTCAATCATGGCCACAATATACTAGGGGGACGTTTAGGTAAGGTAAGAGTTAATAAATCTTATGCATTCTCGAAATACCCCAAACTAACGGAATCAGCTTATTAGCTTAATCCTACCCTCAAAAACACATAAGCCCTTTAAAAAAAGCAAAAACTAAATAAGCTTTTTAGCTTTATTAAAGCACAATAAACTATTAAGGTATTTAAATAAGCTCACCGAAACACCCCCTAAATCCCAATGATTCCCATGGCAGCTCTAAGATCACACACAAGCAAAACACGCATTTAATCATCTTCAACTCCACCAATCTCTCATTTCTTCAAATTTGGGTTTTTTATTTTTATAAAATTTGGGAATTTATTAGAGGGTTATTGTTTGGTGGTGGTGGCTGCCGGAGATGCTTGTAGTTGTTATAAATTGTTTCAGAGAATTTATTAGAGGAAGAGGTTGGAAGGGCTGATCATTGGGTCAATGGGGTGTCAAAATACACGAACTAGACTATTCGGGTCGGGTTATTGGGTCAAAAATTGAATTTGGGTTATTCAGGTCAACCCAAGTAACCTGAATATTAAATAGGGTCAGGTATCGGGTTGAAATTGTTTAGTTAACTCAGGTTCTGGTCGATCCATTTGACTCGAATAAAGATTTTTTTAAATATATTATTTTATAGATTATCTATGTAAATTAGAACAAATATGCAAATTTATGACTATTTTACTTGTTTTTGGGTTGACCCGAACCCGAGTTGACCCAATCTGAATTGACTTGAGCCCAACTAACCCAAGATCAAATAAGGTTAGGTTTAGGTATATTATTTTTAGCCTTGACCCGACTTTGACCGGAACCCGACCAACCCGACCCGGCTGACACCCCTAACTGGGTGTGTATTTAATTTAGGTAGCTTTTATTAATTTTATATAAGTTGAATGGTTAAAAGTGTAAAAATTGTAATAAGATAAAGGGTTACTGTTTGGTAGGTAGTGGCTGCGGGAGATGCTGGTGGTTGTTCGTAGTTGTTTTAGAAAGTGATAATGAGGAAAGAGGTTGAAGGGCTCTTTTATTTTTGTTAGTACAGTATAATACACATCAAGAGACGACATACCCTCTTAATTAATGGTCAACATAGTCAAACTAACGGTACCTGCTAAATTTGGACCAAACCTAGAATAAATGTTTCACGTTTTGACCGACTCCAAAAAGTATCACTGTTGCTCCATATCATTGACAAAATTGCTCGCCGCTGGTCCAATTTCCTAACGACGTTAGTATTGGATCGTTATCTTCAGTCACATGCTTGACATACGAGGGTAGCACTATTACAAAATAGTAACATACTCACACTTATTAAGAATGTTTACACACTTTAAAGTGAGAAGAATAAAAAAGTTCACACTAGTATGCGGGTGAACTAATTAGGTATAGAAAATATTTACACACTTTCAAGAGTGAGAGTTTTAAAACAATTCTTCACACTTTTAGGTGTAAAAAGTGTGATGATTTTGACTTTGAAATAATTTTCTCACTTTTAAATAAGATGATTTTGATTTTGAAATAATTCTTCACACTTTGAAGTGTGGGATTGAAGGATCTGCTCAAGGAACTAAAAATAAAGAGCACCGAGGACAAAGCTTAGAGGTCACTTTAGCTTGTTGTACCGAAGTGAAATGAAAGGTAAGGTCTAGAACAAACAATATATTACTTTTCTTTTTCCTACTTCAAATCAAATTTAAATCCTAATCCAAATTCAAATCAAAATCAGAATCCAAATCTTAAACCCATATTCAAACCAAACGGACCCTAGTTTATTGCAAAAATTAACATAGCTACTCAAAAGGTTAATCAACAATACTTGCTCCACTACTAAATATCGGGAATAAGTGGAGGCATGACTTAGCTCTTAACTGTAATGAACGAGTATGTAGTCATGGGCACTGTTTAGCATTTACTAAAGTAGTATCAATCTTATCTTACTGTAAATTCATTTACTTACTTGGTTCTGGTTAATCACAAACTTGAGTTTTGTATGGGTACGATAATTAGTGCTCTTTTAGTATAACGTCTCCTATTCTTTTTGCGGATTTGCATAATGTTGGGTTAAACTAGATCATGAATTAGTATAGTTGTCTTTACGGTCTTTATGATTATCACACATTTGTTACAATATACATGTAGTATCATATTGTTTGCGTCACGGTGGGTATTTACACTATAGTACTACATCTCTGCATTCTTCTTACACAAGATTACAAGTGTCATTTGATCAAGAAATGAAAGCGTTATATGTAACATTAAAAAAACCATATATGTTTCATATAAAATGATATAATGGGCCAGAACAAATAGTTGACCCAATCCATCATCACTCTAAACAAATATTTTTTTTCTTTCAAAGTGAACTTGATAAAAAAATTTTGTTTAAAATATTTGGTAAAAGCTATGATCTTGCCTTTATTAATATGCATTATGTTTAGTTTATGTTTACCTTTGGCTCATTGTTGTTTTGGGCCCATGATTCATTTACTTCTCTTTCTATTATATATTTCAACAATGTAATGAGACCATCATTAACTAATAGCTTTATGGCTTTCCAATTTTACACTAGCCATAAATGCATTGTTGTCCATTTAGAGGGTAGAACATAAAGCTTGATGATTGATTGTTGATAAAAAAAAATAAAACATACCACGTACCTATCTCGTTAGATATGTCAATAGACATATGCAAACAGGTAGAAAAACCATCGTTGACAAGCGAACGAGCAACCAGAATGACATATTTCATCTTTTAGGACTACAGTTTCATCCAATGAACATTCACCAGTTTTTCAAAAAAGATACATTGCCATCTTTGATTCTTAGAATTGTAGGCTCCTTAATGTGGATTCAAATACAAATGTATAGTCAAAGTACTAAGCCTAACTCATACTTTTGTTCTTGGTATTTATGGATATTGTGTCACATTGTCACATTGAACACGAAACGTATGACATTTTGGGTTCTAGTCGAACCACCAGTCAATTTTATGTTCCTTATTAAACCACTTATGCCTTTGAATCATTTTATAGTTAAAGGTACACTAGAAACCTTAAGCTGTAAAAATATAATGTTTTCATCAAACATGTCGTAACACGCAAGCATTTAAAAGTCGTTGCTCATATAAATGAGTGATTAAATCGGTGCTAGAAAATCTCCCAACATATTACTTCTCGTTATATAAAGCTCCGGTGGCCGTGATTAGTAAGCTTGAGGTCATTATTAAACGATTTCTTTGGGGTGGAAATGAGGAAAAAATAAGGTGCATTGGGTTGCTTGGGACATGGTGACGAAGCCAAAAAATGATGGTGGTTTGGGTCTTAACAAATTAGAAGAGAGTAACAATGCTTTATTATTAAAATGGTTATGGAGATATCGTGTTGAAGATGGTGCTCTCTGGAGAAAAGTGATTGATGCGGTGCATGGTTCGGCTAGAAGGTGGGAAACATTTCCTTGCAATAAGCGGTTTTCTGGAACATGGAGCAAAATAGTTTCTTTTGGTAGTCGATTGAGGATACAAGGTAATAGTTTTGTTAATATGATTCGGGGTATTGTGGGTAACGGTAGAAAGGTGAAAATTTGGATCGATCCTTGGATAACTAGTGAGCCGCTAAAGGACATATATCCTGATTAGTTTCGCCTAGAAGAGAATAAATGGTGTTATGTAGATGAAATAATTGGTTCTCAGTATCATGGAAGAGGTATAACTTGGAAATGAAAGAAGCAACCTGCCTCGGGTAGTGAAGTCGACCCGCTTATTAACTGTCATAGAATGGTTGCTGATGTCATTATTGATGAGAAAGATGATCGATGGTTTTGGAATCATGGGCCTAATGTGGAGTTCTCAGTAAGGGATGTTAGGAAATGGTTGAAAGGAGCTAATGTGCTTGATGATGATAGTCGCTTTATGTGGTGTAAATGGATACCGAACAAGTGTAATATTTTTATGTGGATGGCTAATATGGACAGGATTCCGACTCTACATTCTCTTCGACGAAGGAATATTTATGTGGGAGAGGGTATGTGTGTTTTTTGTGGAGAAGCGGAAGAGACCTCAGATCACTTATTTTCGGCTTGTAGATTGGTTGACGGAGTGTGGAATGGAATAGCGTTGTGGTGCAAGATATATCAATTCTTTGTTTTTTCGAATAATGATGTGCTCCAGATTGTTAAACATGTGGGGGGATCAAAGGCCAAGCAAGACATTTGATGCTACCAAAATCCGCATGGTCGTCAAGGTGCTTGGTCCACCGTCTAACTCACTTTGACCTTGACTTCGGGTCTTCGGTAACAGTGCTGAAAAGACAAAGAAAGACCGTTAGAGAGGTCCCCAGGCTGAGCCCGGGGGAACCCCCTCCGACGATCAAGTCAGTATTGATCGTAATAGTATGAGCATGCTTATAAGAAGTTAGAATGCAATGCTATAGTTAAGAGTGATGTGAGAATGTTGTCCCCTTTGTCATTCCTCATCGTTCCTATTTATAGAAGTAGAGATGGCAACGATTCATAGCAATCAAATACAATCTTTAAAATATATCCCTACAATCAGATATAATCTTTACAATATTGACCATGTCTTAAATATATTATGATTTGATAAGATCTTGTATATCTTAGATCTTCCATATCTTAGATATTTTATATCCTTAAGATTTTCCATATCGTAGATCTTTTATATCCTTAAGATTTGATAGAATCGATTATATTTCTCAATGCATAGATATACATGAGCTACACATATGCATGTTGTAATCTATCTACAATGCATGCACGTATGACATATCTCAAGCCGTGCATGATGATACATATTATATTGTCTAGTTTATGTATGCATGGTATTTTATAAACCTTGAACTGATGATGGCCTATCAAGCCCCCTTAGTTCATAAATGTTGAACGTATAAATGCAACATGTATGGACTAATCGTGTTTTTTGTGAGTTTCGTTTTTCGTATAATGTCCCTTAAATATCAGGGTGTTGGTTTGTTTGTATTTCTTGTTCGAGCTATTTGTCGTTTTATATATAGCTATTTGTTTCTCCATTGGCGGAACGTTGTTGTAGTTCAGAGTTGGATACTTTGACACGAACGTTCATGTCTAGCTATTAACAGCTTTTCTATATCCCTTTGATGGCGGGGCGATGGAGTTTCGCGTTTTCTATACGGAGTTGTTGCCTTGCGTGATGATATTTCGCGTCTTTAAAGCGGTTTTCGCTTTTTGCGCTCTATGATTCTGCGTCTTTGGGGTGGACATGCCCCCTTTGTGTATTAGCTATTTATAGATTTTTAATGTTGGGAGATTTTTATTAGAGTGACTATGTCACTTTCGCGCGATTAGTTTTCACGTCTTTGTTGTGGACGTGACATTTTGCGCGATAGGTTTCGCGTCTTTGTAAGCGATATAGCTTATTATCCCTTTAGTGGTGGGATATTGTATTGGTCCGGACTTTTTTTTTTAAAGCTTTTCATCCCTTTAATGTCGGGAGATAATCATGAAAGTGGTCATGCCACTTTTGCGTGATGGAGTTTCACGACTTTGGAGCGGTTGTTCCGCTTTTGCGTGATGAAGTTTGATGACTTTGGAGTGGGTGTTCCACTTTTGCGTTATGAAGTTTCATGACTTTGGAGCGGCTGTTCCACTTTTGAGTTTTGAGTGATACGATTTCACGTTTTAATTGAAAGGGCCTTGCAGTGTTGCGTAATTTGTTCGTTCTTGACTTCCTTGCATCATTATGTAGTTTTTTCCTACAAAAGATACATAAAATTCTTGTCTTTTTTCTTGTTATATCAGTTATATAGATAGATATAAAATGATGCTATCCTTTCGTATAGCCACGACTTATAGTAATATCATTGACTTTTGGGCATGATTCATATGTACATGAAATCGAGATGCCAAACCTGATCGTCAAGTGACGATGTTGTTCTTGTTGTTTCTTCGAGACTGAAATGAACGGGTGGTGAACGGGTTACGTCATGTGTTTTTTCAAGATTCCATAGGTTGGTCTTTAATGCAACATGATCTTAGATTTCTGCCTTGAGATTTTCAAGCTTAGTCATTAGAGTCGTTTCATTAGACGTGTGTTCTTTCGGTTGTACTTCAAGTGTCGCTATGACTGTCTGAAACTCCTTTTTAGCGTTTTCATGTGTTTCATTCAGCATGTTGTTCTCTTCCATGAGTGATGATATCTGAGACCGAAGCTTCTGCCCTTTGGAAGTAAACTTCTCAGTCAAATCACCCAATTCTTTCTTGCTGGAATGAAGCTGACTTAGTGTATGATCTTTTTCGGTCAATGCTGCAGTCAAACTCGTCTCTAATTTCATTTAATTAGATTCGTAAGCAGCAAGTTCTTGAGTAAGCTTCAAATTCGCTTATGATAACTCTTTTCCTTCCTTCTCGTGATGATCAGACATTGTTTTCACTTCCTCCACTACACTTTCCAGACCACTTAATTTCAACAGAGTCCCGTCCAGTTGTTGCTTACGAGCAAGCTCAGAGGCTTTAGAATGTTCTTCGGTCAAACTAACAATAGCCTTCACATGAGATTCAAGTGTTTGACTTGCGGATTCCTTTTCACTTTCAAGTTCATTAACCTTGTCTCTTAGCTGAATAATTGTTGCAACCAACATTTCGTTTTCACCAGATAACTTATCAATATTATCTTCTGCCTTAGATAATTTTCTTTTGAGGTTTTCATTCTTGATTTATGTATCTTGCTCTTCCGATAGCTTCGGCTAACTGTGTCTCTGGAGTGGGGGAATTTTCTAACAATGATTTGGCCAGTGTCTTGGCTAGTGAAATTGGCAAATTCTTCTTGGAATTTTAAGTCGAAGTCTCGAGTCTTGGTCTCGTGTAGTGTTCGTGATACGACCCGGTTAGAGGTTGTATCGGGATAGGGCACCACTTCAAGCGTGTGCTGGCTCCGTCAGAAAATAGAGGAAAAGAACTATAGATTTGTTTATCTTAAACTTGATTGATTCATTCATAATAATGATTCGGTATTTATAACCGAATAACCCTAGCTTGTAAAACAAGTCAAACATTAAAACATATCAAAACAATGACACTTTACTAATACGACACAAATACATATCCTAAATAAATATAATATGACATAAGTCCGGGGCGTATCATTCCCCACTCCTTCGAAATCACCTTGTCCTCAAGGTGTGGTCTTGAAAAATTTCTCTTGATTCCGGGATCCCATATCCTAATCCTAGTCTTGTCTTCCACTGCCGTAGTTCTCCTCCCTTCCGCTACCACAACCAACACCTTTTTCCTCTTCCGCATTCCACTACCTTGGACATAACACAACACCATTCTTCCGCCTTCCGCTACCCATGCCGTAACACTCCCCATTCCTTCAAAAATCACCTTGCCCTCAAGGTGATACAAAGAATCTGCAGATTGAGAGTCTGTTAATTCCTCGCTTAAATTCAAATTTATTTCGCCCAAACGACCATCAAATTCACGACCACCCACAACAATCTCTTCTATACTTTTCTTATTTTCTGAATATTCTTCAAACTTGCTATGAACTTCATTACTCTCACCAATATCGAAAACATCATCTATCGCGTTATTAACCACATTAACACCAATATATTCATCAACATCTAACGGCCTTTTAATCTCAGGTGAAACGAATTCACTTTGTAATGATGGAATGGTATCTGATTTTTTTTAATTATATGCTCTTTCTCATTCTCTCCAATTGCCTCAAAACGAGCCTCGACTATATGAGACAAGGAAAAGGCTTCTCCTAAAGTTGTAGGCCTTGCCCTCAACACTTCTATTTGTAACGTCAGTTTAAGTCCAGAGATATAAAACGATGTAAGTAAAGATTCAGAGATCCATGTTACTTGATTTGCAAGTACCACAAACTCACTCTGATATTCAGCCACCGTACCCATTTGCAAGAGCTTAGAGAGTGCGTATTCTACATCCCGATTGCTGCCGCCGGATGCCATGAATAATACTCAAGCGATTAATAAATTAAAAAAAAAAAAAAAATCCGATGAATAGTACCCGTGATGAACAGTGGCTAATGAACAGTACTCGCGAATAGTATCAATGAACAGTGCTTTCGGGTGAATAGTGCTGATGAACAGTACTTTTTTGATGACACAGTAGCGTCCAATGAACAGTACCAAACGATGAACAGTTTTTTTTTTTTTTTTTTTTTTTTTTTTTTTTTTTTAATAATTGGAACCCTAATAAAAAACCCTCTCAACGAGAGCTCTCAATGAAAGCACCAATTGATACGACCCGGTTAGAGGTTGTATCGGGATAGGGCACCACTTCAAGCGTGTGCTGGCTCCGTCAGAAAATAGAGGAAAAGAACTATAGATTTGTTTATCTTAAACTTGATTGATTCATTCATAATAATGATTCGGTATTTATAACCGAATAACCCTAGCTTGTAAAACAAGTCAAACATTAAAACATATCAAAACAATGACACTTTACTAATACGACACAAATACATATCCTAAATAAATATAATATGACATAAGTCCGGGGCGTATCAGTTCGGTACTCTAAGCACTTTGTTGTAGCTTCCGTTAGTTGTTCTTCTGCTGACTTAAGCTTATTCAGGACTTCTGTTTCTTTTATTCCGGAGGTTACAAGATCACTTTCGATAGCTTTTATTTTCTGCCGAGACACTTGTAGTTAATTTTTCAGTACTTCAACTAGGTTCTCAGCTTCCGCAAGCTGTTCTGAAGTTTTTCTTGAAACGTATTCTAGTTGCTTTTTCTCGGTAGTTGCTAAATCCAAAGATTCACTCAATTCTTTCTTGTTTTTAGATACGGTTTCCAGTGCACTCTTGAGAGCTGTTGCTTTTGATCTCAAGGCATCGATTTATGCTTTTGAGCTTAGATACCTTGTGAGAGTGAACAATAGAACCTTCTTGGGTGTCCTTGCATTTCTTCTCAAGTATTGTTATCTGTTCTTCAAGCTCCTATTCTTCAAGCTCCTGGATTCTGTCCTTTTCTGTTTCAATTAACAACTCCAACTCACTCGCTTTTTCCCCATCATTTTCTGATTTGTAACTCGAACTCTGGATTATATCTTCAAGTTCAACACTACGTTGATGACTTGAGTTGGCTCGTTCTTCATGATCAGTTGACTTTTCAAGAACACTCTTGAGCTCCAATTCAAGTTCTGTGTTACTTGAATATGATTGAGTCAATTCAGATTCAAGGTGAGTTACCTTGTCTACAGAGTCTTGCACTTGTTGGTTCATCATTTTCTTTTCTTCTACAAGACTGGCTAGCATTGAGGTAAGATCAGTTATCTTAGAAGATAAATGTTCAAGCTCTGTTTCAGTTTCGTTGGCTTTGATTTCATGGAGTTCCTCAGGTGATTTCAATTTCTGTTCTAGCTCTTCACGATCTGCCTTAGCTTAAGACAAGAGGGTGTCGCTTTCACTTGACAATTGTAACTTTTCTTCACGATCACTGCAACGCTCTTTGGTTTGTGCTATTTTACTTTTCAAATCAACCACAACCGCATCTAGAGCTTCTTTTTCAGCGGTTGATTTAGCTAATTCTTCTTGAACCAAAGTTAACTCATGAAATTTGACTTGACTTCTTCCAACTTGATTTCTTTAGCTTGTAGCTCTTCTTTAGTTGATGAGTCAGAGGCCTTTTTCAGATTTAGTTCTTCAGCAAGTTCACTGATTACAGCTTTTTGTGAAACGTATTTTTGTTGGATTTCAACTACTTGTAATATTGAAGCCTCCAATTTCTTCTTGGATCACATATAAGTTAACGGTGGTCTTCTTGAGTGCTCACTTTTCATGATCAGCAATTTTTCATATAGAACCTTGAGTTCTTCTTGGACTAAAGCCATTTGATCTTCCATCTCTTTTGCACACGCTTGAGCCAAATGAAGCAATCTTTCAAACTCTAATGCTCGTTTGGTCTCTGATTCAGCATGTGAACCGCTCTGCTTATGTAACACTTCATAATTTTGAGCTTCACCTGCAGAAAGACCAAGCTCTGGTTCAAGTCTTGCATCCTTTTTCTTGAGCTTCTAACTTGCTGTTTAGTGTTTCAAATGATTTCTATACTTGGGCTGGTTCCTTTTGGTTCGACTCTTGAGCTTGTAGTTCCTCTTGCATGTGAACTATATCTCTCTACGGCTTCTATTAGCTCATCTTATAATTTCTTATGGTTGACTTGATCTTTAAGTTCAGTCTTTTCAGATTTGGATTGCTTCAATGTTGTGGTGACTTTTTCCAATTCGAGCTCGAGTTCATTTATTTTCTCCTTTGCCTTGAGAACTACTCTGCTTGGTTCAATGATGGATGGTTTTTCGTCTTCAATAGGCAACGCTCGAGTTGTCTGAGACACATCATTGTTGACCTCCACAGTTTCCTTCTCTACTTTTATAAATTCCCCGTCTAATGGTGCTTCTTCTTCCTTCCTGACATCATTGTCTGTAGGGATTGTCTTTTCAATAGTTTCCTCAACAACCTTGGTGACGGGTACTTCCGAGCTTGCTACAGTTTCCTCTTCCATGACTTCAGTGGTTACTTGGGATCAAGTCCGACGGGTCCTTCTTCGAGATTGTTTATTTGTACGGTGAGTCTAATATATAATTATAAAAGAGGAATATGATATTGCATAGTAACCATCAGGTTGTGTTGCCTTATGTTCAATTGTATAGCTTCTGATCATGACTCGTAAAATGAATTTAGCTGGAGCACTCATAAAACTTCGTAAGACTCACGTTACAACATAAAACTGTGGCTAGCATGTTCTTATTCATAATTCATTATATAAGGACTGTATCGGAAACACAGATTGGATACTTTCTTGATTTTACTTTAAAAAAGTCAAATACGTCATAACACATTCTTATAAATTTGAGAACCGATATCGATCTCACTAAAAGTTCCATGTATCACTTTGACAAATCATCTGATTGAACATACATTGCGAGATAATTTTAAGATGGTTCTCAATGGTTTAAAATAATAATAGTAAAGGTTGCTAATTTGTTTTGAGATGGAAAAGAACTCTTTTTTTTTTCTATAGTTTTAATAACTATACCATTTTGTTTAGAGAGGGCTAAACCAATATAGAAGTCATAATATATACGAGTTTTGATCAAAGATTTATGATCAAAGAGTAACTGACTTTACATCACTCTTTATTATAATTTGTATTAATGACTTTGATAGACTATTACCTTATATCTCATGATGTCACTCACCTGAATGAGCTGATTAAATAAGAAATTCGATCATAGTTTAGTGATAACAGAAGATGAGCACACAAGGCAAGTGTTTTGCTCGTGTCCCACGGATGGCGCCATTTGATGCTACCAAAATCCGCATGGTCGTCAAGGTGCTTGGTCCACCGTCTAACTCACTTTGACCTTGACTTCGGGTCTTCGGTAACAGTGCTGAAAAGACAAAGAAAGACCGTTAGAGAGGTCCCCAGGCTGAGCCCGGGGGAACCCCCTCCGACGATCAAGTCAGTATTGATCGTAATAGTATGAGCATGCTTATAAGAAGTTAGAATGCAATGCTATAGTTAAGAGTGATGTGAGAATGTTGTCCCCTTAATTTGTCATTCCTCATCGTTCCTATTTATAGAAGTAGAGATGGCAACGATTCATAGCAATCAAATACAATCTTTAAAATATATCCCTACAATCAGATATAATATAATCTTTACAATATTGACCATGTCTTAAATATATTATGATTTGATAAGATCTTGTATATCTTAGATCTTCCATATCTTAGATATTTTATATCCTTAAGATTTTCCATATCGTAGATCTTTTATATCCTTAAGATTTGATAGAATCGATTATATTTCTCAATGCATAGATATACATGAGCTACACATATGCATGTTGTAATCTATCTACAATGCATGCACGTATGACATATCTCAAGCCGTGCATGATGATACATATTATATTGTCTAGTTTATGTATGCATGGTATTTTATAAACCTTGAACTGATGATGGCCTATCAACATTCTATATGGCGTTATTATTTTGACATGTTGGCGTATATGGAAAGCTAGAAACAAGAAGGTTTTTACAAGCAAAGATACGAATGTGGCTCAAATTATCTCGGATGTCAAGTCGTTGGGTTATCTTTGGTTCCAATTTTTTTGAAATGAAAAATTCCCAATAGGGTTTTGTTTTATTATATAATAGATGAGTGATGGAATATAGTAATGTTAATGAGGGGGGACTTTCTTACGAGAACCATTTTATCTGCAAAAACTGAGAGAACTACAAAAAACATACATGCACGCCTTTTAAAATAAAATAAAAATACATGCAAATCATCAATAATCGTAAGTATCCACCAATGTTTTTCAATATCATCATGAACTCATCCTCTTTTTCCACAAAACCTTACACACGGCCGCAATATTGTCGTTGCACGCCTTATAAGAACATACATGCACACCTTCGAAGAAAAATTTCGTATTTCCAATTTTTTATCAAATTATTTAGAACAACTATGTTTTTCTTAAAACATGTATGTTGTTTTTAGAACATATGTGCAAAAATACAATTATTGAAGCCGTGCATGTATGTTTTTGGTGGTTCTCTCAGTTCTCGCAGATAAGATGGTTCTCGTAAGAAAGTCTCACTCTTAATGAGATACTGGATTTAAAATTATTAAATGTTCGTAGATCCATCATTAGTTCATAAAGTGGTCCCAATCCAATCTTAAAACACACGGACATAAATAGTTGAACATTATTCAACTGCCGAAAATATATTATTAACGTTATTTTATAGGAGCCAACGTGAATAACAACCGACAACGTATGTCTACATATATCCCACTTGTGAATAATTAAGATTTAAATATTCAATCACATCATCTCAAGTAAATAGATTAATGCTTTATTCAGATTTGGATACCTAATTAGATATTTATTGTCTATCAATCTACCATATAACTACTTATTATTGTATAACTAGCTTAGAAGACCCGTTGACACCGGGTAATTTTTTAAAGAAATAGAGAAATGAGATATTAAGAAAAGTAATAACGTAAACATGTTTCATTCAAATTATGAAACAAAGAATGAGACAATGCGTCCATTATCAGATAAGAAATTGCTTTTGTTACAATTACACTAACAAACGTCCAAATTTGGGGTCTCCAAAATTGATTTTCTTGAGTAGCAAAATGAGATGATAAGAAAGCTGATAACGTAAACATGTTCCATTTGATATATGAAAGAAAGAATAAGACAATGCGTCAATTATCCGATAAGCAATTGAGATTGTTACAATTAAACTAACAAATGTCCAAGCGTTGGCGTCTCCAAAGTTGATTGTCTTGAACAGAAAATGATGTGTGTGGGCACTTTTCGATTTAATACCCAATGTACATGTTGTGCACACCTAATATAATCATGTGCTAACGTTGAACCCATGATTACTCGATCGTTAAGAGAAGAACCCACATAGGGTCCATAACAGTTTCACTTCATTATAATCACACCAATAGAAATCTTGAAACAACATATGTATGTGCATATATTACATTTAATATTTATATCTGATTGTATCTTCAAATACAATACAATTAAGTGTAATATTAAAGAAACAAAACTTCCCGATCATATGGATGCACACAGGTTGTATAAAATTGTTCCGTACGTAATGTTTAGCGTAAATCGTTGAATTATAAATCTAATTGCTTATTTTCTCGTTGTCACGTCCAAATACACATGTATATGTTACAGTCGCATACAACAAAAGACCAGGCATATATTTTTTTCTCTTGGTCGACTTAATTTTCTTTCCAAGAACAAACAGCTCATTCACTTTAATTATAAAACCAAATAAACAGAACATCAAGACAACCAAGAGGAGGAATCATAGAGTTCATTGTGGTGCACAATTCAAAACTTCTGAAAGTCCACCTTCTTAACATTTTGTCAACATGACCACCCATTTGAGCGACTACAATTTTAGCAATCCTCTGGATTAGATTAGCGTACTGCTCCCTCATTCCAGCAGCTTCACATTCCAATGATATAGTAGACAATATTTCCTCAAAGTATCGCAAGTCCTTGATAACCATAAAATTACTTCATAGTCAGCATTAAAAACACGTATAGCCTGAAGATCCACTAACAATCGCATCTTCTCTTGTGTGATTGAATTTGAAGTGAGCCCATATACATCTTAAAAACCATCCATCACTTTTTCATCATAATTTACAACATTATTGCTCTGCACATACCAAACTCGATAAATCAGTTACAATCTATAAGCTGGACTTTAAAAAGCATGTTGCGATCAGATGCATAAGAGTAATCCTACATGGTACGAAAAGTATTAAGAAGTGATGAAATTGGCATATATATATATACACGAAGTCACATGCCAACAATAATTTCAATGGAGGTGCTTCTATTCTATGTACCCAAGTATGTATAGTAGCTCCGACCATCTCTACAACTTTAGGATATGTGGTCCTCAATATTGTAGTAGAAATATCATTTTCACTAAGTATTTGTTTCAGACCAATATCAAAACTTAAATTATCAAGTTTGGCAAAAATTTTAAAGGCTCCTGCAGTGAGCAGAAGTATCTTTCAATACAAAAGAGTGTCGGTCACAGAAAAGGTCACTAATATAGATGATAACACTCTTTCATTTTTTACGAATATCTTTTTGTGGGTATGATACTTTTTTCATGAAACATAGCTATATCATTAGTAGTATCTACATCCGGTTAATCTGGCCATTTTACTTTCTAAAGTCCAAAAATATAGTGCAGTTTCCTTATTACAAACTCGAGCAAACTAAACATCCAAGTGAAAGTCATTCTATAGGCTGAACTTAAGAAAGCCAAATGGGCTTTCTAATACTATATATGCCACAATTTTTGTTAATTCAAATGTGCTTAGTTTGGTAGTGTGGATGTATATGTTTTTTATGTCCCAGACCGAAACATTTTGTTTTTCCGTCATTTAGCTTTTTTCCTCTATTATATTAGCAACAGATAAAATTATAGTCGGGTCATGTCAGGTTGACCAGAACACTTTATTTGCCCATTTATGTTATAATCTATATATGTAACTCACGTACTAAATATGATTACAGAAAATATAACATCACACAATAGATGATAGTTGGGTTTAGGAAGTTGAATGCACTAATAATACACCTACGGAATCTGTCAATCTCTTTGCTAATTTACTTAAAATTTACCCAAACTTAGTAAAATTACCATTTGAGGCGTATGCGATAATGGGCTAAATTGCTTTCTGTAATCACTGGATAACATAATATGCACTTAAGTGTCTAGGAGTTCAAACAATGAACATGTTGCAAGTTATGATAAACAGATTTGACACTGACCAAATTGATGGAGGTGGTTTTGCCAGCACCATTATCCCTCTAACATAGAGAGACATAACCGCGTTTTGTTGTAGGCTGGAATGATTGGGCGTAAGGTACCCATCTCCGGATTCACTTAACAGTACTTGGTGCGCCTTGCCATAATACTTATTTATGAATGAATACTGCAACAAAACCACACCCTAAATAAGTTCATGAGAATGGATTATCATTATTAGCTTGTATAAACAAAAAACACATACGTAGTATTTCATTTAAATAAGCTCTCCCAAACACTCTAAGGAGCTTAATAGCTTCTATAATATACTATAACCTATTACAGTTCTCTAATAATAAAAAGTGCATTTACATAAATAAACTCAATTGTTTTGCTCAGGTGCTCCCATCTGAAACAGGGTAAAAAAGATCTGAAGCCCGCCATGGCTGTAAAGGAACACGGCTGCACACTAAACGCCATCCATTCCTTTCCTTGCCAAGTTACGGGTAAAATCTTCGATGGCCAAAATCCAAATTCACTTGCCACACCTACTCAAAATTCGTCAAGTCATTTTTTTACAATCCACATGGCCGCAAAGTTCATACATGATAAAGCATAGTTACAAAAACTAACCTGCATTTGTCGATGTGACCTCAAAATCATCTTATTAAAATCCCCAAGCTCCTCTTTCTGCTTTCCAATTCATTTATCAACAAAAACTGATGACTTCCAACTCCCCTTGTAATCTTTCAAAAATGTGTTCTTCCTCGGCACACCTGATCATTGTTGTCATCCATAGGTATTTCCGTTGCATTGTTGCATACATCTTAACCTACATCCACATGAAGAAACAAATCCTGCAACCAAAAGTGACCACACATCCATTGTTATGACAGGTGATAGGAAAGCGAGCAATAATACTTTATACTAAAGAAATAACACCTTAGATTTTAACAATTAGCTAAAAATTTTATCACACAAACTAACATTTTTAAACAACTGAATCGATTTCGCAACAAAAATCAAAATCAAAAGTCTTATACCTCAGGATAGTATTGCAACCCATAATACCGCCTCCCGATGCACTCCACAGCTGCAAGCGCACCTTACTCACTCCTCGACACAACTTCAAACCGCCTGATCTCCATGACTCATCCAAACATCCTGCTTATTTTCAGCTGGTTTACAAACTAAAATTGAAAACCCATAAAAATAAACCCCAAATTTCACATTAAAAATCAAAACTTTATCTACATATTTCTAAAGGAAGTACCAAAATTTTCAACTAAACCATCAAACACTCTTAACAAACATAAATAAACCATAGGGGAAACAATATTTATATTCATAAATTTATTAACAAAATCAAATTCATAGACGTATTGCCAAGACTCTAAAGAAAAACTTATTTTAACAAAACCACATACCTGCAAATAGTAAGCTTCTGGAATTTGAGAGAGAATGAATGTGCCACACCTAATGGATCAAATAAACTAACTCAATCACAATTGTTTTATTATGTGATTCAAATCTAAACCCTAATAATTTATTAACATACAATAATTAATCAGCACAAAAGAACATATGCAATAAACAATTCGAAACAAAATTGAAACAAAAATTGAAACCAAAAAGAGAAAAAGTAGATAACTTACAAATTTAAAAAATAACAAAATCAAAATGGGCTGGCAAATCAACATGTCTATCAATCGGTTTACAAAAATAGTTGAGACCGAAACTTAAGGAGTAAGTGATTGTTTTGATTTTCATCATCAAATGATTTTTTGGGATTTATGGAAACAGTTTCGTGTATGATTTCTTAGAATAAAGAACGTAGGGAGGAAGAATAAAACGCAAAATTGATGGAAGCGTGTAGAGGAAGATGTGGATCTGAATTAATGGTGGTTACACATTTACAAAAAATAGGATTGAATTAATGGTGGTTACACTTACACTACTTACACATTAGCACCTGCTTACAAAAAAATAATATAAATCGAATGAAGTTCAATACAATTGAAACTTACATAAATAATTGGGTTGAATCTGTAACAATTCACAATTTCAGGTTAACTTCTATTCCCGAAATTTTTCACTATTCATTTTCACTATTCATTTTTACTATTCACTTCACAATTTCAGGTTAACTTCTATTCCCGAAAATTTTCACTATTCATTTTCACTATTCACTTCACTATTCATTTTCCGAAATTTGATTTTTATTTCATATTCTCGTGTGATAAATCATTTCCATGACAAATTAAAAGTTTGACACACAACAGATCATTTTCGTGAAAGTTATTAAGGAACTACACGTTTTAGGGTAAAACGTCATTCAAAAATTCTACGCACAACGAAACTCGACCGCGTTAATTTTCCCCGCATCAGAAAAATGTTAGATACACTCATGATTAATTAGATAATTTATCAAGACTGAGAAAAATGTTACCAAATAGACCCTGGACCGGGAAAAACAGAAATTTACGTTTTCAAGCACTTCTGCTTAGCCGTAACCTTAGCCTATACCTGCACCGCGTTTCTAAGACGATTTGAGTTTTCACATTTTTGGAATAAGTCAACATATTTTCCCTCCTCCATTGACCAAAAATCATCCCTTGATTATATAAATCATTCCTTGATTTTTAGGCTTACGGTTTATGTCTAAAAGACATTTAATGACAACCGACACTAGACTGAGCCCAGTCTAGACATCATAAGCCATTATAAATCATTATTATCATATTAGAAAAGTTACATTTTACTTTTCTCAATTTTACGCAACTTTCGTACGTTTTACGTATTTCGCGGTTTAGACCCGTGTTTCCAGTTTTAACAGGGTTTGAGCACCCCAATGGAACCTACCACTCATTTTATATTTTATTATGGAGAATAATGGCATGTTTGGTCATTCTTTCAAATCTCACATTTTTACGATACCCGGTTTTACGTATTATGGCTTAATCGTTTACGGTTAGCATTTTACGGAGTCAAAACTCATCCAATACTTAGGATAATATCATCCAAGGCACACCTCACCCCCTAGCTTGTGTGAAACACCATTAGGGGGGGGGGAGTCATCCCTTGGTGTGGCTTGATCCTAAGCAAAGTTACCTTGGATGATTTACATGTGTAAAACTTGCCATGAAAGCCTTTGACTAGTCTCATCTTGTAACCTCCTTAAGACCATATATAAGCCCTCCCCACCCCTTTGTGCCGTCCACCATCACACACCAAACCACCTCAACCTTAGCTAATTTACTCCAAGTCTCAAGCAAGATTCAAGTACCATATCAATACCTAAACCCTAGTAGGTTTTCATTCATCAAAACACTTCCAAACACTAGATACTTTGGTGATTTTTCTTGAGTTTGAATCCACTCAAGTCACCAAGGCATCATCAAGATCTTGTTCAAGCCCTAGCACAACCTTGCTCATACAAAAGAAGTGAAGGAATCTAAGAAGAGGAAAGCTCAAAGTCCTTGTACTAGTCCTTGATTCTTGATTTCCCTTTTGTTAGGCCAAAAGTTGTAAGCAAAACTCTAACATACCTCTTGTTAAATATCATACTCATGCTATTTACATATCATTCATACTATATATTGTCTTGATTTTTGGTTCATGATGTATAAAATTTGGTAAAACAAGTATTAGTATATGATTGTTAATTTAAGTTATTTAAACAAGTAAACTAGTGACTTCCATGGAAAAATCCGACCAAAACAGTATATAAATGATATTAGACAATTACATATTGTAGTAGAAGACTTAACAAGGAAACCATAGCAACTTGAATCACCTAAAATGAGCAAACGAGTCAAAAGTTATGACCATTTGAAATTACCACAACTTTGCGGCAAAACTGCCTAAATAGCTTCTGTGACAGAACATAAAACACGCAAAAAGAGGCCTTTCTGGTCCGTTTCATGAAAAAGTTAAAGCACGAAAGTTGTCCGGAATCACGTTTTCTATAAAAACTCAAGAGCACAGGTCCTGAAAACTCATAATAAATGAGATTTTCTTCAGTTTCTTAACAGCTATTTTGTATATTAAAGTTACTATATAAATGGTTATGGTTAAGTTATAACCAAGAGGTCTTATGACCTAGATTCAAGACCACAACCATGGCTAAAGCCAAGGTTGAGTCTCAATACCATGGAACAATGACCAAAGGTCATGGAAAGGCCATGACTAAATGACCATATAAACTTACTTAGGTGAAAACATGAGCCAAAGAGTTGGCGATAACTTGAACATGCAATTTGGATCTACTCCATCTAAAGAATCATGAGATCTTACAAGTAATTGTCATACAAGATGTAAGAAACTCATTTTAATAACAATCTTCATCCAAAAATAAACTTTCCTAAGTTTATTCAAATATTGGACATGTAACTTTTCGGATCAAAACTTATATATATATATATATATATTTTATCAACTACTACAATAGTAGGGAGCCTCATGTGAGGAGTTCATTATGTAAGCCGTCGAGATAAGTTGTGGATTTACGAATTAAAGTGTCCTGGCTCCTCGAACGTTTACTAACATGACTTCTGAATTATGTCGGCCCGAACGGTAGTAAACGATATATAAACTATACATGTTTCACGAACCATTTCTTTTCATATACTTACACTATACAAAGTACCACATCATGAACTAAGTGCAAGACATATATAGGCAATACTTCATATTCTTTACTCCAATCCTAAGTCGCGACATTCTATTATAGGTTGCTCTTAAGAGACCTTTGCGATTCAACCATCATTCTCACTACTCACTACATCACTTAAGGTGAGTTCATAGCCCCACATTTCATTACTTAATTGTTTTACAAACCCTTGGGGGGAATACATGCTATTTTAACCGAACACAATGCTTTCAAATTGTATGCTTGCCTGATTGTTTTATTATCACTAAGTACCATTCTTGCCAAACAAAGATCCCTTATTATGAACCATTTAATCACTAGCAATAGTGAGCACGAATATTGTGAATAGGCCTATTGGGATTGACGAATCCCATTTGTTGTGACTAAATTCAAACAAATGCATTAATATTTGAAACATGGGTATGACGGCAAAGTACCTACTGGGATAACACTGCCGATCGATATTGGTACACGTTAAAGTTTTGGTGTCATAAGCTTAGTGAATGATAATAACTGTTTTGTTTTCCAAACATGTGTATGAGTCAAATTAACTCATACTACCAACATATTGTTTTCAACCATTAAACAAACTCTATGAATATCACTCAACCTTTGTGTTGACCCTTTTAAGCATGTATTTCAGGTCCATGATAATCAAGAATGGAGCGGAAGGGCACGGACTAAAGGAAGAAGGCTGTAATATATTTTGTCATTCGATAAAGCATCAACAAACTTTATATTGATGTAATTTGAAACATGGAACCTTTTTTGGGACCTAACTATGTAAACTCTGATATATTTGAATAATTCGAATGATAAGTCTTTTTATAACGACTCAGTTAGAGATCGTTTTCTATTATTATGACTGTTGTGCCGTCGAGTAACACCCAAGTCGAATTCCGCTGCAATCATGAATTGGGGGTGTTACAGATTGGTAACAGAGCCATGGTTATAGAGAAACGGGTCTAATTGAGACCTAAACTATAACTACAATTACAAGCAAAAACATTTTTATAGCCTTCCGCTCTTTGTGCCTTCCATCCTCCAGACGATTATGGACTTAGTAAGCATTTTATATTACACATACATTTTAGCATATTGATATATGTACCTTTAGCAGAATTGAGCATTTCCCCGTAGGCATGTTATGCTACATGAACATTTTAGTATATTGTTATATACACATTGCCATATTTTTAGCATTTTCCATAAACATTAGATTTATTTTGACACCATAATACTCATTGTAGACATCATGTCTGTACCTCCATCTCCCGATCATCTTCCTGCTATGCCCGCTCATTTACCAATTCTTCCCGGACCCAATGATCCTTACTTAGAAGCACTTGACTACGACGACGAAGAAGAGCCTTATGAGGATCTAGTCGATGACGACGAAGAAGATCCTGAAATGGACATAGACGTCGATGACGACGACGAAGATCCTGAAATGGACATAGACATTGAAGGCATCGACGACATTGAAGAAGTAGAGGAACCAATGGTTGTGCGACCACTATCACCATTAACATCACCACCTTCTATCTCACCAAAATCCTCCGAATCTATTCATACTACTCCAGCTCAAGTTCCAAAGTCCACTTATGAAGTTGGCGGAACATCCAGATTCACACCTACGTTTGTAAACTCTTCCCAATATGAAGTATATTCCTTGAAACAAGCCCTCAACCTAACTCAACTTAAAGTTCAAAGCATGACACACCAAATGAATGACTATATATCCAAGGTTCATTCAGCCAAGATGGATGCCATGAACGCACAAGAAGACCTCTATTGGTTTAAACTTGATCTGAGCTATGTGAAGAGAGACTTGACTCATGTTGGGGACATAGTCTTGGATCCCTTGACCGGCTTAGATGACGTCAAGGATAGACTTACATTAGTTGAAAGAGCTCAAGAACAAGTTGCGGCACAAATTCACGAACTACGAAACCGCCTAGCTACATCAGAAATCCGATTAGACGTTGCTAACTTTGACCGGTATCAACTCAAGAATGAGATACATGGAATGCAATCTCAAATGTGTGCCATACAACAAAGGCTATACCAGATAGATGTCAAAGAAAACCGCCCCAATGAGAGTGTGGATGTGCTAGCAACATACGGAAACAACAATCCGTCCGGACTACAACAACCTTCCAACCGATGTTAGACTAGTGTTATAGTACTAGTTATATTTTGTACTAATGTTTAAATCCATGTAATAGCTAGCGATAGTAGAAACGTTGTAATTACTAAACTGAAAGTATCAGTTAGTAAATTTTGAAGAAGCTTGTAATAGGTTTTGATTTTGTAAATCAATCAACGTTATATGAATAAAACTCTTGTTTTATATACTATCATGTGTTATACTTTTAAATTTCAACATTATTATCCTATCATTCTTATCAAAAATTGTGCTTATTTCACAACTCTCTAAATACAACGTATCTTTTGTACAAATAGAATCATGGCGCCAAAGAAGAAGACACCACCAGCAATGACTCAAGCTGCTATTCGCAAACTAGTTAAAGACAGTGTCAACGCAACACTCACAACGGAACGAGCAACTGTAGCTGCAGAAGCTGCAGCAGCCGCTGAAGCCGCCGCAGCTGCTGGTGCTGCAGCAGCCGCTGAAGATGCTACAGCTGCTGATGCTGCAGCAGCCGCTGAAGCCGCCACCGCTGCGGATGTTGCTAGAGCTGCAGAAGCTGCCCGAATTGCCAGCCTTAACACTGGAGGACCAAGCCTAACTAACCCTCCAGTGACAAATGTTGCTTCAGTACCTAAGGGTTGCTCATTAATTTCCTATTTGAAATGCGAACCCATAAAGTTTAAGGGTACTGAAGGAGCTGTAGGTTTGAACCGCTGGTTTGAAAAAGCGGAGTCGGTATTTTTGGTCAGTAAATGTACTGAGAGTGATAAGGTTCAATATGCCACGAGTACACTGTTGAATGAGGCATTATCATGGTGGAATTCAATATCTCAACTAATTGGCATTGAAAATGCTTATAAGATTTCTTGGGATAATCTGAAGAAAATGATGATCAAAGAGTACTGCCCCCGCAGTGAAATGCAGAAGTTAGAGGTAGAATTCTGGGATCATTCTGTTAAGGGAAATGACATCATAACTTACAACCGTCGATTCCAAGAATTGAGGATACTGTGTCCAACAATGGTTACAACAAAAGAGAAATTGTTGGAACGATATATCTGGGGACTTCCATCAAGTATACAAGGGCTTGTAACTTCAACCAATCCCAAGGAACTTGATGAAGCTATGCGGATGTCTCGTAGCCTCATGGATCAAGTGGTGCGTACGACAGAAACCCGAAGACAAAACAACACCAATAACACCAACAACACCAACAACACCAACAATACCAACAACACCAACAACTCCAACTACCGTTACAACAATAACAATAGGAACAACAACAACAACAACAAGCGACCATGGGATGGTAACCGTGGAAGTAACAACAACAACAACAACCAAACCCGAAACAACAACCATCACAACCAGCAAAACAAGAGACAAGAAGCCGCAACGGCTTATGTTGCTGCACCAGCCAGAGGTAGATATGCTGGGACTCTACTACAGTGTACCAAGTGCAACTACCATCATGCAGGTCCCTGCCCGGCCAAGTGCAACAAGTGTCAAAAGCCCGGACATCTTACCAAGGATTGTAGAAACAATACTGTGGCTACTGGGGCTAACACTCAGCCAATAGTTACATGTTTTGGGTGTGGAGAAAAAGGACACTTCAGGAACCAATGTCCTCAAAACCAAGGACCACAAGGCGGAGGTGCTCGCGGTAGAGCCTATGTCATGGGAAGTGGAGAACCTCAGCAAAACCCGAATGTGGTTACTGGTATGTTCTTACTCAATAACATTCCTGTTAAAGTCTTATTCGATTCTGGTGCTGATATGAGCTTTATATCTACTAGAATTTCACCTTTACTTGATATCCCACCAATCACTTTAACCACTAGTTAGAGTATTGAACTAGCTACCGGTGACTTAGTAAATACTAATACCGTAATCCCAGACTGTACCCTTAATCTCTTAGACCACCCCTTTAACATCAATCTTATGCCAATCGAACTCGGAAGTTTTGATGTTGTCATTGGCATGGATTGGTTGTCTAAACATCAAGCTAACATCATTTGTGGTGAAAGAGTTGTGCACATTCCGTGTGACAATGAAACTTTATTCGGGGTGATCAAAGTGGAACTCGAATAAACATCATCTCATGTATCAAAACCATGAAGTATATTGAGAAAGGATGTTATGCTTTCCTAGCCCACGTAACCGAAAAGAAATCTGATGAAAAACGTCTTGAAGATGTTCCTATCGCCCGTGAGTTTCCTGAAGTCTTTCCGGAAGATTTACCCGGACTTCCACCGAATCGTCAAATAGAATTCAGAATTGATTTAATACCAGGAGCGGCACCAGTTGCCCGTGCAATCTACAGGCTAGTACCGTCAGAGATGCAAGAGCTATCAAATCTATTACAAGAACTTTCGGACAAGGGATTTATTCGACCCAGTTCCTCACCTTGGGGAGCTCCAGTTTTATTTGTGAAAAAGAAAGATGGGTCATTACGAATGTGTATTGACTATCGTGAACTAAACAAATTAACCATAAAGAACCGATATCCATTACCAAGAATTGATGATTTATTCGATCAATTACAAGGTTCAACCTATTACTCAAAAATTGACCTACGATCAGGTTACCATCAAGTTAAGGTTCGTGAGGAAGACATTCCAAAAACAGCCTTTAGGACACGATATGGTCACCATGAATTCCAAGTGATGCCATTTGGATTGACAAATGCACCAGCAGTATTCATGGATCTCATGAATCGAGTGTGTAAGCCATATCTGGACAAATTCGTGATCGTATTCATAGACGACATTCTCATATATTCCAAAAACAAAGAAGAACACAAAGAACACTTGAGAACAATTTTAGGATTACTCAAGGAAGAGAAATTGTATGCAAAGTTTTCCAAATGTGAATTTTGGATTCAATCAGTACAATTCCTTGGGCATGTGATTGACAAGACTGGTTTACATGTCGATCCCGCTAAGATTGAAGCTATCAAAGATTGGCCAACACCTACCACACCTACAGAAATTCATCAATTTCTGGGTCTAGCCGGGTATTACCGAAGGTTTATTGAAGGATTTTCCTCAATAGGAAAACCTTTGACCAAGCTAACTCAGAAAGACAAGAAATACGTGTGGGATGAAGATGAAGAAGAAGCTTTCCAAACCCTCAAACAAAAACTTTGTAGTGCCCCTATTCTAGCATTTCCAGATGGGATCGAAGATTTTATAGTCTATTGTGATGCATCGTACCAAGGTTTAGGTGCCGTGTTGATGCAACGCAATAAAGTCATGGCTTATGCTTCAAGACAACTTAAGGTTCATGAAGAAAATTACACCACTCATGACTTAGAGTTAGTAGCTGTAGTCTTTGCACTAAAAATCTGGAGACACTATCTATACGGTACTAGATGTACTGTGTTCACGGATCACAAAAGTCTAAAACACATTCTGAATCAAAAAGAACTAAACATGAGACAACGTCGTTGGTTGGAATTACTAAGTGATTATGACTGCGACATTCGTTACCACCCAGGAAAGGCAAACGTAGTAGCCGACGCCCTAAGCCGAAAGGAACGGGTTAAACCACTACGAGTCCGAGCCTTAGTTTTAACCATAAATTCAAACTTTCCTGCTCAAATCCTTCACGCTCAAGCTGGGGCGGTGAAACAAGAAGACATCAAAAAGGAAAATTTGGATGGCATGATACAGAAGAAATTTGAAACCCGTTCAGATGGAACTCTATGTTTCCAAGGTCGAAGTTGGTTACCACTTTATGGTGGCCTACGAGACTTGATCATGCATGAATCACACAAATCCAAATACTCCATACATCCAGGATCTGATAAGATGTATCATGATCTTAAACTACTTTATTGGTGGCCAAACATGAAGGCCGATATTGCAACATACGTTGGCAAATGTCTTACATGCTCCAAAGTGAAAGCCGAACATCAGAAACCATCCGGTCCATTGCAACAACCAGAGATTCCTATGTGGAAATGGGAAAGAATTACTATGGACTTCATTACCAAGCTCCCAAAGACATCAAGCGGTTATGACTCCATCTGGGTCATAGTTGATCGTCTCACAAAATCCGCACACTTTATACCAATCAAAGAGACTTACAAAATGGAACAGCTTACCCGACTGTACGTCAAAGAAATTGTCTCAAGACATGGTGCACCAATATCCATCATATCTTACAGAGATGGTAGATTTACCTCCAATTTTTAGCAGTCACTCCAGGACGCCTTTGGAACAAATCTAGACATGAGTACATCGTATCATCCTCAGACCGATGGTCAGAGTGAACGAACCATTCAAACACTTGAAGACATGCTTCGAGCTTGTATAATAGACTTTGGAAAAGGATGGGATACTCATCTACCATTAGTTGAATTTTCCTACAACAACAGCTATCATGCAAGTATTAAAGCAGCTCCATTTGAAGCACTTTACGGTCGAAAGTGTCGTTCACCTGCTTTTTGGGCTGAAGTGGGAGAAGTACAACTCACTGGTCCAGAAATCATTTGAGAAATGTTGATCCCAGTTGAGCTTATACGATCTTATATAGAAGTTAACTTTGAATAAACACTTAAGCTAGTACGCGGAATATAAAAGCTTAACTTAAGAAGATTAACAATTCTCTTTCAACACTTCAATATTATTAATACGAGCACTCGACAATGCTAGGGTTTTACAACCTTGAAGTGTAAACTAATCGTAATTCTGTCACATCTAAACTAACCCTAGGAACCTCCTTTTATAGACTGAGTCCTACTAGGTTTACAATACCTTTCTCTACAAGATAAGAATAATCTAAATAGATATAATATACACATAATCTATTCCATAATTATCCTATCGTATACAATGTTAATCCATTCAGCAGTAGTTTCACCAAGCAGCAGTTTGTCTTCAGCAGCAGAGTCATTAACACTAGCAGCAGTTTCACCATAGCAGCAGTATTACTCAGCAGCAGTATCACATAGCAGCAATGTCACTTGGTCAAAACCCAACAATCCTCCCCTAAACTTAATATTTATTTCTAAATATTTAAGTTTCTTCAAAGCTCAAAATATCACTAGGAGGATGCTTCCAAACACTTAACTTCTTTAGCATTCAGATGATCAAATACAGCCTTGTACTGAGTAAGCAATTTAAATGCTTGATCATCAGAATCATAATCTTTCTGCAACTTAAGTGATTTAGAACCATTGATCATTTGATTAACAACATTCCAATATCTCATCACTGGATACTCCTTATCAGCCATCATGTATACGAATCTTGGTCCAATAGTCAGCATATGAATTCTAGATTCTTGAAATAGTTTCCATTGCTTAACTTTGTAATCAACAATCTCTGACCATTCATAATCATCTGTGGAAGGTTCATACATAAGTTTCAGAGCTCTCCAGAGAACATTATCTTGCAAGGTCTTTATATAATCCTCTTTCTCTATCTCATACTTCTTACCATCAAACTTTGTAGCTCCAAACTTTGCTTTGTATAATGTCCACAGATCATCAAAATCCTCTCTATCAAAGTATTCTAGCATCTGTTGAATTTTAAGAAACCTAGTAGTTTTACCATCAGATCTCTCAACATCATGAAATGCTCCAATATCTGTATCATAACCAGTAGTTACTTTGACAATTGGATATTTGACTCCAATAGGCTTAGCATCAAGTACTTCAGGTACTTCCATCTTACCAACCATAGTAAGACTCTTCAATTGTTCTTTCAAATGCTCAGCAGGAATATGATCATAATCATGTTTAAATTCATCACCTGCTAGCATAGAACTACTACCTTCACCTAACCTTCTTTTCTTCTTTGCAATTGATTTTTGATAAGCACCCTTTCTTTTATCACCTTGCACAGAAGAAGTAGTCTTTGTAGTATCACCATCAATCTGTTTAACAACATCAGCTTCTTGAACATGCTCTGCTTCAGCTACTTTCTCAGATATCAACTTCTTGTTCATCTGAGCAATATCTTCCAAGTCCTCAGCACATCCCATAGGATAAAAAGTATCTGTTCTCTACTTAGCTTGCTGATACAGATCAAAAACCTCTTTGTCAGAATAAGGCTTCAAATCTACCAATTTCCATCCAGCCATGTTCTTAAGATATCTTTCATATTCTTTTCTTTGTTGTTTAACAGTTGGACCCTTAAGTATCTTTATCTTCTTTCTAGCAGCATCATTCTGCTTTCTCTTCTTTGCAGTGAACTCTCTTATCCAAAATTGCACATCAAAAGTTGGAGTTTCATTAACTTCTTCTTTGATTAACTTTTGGAGTTCAATTTCAGCATCAATTCTGATCTTCTCATTAATCCATTCATCATACTTTCTCAACTCTTCAGCCTGTCTGTTCTTTTCTTCCAAAAGTATCTGTTGTTCATCTTCATATAATTTAAGTGCAACATCAGAATCATATCTACTTAGAAGTTCCTTAGGCCAAGAATCAAAAGGTATATCAGTGAAATCAATATCTTTATAAATCCACCTCTGAACATCAACTTTCTTGCCTTTACCCTTATCTGTAGAAGATGATGTAATTATCTTCTTTCGATTAGCAGCAGGTTCTCTTATGATTATTCCTTTTTGAGGTTTTCTTGCAACTTTTGGTGTGATTGTTGTTGTGATAGGTTGTGGTAATGATTGAGTTGGTAGTTGTGTTATATGTTTGGAAGTAGAGTCATCAGTAGTCTTCTTACTTAGCAAGACCATTGCCTCTGCAGCAGCATTGTCACCAGACCCAGCAGTAGAGTCTTGTACTTAAGCAGTATTCACTTTTCCACTAGCAGCAGAACCAGAAACATCCTTAGCAGCAGAATTATGAACAGCAGTAGAGTCAACAATAGCAGCATTTTCAACATGTTTTTCCACTGAATCTTCCAAAGTCTTTAACACATTACCCATCATCCTTGTTGCCTTCACTAGTTGCTCAGGCTCCAAAGTTTTAAGAGTTTCCACCACTTTTACTTGTGTAGCAAACATCTCTTCCATAACAACCTCATTCCCTAATTTATCAGCAACCACAAACGCTTCAGCATCCTGAGGACTATCCACATCCATATCTCCAATCACTGGAACCTCCCCTGAAACTATTCCAGTCTCTATCTCTTGAACACTATCAACATTGTCAACATTAACCTCCCCTGAACCCATTGTTTCTTCATTCCTCCCCTGTTTGGAAGCATCCTCTTCCAAATGAGTAGATGGTTCAGCAGAACTTACAACTTGATTAGTGCCCACCTTCTTCAATCTTCTCAAAGAGGTTGAAGATCTTGATTTCTTAAAGTGCTTAAGCTGCTTTTGCATTTTGATGATGATCTTGTCTTGTTTAGCAACAACATCAGAAAGATTAAGAACCTTGTCTTCCAAAGCAGCACACTTCAACCCCAAACTGGTACAAGAAACCGTCAATTCCTTAATAAGTTTCATTGTAGTCTCATCACTTCGACCTGTGTTAACTGGTCCGAGAGGTGAATCATTGACATTGTCATTATGCACAAGTGGATCCGTCAATTCATGTGTCACTGGCCTGTCCTCATCACTTCGACCTGTGTAACCTGGTCCGAGAGGTGAATCTTGGGACAAAAACTCAGCATCAAGCCTAGCTTGATCATCTGAGCCCCCTATGTTTTCCATTTGGCTAGGGTTACCATCCTGAGAATCAGACTCATAAGAATCCTTTTCTCTAGATGTTGCCTTGGTTTGGGTCTTAATGATGTTATCACTATCCTGCTCTGCTGCTAAGCTAGAAGCAGTAGTGACAGCCCTTGCCAACATGTCCTCTCCATCACCTAGGACAGCCTCATCTGGTACATCCATACTAACACTATCCTGAGGTAGATTAGTGTCCTTTTTGGTTTTCCTACGTGAATATTGTTTTGTAGGTTGTGTAGCAGATGTAGTAACATTGGGTGTGTGATGGGAATCAGTGGGATTTCCTGATCCTTCACCCTGGATATTATGCACAAGTTGTACCATGAAAGGTGTAAGATTTGTATGTGCTCCTGAAAAACCTTTGCCATGCTTATTCAAAAAGGTAAAAGTTTTTGAAACCAATTTTGGAGCATCAAATTCAGCAATATGAGTTCTTGTCTTAGAAATTTGTTTTTCAATAAATATCTGAATAAACCTTGGATATAGCAAATAAGAACCATCTTTAACACCTTTAAACATCCCCTCCAATATCATTTTTGAAAAATTAAATGGTTGACCTTTGCACAGGCATATCATTGCAGAAGCAATGGTAGTACTGAACTCATGCCACCCAGATGTTTTAGGACTTAAACAATGAAGGAGTAGATGTACCAAAAACTTGTATTGAGGACAGAGGAGAGCTTTTTGAAATTTTAAATTTGTATGTTTCCCCTCATATCCCAAATCTTTTAAACCAGCAAAAATAGCAGAGTTAGCAAGGCAAGTGGTCTCTGTTTCATCATTTAAGAGAAGAGTTTCCCTTATAGATGATTCAGTTACACGAACCTTTTGCCCATCTACTAAAGCACTTACATGTTTTTCCCCATTCATAGTTTTGATTTTAGCTGTAAACCAAAACTGTTTGATGTAGGAAACAAATATAGTAGGGTTCACAGTGAGTGCATACCTAAGAGAAGTAGCATTCAAAAACTTTGCCATGTCTGTGAAACCTTCAGGAACTAACTCTTCATTCAAAACGACCACACAGTTGTGTTGCTCAGCCCAGGTACGTGTAAGCTCCATTAATTAGGGTTTAGGGAATTGGGGATTTGTGATTATGCGAATGATAAGGTGTAAAGGTTTGTGATAACTTCAATTTAGAACATATGAAAACCAATTATAAGAATCAATTAGGTTTTAAACTGATAGATGGAAGTTACACATAACACCCTCTTACTTACAACCGTAGCAGCATAATCGTGTCATTTACAACTAGCAGCAGAGTGATAGAACTAGCAGCAGAGTGAACTTGAGCCAGCAGCAGAGTTGACTATAGAACTTGGTCAAAGATCCATAACAATTAATGCACATCACTCCGTAATCCCTATAAAAACCGGCGAAATCTTTTCCCTAAATAATGCACTCAAACCCTAATCTCATTCAAAAACGCCACTCTCACAATCAATAATATCCATCTTTACAATCAAATCACCAAACAATGAAATCAACACCCGAAATCATCAATATCTCATCTGATAAATCATCAGAAGATGAATCCCCATTTGAAACCTATGTGCCTCCCTTCCGTCCACCACATAATGGTTGTAGGACAAAAGAACAAGCAAGGAAGAGGAAACATGATCTTCCTGTGTTCAAAGATCTGCTCAACCTAAATCAAACCCCAAGCACCTCAAGAGGTAAACAGCCTATGTCCCCTGAGTCTCCAGCATCATCAGAATCATCAGAAGACCAAGCTTGGATCCCTGTGCATCCACCATCCCCAAGAGAGCTTGTGTCCCCATTCATGTGGACCTCGTCTGATGAAGAGAGAGCTCCAAGTGCACCACCTTCCACTCCGGAGAGACCTCAGTTATCAAGGCGACCACCAAGAAAGTCCACCAAGACAAAGAAGAAAAAGAAAACAAATCCTCCACTCCCAAAGGAAAGAAAGATTGTTCTTGGACTTCCATGTCCTAGGAATTAGTGTGTTGTGGTCTCTTATTTTAGTTTGTTGTTATCTTTTGTGGTTTCATTTGTTGTCTTTGAAATATCTCTTTTGATGTATGAACAATGATCTTAGTAGTCTTTGATGAATGAATGATATTATCTTTCCTGTTTTAATTTCTGGCAAATCATCATTCATACTATTCTTGTTCCTGCAAAAGATTAGACCAAACACCACAAAACAAACAAACAACATATGTACTAGCAGTAGAGTTAGAAAATCAAAGAGCAGCATAGTACATATCATCTCAAACATATATTAATAAGCAGCAGAGTAACAAGCAGCACATTCCTTTTACAAACTTTTACAAAAATAAAGAGATAAGTTTTTCAAAGATTGATCATACCAATGTTTGCAATTAAAAATTGAAACCTCCCCACATCAAAATGCTTAGTGAGAAGATCAGCAACATTGTTATCAGTATGAACCTTAACAATTTGAATCAACTTCTTTTCATAACAATCCCTTATAAAGTGATGTCTTATCTCAATATGTTTTGTCTTAGAATGAAAAACAGGATTTTTAATTATGCAAAGTGTGCTGTTGTTATCAATATGGATTTTAGTATTCATGAAATTGTACCCATAATCCAATAATTGATTCTGCATCCATAGAACCTGTCCACAACAACTTGAAGCAGCCACATACTCAGCTTCTGTTGTAGAATTAGCCACCACTGTTTGCTTCTTGCATTGCCATGACACCAACCTGCTTCCAAGGAACTGACAACCCCCTGTTGTAGACTTTCTATCCAAAGAAGCTCCAGCATAATCACTATCTGAGTAGGAGACCAAATCAAAAGGTGAATCCTTAGGATACCAAAGGCCCAATTTGGGTTGATGCCTCAGATATCTAAAAATTCTGTTTACTGCATTGAGATGTGACTCCTTGGGACACACTTGAAATCTTGCACAGGCACACACAACAAACATGATATCAGGCCTTGATGCTGTAAGATACATCAATGAGCCAATCATAGACCTGTACAAGTGAATGTCCACTTCTTTTCCATATTCATCCTTAAGCAATGGTTTATCCTTTTCCATGGTAGTCTTGGCAGGCTTAGCATCTAAAAAGCCAAACTTCTTCAATATGTCATTAACATACTTATCCTGACTAATAAATATGCCATTCTCCTTCTGTATAACTTGTAGACCCAAGAAGAAAGTGAGTTCTCCCATTGAACTCATAGCAAACTTGTCTTTCATTAGCTTCTCAAAACTAACACACATATCTCTGTTTGTAGACCCAAAGATGATGTCATCAACATAGATTTGAACCAACAAAATATCACCTTTTTGTCTTTTGAGAAACAAGGTCTTGTCAATCTTTCCTCTACTAAACCCAGACTCTAACAAGTAAGTAGACAAGGTGTCATACCAAGCTCTAGGGGCTTGATGTAATCCATACATAGCTCTATTCACCTTGTAAACTTTGTCAGGATGATCAGGGTCTTCAAAACCTGGTGGTTGAGACACATAAACTTCCTCAGTAATGGTCCCATACAGAAAAGCACTCTTGACATCCATCTGATACACCACAAAATCTTTGTATGAAGCATAAGCCAAGAATATTCTAATTGCTTCTATTCTTGCCACTGGTGCAAACACTTCATCATAATCAAGGCCTTCTTGTTGTGTGTATCCCTGTGCTACTAACCTTGCTTTATTCCTTATGACAATACCTCTCTCATCTCTTTTGCATCTGAAAACCCATTTAGTGCCAATCACCCTTTTTCCATTTGGCAGCTCAACCAAAGTCCATACTTCTTGTAGCTTGAATTGTAGAAGCTCATCTTGCATTGCTTCCAACCAACTTGCTTCTTGTAGAGCTTTGTAAGTGTTTTTGGGTTCTATCTGAGAGAGAAAACATGCAAATAGGCAATTTTGAAGATCTTTATGACTATTTCTTTGATGCAGAGATCTGGCAAAGAAACTTTGATGTTGAAGATCTTTCAGTGCTTTAGTCATTTGTCTTGTTTGAATAGATGAAGTTGGATCACTTAAGATTTGATCTTTGGGATGATCCTTGTGAACTCTTGTGGTAGTGGTAGGACTAACAGGAATATTGAGTTCCATATTAGTTATGTCAGCATCAGCTCCAAATAGCTTACCATCAAGGGCATCATCATCTGTGTCATAGTAGATATCCTCAAGAGGAGGGATGTTTGGATCATCAGGATAAATAGTTTCATCAATGAGTCTACCCTGAGTGTCCAAATTAGGAAAAATTGAAGTAGCAGTAGAGTTAGTAGGCTTAGCAGCAGAGTGTGTTGGAGCAGTAGTTGTATCTTTTGGCTTAGCAGTAGAGTCTTCTGAGTCAGCAGTAGAGTCTTCTGGTCTTATTGGAGAGACATCAACAACTACTTTGGGAGCCCCATTTACTTCTTTTTCTGCTGCATCAGGTATTTCAATACCTTCTTCAGTTTCCTTATGTTTCTCTTGAGAAACAACATCATCTGTAGGGCTTTGTTCTTTCTGAAAGGGTAAAAGAGTTGGACCAATCTTCAATTTCTCAACCAAAACAAACTCTTCCTGTGATTTATCAACATTGGCAATTAGAGGCACATAGTTCATTGTTTTGGCAAGAATGTCAACATCAAACAGCCATTCTGGTCCTTTCCCTGCAGAATTATATGTGTTCTCACTAAACTTAATATGCAGATTCTCCTCTACATGTTTGGTTCTCTTATTATATACCCTAAAGGCTTTACTATTTACAGAGTAACCAACCAAATTTCCTTCATCAGCTTTTTCATCAAATTTGCCTAGCTGATCCTTTGTATTCAAAATAGTAACAGGACATCCAAATGGTTTGAGAAAATCAATCATTGGCTTCTTTCCATGAAATAGCTCATATGGGGTCTTGTTATGAGGCTTGACTACCTTACTTCTGTTCTGCACAAAACATGCAGTGTTCACAGCTTCAGCCCAAAAAGGTACAGGTAGTTTTGAATCAGATAGCATAGTTCTTGCAGCCTCAATAAGTGTCCTGTTTCTTCTTTCTGCTACACCATTCTGTTGTGGTGTTCTTGCTACACTGTACTGTCTAAGTATTCCTTTTCCCACACAGAATTGATTCATCTCACTATTCTTGAACTCAGTACCATTGTCACATCTGATAATCTTCACTTTGTTGTTGTGCAGGTTTTCAACTCTTGTAATGAAAGCTTTGAGTATTCCTGGAGTTTCATCTTTGGTGGCTAGAAAGAACACCCAAGTAAACCTGCTAAAGTCATCAGTGACAACAAGACAATATGACTTCTTATTTAAACTTTTTACAAATACAGGCCCAAATAGATCCATGTGTAGCAAGTGTAATGGCTCAGTATTTGTGTTTACTGTCTTGGACTTGAAAGAAACTCTGTGTTGTTTACCCTTTTGACATGCAACACAAGTTTCACAATTCTCAAAAGTCTTTGTAGGCATCCCTCTCACAAGATTTCCTTTCACCAACTTGTTCATGGTCTTGTAGTTCAGATGTCCCAGTCTTCTATGCCATAATTTGGACTCATCAATAGTGGCCTTTGCAATTAGACAAGTCAAAGCCCTTTTAGGAATAATATTCTTGATGTGGTCACTGTATATATTTTCCTTTCTAGGGACCTTCAGAAGCACAGATTTGTCATCTGGCAATTGAAAATCAGGAGAAAGAATCATACACTCAGTGTCTGTAAAAAGAACAAAATTCTTTTTGTCACACATTTGTGAGACACTAAAAAGGTTAAACTTAAGTCCTTTCACAAGGAACACTCTCTCAAAGTCCAAATTTCCAGTTCTTAGAGTTCCTATTCCAACAATCTTTCCACCTTTTGGATCATTCCCAAAAGCTACATAACCACCATCAAAAGCCTCAAAATCTTCAACTTGAGACTCATCCCCAGTCATGTGTCCAGAGCATCCACTGTCAACAATAACCATATCCTTAAGCTCATCCAGTAGATTGACCTGCACATGAAAAATAGAGAAATCAGTTTCTCTTGATGACCCAAGCCATTACTGACTTGGATCTGCCCTGTGCATCAGTATAATCAAATTTCTGCAAATCACTTGATGCACTACTATTCTTGGAAACAGAGTTTGAAACATTTGTTTTTGGTTTCCAAGTCCAGCAAGCTGAGGCCTTAACAGCATAAAAGTGATTACCAACAACTGTATTTGGAAGATGTTTTGGCTCAGAAGTAGAAAGTTTTGAACTAGCAGCAGATTGCTTACTAGCAGCAGAATGCTTACTAGCAGTAGAGCCAGTAGAAGAACCAGTTGTATTTTTAAAAACACCATTTGTCTTAGCAGCATAAATAGATCTAGTTGCACCAGATCTCAATAACACAGCTCTTGGAACCATATTCCTATTAGGATGAGGGTGAGACTGTTTTGAGACATATTTGTGATTCACCCTAGTGTATTGATTCCAAACAGGTTTTTGGTGATCAGGACATCTACCAATCAAGTGGTCAAAGCTACCACACTTATAACAAGCCTTCTTTTGTAATTGAAACTCACTACCTAATCTGTGTGAAACTAGGTTGTTAAAGTTTCTCTGGTTACCCCTAGGCTTATTACTAAATCTCTCCATATGTTCTCTAGGCACCTCATTGTATTCAGCCATTTTCCTAGAGAAGTTGTTTCCTAACACAGGTTTAACAAATTTTACCTGTTCTACCTTAGGTTTAACCTGAGTAGGAATTTCTTCCTTTTTCAAACTTTGTTTTGGTTTAACCTGTTCCTCTTCACTATCACTATCACTATACCAATCTTCAATAGTTGGAGCCTCAGGAAACTTTTTAGCCTCAACCTTAGGTGTTTCTATGACACTTGTGCTACTATCACCTACAGGTTTTCCAATTTCTAGCTCACTAATGAAAGATAGCTCTTTTCCTGGTGGAGCATAAGCACTTTTGGCTGGAGGAGCCACTTCATTATACCCAATTCCACTACCTCTTCTCATCAAGGTGCTCTCTATAGACTTATGAACCAAGCCAGAAGCAAACTGTTGTTTTTGTACTCTTACTACATGTTTGTCTTTTTCAGCAAGAGCAGCTTCCTTTTCTTTTTCAGCTTCTTCTAACTTATTTTTAAGAACTTCTACTTCACTGTTTTTCTTAAAAATTTCTATATCTCTTAGATTAAGTTGATCTACATATTCTTTTTCACACTCTTTGAGATATTCTAACCTTCTCTCAACATTTTGAATACCTACTTTGTAACCTAAGTTATCAAGTTTTAGGTGTTCAACTTCTCTATTTAAACTCTCATTCCTAGCCTTAAGTACTTCAATAGTATCAGAACAAGATTTAAAAGAAGAACTAGATGATTCAGAGTCATTAGATACCTCAGAGTCAGATCCTGATGATGAACCATATGCCATAAGTGCAAAGTTATGCACTTTGGGTTGAACAGCAGCAACCAAAGAGAAATTTGGTTCTTCTTCAGCAATATCACTCCAGTCATAATCTCCCAGCCCATCACAAGCTACCATTGCAGACTTTGATTCTTCAGTCTTCTTTGGAACATCAGCATTCTTCTTTGGAGATCTACACTCTCTAGCAAAATGTCCCTTCCTGTTGCAATTGTAACATTCAATCTTAGACTTATCAAACCCTGGGCTCTCCTTAGCCTTGTATTTGACTTCTCTTCCAGTCTTTTTCCAGAACTTTCTTGCTCTTAAAGTCAACATTGCCATTTGCCATTTGAGATCAATTTCTTCAAGATCATCTGGATCAATGTGATCCATATCTTGATTTAGAACATGTGACCTTATTGTAGTAGTCAGCTCAGCCAAGAATGCACACACAGCAACATCACTTGTAGAAATCTTGTCATTTGAACCAGCAGCAGAACCATCAGAAGTAGAGACTCCATAAGCAGTAGAGTGAGTTTCTTGAGTCTCTTTGGATTTTGAAGACACAAAAGCAAGATTTTGTGCACTAGAAGATGAAGTAGAAGAAGTAGCCAATTCAGATTCATACACCCTTAAGTTGTTGTAGAGGCTCTCCAACTTCATTGTTTCAAAATCAGGCTTATTCCTCCACACTACTGTATGCATACTCCATTCAGGTGCAAGACTTCTTAGGAATTTGAGATTTACATCTTCCTGTGGAACAACATAACCAACAAGCTTTAGATGACTAACCAGTTGATTTAGCCTGTTGTAAGTACCAATTATCTTCTCTCCAGATTCAGAAGTGAAAGTTTCAAACTGATGCTTTAACATGTTCTTCCTGGATTTCTTAGTAGCATCATTCCCTCCAAACCTGAATTCCACAGCATCCATCAATGCTTTTCCTGATTCACAATCATCAAAGTCCATTTGAAATTCATTAGGTATTCCCATTAAGAGAATACTATGAGCTTTGATTTCCAGCTTCCTTATTGCATTAGCTTCAGCAGACTTGATTGGTATCTCCTTACCATCAACACTCTTCTCTGGTTCAGAATCACCATTAACAATCACATTCCACAATTTAAAGTCGATCATGCGAATGTATTGTCTAATCCTTCTCTTCCACAACTCATACTCAGAGGGATTGAGCATGGGTACCCTTGAAGCAGTCACCATATGAGTTTCATCACCCATCTTTAGCAATAGTCTTGGAACAGCAAAATTTTACGAAACAAAAATCTTCTTGATTATAACTTCTAGATCACAAGCTCTGATACCACTTGTTGATCCCAGTTGAGCTTATACGATCTTATATAGAAGTTAACTTTGAATAAACACTTAAGCTAGTACGCGGAATATAAATGCTTAACTTAAGAAGATTAACAATTCTCTTTCAACACTTCAATATTATTAATACGAGCACTCGACAATGCTAGGGTTTTACAACCTTGAAGTGTAAACTAATCGTAATTCTGTCACATCTAAACTAACCCTAGGAACCTCCTTTTATAGACTAAGGAGTCCTACTAGGTTTACAATACCTTTCTCTACAAGATAAGAATAATCTAAATAGATATAATATACACATAATCTATTCCATAATTATCCTATCGTATACAATGTTAATCCATTCAGCAGTAGTTTCACCAAGCAGCAGTTTGTCTTCAGCAGCAGAGTCATTAACACTAGCAGCAGTTTCACCATAGCAGCAGTATTACTCAGCAGCAGTATCACATAGCAGCAGTGTCACTTGGTCAAAACCCAACAAGAAACAACGGATAAGATTGTACAAATCAGAAGTCGACTTCAAACCGCAAGAGATCGACAGAAGAGTTATGCCGACACACGACGCAGACCCCTAGAATTCCAAGTCGGAGATACGGTTATGCTAAAAGTATCACCTTGGAAAGGCTTGATACGATTCGGTAAACGAGGAAAACTAAACCCAAGATACATCGGACCATTCAAAATCCTAGCCAGGGTTGGCCCAGTGGCGTACAGACTTGAGCTTCCATCAGAACTCAGTAGTGTACACCCCACTTTTCATGTATCTTACCTAAAGAAATGCTTGTCAGATGAATCACTCATTATTCCACTCGATGAAATTCAACTCAATGACGACCTTCAATTTATCGAGGAACCCATAGAAATCTTGGACCGAGAGGTCAAGCAACTCAAGCAAAGCCGAATTCCAATTGTCAAAGTTCGTTGGAACTCACGACGTGGTCCTGAATACACATGGGAACGAGAGGACCAGATACGTAAGAAATACCCACATCTTTTTACCGACAAAGCTTCTACTCCCAACGAAAATTGATCTCCGGGACGGAGCTCTCATATGGGGTGGAGACTGTAACAATTCACAATTTCAGGTTAACTTCTATTCCCGAAAATTTTCACTATTCATTTTTACTATTCACTTTCACTATTCATTTTCCGAAATTTGATTTTTATTTCATATTCTCGTGTGATAAATCATTTCCATGACAAATTAAAAGTTTGACACACAACAGATCATTTTCGTGAAAGTTATTAAGGAACTACACGTTTTAGGGTAAAACGTCATTCAAAAATTCTACGCACAACGAAACTCGACCGCGTTAATTTTCCCCGCATCAGAAATTTTTTTGATACACTCATGATTAATTAGAGAATTTATCATGACTGAGAAAAATGTTACCAAATAGACCCTGGACCGGGAAAAACAGAAATTTACGTTTTCAAGCACTTCTGCTTAGCCGTAACCTTAGCCTATACCTGCACCGCGTTTCTAAGATGATTTGAGTTTTCACATTTTTGGAATAAGTCAACATATTTTTCCCTCCTCCATTGACCAAAAATCATCCCTGATTATATAAATCATTCCTTGATTTTTAGGCTTACGGTTTATGTCTAAAAGACATTTAATGACAACCGACACTAGACTGAGCTCAGTCTAGACATTATAATCCATTATAAATCATTATTATCATATTAGAAAAGTTACATTTTACTTTTCTCAATTTTACGCAACTTTCGTACGTTTTACGTAGTTCGCGGTTTAGACCCGTGTTTCCAGTTTTAACAGGGTTTGAGCACCCCAATGGAACCTACCACTCATTTTATATTTTATTATGGAGAATAATGACATGTTTGGTCATTCTTTCAAATCTCACATTTTTACGATACCCGGTTTTACGTATTATGGCTTAATCGTTTTCGGTTAGCATTTTACGGAGTCAAAACTCATCCAATACTTAGGATAATATCATCCAAGGCACACCTCACCCCCTAGCTTGTGTGAACCGCCATTAGGGGGGGGGGGGTCATCCCTTGGTGTGGCTTGATCCTAAGCAAACTTACCTTGGATGATTTACATGTGTAAAACTTGCCAAGAAAGCCTTTGACTAGTCTCATCTTGTAACCTCCTTAAGACCATATATAAGCCCTCCCCACCCCTTTGTGCCGTCCACCATCACACACCAAACCACCTCAACCTTAGCTAATTTACTCCAAGTCTCAAGCAAGATTCAAGTACCATATCAATACCTAAACCCTAGTAGGTTTTCATTCATCAAAACACTTCCAAACACTAGATACTTTGGTGATTTTTCTTGAGTTTGAATCCACTCAAGTCACCAAGGCATCATCAAGATCTTGTTCAAGCCCTAGCACAACCTTGCTCATCCAAAAGAAGTGAAGGAATCTAAGAAGAGGAAAGCTCAAAGTCGTTGTACTAGTCCTTGATTCTTGATTTCCCTTTTGTTAGGCCAAAAGTTGTAAGCAAAACTCTAACATACCTCTTGTTAAATATCATACTCATGCTATTTACATATCATTCATACTATATATTGTCTTGATTTTTGGTTCATGATGTATAAAATTTGGTATAACAAGTATTAGTATATGATTGTTAATTTAAGTTATTTAAACAAGTAAACTAGTGACTTCCATGGAAAAATCCGACCAAAACAGTATATAAATGATATTAGACAATTACATATTATAGTAGAAGACTTAACAAGAAAACCATAGCAACTTGAATCACCTAAAATGAGAAAACAAGTCAAAAGTTATGACCATTTGAAATTACCACAACTTTGCGGCAAAACTGCCTAAATAGCTTCTGTGACAGAACATAAAACACGCAAAAAGAGGCCTTTCTGGTCCGTTTCATGAAAAAGTTAAAACACGAAAGTTGTCCGGAATCACGTTTTCTACTAAATTTCTAGTGCACAGGTCCTGAAAACTCATAATAAATGAGATTTTCTTCAGTTTCTTAACAGCTATTTTGTATATTAAAGTTACTATATAAATGGTTATGGTTAAGTTATACCCAAGAGGTCTTATGACCTAGATTCAAGACCACAACCATGGCTAAAGCCAAGGTTGAGTCTCAATACCATGGAACAATCACCAAAGGTCATGGCAAGGCCATGACTAAATGACCATATAAACTTACTTAGGCGAAAACATGAGCCAAAGAGTTGGCGATAACTTGAACATGCAATTTGGATCTACTCCATCTAAAGAATCATGAGATCTTACAAGTAATTGTCATACAAGATGTAAGAAACTCATTTTAATAACAATCTTCATCCAAAAATAAACTTTCCTAAGTTTATTCAAATATTGGACATGTAACTTTTCGGATCAAAACTTATATATATATATATATATATATATATATATATATATATATATATATATATATATATATATATATATATATATATATATATATATATATATATATATATATATTTTATCAACTACTACAATAGTAGGGAGCCTCATGTGAGGAGTTCATTATGTAAGCCGTCGAGATAAGTTGTGGATTTACGAATTAAAGTGTCCTGGCTCCTCGAACGTTTACTAACATGACTTCTGTATTATGTCGGCCCGAACGGTAGTAAACGATATATAAACTATACATGTTTCACGAACCATTTCTTTTCATATACTTACACTATACAAAGTACCACATCATGAACTAAGTGCAAGACATATATAGGCAATACTTCATATTCTTTACTCCAATCCTAAGTTGCGACATTCTATTATAGGTTGCTCTTAAGAGACCTTTGCGATTCAACCATCATTCTCACTACTCACTACATCACTTAAGGTGAGTTCATAGCCCCACATTTCATTACTTAATTGTTTTACAAACCCTTGGGGGGAATACATGCTATTTTAACTGAACACAATGCTTTCAAATTGTATGCTTGCCTGATTGTTTTATTATCACTAAGTACCATTCTTGCCAAAGATCCCTTATTATGAACCATTTAATCACTAGCAATAGTGAGCGCGAATATTGTGAATAGGCCTATTGGGATGGACGAATCCCATTTGTTGTGACTAAGTTCAAACAAATGAATTAATATTTGAAACATGGGTATGACGGCAAAGTACCTACTAGGATAACACTGTCGATCGATATTGGTACACGTTAACGTTTTGGTGTCATAAGCTTAGTGAATGATAATAACTGTTTTGTTTTCCAAACATGTGTATGAGTCAAATTAACTCATACTACCAACATATTGTGTTCAACCATTAAACAAACTCTATGAATATCACTCAACCTTTGTGTTGACCCTTTTAAGCATGTATTTCAGGTCCATGATAATCAAGAATGGAGCAGAAGGGCACGGACTAAAGGAAGAAGGCTATAATATATTTTGTCATTCGATAAAGCATCAACAAACTTTATATTGATGTATTTTGAAACATGGAACCTTTTTTGGGACCTAACTATGTAAACTCTGATATATTTGAATAATTCGAATGATAAGTCTTTTTATAACGACTCAGTTAGAGATCGTTTTCTATTATTATGACTGTTGTGTCGTCGAGTAACACCCAAGTCGAATTCCGCTGCAATCATGAATTGGGGGTGTTACAGAATCAAAGTTCTGGATCATTGTAAATAGACATGTGAAGCCTGCAAAATAAAAATTAAGAATAGAATTAGTTCAACCTATATCTAAATCACAACATTTGAAAAGAAAATAAATAATTGCAAAAGTAGATGATGAAGAGACAGATTGAATCAGTTGTTATAGGAAGATTGGATTGATTGAATTAAAAGAGTTTTTAGTATGATTTGTTAGAATAACAAACGTAGGGAGCAAGAATCGGATCAACATTAATTGTGGAGCGTAGGGAAGAAGGAACAGATGGAATGAGCGTAGGGAAGAAGGAACAGATATTGTGTTTGTGTTGACTTGTTATTTCAGTTTTAGAAAAGTATAGCATTAGGGAGTTGTACATATTGAGTTAAATAAGGAAGTACACATCACTGCATTAAACGAATTTTTAATGCTCCGTGCTTAGAAGGGCTTGTACAAAAGCTTATTTTATTAGATAAAATAGATTAAATGTAGAGTAAATTCCAAAAATCATCCATGTGGTTTGTAGTTTTTGGCACTAATCATCCCTGAGTGATGAAACGTTCGGCGAAATACACCCCTCACCACTAACGTCTTTAGTTTTATTTGTTATATATCCCACGTGCATATCATGTGAGGATATTTATGTCATTTAAGTAAATGGCTAGGGATGGCTAGGGTTGTCTCGACCTCGTCCCTGCAGCTATTACTTCCGAGTTTCTTCATGTTTTAATAGATGTTAAGGAAGCCGATATAATGGATATGACAATGGTGTGAGTACTGATGATGTTTGTTCAATTTAGGTACAAATTTCCTGAACTAGGGAGTTTGGTTTGGTTTTTTTGGGTTGTCGGATGGGAAAATAGGCAACATGTAGTGTGCATTATGCAGTTGTAACTAGCTTAAAAGGGGTTTGCTGTTATATCTTGACTTTATTTAGCAATGTTTCTTTTGTACCTTTGGAATCCAAACATTGACACTTACTAAAGAATTAATGTGGAGGAATGTTTTGGTACTTTTTTTTGTCTGGTTATTTACATCTTTTGTAAAGTGCTCTAGAAATCCAGTCGTATAATACTTTTGTTGCGTGTACATATTAAACGGGTAAATGGACGAGGTTTCCCTGTGGTCAGATTTCTTAGGAAGTGGGTTTAATTTTTCCTGATGATTATACGATGATAAGATATGAATATTGAACTTTTCCTTTTTTTTTTTTTTTTTTTTTTTTTTTTTTCATTTGAACTGTGGATGTTAAGATTTAAAATTGTTCTAGTTGAGAAATTTTATTTTTTAGCTATGTATTCTTGAATAGTTGAATGAGTAAATGGAAACCATGATTAGACGTTGAAAAAAAATGGCAAATTTAGTATGCAAAATTAATTTATTTTGAAAAAGCCATAACAAAAAATGTGGAAAAAGTTATAAGGGTGAGGTGGAAGAATATAGTAGTAACTCATTTTAAAATGACATAACATGTATTCTTGAGCCCGCTACCAAGACGTGGAAATTTAGAAAAGTTCGTTGTCTATCTACCGACTTAACCCATAATATTATCCTTAAAGCTAGAAAAATATGTGAATGTCAAACGTTCCCAATTTGTTAAGTCAAGACCCATAAGATATTGTCAAAAGACCATGACTGACTCAAATGAGTAGGTCATTTGTTGATCTTGAATTGTCTAGAAAGTCAAATGAGGTTGTTAAATTTCGATCTTTAATTGTATAGAAAGTCAAATGAAGTTGTTAAACTTCGATCTTGAATTGTATAGAAAGTCAAATGAGGTTGTTAAACTTTGATGTGGATTGGTATTTGTGAAATTAATATTTTGACCAAATCTGATCCAACATTGATATGTAATTAAGTTAATGTTTATAATTGTATTTACTGTTTGGATTTGTGAGTTAACCAAAAATATGTAACTAAAAACTAATGTTTGGATGTCAGTGTATGCATCGTTTATATGGTCACCGGGTCTTAAATTAAACATCAGTTTGAAATTAGTGTGTGCTATATCATTATCTAATTTTCTAATACATTGATTAGTATTGTTAGTAAAAGTTTTTTCTGACAAGAGAGTTGAGATCGAGCGTATCATTTGGCCACTTACCGAAAACAATTTGAACAAAAATTGGATCCGTCGTAACGCGCAACAGCCTAATTCTTCGTTTCACGTACAATTACGTAACCGAACATTAGAAGTATGCAACGAAGTACGGCTACGAACGATACTCATTAGGTACTTGTCTACGATATATGCAATATAAGTGTAGTCTTCCATATCCCTAAGTCTTCCTAAAAGTCTCATGTGATTATACATGGATAATAGTTATTAGTAGTCATATTTTCTTGGTCAAGCTGAGAACACATTTCGATAGACAGGCTGCATTTAAGATGCGTTTAGAAAAATTTGATGGTTTTTTTTTTTTTTTTTTTTTTTTTTTTTTTTTTTTTTTTAACACTACATCGTAAAAGTTCATAGAAGTCCCGGGCACCCGCGGGAACCCCTTTGGTTCCGTCCCTGGCTGAGGAGTGTGTGGACCGTTGGTTGCATAATTAGTGTTATAAGTCTTCCCACCTTTCTTAAAAGTTTTTGGTGATTATACAAAATTTTGTCTTGCTAGTACATTCTGAATGAAATGTCTTGGTCAAGATGATTAGGTTGCATGTCACAAACCGTTAACATGCAAAAACTAAGGATACAAAGCGAATAATTATTCTTATGATTTTAAGTAAATTTCCAAAAATGAAGTTACCACAATTATTAAGTTACTTATCATCTTCCTCTCATATTTCAATTCTCTTATTTTGATACCTAGCTAGGCACTAAAAAAATAATGGTATACGAATCTGTTGCGACTAATTTCGATCTTGTCCTCCTTTTGTGAATACTTAACATAAAACGCAACAAGAAAAAGAACACCCAATCCATCATAAACATTATAACAAAAGTACAAAACCCAGCTGGTTCATTTCTTGATTGAAAATCCTAAAAGTGTATGAATCATAACAATCCACCTACCAATATAACAAAAAACATTTCTTGGTTGGTTGTGTTTTTTCTGTCGGGCATTTTATAATCAAAGATATGCATGGTGGACTAAAAACAAAACAGCTTATGTTAGATATCTTGGTGGACTAATGAGTCTAGTTTTCCCACTCCAAGTTTTCTTCAAAGTCTTTATCACCAATAATGGCTGTAAAAACTTTGACTAGTTATAGTATCTTCGCAATCAAAAGACATTCATTTCACCAGCTGTCTGTCACAACTGTTAACATGCAAAACTAAGAATAAAAAGCCAATACTTGTCTCAAAATTTTAAGTAAATTTCCAAAAATGAAATCAGCACAAGCAATAATTTACTCATCATCTTCCTCTCGTATTTCTTTTCTCTTTTATGGTCTCTCAATTATAATATGTCTTATCTCCGTCACTGTCTCCGCTTCCTATGGCGGTAATGAGACCGATTATCATGCGCTGTTGTCATTTAAGTCAAAGATCACCCAAGATCCATACAAAGTTCTAACCTCGTGGAACCATTCGTTTCATTTCTGTGACTGGAGTGGTATTTCATGTGGAAAGCGGCACAAACGAGTGACTGCTTTAAAACTGTATTCGAAAGGCTTAGAAGGCTTGTTGTCTCCTTGTGTAGGAAACCTCAGCTTCCTCCGCGAGCTTGATCTCGGGAACAACAACTTTCAAGGAAGCATTCGGCATGAACTTGGTCGTCTATCTAAGCTACGTTATCTTTATCTTTATGATAACAAATTCTGTGGAGTCATTCCAACAAACTTGTCTGGTTGTTCTAACCTCGAAATGCTTGACGTCTCTCAAAATAAGCTAGTTGGAAGCATACCCAAGGAGATGAGTTTATTCTCGAAACTTGTTGGTCTTGCAATTCACGAAAATAAGTTAACAGGTGGAATCCGACCTTTCTTGGGGAATATTACATCAATGGAAGTGTTCTCTGCCGGTGGAACCCATTTGGTGGTAGAATTCCAGATACCTTGGGTCGTTGGAAAAGCTTGACGGAATTTTACTCTGGTGGCTGCAACTTATATGGAAGCATCCCTCATTCCATTTTCAACCTCTCACTCCTAGTTAATCTTTCTTTGTCAACTAATCACCTCACTGGTAGTCTTACTTTAGAAATTTGTAATCAGCTCCCAAATCTTGAGTGGCTTCAATTAAGGGATAATGAACTGACCGGAGTTCTTCCACCTTCTCTTTCTAATTGTTCTAAATTAGGATTATTTGAAATGAGTAGCAACAATTTTAGTGGGAAGTTGAAAATCGATTTTTCAAAACTAAGAAATATTAATAAAATTAGATTATTTGATAACAACTTCCATGGACGCGGAGAAGCTGATGACATGAGGTTTGTTGATTCTTTGAAAAACTGCACCAAATTAGTAGAGTTGAGTCTTTTTAGTTGCAACCTTACAGGAGTCCTTCCGATATCAATAGGTAATCTCTCTGATCAACTCAGCTCTCTATATTTAGGACACAATCAATTATTTGGAAGCCTTCCTTCAAGTATAGGTAGTCTAGTTGGTTTGACCACTTTATATTTACAAAATAATATATTCAATGGAAACATCCCCACTAGCGTTGGTAAACTACAAAGGCTACAAGCTCTTGGTCTATCTAGTAATCAATTTTCAGGGCCTATCCCTGATGCCATAGGGAACCTATCATTGTTGAATAAACTTTATTTATATTCCAACAAATTAGAAGGCCATATTCCATCAAGCCTAGGGAATTGTAAACAACTTAATGGTTTAAGCCTTTTCGACAATAGACTTAGTGGCAAAATACCCAAGCAACTTCTACAACTTCCATCGCTAACATATGTTTTTAGTCTTTCATACAACAACCTGTCTGGTTCCATTCCATCAGAGATTAAAGACCTCAAGATGTTGAGCTATCTTGATTTATCTTATAATAATTTACCAGGCAACATTACTAGTAGCATTGGTGAGTGCATTAGCCTCACAACGTTAAAACTAAGTGGCAACAAATTTCAAGGCGTAATACCATCTTCATTCAGTTCCTTGGGAGGATTGGGGGTACTAGACATTTCTGAAAATAATTTATCAGGCAGAATTCCAAATTTTTTAGACAAATGGAAATCCTTAAAGTATTTGAACCTATCCTTTAATGATTTTGAGGGTGAAGTACCAGTTGTAGGAGTGTTCGCCAATGCAAGTGCATTTTCAGTTTTGGGGAACAATATGCTTTGTGGTGGTTTGGTTACACTTGAGTTACCCAAATGCAAGGAGAAGCATAGTAAGAAAAAAAGGTTTCCTTTCTTCATTTTAGTCATTGTGATTGCACCGACGTTGCTCATCGTGTTATGTTGTGTGTATCTTTTGTGTAAGAAGAAGCGTAATAGTCAACCATCTCAGTCATCAGGTAGTGAACGGTTCATGAAAGTTTCATACAATCAACTTCTAAAGGCTACTGACGGCTTCTCTGTAGCAAATTTGATTGGACAGGGTGGGTTCAGCTCTGTCTATAGAGGGATCCTCGATTCCGATGATGGCAAATCTGTTGCAATCAAAGTTCTGCATCTTCAAAATCGAGGAGCTCAGAAGAGTTTTGTAGCAGAATGTGAAGCTTGGCGGAATATTCGACACCATAATCTGTTTAAGATAATAACCTCATGTTCGAGTACTGATTTCCAAGGCAATGATTTTAAAGCGCTAGTTTACGAGTTTATGCCCAATGGAAGTGTAAACGATTGGCTTCATTCAAGTGCATATACATCGAAACTCAACCTTCTTCAAAGAATAAATATTATTAGAGATGTTGTCACTGCAGTTGATTATCTTCACAATCGCTGCCAAACAACGATTTTTCACGGTGACTTGAAGCCAAGTAACATTCTGCTTGGTGATGATATGGTGGCTCATGTTGGAGACTTTGGCTTAGCTCGACTACTTGGTACAGACTTAAACCAAAACAGCTCAACCGGGGTTAAAGGAACAATTGGTTATGCACCTCCAGGTAATTCCACTTCTATTCCATGATGCTTAAATTACAGGTTAAAGTTTGTAAATTAATTAATTGTTATTCATTTGTAGAGTATGGTATCGGGAGCGAGATGACAAGTTGTGGGGACATCTACAGTTTTGGAATATTATTACTAGAGGTGATGACTGGGAAAAGGCCCACAGATGACATGTTTAAGGAAGGTCTTAGCCTTCATAAATTTTCTTACATGGCATTACCAGATCATGTAGTCGATGTTATTGATAATGATGCAATCGAGTTGCAAAGTACGGAAGCGAATGCAAAGAAAGTGGAAGAATGTTTGGTTGCAACTATTAAGATTGGAGTATCGTGCTCTATGGATTCACCACAACAACGAATGAAAATAGAAATCGTTGTCTATGAGTTGCAGGGTATTCTCGATGTGCTTCAAAATATATAAGGTACTATGTTCTGCCTTTTTGTAAAATCTTATTTTATATGAGTTTGTTAAAAATCATCACTAAAACGGTTTTATTTTTCAACTCTTTTAGGCCTAAAGCTTGTATGGTGAAGTTGTGGGAAACTGCAACAAGGAGGAGTGCATGTCGTAGTTAAGTAAATGTTAAGTTGTTAAAGATGTTCGTAATTGTGGTTTAATTTTCTTGTTGCATAAGTGTACGAGACATAAGAGTACGTTTACATTCTTGGTGGGTATCATATCTATCAAGCATGTTTGTATGTGTGGTTTAATTTTCATCAATCCAATTTGTGGTATTGAATTCTACTTAAGTTCTACTTGGTGTTCGATTCCTTAAAGAACAACCTAATGTTATTCGTGTTCTTTGACTTTCAATTTCATAAATTTTACTTTTTTTATGAATATCTTAATGAGAAAGCTCAAGGATTCCCCCTCTTCTGGTTTCGAGCAGTGTATGGTTCAATTTTATAGAAAGTTAACCTCATGTTTGGTATACTGTATTATTACTGCAAGTATACTGTATTAAAAATGTGTCAATAATTACCAAAGTGTATTTCTGATACATAAATCAGCTAGAATATTTTGATACTTTTTGTATTCCTTATAAGGTTAGCACAACTCTATTTTCATCGAATAAGTGTTTGGATAAGCAATCCCAAACTCAAAACTGTGAATTGCTGTTTAGTCTAAGCAAGCCCAAACAGCCCTTTAGCAGTTAATGTGTACCTTTATGGTCATCATTGTTGTTTTAACCATATTTCTAGAAATACAAGCGTTTAGCTTTTGAATGTTGTCTCTCAAATTTGAAACGATAATAGCCTTGGAGTTTATTAGTAGTTTTGAAAAAGTAGGCTTGAGACATGCTTCTTGGATAACACGTAAACTGTTTTGAAATTCAGCCCAAACACCTCTTTATAATCTATATGGATGTTATTGATCCTTTATGTGTATGGATTGATTGACAATAAGCGAACTTAAGAGGTTATTCTGGAAACTAAATATAGTGTAGGGGTACTATAAACATGTCATGCTCTTACACATAGCTTCGAAACTTATATATAAAAATTCCTATCGAAGACTATGAGTACTCCCCGCCTAGGCCGATAACTCATTACAAGCAAAACAACATAGAGTATTTGGCTTCAATTATGCCTACACTGTTGGTTATTATGTGTTAACAAGTTCCAGATTAGGGTTAAGATAATCAATACGGTACCGGATATTCTCTTGAAATCGTGGAATCAGTTTCCAATAGAAACTATTCGACCCTATGCCTGGGTTACACGAATATCTCTATGGGATAAGACGAAGTGATGTTCTTGTTTTTAGGCACAAAACAAGAACAGAATCGTATGTTGACATAAATAATGCCTAAAAACATTATTAACATATTATCAATATCTCTATGTTTTAATTATTACAAAACATAAACTCAATGAACTAAAATTTATTACATAAACAATTATTTAGTGATTAACATTCTCTTTACATCCAAATCACTTAAGGTATTAATAAACAAAGTGTTTATTGTAATCTATGATCAAAGGGGTATTTAATTAATCTTTACAAAGTTTATTTAATTATATAAACATATTATATATTTTTGAAAAACACTTTTGGTAATAAAGAAAAATGTTTTATTCATACTAAATATATGAATTCAAATTTTTAACCAAAATCAGTTAGTTTTACACCAAATAAACTTTCCCCACTAAAAGACAAAGATTCTGGCTGTTATAGCTGGGCGGCCCCCTTAATTATAAGGGGCGGTCCCCTTAAAATTAAGGGGACCGACCATGATTTAAGGGGACCGGCACGCTTCAGTTGTCAGAATCTTTGTCTATAAATACCACCTTAAATCTGGAATTTTCCCCACCTTTTTCACTCCAAAACTTTCTGTTCTAGATCTCAATTTCCATTCTCTTAATCCTTTGATCATACATTCATAAATCTTTGTTTCAAAGTGATCCAAACATCATTCTCTCAAGTGCAAGAGAAGAATACTTCTATCCCTCAAGACAAGAAGTATTACAACTTGTTGTGATCTCCATATCTAAGTTGTTAGAGCATCATCCATTCTATCTATCTCTTTGTGTAATTAAGTTGTGAATATTTGATAGAAGATAGTTTAGCTAGTTGGATAAGTAGTGTGATAGGTTAGTAGTTTGTTGTGAAGAAGCAGAGTTAGGAAGTAGATAGGTGTGAAGAAGATTGGTGTGAAGTAAATAGGTGTGAAGTAGATTGGTGTGAAGTAAATAGGTGTGAAGTAGAAAGGTGTGAAGAAGTATTGGTGTGAAGTAGATTGGTGTGAAGAAGTTGTGACGAAGTTGTGGTGTGTAAATTGGTGTGTAAGGTTTTCTCCGCCATAAGGGAGCTTGTTGACATAGTGAAGAAAACTCTCGAGTTAGGTGCTCGGGGAGTGGAGTAGGGCAAGGAAGGTGACCTTGTAGCCGAACCACTATAAATCTCTTGTCTCGTGGTTCGATCTTTCCATCTCTCATTTATTTATTTACTTACATTATTATTGCTTTATTGTACATATATATTGTTGTCCATATTGTGCAAGACTTGATATCACATAGTATTGAATCTAAAGTTTTGAAAACAAAGAAAACTTTCAAACAATCTTTTGTAACAAATTAAAAAGACGTAAAACTATTCAACCCCCCCTTCTAGTTTTCCACAATTGGTATCAGGAGCCACGTCTTGCAAGATTTTTAAAATATATTGTATTTTAAAACCTGTAACGATCTATGGAATCTTTAAAATATTTAGAATGGCAATCTATGCAAAGACCACCACTATTTGAAAGTGATGGATTTTTATATTGGAAAAATAGATTTGAAACTTATGTGAAATCAAAAGATCTTGATCTTTGGCATGTTATTACCTTTGGTGATTTTCCCCCTATTCAATATAATGTTGAAACTAAAATGGATGAAATTGTATCTTTTGAAAATCAAAATGATGATTTGAAAAAGAAACTAACAAAAAATAATGAGGCTAAAATGGTTATTTATAATGCGTTACCACGCAAAGAATATGAAAGAATTTTTATGTGTAAAACCGCAAAAGAAATTTGGGATTCTTTACTAATTACTCACCAAGGTAATAGTCAAGTTAAAGATAACAAAATAGATCTTCTTGTACAACAATATGAACAATTTACGATTCCGGAAGAGGAATCAATTGATAATGCTTTTGCTAAATTTAACACTATTATCACAAGTTTAAAAGCACTTGATGAGACATTTTCTAGTAAAAATTGTGTTAGGAAATTTCTTAGGGCATTGCATCCGAAATGGCGAGCTAAAGTCACGGAAATTGAAGAATCAAAGAATTTGATGACGTTATCACTAGATGAACTTATTGGCAACTTGAAGGTCCATGAAGAAATTATAAGAAGAGATTCGAAAACGGTCAAAGTCAAGAAAGAACAAACCAAATCCATTGCTCTAAAAGCCAAAAAGGAACCTAGTGACGATGATGATTCAAGTGACGAGAGTGAAGACGAAGAATATGCAATGGCCTTAAGAGAATTCAAGAAATTCTTCAAGAAACGAGGAAGATTCATTAGATCACCACGAGACGAAAGAAAACCGTTCCAAAGAAATAGAAGTGATAACTACGGGAAAAGAAAGTGCTTTAGATGTGGAAGTCCAAATCATCTCATTGGCGAATGTCTAAAGCCGCCGGGTTATGAAAATCAAGGCGCCTTTGTTAGTGGAACATGGAGTGATAGTGACAAAGAAGAAGTGGAAAAACCAAGAGACGAAAATTGTTTTATGGCAAAAGGAACCGACAAAATATGTTTGGGAATTGACTAGGAGCCTAACGAATGGATCAAGGATAGCGGATGCTCAAGGCACATGACGGGGAACCGTAAGCTATTTTCTACATACAAGGCATACAATGGAGGTAACGTTATTTTCGGTAGTGACTTACGTGGAAAAATCATTGGCAAAGGTATGATTTCTCAAGACTCACTTACTATTGAAAATGTAGAGCATGTAGATAATTTAACATATAACTTGCTTAGTATAGGACAAATATGCGATAATAAATGTAGAGTTACCTTTACCGATGAGGATAGCGAAATAGTTAAGAATGGAAAAATTATAGGTAGAGGAATTAGGAAGGAGGCATATATGTTATGAAACTAGGAAACAAACCTGAGGATAGGATATGCCTAACGACCCTAGACGAAAACTCCATATTGTGGCATAGGAGATTAGGACAGGCTAACATGCAACAAATACAATCCTTGGCCTCTAAAGAACTAGTTAGAAACTTGCCTAATCTAAAATATGACAAGCATTTTTGTGATGCATGTAAAATTGGAAAACAAGTTCATGCTAGTCACAAAGCTAAGAATATAGTATCCACTACTAGGTGCCTAGAACTATTACATATGGATCTTTTTGGTCCATCCGCTGTGCGGAGCTATGGAGGAAACAAATATACCTTAGTAATAATAGATGACTACTCACGATACACGTGGACTAGGTTTTTAAGTGACAAGACCCAAGCCTTTGAAAAATTTGAAATAGTTAGTAAAATGATTCAAAATAAATTAGTATGCACAATAGTAGCCATTAGGACGGACCATGGTAGGGAATTTGACAATGAAGTACAATTCGGAAAATATTGTGATTTAAATGGAATATCTCAAAACTTCTCCGCTCCTCGTACTCCTCAATCAAATGGCGTAGTAGAAAGAAAAAATAGGTCACTACAAGAAATGAGTAGAACAATGTTAAATGAACAATCCATCCCACAAAAATTTTGGTGTCACGCCGTAGATACATCAACATATATTATTAATAGGGTATCAATTAGGAGAATTCTAGGAAAAACTCCTTATGAGTTACTTAGAGGTAGAAAACCAAACTTAAGCTACTTTAGGGTATTTGGAAGTAAATGTTATATTCTAAACACTAAGGATTACCTCACTAAGTTTGATCCAAAATCATATGAAGGAATATTTTTAGGATATTCAAAAAATAGTAAAGCATATATAATACTTAACAAACACTCCATGAAAGTAGAAGAATCACTAAATGTAACATTTGATGAAACACCACCACCTCCTAAAACTTTACCTTTAGAAGATGATGACTTAGTCGAAGAAGAAGCTATTGAGGTTAGTAAAACAAAACCCATAGGAAATGATAATGAAGACATTAACTTAGGAAATAACGAAATTGTAAATGTTAAAGAATCTAGATCACATCCACTAGATAATATAATAGGACATCTTAACCAAAGAACCCTTAGGTCACAAGCTCAAGATAAAAATAATTTCTTTTGTTTCCTCTCAGTAATAGAACCTAAAAATATTAATGAGGCTTTAAAGGATGAAAGTTGGGTTATAGCTATGCAATAAGAATTAAATCAATTTAAGGCAAATGATGTTTGGGAATTAGTCCCAAATCCAATGAATATGACCATCATAGGAACTAAATGGGTATATAAGAATAAGTTAGATGAAAATGGAATAGTTACTAGGAATAAAGCTAGGTTAGTTGCCCAAGGTTATAATCAAAAAGAAGGAATTGATTATGACGAAACTTATGCACCCGTAGCTAGACTAGAATCTATTAGGATACTACTTGCCTATGCATGCGCCCTAGATTTTAAGTTATTCCAAATGGACGTGAAAAGTGCATGTTGACATGAACTAATAATGTCTAAAAACATTGTTAACATACTAACAATGTCTCTAGGTTTTGATAATTACAAAGCATAAACTCATTAATCTAAAACTTATGACGTAAACAAGTTTTTAGTGCTTAACATTTGTCTTTGCATCCATATCACTTAAGGTATGAATAAACAAAGTGTTTATTGCATTTTATGATCAAAAGAAAATTTTCTAATCACTAGAATTTTTATAAAATGTATTAAACATTCTATATCTTTTACAAAATTATTTTTGGAATTAAAAGAATATGTTTAATTCATTATAAATATATGATTTCAAATTTCCAACCAAAAATGGCAAATTTTATATAGAAAAATCTTCCCACTAGAAGACAAGAAAATCCAACGTTCTGGAGGGGCGGCCCTCTTAATTCCTTAGGCGGCCCCCTTAATTATTAAGGGGACCGGCCCCTAATTAAGGGGACCGGCCACGCTCCAGAACAGTAAATGTTTCCCTTATAAATACTGGTTCATCCCACAGAATTTTCTCACCTTTTGCACTCCTAAACTTTCTGTTCTAGATCCCCATTTCTATTCTCTTAATCCTTTGATCATAAATACATAATTCTTTGTTTCAAAGTGATTCAAACATCATCCTCTCAAGTGCAAGAGAAGAATACTTCTATCCTCCAAGACAAGAAGTATTACAACTTGTTGTGACCTCCACATCCAAGTTGTTGGTGCATCATCAAGATCATTTACTTATTTCTTTGTGAAGTTTGTTGTGAATATTTGATTGTAGTTAGTTGTGCTAGGAATATAGATAGTGTGATTGGTTAGTTGTTTGGTGTGAAGGAGATAAGCTAGGAATTAGATTATTGTGAAGTAGATAGTTGTGAAGAAAATTGGTGTGAAGAAGATAGGTGTGAAGTAGATAGTTGTGAAGAAAATTGGTGTGAAGTAGATAGGCGTGAAGTACTTAGTTGTGAAGTAGAAGAAGTTGTGTAGAAGTTGTGATTTAGGTGTGACGAAGTTGTGGTGTGTAAATTGGTGTGTAAGGTTTTCTCCGCCATAAGGGAGCTTGTTGATATAGTGAAGAAAACTCTCGAGTTAGGTGCTCGGGGAGTGGAGTAGGGCAAGGAAGGTGTCCTTGTAGCCGAACCACTATAAATCGTTTGTCTCGCGGTTCGATCTTTCTATCTCTCATTTATTTCTTTACTTACATTACCTTTGCTATAGCTTACGTATTTATAGTTGTTTATATTGTGCAAGACTTGAGATTATATATTATCGAATCTAAATTTTGAAAATAAAGTAAACACTAAAACAATCTTTTATAACAAATTAAAAAGACGTAAAACTATTCAACCCCCCTTCTAGTTTTCCACAATTGGTATCAGGAGCCACGTCTAACAAGATTTCTTAAAATATATTGTATTTTAAAACTTGTAACGATCTATGGAATCTTTAGAATATTTAGAAGGGCAATCTATGCAAAGACCACCACTATTTGAAAGTGATGGATTTTTATATTGGAAAAATAGATTCGAAACTTATGTGAAATCAAAAGATCTCGATCTTTGGCATATTATTACCCTTGGTGATTTTCCCCCTATTCAATATAATGTTGAAACTAAAATTGATAAAATTGTACCTTTTGAAAAACAAAATGATGATTTGAAAAAGAAACTAGCAAAAAATAATGAGGCTAAAATGGTTATTTATAATGCGTTACCACGCAAAGAATATGAAAAAAAAAAAATTATGTGTAAAACCGCAAAAGAAATTTGGGATTCTTTATTAATTACTCACCAAGGTAATAGTCAAGTTAAAGATAAAAAAATAGATCTTCTTGTACAACAATATGAACAATTTACGATTCCGGAAGAGGAATCAATTGATAATGCTTTTGCTAAATTTAACACCATTATCACAAGTTTAAAAGCACTTGATGAGGCATTTTCTAGTAAAAATTGTGTTAGGAAATTTTTTAGGGCATTGCATCCGAAATGGCGAGCTAAGGTCACGGCTATTGAAGAATCAAAGAATTTGATGACATTGTCACTAGATGAGCTAATTGGCAACTTGAAGGTCCATGAAGAAATTATAAGAAGAGATTCGGAAACGGTCAAAGTCAAGAAAGAACAAATCAAATCCATTGCTCTAAAAGCCAAAAAGGAACCTTGTGACGATAATGATGTAACAATTCGCATTTTCAGGATAATTTATATTCCCGAAAATTTCACTATTCATTTTTACTATTCACTATTCACTTTCACTATTCATTTTCCGAAATTTGATTTTTATTTCATATTCTAGTATGATAAATCATTTCCATTGCAAAATAAAAGTTTGACACTCATCAGATCATTTTCGCGAAAGTTATTAAGGAAATACACGTCTAGGTTAAAACGTCATTCAAAAATCCTACGCACAACGAAACTCAACCGCGTTAATTTTCCCTGCATCAGATAAATGTTTGATACACTCATGATTAATTAGAGAATTTATCATGACTGAGAAAAATGTTACCAGATAGACCCTGGACCGTGAAATAGATAGAAAAATTACGTTAAGCACTTTTGCTCATCCGTAACCTTAGCCTATACCTGCACCACATTTCTAAGACGATTTGAGTTTTCATATTTTTGGAAAAAGTCAACATATGTTTCCCTCCTCCTTTGACCAAAAATCATTCCTTGATTTTGTAAATCATTCCTTGATTTTATGGCTTACGGTTTTATGTCTTAAAAACATTAAATACCAACCGACACTAGACTGAGCCCAGCCTAGACATTATAATTCATTTTAAATCATTATTATCCTATTAGAAAAGTAACATTTTACTTTTCTCATTTTTACGCAACTTTCGTACATTTTACGTATTACGCGTTTTAAATCTACATTTCCAGCGTTATCAGCGTTTTTGCAATCCATTAAACTTATCACTCATTTTTATAAGATAATAATGAGTATATTGATAAGTTTAATCATTCCTATAAGTTTCATATTTTTATGATACCCAATTTTACGTTTTGTGACTTAACAACTTACGGTTAGCATTTTACGGAGTCAAAACTAGCTACATACTTAGGATAATATCAACCAAAGACCAACTCATCCTTCCTACCCATTTCAAACAGCCTATAGGGGGGGGAGTCACCCCTTGTGTGTCTTGATCTCATGCATGAAGCCTAAGATCATAACAAGTGAAAACTTGGCCACCAAGTTTGGGAAAATATCCCAACTCTTACACCTCCTCATCTACACCTTCCTACCACCTTCCTAACACCTCCTCAACTCACTATAAAAGCCCTCCCCATCCCTCCTAGTCGTTCACAACATAAACAAACACATACTCTCTTCATTTGATCTTATACTTCAAGAATTATTCAAGGAATCAAGAGCAATATCAACACATAAACCCTAGTTTGGTTTTGATTCATCAAACTACTTCCAATCCTTTGAAACTTTGGTGATTTCTCTTGAGTTTAGATCCACTCAATTCACCTAAATCTTCTTCACAAATCCTTCAAGAATACAAGAGTAGGAGGATTGCTAAAGTGAAGAGAAGTAATCAATCAAAGTCCTTACCTTACATGTTACTTACCTTTCTTGTAGAAAGCCAAAGTTGTAAGCAAACCCTAACATACTTCTTGTTAAATATCATTTTCATGCTATTTATATGTCATTCATACTATATATTGTCTTTTTATTATGTTCATGATGTATAAAATTGGTAAAACAAGTTATGATAAACATATGATTAACTTATATTAAGAAACAAGAAAACTAGTAACTCATATTAAGTAAACAAGAAGAACTAGTGACTTTCATGGAGAACCACGACCAAAATAAAGTAACCATGACATGAAACACTTAACTACTGTTATAGAGGACTTAAAAAGGAAAACATAGCAATTTGAATCACCTAAAACGAGTACACGAGTCAAAAGTTATGACCATTTGAAGTTACCAAAACTTTACGGCAAAACTGCCAAATACCTTTCTGTGACAGAATTAAACACGCAAAAAGAGGCCCTTCTGGTCCGTTTTATGAAAAAATTAAAGCACGAAAGTTGTCCAGAATGATGTTTTCTTCAAAAACTCAGGTGCACGTATCCAGAAAACCAATAACGAATGAGATTTTCTTCAGTTTCTTAACAGCTATTTTATATACAAAATTCACTATATAATAGTTATGGTTTAATAAGACCAAGAGGTCTAATGACCTAAATTCAAGACCACAACCATGGCTAAAGCCAAGGTTGAGTCTCAAGACCATGGAACAATGACCAAAGGTCATGGCAAGGCCATGACTAAATGACCATATAAACTTACCTAGGCGAAAACATGAGCTAAAGAGTTAGCGATAACTTAAACTTACAATTTGGATCTACTTCATCTAAAAAACCATGAGATCTTACAAGTAATTGTCATACAAGATTTAAGAAACTCATTCTAATAACTATCTTCATCCAAAAGTAAACTTTCCTAAGTTTATTCAAATATTGGACATGTAACTTTCGGATCAAAACTTATATATATTTTTATCAACTACTACAATAGTAGGGAGCTTCATGTGAGGAGTTCATATGGGTAAACCGTCAAGATAAGTTGTGGATTTACGAATTAAAGTGTCCTGGCTCCTCGAACGTTTACTACATGACTTCTGAATTATGTCGGCCCGAACGGAAGTAAGCGATATACAAACTATACATGTTTCATAAACCATTTTTATTCAAAGACTTACACTATACTAAGTACTACATCATGGACTAAATGCAAGACATGTATAAGCAATTCTTCATATTCTTTACTCCGATCCTAAGTCGCAACATCCTATTATAGGTTGCTCGTAGAAATCTTCAAAGATTCGACCATCATATTCACTACTTACTACATAACTTAAGGTGAGTTCGTAGCCCCACTTTCTATTGTTTAACTATTTTACAAACCCGTGGGGGGATACATGCTACTATTTTTCTACTCGAACACAATGCTTTCTACTGTATGCTTACCCGACTATGTTTTATTATCACTAAGTAACGATTTCCATGTTCGACGTCCCTATATCATGAACCATTAGTCACTAGCAATAGTGAGCGCGAATATTGTGAATAGATCTATTGGGATTGACGAATCCATTTGTGTTGAACAACTACGAGTTCAAACAAATGCACTATATTTTATGTCTAGAGGTATGACGGCAAAGTACCTTGGTAGGGCTTCTACAATGCCAATTTTTGGTTCGATGTTAATGTTTTGGTTGCATGAGCTTAGTGAAATAATGACGATTTTGTTTTCTAACTATGAATGTGTGATTAATTACCTCACATTACGATTATTGTGTTCAAATGATTTAACTAAACTCTACGAATTTCACTCAACCTTTGTGTTGACCTCTTAAGCATGTATTTCAGGTTCATGACGATCAAGGATGGCACGGGAGGGCACGGATATTCAAGAGGGCAATAAATTTTATTATCATTCAAACACTCATTTAATGTAAATTGTAAACATGGAACCATCTGGGACCCCATTTTGTAATCTCTGATATTTATACAATTTGAATGATAAATCTTTTAAAACGACTCAATTAGAGTTCGTTTTCTATTATTGTGACTATTGTGCCGTCGGGTAACACCCAGTTTGAATTCCGCTGCGTCCATGAATTGGGGGTGTTACAAATGACTCAAGTGACGAGAGTGAAGATGAAGAATATGCAAAGGCCGTAAGAGAATTCAAGAAATTCTTCAAGAGACGAGGAAGATTCACTAGATCACCACGTGACGAAAGAAAATCATTCCAAAGAAATAGAAGTGATTATTACGTGAAAAGAAAGTGCTTTAGATGTGGAAGTCCAAATCATCTCGTTGGTGAATGTCTAAAGCCGTCGGGTTATGAAAATCAAGGCGCATTTGTTAGTGGAACATGGAGTGATAGTGACAAAGAAGAAGTGGAAAAACCAAGAGAAGAAAAGTGTTTTGTGGCAAAAGCAACCGACGAAATATGCCTAGGAATTGACTTGGAGCCTGACGAATGGATCAAGGATAGCGGATGTTCGAGGCACATGACGGGGAACCGCAAGCTATTCTCTACATACAAGGCATACAATGGAGGTAATGTTATCTTTGGTAGTGACTTGCGTGGAAAAATTATTGGCAAAGGTACGATTTCTCAAGACTCACTTACTATTGAAAATGTTGAACATGTAGATAATTTAACATATAACTTACTTAGTGTGGGCCAAATATGCGATAATAAATGTAGAGTTATCTTTTCCGAAGAAGATAGCGAAATAGTTAAGAATGGAAAAATTATAGGTAGAGGAATTAGGAAAGGAGGCATATATGTTATGAAACTAGGAAACAAACCTGAGGATAGGATATGCCTAACGACCCAAGACGAAAACTACACATTGTGGCATAGGAGATTAGGACATGCTAACATGCAACAAATACAATCTTTGGCCTCTAAGGAACTAGTTAGAAACTTGCCTAATCTAAAATATGACAAACATTTTTGTGATGCATGTAAAATTGGAAAACAAGTTCATGCTAGTCACAAAGCTAAGAATATAGTATCCACTACTAGGTGCCTAGAACTATTACTTATGGATCTTTTTGGTCCATCCGTTGTGCGGAGCTATGGAGGAAACAAATATACCTTAGTAATAGTAGATGACTACTCACAATACACGTGGACTAGGTTTTTAAGTGACAAGACCCAAGCCTTTGAAAAATTCGAAATATTTAGTAAAATGATTCAAAATAAATTAGGATGCACAATAGTAGCCTTTAGGACGGACCATGGTAGGGAATTTGACAATGAAGTACAATTCGGAAAATATTGTGATTTAAATGGAATATCTCACAATTTCTCCGCTCCTCGTACTCCTCAATCAAATGGCGTAGTAGAAAGAAAAAATAGGTCACTACAAGAAATGAGTAGAACAATGTTAAATGAACAATCCATCCCACAAAAATTTTGGTGTCACGCCGTAGATACTTCAACATATATTATTAATAGGGTATCAATTAGGAGAATTCTAGGAAAAACTCCTTATGAGTTACTAAGAGGTAGAAAACCAAACTTAAGCTACTTTAGGGTATTTGGAAGTAAATGTTACATTCTAAACACTAAGGATTACCTCACTAAGTTTGATCCAAAATCGTATGAAGGAATATTCTTAGGATACTCACAAAATAGTAAAGCATATATAATACTTAACAAACACTCCATGAAAGTATAAGAATCACTAAATGTAACATTTGATGAAACACCACCACCTCCTAAAACATTACCTTCAGAAGATGATGACTTAGTCGAAGAAGAAGCTATTGAGTTTAGTAAAATGAAACCCATAGGAAATGATGATGAAGACACTAACTTAGGAAATAACGAAATTGTAAATGTTAAAGAATCTAGATCACATCCACTAAATAATATAATAGGACATCTTAACCAAAGAACCCTTAGGTCACAACCTCAAGATAAAAATAATTTCTTTTGTTTCCTCTCAGCAATAGAACCTAAGAATATTAATGATGCTTTAAAAGATGAAAATTGGGTTATAGCTATGCAAGAAGAATTAAATCAATTTAAGGCAAATGATGTTTGGGAATTAGTCCCAAATCCAATGAATATGACCATCATAGGAACTAAATGGGTGTATAGGAATAAATTAGATGAAAATTGAGTAGTTACTAGGAACAAAGCTAGGTTAGTTGCTCAAGGTTATAATCAACAAGAAGGAATTGTTTATGACAAAACTTATGCCCCCGTAGCTAGACTAGAATCTATTAGGATACTACTTGCCTATGCATGCGCCCTAGATTTTAAGTTATTCCAAATGGACGTGAAAAGTGCATTCCTTAACGGTTTTATCAATGAGGAGGTATATGTGGCACAACCTCCAGGATTCATTGACTTCGCAAAACCTAATTATGTTTATAAGTTAAAGAAAGCTTTGTATGGACTCAAACAAGCTCCCAAAGCTTGGTATGATCGATTAAAAGCTTTCCTTATTAAACATGATTATTCCATGGGAATGGTAGATAACACTCTTTTCACTAAAAGAAAAGACCCAAATCTTATCATTGTCCAAATATATGTTGATGACATTATATTTGGATCAACTTGTCAAGACATGTGTGATGAATTTGCCAAAATCATGCATGATGAGTTTGAGATGAGTATGATGGGTGAACTTAACTTCTTCCTAGGATTACAAATAAAACAATTAGAAGATGGAATATTCTTTAACCAATCTAAGTACATTAAGGAAATGCTTAAGAAATTTGGCCTAGAAGACTCAAAACCCATGAAGACTCCCATGTCTACGGAAGTAAAACTCACAAAGGATGATGAAGGTGAGTCCATAGATAACACCAAGTATAGAGGAATGATAGGTAGTTTACTATACTTGACGGCAAGTAGACCCGATATCATGTTTAGCGTTTGCCTTTGTGCCCGTTTTCAAGAGGATCCCAAAACCTCTCACCTAGAAGCGGTTAAGCGTATCTTCCGATACATTAAAGGCACTATACACATAGGATTATGGTATCCTAAGGGATCTGGCATTGAAACCATCGTCTATGCGGATTCGGATCATGCGGGAGACTACGTAGATAGGAAAAGCACTAGCGGTATTTGCACGTTTATGGGATGTTGTATAACATCTTGGTTTTCGAAGAAGCAAACCGCTCTTGCTATTTCTACCACCGAAGCCGAATATGTAAGCACTGGAAAGGCATATCAACAAGCACTATGGATGAAACAAGCTCTCGTAGACTTTGGCATTAGGTTAGAAAATGTTCCCATTATGTGCGATAACAAAGGTGCGATAGATTTAAGTAAAAATCCGGTGCAACACTCTAGGACTAAACATATAGAAATACGCCACCACTTTCTTAGGGATAATGTACAAAAAGGAAACATATCTATAGAAAAGGTTGCATCGGAAGATAACATTGCGGATATATTCACTAAACCCCTTAAGCGTGAATTGTTCAATCACTTGCGTTTAGGATTAGGAATGACGGAACAAGTTGACTAAATTATATTGAACTTACACAAATTTATACTTGCATAAAATTTACTTTTCGTCCACTTCTTCACTTCTGAGTCTAGGAATCTATTTCGCACAAAATTAAAGATTGGGAAACCTCACTTTCATTGCATATACTCTCTTGTAAAACCCAATCAAAATTTCTTGAAAACCATTCTCACATCTAGGAATTACATAAAAATCATTTTCCTTGCATTGTTGAAAAAAGCTAAAAACCTTTTCCTAAATCATGCATAAACTCTCATATTAATTGTCAAAATATATAATCTAATATATATTATTGACATTCATGAATCGAGCAAAAATTGAATCAAGGAGATCTTTTGGATTGTTTCTTAGGATCGTTATCTCTTTTTGCATTTAGGAGTCGAAACAATCACAACTCCACATTTGTTGCATATAGACACACACTAGGACAAATTCACTAATAATGTTGTCATCTTGCTCCATCACTAGTTTTCCACTCACTAATTACCTCTCTCTTTGATCTAAGATAGTTGCTCTAAGAAGATTAAGTGCCCTTGCCTTTGTTTGCCTTCTCTTGCTTATTACTAATTCCTTGATTGTTTTTTTTTACTTAAGTGTTGTTGCATGCATGCTATATTATTGTTAGATTAGATGCTATATTGCCTCAAGAAGTTGAACTTCCTTGAATTCTAATCCAAACACACAACCTTTCTGCAAATTTTTTGCCAAAAACCCAATTCTGGCAATCTGGAAATCAGCAGATGGGCGGCCCCCTTAATTTTGTAAGGCGGCCCCCTTAATCAATAAGGGGACCGCCCCCTAATTAAGGGGACCGGCCATCTGATGGTCGGGTTTACAGAATCTTTTCTGCTTTTTAGCCCATTTCAACCTACATTTCCCATTTTTCACCAACATATTTTGTCCTAATCTCCCAAACAAACCTTATCCATCCTTAAACACACAAATTTTACACTATAAATATCCCCAATCCTCAAAACTCTCCATTCATCTCATCATGAACTCTTCAAACAAACCAAAATCAAAAGCCTCAAGGCTAGCAAGGATGACGGAAAAACCCGTTTGGCGAAGAAAAAGCCCTCGAAACATCCATCATAACCAATGAAGTTGGAAATCATTCAACTCCTCCAACTTCTTACTTCCCAAACTTTGCTTCAAGCCCACAAGGTCATTCATTTGACCCTTTTTACAAACCATACAACATTGGCCAAACATCTTCCTTCAAGCCAAACTATACATCTCAACCTCCAACCACTTATAATGATCCATACAAGTTTGATCAACCATCAAACTACAATTCCAACTACACAAACCCAATTCATCCATATCAACACTATGATCCTCTCCACATTTCCACGGAAAAACAAAAGTTCCGTGATAAAATAAACCAAATCCATGATCTTAGTGATCTCCTTGCTATGCATCTTGCACTACGCAACAAAGGGCAACCTCCATCATCACCCTATGCAAAATGCCTTCCCCACTCTCTCAACTTGGATCAAGTTACAAACCATACTCACTTTTGCCCTTGTTGCATATTCCTTCAAAAACAAATCCTCTTCTTGAGTGAAGATATTTCTTAGATTGAATATCTTCTCACTCGTAATCATCCAATACCACCCTTAACACGATACAACATCGTGAGATCCACCTCTTCTGCTCCATATCCCACTCCATTTCCCTCTCCATCAAACATCTAAGCTCTATGCTTATGTTACCCTCAAGCAAATAAAACACTCAACCATGGGTTGCAAGCAAGTTCAAATGCTCTCTTCGGCAATTTAGAACTATGTTGTTTATTTTCTTTTATTATAATCAATATGCTTCAAGCGTATTGAATGTTGTAATGATGACCATCTTTATGATCATCTCATGCTTGAATGAATCTATTTATATTTGCATAAATGTTGTTTTGCATATATATATATATATATATATATATATATATATATATATATATATATATATATATATATATATATATATATATATATATATATATATATATGTCATGTTCTCCTAACATATTTTTTGTAGCCAAGATTTACATAGCTCGTTTCCTTGGTGCTCTCAAATGAGGGGGAGCATACATCAAGTGGGAGCTCACTACCCGTTTAATTTTTTTTATGAAGTTTAAAAGGCCTAACCTTTTTGATTTTACCAAAAGGGGGAGAAGAGAATGTTAAACTCTAATAATACTTGTCTAAAAATTAATTTTTAGACCTAATGAGTTTAAGGTTTTGTAATCATCAAAAAGGGGGGAGATTGTTGACATGAACTAATAATGTCTAAAACATTGTTAACATACTAACAATGTCTCTATGTTTTGATAATTATAAAGCATAAACTCATTAATCTAAAACTTATGACGTAAACAAGTTTTTAGTGCTTAACATTTGTCTTTGCATCCATATCACTTAAGGTATGAATAAACAAAGTGTTTATTGCATTTTATGATCAAAGGAAATTTTTCTAATCACTAGAATTTTTATAAAATGTATTAAACATTCTATATCTTTTACAAAATTATTTTTGGAATTAAAAGAATATGTTTAATTCATTATAAATATATGATTTCAAATTTCCAACCAAAAATGGCAAATTTTATCCAGAAAAATCTTCCCCACTAAAAGACAAGAAAATCCAACGTTCTGGAGGGGCGGCCCCCATAATTCCTTAGGCGGCCCCCTTAATTATTAAGGGGACCGGCCACGCTCCAGAACAGTAAAATTTTCCCATATAAATACTGGTTCATCCCACAGAATTTTCTCACCTTTTGCACTCCTAAACTTTCTGTTCTAGATCCCCATTTCTATTCTCTTAATCCTTTGATCATAAATACATAATTCTTTGTTTCAAAGTGATTCAAACATCATCCTCTCAAGTGCAAGAGAAGAATACTTCTATCCTCCAAGACAAGAAGTATTACAACTTGTTGTGACCTCCATATCCAAGTTGTTGGTGCATCATCAAGATCATTTACTTATTTCTTTGTGAAGTTTGTTGTGAATATTTGCTTGTAGTTAGTTGTGCTAGGAATATAGATAGTGTGATTGGTTAGTAGTTTGGTGTGAAGGAGATAAGCTAGGAATTAGATTATTGTGAAGTAGATAGTTGTGAAGAAAATTGGTGTGAAGAAGATAGGTGTGAAGTAGATAGTTGTGAAGAAAATTGGTGTGAAGTAGATAGGCGTGAAGTACTTAGTTGTGAAGTAGAAGAAGTTGTGTAGAAGTTGTGATTTAGGTGTGACGAAGTTGTGGTGTGTAAATTGGTGTGTAAGGTTTTCTCCGCCATAAGGGAGCTTGTTGATATAGTGAAGAAAACTCTCGAGTTAGGTGCTCGGGGAGTGGAGTAGGGCAAGGAAGGTGTCCTTGTAGCCGAACCACTATAAATCTCTTGTCTCGCAGTTCGATCTTTCCATCTCTCATTTATTTCTTTACTTACATTACCTTTGTTATAGCTTACTTATTTATAGTTGTTTATATTGTGCAAGACTTGAGATCATATATTATCGAATCTAAATTTTGGAAATAAAGTAAACACTAAAACAATATTTTATAACAAATTAAAAAGACGTAAAACTATTCAACCCCCCTTCTAGTTTTCCACAGTGCATTCCTTAACGGTTTTATCAATGAGGAGGTATATGTGGCACAACCTCCAGGATTCATTGACTTCACAAAACCTGATTATGTTTATAAGCTAAAGAAAGCTTTGTATGGACTCAAACAAGCTCCCAAAGTTTGGAATGATCGATTAAAAGTCTTCCTTATTAAACATGATTATTCCATGGGAATGGTAGTTAACACTCTTTTCACTAAAAGGAAAGACCCAAATCTCATCATTGTCCAAATATATGTTGATGACATTATATTTGGATCAACTTGTCAAGACATGTGTGATGAATTTGCCAAAATCATGCATGATGAGTTTGAGATGAGTATGATGGGTGAACTTAACTTCTTCCTAGGATTACAAATAAAACAATTAGAAGATGGAATATTCTTTAACCAATCTAAGTACATTAAGGAAATGCTTAAGAAATTTGGCCTAGAAGACTCAAAACCCATGAAGACTCCCATGTCTACGGAAGTAAAACTCACAAAGGATGATGAAGGTGAGTCCGTAGATAACACCAAGTATAGAGGAATGATAGGTAGTTTACTATACTTGACGGCAAGTAGACCCGATATCATGTTTAGTGTCTGCCTTTGTGCCCGTTTTCAAGAGGATCCCAAAACCTCTCACCTAGAAGCGGTTAAGCGTATCTTCCGATACATTAAAGGCACTATACACTTAGGATTATGGTATCCTAAGGGATCCGGCATAGAAACCATCGTCTGTGCGGATTCGGATCATGCGGGAGACTACGTAGATAGAAAAAGCACTAGCGGTATTTGCACGTTTATAAGATGTTGTCTAACATCTTGGTTTTCGAAGAAGCAAACAGCTCTTGCTATTTCTACCACCGAAGCCGAATATGTAAGCGCTGGAAAGGCATGTCAACAAGCACTATGGATGAAACAAGCTCTTATAGACTATGGCATTAGGTTAGAAAATGTTCCCATTATGTGTGATCATAAAGGTGCGATAGATTTACGTAAAAATCCGGTGCAACACTCTAGGACTAAACATATAGAAATACGCCACCACTTTCTTAGGGATAATGTACAAAAAGGAAACATATCTATAGAAAAAGTTGCATCGGAAGATAACATTGCGGATATATTCACTAAACCCCTTAAGCGTGAATTGTTCAATCACTTGCGTTTAGGATTAGGAATGATGGAACAAGTTGACTAAATTATATTGAACTTACACAAATTTATACTTGCATAAAATTTACTTTTCGTCCACTTCTTCACTTCTGAGTCTAGGAATCTATTTCGCACAAAATTAAAGATTGGGAAACCTCACTTTCATTGCATATACTCTCTTGTAAAACCCAATCAAAATTTCTTGAAAACCATTCTCACATCTAGGAATTACATAAAAATCATTTTCCTTGCATTGTTGAAAAAAGCTAAAAACCTTTTCCTAAATCATGCATAAACTCTCATATTAATTGTCAAAATATATAATCTAATATATATTATTGACATTCATGAATCGAGCAAAAATTGAATCAAGGAGATCTTTTGGATTGTTTCTTAGGATCGTTATTTCTTTTTGCATTTAGGAGTCGAAACAATCACAACTCCACATTTGTTGCATATAGACACACACTAGGACAAATTCACTAATAATGTTGTCATCTTGCTCCATCACTAGTTTTCCACTCACTAATTACCTTTCTCTTTGATCTAAGATAGTTGCTCTAAGAAGATTAAGTGCCCTTGCCTTTGTTTGCCTTCTCTTGCTTATTACTAATTCCTTCATTGTTTTTTTTTTTACTTAAGTGTTGTTGCATGCATGCTATATTATAGTTAGATTAGATGCTATATTGCCTCAAGAAGTTGAACTTGCTTGAATTCTAATCCAAACACACAACCTTTCTGCAAATTTTCTGCCAAAAACCCAATTCTGGCAATCTGGAAATCAGCAGATGGGCGGCCCCCTTAATTTTGTAAGGCGGCCCCCTTAATCAATATGGGGACCGCCCCCTAATTAAGGGGACCGGCCATCTGATGGTCGGGTTTACAGAATCTTTTCTGCTTTTAGCCCATTTCAACCTACATTTCCCATTTTTCACCAACATATTTTGTCCTAATCTCCCAAACAAACCTTATCCATCCTTAAACACACAAATTTTACACTATAAATATCCCCAATCCTCAAAACTCTCCATTCATCTCATCATGAACTCTTCAAACAAACCAAAATCAAAAGCCTCAAGGCTAGCAAGGATGACGGAAAAACCCGTTTGGCGAAGAAAAAGCCCTCGAAACATCCATCATAACCAATGAAGTTGGAAATCATTCAACTCCTCCAACTTCTTACTTCCCAAACTTTGCTTCAAGCCCACAAGGTCATTCATTTGACCCTTTTTACAAACCATACAACATTGGCCAAACATCTTCCTTCAAGCCAAACTACACATCTCAACCTCCAACCACTTATAATGATCCATACAAGTTTGATCAACCATCAAACTACAATTCCAACTACACAAACCCAATTCATCCATATCAACACTATGATCCTCTCCACATTTCCACGGAAAAACAAAAGTTCCGTGATAAAATAAACCAAATCCATGATCTTAGTGATCTCCTTGCTATGCATCTTGCACTACGCAACAAAGGGCAACCTCCATCATCACCCTATGCAAAATGCCTTCCCCACTCTCTCAACTTGGATCAAGTTACAAACCATACTCACTTTTGCCCTTGTTGCATATTCCTTCAAAAACAAATCCTCTACTTGAGTGAAGATATTTCTTAGATTGAATATCTTCTCACTCGTAATCATGCAATACCACGCTTAACACGATACAACATCGTGAGATCCACCTCTTCTGCTCCATATCCCACTCCATTTCCCTCTCCATCAAACATCTAAGCTCTATGCTTATGTTACCCTCAAGCAAATAAAACACTCAACCATGGGTTGCAAGCAAGTTCAAATGCTCTCTTCGGAAATTTAGAACTATGTTGTTTATTTTCTTTTATTATAATCAATATGCTTCAAGCGTATTGAATGTTGTAATGATGACCATCTTTATGATCATCTCATGCTTGAATGAATCTATTTATATTTGCATAAATGTTGTTTTGCATATATATATATATATATATATATATATATATATATATATATATATATATATATATATATATATATATATATATATATATATATATATGTCATGTTCTCCTAACATATTTTTTGTAGCCAAGATTTACATAGCTCGTTTCCTTCGTGCTCTCAAATGAGGGGGAGCATACATCAAGTGGGAGCTCACTACCCGTTTAATTTTTTTTATGAAGTTTAAAAGGCCTAACCTTTTTGATTTTACCAAAAGGGGGAGAAGAGAATGTTAAACTCTAATAATACTTGTCTAAAAATTAATTTTTAGACCTAATGAGTTTAAGGTTTTGTAATCATCAAAAAGGGGGGAGATTGTTGACATGAACTAATAATGTCTAAAACATTGTTAACATACTAACAATGTCTCTATGTTTTGATAATTACAAAGCATAAACTCATTAATCTAAAACTTATGACGTAAACAAGTTTTTAGTGCTTAACATTTGTCTTTGCATCCATATCACTTAAGGTATGAATAAACAAAGTGTTTATTGCATTTTATGATCAAAGGAAATTTTTCTAATCACTAGAATTTTTATAAAATGTATTAAACATTCTATATCTTTTACAAAATTATTTTTGGAATTAAAAGAATATGTTTAATTCATTATAAATATATGATTTCAAATTTCCAACCAAAAATGGCAAATTTTATCCAGAAAAATCTTCCCCACTAGAAGACAAGAAAATCCAACGTTCTGGAGGGGCGGCCCCCATAATTCCTTAGGCGGCCCCCTTAATTATTAAGGGGACCGGCCACGCTCCAGAACAGTAAAATTTTCCCATATAAATACTGGTTCATCCCACAGAATTTTCTCACCTTTTGCACTCCTAAACTTTCTGTTCTAGATCCCCATTTCTATTCTCTTAATCCTTTGATCATAAATACATAATTCTTTGTTTCAAAGTGATTCAAACATCATCCTCTCAAGTGCAAGAGAAGAATACTTCTATCCTCCAAGACAAGAAGTATTACAACTTGTTGTGACCTCCATATCCAAGTTGTTGGTGCATCATCAAGATCATTTACTTATTTCTTTGTGAAGTTTGTTGTGAATATTTGATTGTAGTTAGTTGTGCTAGGAATATAGATAGTGTGATTGGTTAGTAGTTTGGTGTGAAGGAGATAAGCTAGGAATTAGATTATTGTGAAGTAGATAGTTGTGAAGAAAATTGGTGTGAAGAAGATAGGTGTGAAGTAGATAGTTGTGAAGAAAATTGGTGTGAAGTAGATAGGCGTGAAGTACTTAGTTGTAAAGTAGAAGAAGTTGTGTAGAAGTTGTGATTTAGGTGTGACGAAGTTGTGGTGTGTAAATTGGTGTGTAAGGTTTTCTCCGCCATAAGGGAGCTTGTTGATATAGTGAAGAAAACTCTCGAGTTAGGTGCTCGGGGAGTGGAGTAGGGCAAGGAAGGTGTCCTTGTAGCCGAACCACTATAAATCTCATGTCTCGCAGTTCGATCTTTCCATCTCTCATTTATTTCTTTACTTACATTACCTTTGCTATAGCTTACTTATTTATAGTTGTTTATATTGTGCAAGACTTGAGATCATATATTATCGAATCTAAATTTTGGAAATAAAGTAAACACTAAAACAATATTTTATAACAAATTAAAAAAACGTAAAACTATTCAACCCCCCTTCTAGTTTTCCACAGTGCATTCCTTAACGGTTTTATCAATGAGGAGGTATATGTGGCACAACCTCCAGGATTCATTGACTTCACAAAACCTGATTATGTTTATAAGCTAAAGAAAGCTTTGTATGGACTCAAACAAGCTCCCAAAGTTTGGAATGATCGATTAAAAGTCTTCCTTATTAAACATGATTATTCCATGGGAATGGTAGTTAACACTCTTTTCACTAAAAGGAAAGACCCAAATCTCATCATTGTCCAAATATATGTTGATGACATTATATTTGGATCAATTTGTCAAGACATGTGTGATGAATTTGCCAAAATCATGCATGATGAGTTTGAGATGAGTATGATGGGTGAACTTAACTTCTTCCTAGGATTACAAATAAAACAATTAGAAGATGGAATATTCTTTAACCAATCTAAGTACATTAAGGAAATGCTTAAGAAATTTGGCCTAGAAGACTCAAAACCCATGAAGACTCCCATGTCTACGGAAGTAAAACTCACAAAGGATGATGAAGGTGAGTCCATAGATAACACCAAGTATAGAGGAATGATAGGTAGTTTACTATACTTGACGGCAAGTAGACCCGATATCATGTTTAGTGTCTGCCTTTGTGCCCGTTTTCAAGAGGATCCCAAAACCTCTCACCTAGAAGCGGTTAAGCGTATCTTCCGATACATTAAAGGCACTATACACTTAGGATTATGGTATCCTAAGGGATCCGGCATAGAAACCATCGTCTGTGCGGATTCGGATCATGCGGGAGACTACGTAGATAGAAAAAGCACTAGCGGTATTTGCACGTTTATAAGATGTTGTTTAACATCTTGGTTTTCAAAGAAGCAAACCGCTCTTGCTATTTCTACCACCGAAGCCGAATATGTAAGCGCTGGAAAGGCATGTCAACAAACACTATGGATGAAACAATCTCTTATAGACTATGGCATTAGGTTAGAAAATGTTCCCATTATGTGTGATCATAAAGGTGCGATAGATTTAAGTAAAAATCCGGTGCAACACTCTAGGACTAAACATATAGAAATACGCCACCACTTTCTTAGGGATAATGTACAAAAAGGAAACATATCTATAGAAAAAGTTGCATCGGAAGATAACATTGCGGATATATTCACTAAACCCCTTAAGCGTGAATTGTTCAATCACTTGCGTTTAGGATTAGGAATGATGGAACAAGTTGACTAAATTCTATTACATTTAGACAATTTTTTCTCTTGCATAAAATTTGCATAAGATTTACTTTTCTTCCACTTCTTCATTTCTGTGTCTAGGATTCTATTTCGCACAAAATTAAAGATTGGGAAATATTATTTTCTTTACATATATTCTTTTGTAAAAACCCAATCAATTTTTTTTTACTATTCTCACATCTAGGAATTTCATGAACATCATTTTCCTTGCATTGTTGACAAATGCTAAAAACATTTTTCCGAAATCATGCATAAACTCTCACATAAATTGTCAAAGTATATAATCTAATATATATCTTTGACATTCATGATCGAGCAAAAATCAAATCAAGGAGATTTTGGATTGTTTCTTAAGAATTTTTTTTTTGCATTTAAGAGTCGAAACAATCACAACTCCACATTTGTTGCATATAGGCACACACTAGGACAAAATCACTCATAATTTGGTCATCTTGTTTCATCACTAGATTTTTGATACACTAGTTACCTTTGCCTTTGATCTAAGATAGTTGCCTTAGGAAGATTAAGTGCCCTTACCTTTATATGTCTCCCCTAGCTTATTAATTGTTTCTTGTTTATTCTTTCACTTAAGTGTTTTTGCATGCATGCTATATAATGATTAGATTACATGCTATATTGCCTAAAGGAATTGAACTTGCTTGAATCCAAGTCCAAAAACACAACCTTTCTGCAAATTTTCTGCCAAAAACCCAATTCTGGCAATCTGGAAATCACCATATGGGCGGCCCCCTTAATTATGTAAGGCGGCCCCCTTAATTTTAAGGGGACCGGCCATCTGCTGGACGGATTTACAGAATCTTTTCTGCTTTTTAGCCCATTTCATCCTACATTTCCCAATTTTCACCAACATATTTTATCCTAATCTCCCAAACTAACTTCATCCATCCATAAACACACAAATCTTACACTATAAATATCCCCAATCTTCAATACTCTCCATTCATCCCTTCATGACTTCTCCAAACAAACCAAAACCAAAAGCCTCAAGGCTAGCAAGGATGACGGAAAAACCCGTTTGGCGAAGAAAAAGACCTCGAAATAAATCCATCATAACCAATGAAGTTGGGAATCACTTAACACCTCCAACCACTTACTTTCCAAACTTTACACCAAATCTACAAGGACATTCATTTGATCCCCTTTACAAACCATACAACATTGGCCAAACATCTTCTTTCATGACAAACTACACATCTCATCCTCCAACCACTTATAATGATCCATACAAGTTTGATAAACCATCAAACTACAATTCCAACTACACAAACCCAATTCATCCATATCAACATAATGACTCTCTCCACATTGCCACGGAAAAGCAAAAGTTCCGTGATGAAATAACCCAAATCCATGATCTTAGTGATCTACTTGCTATGCATCATGCACAACGCAACAAAGGGCAACCTCCATTATCACCCTATGCAAATTGCCTACCCCACTCTCTCAATTTGGATCAAGTCACAAACCATACTCACTATTGCCCTTGTTGTATCTTTCTTCAAAAACAAATCCTCTACTTGAGTGAAGATATTTCTTGGATTGAATATCTTCTTACTCGTCCTCATCCAATACCACCCTTAACTCGATACAACATCGTAAGATCCACCTCTTCCGCTCCATACCCCACTCCATATCCCTCTCAATCTAACAACTAAGCTTTATGCTTATGTTCCCCTTCAAGCAAATAAAACAATCAACCGTTGGTTGCAAGCAAGTCCAAGTGCTCTCTTAGGAATATAGGACTATGTCTTTTCTTTTGTTTTATTGTAATCAATATGCTTCAAGCATATTGAATGTTGTAATGCTAATCATTTCTATGATGCTTGAATGAATCTATTTTTAATTTCATAATTGTTGCTTTGCATATATATGTGTATCTTGTTCTCTTCACATATTTTTTGTAGCCAAGATTTCCATAGCTCGTTCCCTTGGTGCTCTCAAATGAGGGGGAGCATACATCAAGGGGGAGCATTCTACCCGTTTAACTTCTTCTATGAAGCTTACTCGGTTTAACCTTTTTGATTTTACAAAAAGGGGGAGAAGAGTATAGTAAACTCTAAAATACTTGTCTAAAAATAAATTTTAGACCTATTGAGTTTAAGGTTTTGTAATAATCAAAAAGGGGGAGATTGTTGACATAAATAATGCCTAAAAACATTATTAACATATTATCAATATCTCTATGTTTTAATTATTACAGAACATAAACTCAATGAACTAAAATTTATGACATAAACAATTATTTAGTGATTAACATTCTCTTTACATCCAAATCACTTAAGGTATTAATAAACAAAGTGTTTATTGTAATCTATGGTCAAAGGGGTATTTAATTAATCATTACAAAGTTTATTTAATTATATAAACATATTATATATTTTTGAAAAACACTTTTGGTAATAAAGAAAAATGTTTTATTCATACTAAATATATGAATTCAAATTTTTAACCAAAATCGGTTAGTTTTTCACCAAATAAACTTTCCTCGCTAAAAGACAAAGATTCTGGCCGTTACAGCTGGGCGGCCCCCTTAAATATAAGGGGTTGTCCCCTTAAAATTAAGGGGACCGGCCATGATTTAAGGGGACCGGCACACTCCAGTTGTCAGAATCTTTGCCTATAAATACCACCTTAAATCTGGAATTTTCCCCACCTTTTGCACTCCAAAACTTTCTGTTCTAGATCTCAATTTCCATTCTCTTAATCCTTTGATCATACATTTATAAATCTTTGTTTCAATGTGATCCAAACATCATCCTCTCAAGTGCAAGAGAAGAATACTTCTATCCCTCAAGACAAGAAGTATTACAACTTGTTGTGATCTCCACATCTAAGTTGTTAGAGCATCATCCATTGTATCTATCTCTTTGTGTAATTAAGTTGTGAATATTTGATAGAAGATAGTTTAGCTAGGTGCATAAGTAGTGTGATAGGATAGTAGTTTGTTGTGAAGAAGAAGAGTTAGGAAGTAGATAGGTGTGTAGAAGATTGGTGTGAAGTAAATAGGTGTGAAGTAGATTGGTGTGAAGTAAATAGGTGTGAAGTAGAAAGGTTTGAAGAGGTATTGATGTGAAGTAGATTGGTGTGAAGAAGTTGTGTAGAAGTTGTGACGAAGTTGTGGTGTGTAAATTGGTGTGTAAGGCTTTCTCCGCCATAAGGGAGCTTGTTGACATAGTGAAGAAAACTCTCGAGTTAGGTGCTCGGGGAGTGGAGTAGGGCAAGGAAGGTGACCTTGTAGCCGAACCACTATAAATCTCTTGTCTCGCGGTTCGATCTTTCCATCTCTCATTTATTTCTTTACTTACATTATTATTGCTTTATTGTACATATATATTGTTGTCCATATTGTGCAAGACTTGATATCACATAGTATTGAATCTAAATTTTTGTAAACAAAGAAAACTTTCAAACAATCTTTTGTAACAAATTAAAAAGACGTAAAACTATTCAACCCCCCCCCTTCTAGTTTTCCACATCGTATTCAAGTGTTTAGGGTTTGTGTTGATAATCGTATCCATGCAGAATGTTATGACCTCTATTTATAATAGAGAATACTCAAACCCTAACCCATGGAATTATGGATAATTAACGGCCCATTAATTATATCATAATATTTTCCATAATAGTAGGAATCAGTGGTTAAGAACAAGCAGCAAAATAAACTGATGCCATCAGCAGAATCATTCTAGTAGCAGAATCTACTAGCAGAATCCACCATCAGCAGAATCATATCAGCAGAAACAGATTTTACTAGCAGAAACTGATTCTACTAGTAGAAACAGATTCATACTAGTATAACCACTATTGAGTCAGGGGATTCAGTGACCAAATGAGTGTACACTCCGTACCTCCAAACCCATTACCAGGTGTGAATTAATCCCTCAAGTGCACTAAATTTTCCAACAATCCTCCCAAAATTTAGTTCACTTTCTTTGCATGAAAAATTAAACACACAACAAAATATATGCATAAAGGAAAATATCTTGAAGATTGAATTCTCATCTTAGTACATTACATGTTCAAATATTCGAGAATCAGGGTGTTCTAAGAATTGAACCCTTCAACCCATTTGAATACATGAAGATAAAATACACATACATTTTCAAACACTTAAATAAACCTGACACTATACAAGCCATGTGTCCATATCCAATTCATAAATGTTGTAAAAGCTAAAAGTCCAAAGATTCCTGAAGCGGCAAAACTTCAACATTTACATAGGTGGTTCCTCTTTATTCATGCTCCTGCTTAGCACTTTTTCAAAGAAAATTAACCATTAAGAAGTTATGACTTCATCCTCCTTTCCAGCAGGTTCTGAGCACAACCTTGGGATGACAATAAAACATGTGCTCTAGTCTACTAAATATTCAGCTTTCGACATTGAACTCAGCTCCCAAGTTTCCTTAGGAGGGAGTTGGGTATCTTAACATTTAGTGACTAAATTGGACTTCAAACCCATCCCTTGAGCAGAATTCAAAACCAAGTCTCTAGCCAAACCCTTCGTCAAGTGTTCAGCTAAGTTTTGTTGAGATTTAACAAACTCTATAGATATCACCCCATTCATGATAAGCTCACGAATCATGCTATGCCTGACACCTAAGTGTCTAGACTTCCCATTGTACATCTGGCTATAAGCCTTTGCCAATGTAGCAGCACTATCACAACGGATAGAAATAGGTGCTATAGGTTTAGGCCATAGATCGTTACAAGTTTTAAAATACAATATATTTTAAGAAATCTTGTTAGACGTGGCTCCTGATACCAATTGTGGAAAACTAGAAGGGGGGTTGAATAGTTTTACGTCTTTTTAATTTGTTATAAAAGATTGTTTTAGTGTTTACTTTATTTTCAAAATTTAGATTCGATAATATATAATCTCAAGTCTTGCACAATATAAACAACTATAAATACGTAAGCTATAGCAAAGGTAATGTAAGTAAAGAAATAAATGAGAGATAGAAAGATCGAACCGCGAGACAAGCGATTTATAGTGGTTCGGCTACAAGGACACCTTCCTTGCCCTACTCCACTCCCCGAGCACCTAACTCGAGAGTTTTCTTCACTATATCAACAAGCTCCCTTATGGCGGAGAAAACCTTACACACCAATTTACACACCACAACTTCGTCACACCTAAATCACAACTTCTACACAACTTCTTCTACTTCACAACTAAGTACTTCACGCCTATCTACTTCACACCAATTTTCTTCACAACTATCTACTTCACACCTATCTTCTTCACACCAATTTTCTTCACAACTATCTACTTCACAATAATCTAATTCCTAGCTTATCTCCTTCACACCAAACTACTAACCAATCACACTATCTATATTCCTAGCACAACTAACTACAATCAAATATTCACAACAAACTTCACAAAGAAATAAGTAAATGATCTTGATGATGCACCAACAACTTGGATGTGGAGGTCACAACAAGTTGTAATACTTCTTGTCTTGGAGGATAGAAGTATTCTTCTCTTGCACTTGAGAGGATGATGTTTGAATCACTTTGAAACAAAGAATTATGTATTTATGATCAAAGGATTAAGAGAATAGAAATGGGGATCTAGAACAGAAAGTTTAGGAGTGCAAAAGGTGAGAAAATTCTGTGGGATGAACCTGTATTTATAAGGGAAACATTTACTGTTCTGGAGCGTGGCCGGTCCCCTTAATTAGGGGCCGGTCCCCTTAATAATTAAGGGGGCCGCCTAAGGAATTAAGAGGGCCGCCCCTCCAAAACGTTGGATTTTCTTGTCTTCTAGTGGGAAGATTTTTCTATATAAAATTTGCCATTTTTGGTTGGAAATTTGAAATCATATATTTATAATGAATTAAACATATTCTTTTAATTCCAAAAATAATTTTGTAAAAGATATAGAATGTTTAATACATTTTATAAAAATTCTAGTGATTAGAAAATTTTCTTTTGATCATAAAATGCAATAAACACTTTGTTTATTCATACCTTAAGTGATATGGATGCAAAGACAAATGTTAAGCACTAAAAACTTGTTTACGTCATAAGTTTTAGATTAATGAGTTTATGCTTTGTAATTATCAAAACCTAGAGACATTGTTAGTATGTTAACAATGTTTTTAGACATTATTAGTTCATGTCAACATGCACTTTTCACGTCCATTTGGAATAACTTAAAATCTAGGGCGCATGCATAGGCAAGTAGTATCCTAATAGATTCTAGTCTAGCTACGGGTGCATAAGTTTCGTCATAATCAATTCCTTCTTTTTGATTATAACCTTGGGCAACTAACCTAGCTTTATTCCTAGTAACTATTCCATTTTCATCTAACTTATTCTTATATACCCATTTAGTTCCTATGATGGTCATATTCATTGGATTTGGGACTAATTCCCAAACATCATTTGCCTTAAATTGATTTAATTCTTCTTGCATAGCTATAACCCAACTTTCATCCTTTAAAGCCTCATTAATATTTTTAGGTTCTATTACTGAGAAGAAACAAAAGAAATTATTTTTATCTTGAGCTTGTGACCTAAGGGTTCTTTGGTTAAGATGTCCTATTATATTATCTAGTGGATGTGATCTAGATTCTTTAACATTTACAATTTCGTTATTTCCTAAGTTAATGTCTTCATTATCATTTCCTATGGGTTTTGTTTTACTAACCTCAATAGCTTCTTCTTCGACTAAGTCATCATCTTCTAAAGGTAAAGTTTTAGGAGGTGGTGGTGTTTCATCAAATGTTACATTTAGTGATTCTTCTACTTTCATGGAGTGTTTGTTAAGTATTATATATGCTTTACTATTTTTTGAATATCCTAAAAATATTCCTTCATATGATTTTGGATCAAACTTAGTGAGGTAATCCTTAGTGTTTAGAATATAACATTTACTTCCAAATACCCTAAAGTAGCTTAAGTTTGGTTTTCTACCTCTAAGTAACTCATAAGGAGTTTTTCCTAGAATTCTCCTAATTGATACCCTATTAATAATATATGTTGATGTATCTACGGCGTGACACCAAAATTTTTGTGGGATGGATTGTTCATTTAACATTGTTCTACTCATTTCTTGTAGTGACCTATTTTTTCTTTCTACTACGCCATTTGATTGAGGAGTACGAGGAGCGGAGAAGTTTTGAGATATTCCATTTAAATCACAATATTTTCCGAATTGTACTTCATTGTCAAATTCCCTACCATGGTCCGTCCTAATGGCTACTATTGTGCATACTAATTTATTTTGAATCATTTTACTAAATATTTCGAATTTTTCAAAGGCTTGGGTCTTGTCACTTAAAAACCTAGTCCACGTGTATCGTGAGTAGTCATCTATTATTACTAAGGTATATTTGTTTCCTCCATAGCTCCGCACAGCGGATGGACCAAAAAGATCCATATGTAATAGTTCTAGGCACCTAGTAGTGGATACTATATTCTTAGCTTTGTGACTAGCATGAACTTGTTTTCCAAAAATGCTAGTCATATTTTAGATTAGGCAAGTTTCTAACTAGTTCTTTAGAGGCCAAGGATTGTATTTGTTGCATGTTAGCCTGTCCTAATCTCCTATGCCACAATATGGAGTTTTCGTCTAGGGTCGTTAGGCATATCCTATCCTCAGGTTTGTTTCCTAGTTTCATAACATATATGCCTCCTTCCTAATTCCTATACCTATAATTTTTCCATTCTTAACTATTTCGCTATCCTCATCGGTAAAGGTAACTCTACATTTATTATCGCATATTTGTCCTATACTAAGCAAGTTATATGTTAAATTATCTACATGCTCTACATTTTCAATAGTAAGTGAGTCTTGAGAAATCATACCTTTGCCAATGATTTTTCCACGTAAGTCACTACCGAAAATAACGTTACCTCCATTGTATGCCTTGTATGTAGAAAATAGCTTACGGTTCCCCGTCATGTGCCTTGAGCATCCGCTATCCTTGATCCATTCGTTAGGCTCCTAGTCAATTCCCAAACATATTTCGTCGGTTCCTTTTGCCATAAAACACTTTTCGTCTCTTGGTTTTTCCACTTCTTCTTTGTCAATATCACTCCATGTTCCACTAACAAAGGCGCCTTGATTTTCATAACTCGGCGGCTTTAGACATTCGCCAATGAGATGATTTGGACTTCCACATCTAAAGCACTTTCTTTTCCCGTAGTTATCACTTCTATTTCTTTGGAACGGTTTTCTTTCGTCTCGTGGTGATCTAATGAATCTTCCTCGTTTCTTGAAGAATTTCTTGAATTCTCTTAAGGCCATTGCATATTCTTCGTCTTCACTCTCGTCACTTGAATCATCATCGTCACTAGGTTCCTTTTTGGCTTTTAGAGCAATGGATTTGGTTTGTTCTTTCTTGATAGGTAGTTTACTATACTTGACGGCAAGTAGAACCGATATCATGTTTAGCGTTTGCCTTTGTGCCCGTTTTCAAGAGGATCCCAAAACCTCTCACCTAGAAGCGGTTAAGCGTATCTTCCGATACATTAAAGGCACTATACACATAGGATTATGGTATCCTAAGGGATCTGGCATTGAAACCATCGTCTATGCGGATTCGGATCATGCGGGAGACTACGTAGATAGGAAAAGCACTAGCGGTATTTGCACGTTTATGGGATGTTGTATAACATCTTGGTTTTCGAAGAAGCAAACCGCTCTTGCTATTTCTACCACCGAATCCGAATATGTAAGCACTGGAAAGGCATGTCAACAAGCACTATGGATGAAACAAGCTCTCGTAGACTATGGCATTAGGTTAGAAAATGTTCCCATTATGTGCGATAACAAAGGTGCGATAGATTTAAGTAAAAATCTGGTGAAACACTCTAGGACTAAACATATAGAAATACGCCACCACTTTCTTAGGGATAATGTACAAAAAGGAAACATATCTATAGAAAAGGTTGCATCGGAAGATAACATTGCGGATATATTCACAAAACCTCTTAAGCGTGAATTATTCAACCACTTGCGTTTAGGATTAGGAATGATGGAACAAGTTGACTAAATTATATTGAACTTACACAAATTTATACTTGCATAAAATTTACTTTTCGTCCACTTCTTCACTTCTGAGTCTAGGAATCTATTTCGCACAAAATTAAAGATTGGGAAACCTCACTTTCATTGCATATACTCTCTTGTAAAACCCAATCAAAATTTCTTGAAAACCATTCTCACATCTAGGAATTACATAAAAATCATTTTCCTTGCATTGTTGAAAAAAGCTAAAAACCTTTTCCTAAATCATGCATAAACTCTCATATTAATTGTCAAAATATATAATCTAATATATATTATTGACATTCATGAATCGAGCAAAAATTGAATCAAGGAGATCTTTTGGATTGTTTCTTAGGATCGTTATCTCTTTTTGCATTTAGGAGTCGAAACAATCACAACTCCACATTTGTTGCATATAGACACACACTAGGACAAATTCACTAATAATGTTGTCATCTTGCTCCATCACTAGTTTTCCACTCACTAATTACCTCTCTCTTTGATCTAAGATAGTTGCTCTAAAAAGATTAAGTGCCCTTGCCTTTGTTTGCCTTCTCTTGCTTATTACTAATTCCTTGATTGTTTTTTTTACTTAAGTGTTGTTGCATGCATGATATATTATAGTTAGATTAGATGCTATATTGCCTCAAGAAGTTGAACTTGCTTGAATTCTAATCCAAACACACAACCTTTCTGCAAATTTTCTGCCAAAAACCCAATTCTGGCAATCTGGAAATCAGCAGATGGGCGGCCCCCTTAATTTTGTAAGGCGGCCCCCTTAATCAATAAGGGGACCGCCCCCTAATTAAGGGGACCGGCCATCTGATGGTCGGGTTTACTGAATCTTTTCTGCTTTTTAGCCCATTTCAACCTACATTTCCCATTTTTCACCAACATATTTTGTCCTAATCTCCCAAACAAACCTTATCCATCCTTAAACACACAAATTTTACACTATAAATATCCCCAATCCTCAAAACTCTTCATTCATCTCATCATGAACTCTTCAAACAAACCAAAATCAAAAGCCTCAAGGCTAGCAAGGATGACGGAAAAACCCGTTTGGCGAAGAAAAAGCCCTCGAAACATCCATCATAACCAATGAAGTTGGAAATCATTCAACTCCTCCAACTTCTTACTTCCCAAACTTTGCTTCAAGCCCACAAGGTCAATCATTTGACCCTTTTTACAAACCATACAACATTGGCCAAACATCTTCCTTCAAGCCAAACTACACATCTCAACCTCCAACCACTTATATTGATCCATACAAGTTTGATCAACCATCAAACTACAATTCCAACTACACAAACCCAATTCATCCATATCAACACTATGATCCTCTCCACATTTCCACGGAAAAACAAAAGTTTCGTGATAAAATAAACCAAATCCATGATCTTAGTGATCTCCTTGCTATGCATCTTGCACTACGCAACAAAGGGCAACCTCCATCATCACCCTATGCAAAATGCCTTCCCCACTCTCTCAACTTGGATCAAGTTACAAACCATACTCACTTTTGCCCTTGTTGCATATTCCTTCAAAAACAAATCCTCTACTTGAGTGAAGATATTTCTTGGATTGAATATCTTCTCACTCGTAATCATCCAATACCACCCTTAACACGATACAACATCATGAGATCCACCTCTTCTGCTCCATATCCCACTCCATTTCCCTCTCCATCAAACATCTAAGCTCTATGCTTATGTTACCCTCAAGCAAATAAAACACTCAACCATGGGTTGCAAGCAAGTTCAAATGCTCTCTTCGGCAATTTAGAACTATGTTGTTTATTTTCTTTTATTATAATCAATATGATTCAAGCGTATTGAATGTTGTAATGATGACCATCTTTATGATCATCTCATGCTTGAATGAATCTATTTATATTTGCATAAATGTTGTTTTGCATATATATATATATATATATATATATATATATATATATATATATATATATATATATATGTCATGTTCTCCTAACATATTTTTTGTAGCCAAGATTTACATAGCTCGTTTCCTTGGTGCTCTCAAATGAGGGGGAGCATACATCAAGTGGGAGCTCACTACCCGTTTAATTTTTTTTTATGAAGTTTAAAAGGCCTAACCTTTTTGATTTTACCAAAAGGGGGAGAAGAGAATGTTAAACTCTAATAATACTTGTCTAAAAATTAATTTTTAGACCTAATGAGTTTAAGGTTTTGTAATCATCAAAAAGGGGGGAGATTGTTGACATGAACTAATAATGTCTAAAACATTGTTAACATACTAACAATGTCTCTATGTTTTGATAATTACAAAGCATAAACTCATTAATCTAAAACTTATGACGTAAACAAGTTTTTAGTGCTTAACATTTGTCTTTGCATCCATATCACTTAAGGTATGAATAAACAAAGAGTTTATTGCATTTTATGATCAAAGGAAATTTTTCTAATCACTAGAATTTTTATAAAATGTATTAAACATTCTATATCTTTTACAAAATTATTTTTGGAATTAAAAGAATATGTTTAATTCATTATAAATATATGATTTCAAATTTCCAACCAAAAATGGCAAATTTTATCCAGAAAAATCTTCCCCACTAGAAGACAAGAAAATCCAACGTTCTGGAGGGGCGGCCCCCATAATTCCTTAGGCGGCCCCCTTAATTATTAAGGGGACCGGCCACGCTCCAGAACAGTAAAATTTTCCCATATAAATACTGGTTCATCCCACAGAATTTTCTCACCTTTTGCACTCCTAAACTTTCTGTTCTAGATCCCCATTTCTATTCTCTTAATCCTTTGATCATAAATACATAATTCTTTGTTTCAAAGTGATTCAAACATCATCCTCTCAAGTGCAAGAGAAGAATACTTCTATCCTCCAAGACAAGAAGTATTACAACTTGTTGTGACCTCCATATCCAAGTTGTTGGTGCATCATCAAGATCATTTACTTATTTCTTTGTGAAGTTTGTTGTGAATATTTGATTGTAGTTAGTTGTGCTAGGAATATAGATAGTGTGATTGGTTAGTAGTTTGGTGTGAAGGAGATAAGCTAGGAATTAGATTATTGTGAAGTAGATAGTTGTGAAGAAAATTGGTGTGAAGAAGATAGGTGTGAAGTAGATAGTTGTGAAGAAAATTGGTGTGAAGTAGATAGGCGTGAAGTACTTAGTTGTGAAGTAGAAGAAGTTGTGTAGAAGTTGTGATTTAGGTGTGACGAAGTTGTGGTGTGTAAATTGGTGTGTAAGGTTTTCTCCGCCATAAGGGAGCTTGTTGATATAGTGAAGAAAACTCTCGAGTTAGGTGCTCGGGGAGTGGAGTAGGGCAAGGAAGGTGTCCTTGTAGCCGAACCACTATAAATCTCTTGTCTCGCAGTTCGATCTTTCCATCTCTCATTTATTTCTTTACTTACATTACCTTTGCTATAGCTTACTTATTTATAGTTGTTTATATTGTGCAAGACTTGAGATCATATATTATCGAATCTAAATTTTGGAAATAAAGTAAACACTAAAACAATATTTTATAACAAATTAAAAAGACGTAAAACTATTCAACCCCCCTTCTAGTTTTCCACAGTGCATTCCTTAACGGTTTTATCAATGAGGAGGTATATGTAGCACAACCTCCAGGATTCATTGACTTCACAAAACCTGATTATGTTTATAAGCTAAAGAAAGCTTTGTATGGACTCAAACAAGCTCCCAAAGTTTGGAATGATCGATTAAAAGTCTTCCTTATTAAACATGATTATTCCATGGGAATGGTAGTTAACACTCTTTTCACTAAAAGGAAAGACCCAAATCTCATCATTGTCCAAATATATGTTGATGACATTTGTAACACCCCCAATTCATGGTCGCAGCGGAATTCAAACTGGGTGTTACTTGACGGCACAATAGTCACAATAATAGAAAACGAACTCTAATTGAGTCGTTTTAAAAGATTTATCATTCAAATTATATAATATCAGAGATTACAAAGTGAGGTCCCAGATGGTTCCAAGTTTACAATTTGCGTTAAATGAGTTTTTGAATGATAATAAAAGTTATAGCCCTCTTGAACATCCGTGCCCTTCTGTGTCATCCTTGATCATCATGAACCTGAAATACATGCTTGAGAGGTCAACACAAAGGTTGAGTGATATTCATAGAGTTTGTTTAATGTTTGAACACAATATGTTGGTAGTATGAGTTAATAAGACTCACACACATGTTTGGAAAACAAAGATGGGCTACGTTGTTATACACCCTGAAAATGTATTATCAAACTAAGCTTATGACACCAAAGCGTTAACGTGTACCAATATCGATCGGCGGAGTTATCCCGGTAGGTATGTTGCTGTCATACCCAGGTCTCAAATATTAATGCATTTGTATGAACGTATTCACTACAAATGGGATTCGTCAATCCCAATAGGCCTATTCACAATATTCGCGCTCACTATTGCTAGTGATTAAATGGTTCATAATAAGGGATCTCAGTTTAACAATGCTGATACTTAGTGATAATAAAACAATCAGGCAATCATACAATTTGAAAACATTGTGTTCGGTTGAAAATAATAGCATGTATTCCCCCCAAGGGTTTGTAAAACAATTAAGTAATGAAATGTCGGGCTATGAACTCACCTTGAGTTGGATGATGTATAATGAGAATGATGGGTATGCCGTAAGAACTTCTACGAGCAACCTAGAATAATTGTTGGAACTTAGGTTTGGAATAATGTCTAAGAATATGAAGAATTGCCTATATATATGTCTTGCATTTAGTCCATGATGTGGTACGATGTATAGTGTAAGTCTTTAAAAAGAAATGATTCATGAAACATGTATAGTTTATATCTCGTTTACTACCGTTCGGGCCGACATAATTCAGAAGTCATGTTAGTAAACGTTCGAGGAGCCAGGACACTTTAATTCGTAAATCCACAACTCATCTCGACGGCTTACATAATGAACTCCTCACATGAGGCTCCCTACTATTGTAGTAGTTGATAAAGTATATATATATAAGTTTTGATCCGAAAAGTTACATGTCCGATACTTGAATAAACTTAGGAAAGTTTACTTTCGAATGAAGATTGTTATTAAAATGAGTTACTTAAATCTTGTATGACAATTTCTTGTAATATCTCATGGTTCCTTTTAGATGAAGTAGATCCAAATTGTTTGTTCAAGTTATCGCTAACTCTTTAGTTCATGTTTTCGCCTAGGTAAGTGTATATGGTCTTAAGTCATGGCCTTGCCGTGACCTTTGGTCATTGTTCCATGGTCTTGAGACTCAACCTTGGCTCTAACCATGGTTGTGGTCTTGAATCTAAGTCATAAGACCTCTTGGTCTTAGTAAAACATAACTATTATATAGTGACTTTGGTCTTAAAAATGGGCTGTTAAGATTTTGAAGAAAATATCAATCGGAAAGCGTTTTCAGGGCTCGAGCTTCTTTGTTCCTGAACGAAAACGTCGTTCCGGACAACTTTCGTGTTTTAACTTTTTGATGAATCGGACCAGAAGGGTGACTTTCAAAATGGACAGAACCTTAACAGGTTGTTTTGGCAGTTTTGCCGTTTTGGTTTCGCTAACTTCTTATGGCCATAACTTTTGACTCGGGTACTCGTTTTGGGTGATTCAAATTGCTATGTTTTACTTTTGAAGTCCTTTATAACAGTAATTAAGTTTCCAATATCATAGTTGTACTATTTTGGTCGTGGTTCTACAAGAAAGTTACTAGTTTACTTGTTTGAATAACTTAACTTAACAATCATTTGTAATAACTTGTTTTACCCATTTTTATACATCATGGACATGATCACAAGACAAAATATAGCATGAATGATATGTAAATAACATGATAATGATATTTAACAAGAAATATGTTAGGGTTTGGCTTACAACTTTTGGCTTTCTAAAAAGAAAGGTAATTAGCATGTAAGGTAAGGACTTTGATTGAACTAAGATCTCTAGCTTCCAACTTCTCTAATCTCTTGACACCAACTTGTGACTACTTGAGAAGGCACTTGAAGTCTCTACAAGACACTTCTTGTGTGTATGGAAGATCACCAAAGGATGGATGAAACAAGGACTTTGGATCAATCAAAGCTTTACAAGAGCTTTGGAATTGATATGGAACTTGTATTCTTGAACAATACTTGAAGTAGAGAGAAAATTAGGAGTGTGTTTGTGTTTGTGATGGTATGAACGACTACAAGAGGGGTAGGAGGGGGTTTTATAGTGTCTTGAGGAGGTTAGGAAACATGAGTCATAAGCCTTGTTAGCTAAGGAAGGCATGTGTTGCAAGATTGAGTAAAACTTAGGCATTAAGTTAGCATATGTGTACACATCTTGTACAAGGCTATCACAACCATGCCAAGTGCCTTTGTGACTCATAGAAAACACCACCTAGGGCTGAATTGAGGAGGTTAAGAGTTTTGGATATCTATCTTACATTTACGGAGTGAGTTTTGGTCCCGTTAATCGCTAAATGTATGCCGTTAAGTCATGAAACGTAAAACCGGGTATCGTAAAATTACGAAACTTATAGGAATGATTAAACTCATAAATATACTCATTATTATCTTATAAAAATGAGTGATAAGTTTAATGGACCGTGAAAACGCTGATAACGCTGGAAACGTAGGTTTAAAACGCGTAAAACGTAAAACGTACGAATATTGTGTAAAATTGAGAAAAGTAAAATGTTACTTTTCTAATAGGATAAAAATTATTAAAATGACTTATAATGTCTAGACTGGGCTCAGTCTAGTGTCGGTTGGTATTAAATGTCTTTTAGACATCAAACCGTAAGCCTAAAAATCAAGGAATGACTTATAAAATCAAGGAATGATTTTTGGTCAAAGGAGGAGGGAAAAATATGTTGACTTTTTCTAATAAGTTGAAAACTTAAATCGTCTTAGAAATGCGGTGCAGGTATAGGCTAAGGTTACGGCTGAGTAAAAATGCTTAAAAACTGAAAATTCCAGTTTTTCACGGCCGAGGCTTATTTTGGTCATGTTTTTCTCAGTCATGATTAATTCTCAAATAAATCATGAGTGTGTCAAACATTTTTTTGATGCGGGGTCACTTAACGCGGTCGAGTTTCGTTGTGCGTAGAATTTTTGAATGACGTTTTACCCTAAAACGTGTAATTTCTTATTAACTTTCACGAAAATAATATGACGAGTGTCAAACTTTTAATTTGCCATGGAAATGATTTATCACTCGAGGCCATGAAATAAAAATCAAATTTTGGGAAAATTTCGGAAAAAATGAATAGTAAAAGTGAATAGTAAAATTTTTCGAGAATAGTAATTAACCTGAAAATGCGAATTGTTACAGTCTCTACCCCTTACGGGGAACTTCGTCCCGAAGTTCTATGTGTGTTATATATTGGAATGGTGTCGATGAAAAGGTGTGGTTACTTATGAGGACTAAAGTCTGGAATTACCAGTGATGTAGTTTGATTTGTCGTTTCAGTGTATGTTATCTAATATTGAAGTGTTTAGGAGAGAGTGTGGGTATATGTTGCGAATTCTAATATTTTCGTTCTCAATCTCTAGTCATAATATGTGTTATGTACCATTCTAAGTTTTTGGTGGAGACTTAAGTTGGTAATCTAAAGATTTTGCAAGAATTTTATAGAGTCCAATATATCTTAAGTTTGGCTTTTCCTGTTTCTCAAAACAAATAATAACCTATGGTATCGAGGCTGTCAACATAACCTTAATTCCTAACATGGAGTTTTTGAAAGTTAGCGCCTTACATCTTTGTAACTTTTGGGATGATTGTATGTGGCATGCAGTTTGCAACATTGTGATAACTATTGTTGTAGGGAGGTTTAACTAGAGGAAAGTGGTTATCCAAACCATTTCCAAAATTGATTATGTCTTAGGTAGTTCTGGGATGAAGGCAATATCGTATAATGTCTATGACAACTAGTGTTTGAAATAAACTTGGTACTGTGAAGTTTTACATACTGACTTATAATGGGTTTTCAGGTAATGATGTGATATATGAACGATCAGAAGAGTGGAGTGTATGCTTACCATTAATATTGGTAGAGATGTCAAGTTTGCTTTAAAATTTTAAGAAATTTTAAAGGTTTATGACGGAATGGTATCCTTAGGACCTAAACAGGATAGTACTTCTACAGGATGAAGAGAAGAATTGATAACTATCCCAAGATAGTAGTTCGGATTATCTCATAAATGAAAACTTTCAAGAATGAAATTAGATAGTACAAATAAGGTGTTAAGATTTCGCTGAGTGGTAAGACACTATCGTGTCTCTAGATTGTTTTAATGAATTCTGGTGGTTTATTGAGTTCATGTAGGAAATCAATCTGAACATAACCCTAGTACAACTATTCTCAGTATTTGAAAATTTTAAGTCGAATATAGTTAGTCAGACTATATTCCACTGTCCCTAGGTTAAATATAGGTGACTAGTCTATATTTAGCCAAGGTTCGATAAAATTTTCAAATACCTAAATTAAGTATACTTGTGATATGTCCGTTGCTTTCGGGAAACTGTCCACTAAACAAAGGCGATGTCAAACCATTCAGTTGCAAGTCCCGCCCATACAAGACTTGTAACCTATGTTTTCGCATTCCATTGCATAGAAGATAGTACGGGTAGGTACGTGTGGAAAGGAAGTTTTAAGTAGTTCTAAAATAGAACATACTTGGCCAGGATCACGAACTTTTAATAATGAAGGTTTCAGAAGAAAACTTTGATGAATGTAGGGCTGAACTTCAGCTTTTGTAGGTGATGGATTTGTTTGTCTTTTAGAAATCTCATATTTCTATTTAGAAATTGATAGATTGTGATGGGTTTTTGATGTCATATCAAATGATTTTGATGATGTGATGGAATGATTCTAGAGACCATTGCGCAAAACACAATGTCTCGGAAGTAGGTTAGACCATTGTGCAATTCACAATGTCTGGGAAGTAGGTTAAACCATTGTGTGACTCAAAACATTTGAGAAATGATTAAGACCATTGTATAATATAATGTCTTGGAAAATAGGAAAGACCATTGCAATCAGTTACAATGTCTTGGACATAAAATGTTGGAGTAGGAACATGATTGGGAGAATATGGTTGTGCCAAAATGCCCTAGAATAGGCATGTGCAGATATGTTAAGTCCATTGTTTAGATAAAATGATTGAAAATAAATCAAGTGTATATATCAATATACTTATATATGTTCATGAAGCATAAAATGCTTACGGGAAATGCTCAATTATAAAAAGGAGTATATATCAATATACTTATAGGTTTGTGTAGCATACATGTCTAAAAGTCACATAATCGTCTGTAGGATGGAAGGCACGAAGAGCGGAAGGCTATAAAATGTTTTTGCTTGTAATTGTGGTTATAGTTTAGGTCTCAATTAGACCCGTTTCTCTATAACCATGGCTCTGGTACCAATCTGTAACACCCCCAATTCATGGTCGCAGCGGAATTCAAACTGGGTGTTACTTGACGGCACAATAGTCACAATAATAGAAAACGAACTCTAATTGAGTCGTTTTAAAAGATTTATCATTCAAATTATATAATATCAGAGATTACAAAGTGAGGTCCCAGATGGTTCCAAGTTTACAATTTGCGTTAAATGAGTTTTTGAATGATAATAAAAGTTATAGCCCTCTTGAACATCCGTGCCCTTCCGTGTCATCCTTGATCATCATGAACCTGAAATACATGCTTGAGAGGTCAACACAAAGGTTGAGTGATATTCATAGAGTTTGTTTAATGTTTGAACACAATATGTTGGTAGTATGAGTTAATAAGACTCACACACATGTTTGGAAAACAAAGATGGGCTACGTTGTTATACACCCTGAAAATGTATTATCAAACTAAGCTTATGACACCAAAGCGTTAACGTGTACCAATATCGATCGGCGGAGTTATCCCGGTAGGTATGTTGCTGTCATACCCAGGTCTCAAATATTAATGCATTTGTATGAACGTATTCACTACAAATGGGATTCGTCAATCCCAATAGGCCTATTCACAATATTCGCGCTCACTATTGCTAGTGATTAAATGGTTCATAATAAGGGATCTCGGTTTAGCAATGCTGATACTTAGTGATAATAAAACAATCAGGCAATCATACAATTTGAAAACATTGTGTTCGGTTGAAAATAATAGCATGTATTCCCCCCAAGGGTTTGTAAAACAATTAAGTAATGAAATGTCGGGCTATGAACTCACCTTGAGTTGGATGATGTATAATGAGAATGATGGGTATGCCGTAAGAACTTCTACGAGCAACCTAGAATAATTGTTGGAACTTAGGTTTGGAATAATGTCTAAGAATATGAAGAATTGCCTATATATATGTCTTGCATTTAGTCCATGATGTGGTACGATGTATAGTGTAAGTCTTTAAAAAGAAATGATTCATGAAACATGTATAGTTTATATCTCGTTTACTACCGTTCGGGCCGACATAATTCAGAAGTCATGTTAGTAAACGTTCGAGGAGCCAGGACACTTTAATTCGTAAATCCACAACTCATCTCGACGGCTTACATAATGAACTCCTCACATGAGGCTCCCTACTATTGTAGTAGTTGATAAAGTATATATATATAAGTTTTGATCCGAAAAGTTACATGTCCGATACTTGAATAAACTTAGGAAAGTTTACTTTCGAATGAAGATTGTTATTAAAATGAGTTACTTAAATCTTGTATGACAATTTCTTGTAATATCTCATGGTTCCTTTTAGATGAAGTAGATCCAAATTGTTTGTTCAAGTTATCGCTAACTCTTTAGTTCATGTTTTCGCCTAGGTAAGTGTATATGGTCTTAAGTCATGGCCTTGCCGTGACCTTTGGTCATTGTTCCATGGTCTTGAGACTCAACCTTGGCTCTAACCATGGTTGTGGTCTTGAATCTAAGTCATAAGACCTCTTGGTCTTAGTAAAACATAACTATTATATAGTGACTTTGGTCTTAAAAATGGGCTGTTAAGATTTTGAAGAAAATATCAATCGGAAAGCGTTTTCAGGGCTCGAGCTTCTTTGTTCCTGAACGAAAACGTCGTTCCGGACAACTTTCGTGTTTTAACTTTTTGATGAATCGGACCAGAAGGGTGACTTTCAAAATGGACAGAACCTTAACAGGTTGTTTTGGCAGTTTTGCCGTTTTGGTTTCGCTAACTTCTTATGGCCATAACTTTTGACTCGGGTACTCGTTTTGGGTGATTCAAATTGCTATGTTTTACTTTTGAAGTCCTTTATAACAGTAATTAAGTTTCCAATATCATAGTTGTACTATTTTGGTCGTGGTTCTACAAGAAAGTTACTAGTTTACTTGTTTGAATAACTTAACTTAACAATCATTTGTAATAACTTGTTTTACCCATTTTTATACATCATGGACATGATCACAAGACAAAATATAGCATGAATGATATGTAAATAACATGATAATGATATTTAACAAGAAATATGTTAGGGTTTGGCTTACAACTTTTGGCTTTCTAAAAAGAAAGGTAATTAGCATGTAAGGTAAGGACTTTGATTGAACTAAGATCTCTAGCTTCCAACTTCTCTAATCTCTTGACACCAACTTGTGACTACTTGAGAAGGCACTTGAAGTCTCTACAAGACACTTCTTGTGTGTATGGAAGATCACCAAAGGATGGATGAAACAAGGACTTTGGATCAATCAAAGCTTTACAAGAGCTTTGGAATTGATATGGAACTTGTATTCTTGAACAATACTTGAAGTAGAGAGAAAATTAGGAGCGTGTTTGTGTTTGTGATGGTATGAACGACTACAAGAGGGGTAGGAGGGGGTTTTATAGTGTCTTGAGGAGGTTAGGAAACATGAGTCATAAGCCTTGTTAGCTAAGGAAGGCATGTGTTGCAAGATTGAGTAAAACTTAGGCATTATGTTAGCATATGTGTACACATCTTGTACAAGGCTATCACAACCATGCCAAGTGCCTTTGTGACTCATAGAAAACACCACCTAGGGCTGAATTGAGGAGGTTAAGAGTTTTGGATATCTATCTTACATTTACGGAGTGAGTTTTGGTCCCGTTAATCGCTAAATGTATGCCGTTAAGTCATGAAACGTAAAACCGGGTATCGTAAAATTACGAAACTTATAGGAATGATTAAACTCATAAATATACTCATTATTATCTTATAAAAATGAGTGATAAGTTTAATGGACCGTGAAAACGCTGATAACGCTGGAAACGTAGGTTTAAAACGCGTAAAACGTAAAACGTACGAATATTGTGTAAAATTGAGAAAAGTAAAATGTTACTTTTCTAATAGGATAAAAATTATTAAAATGACTTATAATGTCTAGACTGGGCTCAGTCTAGTGTCGGTTGGTATTAAATGTCTTTTAGACATCAAACCGTAAGCCTAAAAATCAAGGAATGACTTATAAAATCAAGGAATGATTTTTGGTCAAAGGAGGAGGGAAAAATATGTTGACTTTTTCTAATAAGTTGAAAACTTAAATCGTCTTAGAAATGCGGTGCAGGTATAGGCTAAGGTTACGGCTGAGTAAAAATGCTTAAAAACTGAAAATTCCAGTTTTTCACGGCCGAGGCTTATTTTGGTCATGTTTTTCTCAGTCATGATTAATTCTCAAATAAATCATGAGTGTGTCAAACATTTTTCTGATGCGGGGTCACTTAACGTGGTCGAGTTTCGTTGTGCGTAGAATTTTTGAATGACGTTTTACCCTAAAACGTGTAATTCCTTATTAACTTTCACGAAAATAATCTGACGAGTGTCAAACTTTTAATTTGCCATGGAAATGATTTATCACTCGAGGCCATGAAATAAAAATCAAATTTTGGGAAAATTTCGGAAAAAATGAATAGTAAAAGTGAATAGTAAAATTTTTCGAGAATAGTAATTAACCTGAAAATGCGAATTGTTACAACATTATATTTGGATCAACTTGTCAAGACATGTGTGATGAATTTGCCAAAATCATGCATGATGAGTTTGAGATGAGTATGATGGGTGAACTTAACTTCTTCCTAGGATTACAAATAAAACAATTAGAAGATGTAATATTCTTTAACAATCTAAGTACATTAAGGAAATGCTTAAGAAATTTGGCCTAGAAGACTCAAAACCCATGAAGACTCCCATGTCTACGGAAGTAAAACTCACAAAGGATGATGAAGGTGAGTCCGTAGATAACACCAAGTATAGAGGAATGATAGGTAGTTTACTATACTTGACGGCAAGTAGACCCGATATCATGTTTAGTGTCTGCCTTTGTGCCCGTTTTCAAGAGGATCCCAAAACCTCTCACCTAGAAGCGGTTAAGCGTATCTTCCGATACATTAAAGGCACTATACACTTAGGATTATGGTATCCTAAGGGATCCGGCATAGAAACCATCGTATGTGCGGATTCGGATCATGCGGGAGACTACGTAGATAGAAAAAGCACTAGCGGTATTTGCACGTTTATAAGATGTTGTCTAACATCTTGGTTTTCGAAGAAGCAAACAGCTCTTGCTATTTCTACCACCGAAGCCGAATATGTAAGCGCTGGAAAGGCATGTCAACAAGCACTATGGATGAAACAAGCTCTTATAGACTATGGCATTAGGTTAGAAAATGTTCCCATTATGTGTGATCATAAAGGTGCGATAGATTTACGTAAAAATCCGGTGCAACACTCTAGGACTAAACATATAGAAATACGCCACCACTTTCTTAGGGATAATGTACAAAAAGGAAACATATCTATAGAAAAAGTTGCATCGGAAGATAACATTGCGGATATATTCACTAAACCCCTTAAGCGTGAATTGTTCAATCACTTGCGTTTAGGATTAGGAATGATGGAACAAGTTGACTAAATTATATTGAACTTACACAAATTTATACTTGCATAAAATTTACTTTTCGTCCACTTCTTCACTTCTGAGTCTAGGAATCTATTTCGCACAAAATTAAAGATTGGGAAACCTCACTTTCATTGCATATACTCTCTTGTAAAACCCAATCAAAATTTCTTGAAAACCATTCTCACATCTAGGAATTACATAAAAATCATTTTCCTTGCATTGTTGAAAAAAGCTAAAAACCTTTTCCTAAATCATGCATAAACTCTCATATTAATTGTCAAAATATATAATCTAATATATATTATTGACATTCATGAATCGAGCAAAAATTGAATCAAGGAGATCTTTTGGATTGTTTCTTAGGATCGTTATCTCTTTTTGCATTTAGGAGTCGAAACAATCACAACTCCACATTTGTTGCATATAGACACACACTAGGACAAATTCACTAATAATGTTGTCATCTTGCTCCATCACTAGTTTTCCACTCACTAATTACCTTTCTCTTTGATCTAAGATAGTTGCTCTAAGAAGATTAAGTGCCCTTGCCTTTGTTTGCCTTCTCTTGCTTATTACTAATTCCTTGATTGCTTTTTTTTTTACTTAAGTGTTGTTGCATGCATGCTATATTATAGTTAGATTAGATGCTATATTGCCTCAAGAAGTTGAACTTGCTTGAATTCTAATCCAAACACACAACCTTTCTGCAAATTTTCTGCCAAAAACCCAATTCTGGCAATCTGGAAATCAGCAGATGGGCGGCCCCCTTAATTTTGTAAGGCGGCCCCCTTAATCAATAAGGGGACCGCCCCCTAATTAAGGGGACCGGCCATCTGATGGTCGGGTTTACAGAATCTTTTCTGCTTTTTAGCCCATTTCAACCTACATTTCCCATTTTTCACCAACATATTTTGTCCTAATCTCCCAAACAAACCTTATCCATCCTTAAACACACAAATTTTACACTATAAATATCCCCAATCCTCAAAACTCTCCATTCATCTCATCATGAACTCTTCAAACAAACCAAAATCAAAAGCCTCAAGGCTAGCAAGGATGACGGAAAAACCCGTTTGGCGAAGAAAAAGCCCTTGAAACATCCATCATAACCAATGAAGTTGGAAATCATTCAACTCCTCCAACTTCTTACTTCCCAAACTTTGCTTCAAGCCCACAAGGTCATTCATTTGACCCTTTTTACAAACCATACAACATTGGCCAAACATCTTCCTTCAAGCCAAACTACACATCTCAACCTCCAACCACTTATAATGATCCATACAAGTTTGATCAACCATCAAACTACAATTCCAACTACACAAACCCAATTCATCCATATCAACACTATGATCCTCTCCACATTTCCACGGAAAAACAAAAGTTCCGTGATAAAATAAACCAAATCCATGATCTTAGTGATCTCTTTGCTATGCATCTTGCACTACGCAACAAAGGGCAACCTCCATCATCACCCTATGCAAAATGCCTTCCCCACTCTCTCAACTTGGATCAAGTTACAAACCATACTCACTTTTGCCCTTGTTGCATATTCCTTCAAAAACAAATCCTCTACTTGAGTGAAGATATTTCTTGGATTGAATATCTTCTCACTCGTAATCATCCAATACCACCCTTAACACGATACAACATCGTGAGATCCACCTCTTCTGCTCCATATCCCACTCCATTTCCCTCTCCATCAAACATCTAAGCTCTATGCTTATGTTACCCTCAAGCAAATAAAACACTCAACCATGGGTTGCAAGCAAGTTCAAATGCTCTCTTCGGCAATTTAGAACTATGTTGTTTATTTTCTTTTATTATAATCAATATGCTTCAAGCGTATTGAATGTTGTAATGATGGCCATCTTTATGATCATCTCATGCTTGAATGAATCTATTTATATTTGCATAAATGTTGTTTTGCATATATATAAATGTTCTTTATGATCATCTCATGCTTGATGACCAAGATGTGTGATGAATTTGCCAAAATCATGCATGATGAGTTTGAGATGAGTATGATGGGTGAACTTAACTTCTTCCTAGGATTACAAATAAAACAATTAGAAGATGGAATATTCTTTAACCAATCTAAGTACATTAAGGAAATGCTTAAGAAATTTGGCCTAGAAGACTCAAAACCCATGAAGACTCCCATGTCTACGGAAGTAAAACTCACAAAGGATGATGAAGGTGAGTCCATAGATAACACCAAGTATAGAGGAATGATAGGTAGTTTACTATACTTGACGGCAAGTAGACCCGATATCATGTTTAGTGTCTGCCTTTGTGCCCGTTTTCAAGAGGATCCCAAAACCTCTCACCTAGAAGCGGTTAAGCGTATCTTCCGATACATTAAAGGCACTATACACTTAGGATTATGGTATCCTAAGGGATCCGGCATAGAAACCATCGTCTGTGCGGATTCGGATCATGTTGTCTAACATCTTGGTTTTCGAAGAAGCAAACCGCTCTTGCTATTTCTACCACCGAAGCCGAATATGTAAGCGCTGGAAAGGCATGTCAACAAGCACTATGGATGAAACAATCTCTTATAGACTATGGCATTAGGTTAGAAAATGTTCCCATTATGTGTGATCATAAAGGTGCGATAGATTTAAGTAAAAATCCGGTGCAACACTCTAGGACTAAACATATAGAAATACGCCACCACTTTCTTAGGGATAATGTACAAAAAGGAAACATATCTATAGAAAAAGTTGCATCGGAAGATAACATTGCGGATATATTCACTAAACCCCTTAAGCGTGAATTGTTCAATCACTTGCGTTTAGGATTAGGAATGATGGAACAAGTTGACTAAATTCTATTACATTTAGACAATTTTTTCTCTTGCATAAAATTTGCATAAGATTTACTTTTCTTCCACTTCTTCATTTCTGTGTCTAGGATTCTATTTCGCACAAAATTAAAGATTGGGAAATATTATTTTCTTTACATATATTCTTTTGTAAAAACCCAATCAATTTTTTTTTACAATTCTCACATCTAGGAATTTCATGAACATCATTTTCCTTGCATTGTTGACAAATGTTAAAAACATTTTTCCGAAATCATGCATAAACTCTCACATAAATTGTCAAAGTATATAATCTAATATATATCTTTGACATTCATGATCGAGCAAAAATCAAATCAAGGAGATTTTGGATTGTTTCTTAAGAATTTTTTTTTTTTTGCATTTAGGAGTCGAAACAATCACAACTCCACATTTGTTGCATATAGGCACACACTAGGACAAAATCACTCATAATTTGGTCATCTTGTTTCATCACTAGATTTTTGATACACTAGTTACCTTTGCCTTTGATCTATGATAGTTGCCTTAGGAAGATTAAGTGCCCTTGCCTTTATATGTCTCCCCTAGCTTATTAATTGTTGCTTGTTTATTCTTTCACTTAAGTGTTTTTGCATGCATGCTATATAATGATTAGATTACATGCTATATTGCCTAAAGGAATTGAACATGCTTGAATCCAAGTCCAAAAACACAACCTTTCTGCAAATTTTCTGCCAAAAACCCAATTCTGGCAATCTGGAAATCACCATATGGGCGGCCCGCTTAATTATGTAAGGCGGCCCCCTTAATTTTAAGGGGACCGGCCATCTGCTGGACGGATTTACAGAATCTTTTCTGCTTTTTAGCCCATTTCATCCTACATTTCCCAATTTTCACCAACATATTTTATCCTAATCTCCCAAACTAACTTCATCCATCCATAAACACACAAATCTTACACTATAAATATCCCCAATCTTCAATACTCTCCATTCATCCCTTCATGACTTCTCCAAACAAACCAAAACCAAAAGCCGCAAGGCTAGCAAGGATGACGGAAAAACCCGTTTGGCGAAGAAAAAGACCTCGAAACAAATCCATCATAACCAATGAAGTTGGGAATCACTTAACACCTCCAACCACTTACTTTCCAAACTTTACACCAAATCCACAAGGACATTCATTTGATCCCCTTTACAAACCATACAACATTGGCCAAACATCTTCTTTCATGCCAAACTACACATCTCATCCTCCAACCACTTATAATGATCCATACAAGTTTGATAAACCATCAAACTACAATTCCAACTACACAAACCCAATTCATCCATATCAACATAATGACTCTCTCCACATTGCCACGGAAAAGCAAAAGTTCCATGATGAAATAACCCAAATCCATGATCTTAGTGATCTACTTGCTATGCATCATGCACAACGCAACAAAGGGCAACCTCCATTATCACCCTATGCAAATTGCCTACCCCACTCTCTCAATTTGGATCAAGTCACAAACCATACTCACTATTGCCCTTGTTGTATCTTTCTTCAAAAACAAATCCTCTACTTGAGTGAAGATATTTCTTGGATTGAATATCTTCTTACTCGTCCTCATCCAATACCACCCTTAACTCGATACAACATCGTAAGATCCACCTCTTCCGCTCCATACCCCACTCCATATCCCTCTCAATCTAACAACTAAGCTTTATGCTTATGTTCCCCTTCAAGCAAATAAAACAATCAACCGTTGGTTGCAAGCAAGTCCAAGTGCTCTCTTAGGAATATAGGACTATGTCTTTTCTTTTGTTTTATTGTAATCAATATGCTTCAAGCATATTGAATGTTGTAATGCTAATCATTTCTATGATGCTTGAATGAATCTATTTTTAATTGCATAATTGTTGCTTTGCATATATATGTGTATCTTGTTCTCTTCACATATTTTTTGTAGCCAAGATTTCCATAGCTCGTTCCCTTGGTGCTCTCAAATGAGGGGGAGCATACATCAAGGGGGAGCATTCTACCCGTTTAACTTCTTCTATGAAGCTTACTCGGTTTAACCTTTTTGATTTTACAAAAAGGGGGAGAAGAGTATAGTAAACTCTAAAATACTTGTCTAAAAATAAATTTTAGACCTATTGAGTTTAAGGTTTTGTAATAATCAAAAAGGGGGAGATCGTTGACATAAATAATGCCTAAAAACATTATTAACATATTATCAATATCTCTATGTTTTAATTATTACAGAACATAAACTCAATGAACTAAAATTTATGACATAAACAATTATTTAGTGATTAACATTCTCTTTACATCCAAATCACTTAAGGTATTAATAAACAAAGTGTTTATTGTAATCTATGGTCAAAGGGGTATTTAATTAATCATTACAAAGTTTATTTAATTATATAAACATATTATATATTTTTGAAAAACACTTTTGGTAATAAAGAAAAATGTTTTATTCATACTAAATATATGAATTCAAATTTTTAACCAAAATCAGTTAGTTTTTCACCAAATAAACTTTCCTCGCTAAAAGACAAAGATTCTGGCCGTTACAGCTGGGCGGCCCCCTTAAATATAAGGGGTTGTCCCCTTAAAATTAAGGGGACCGGCCATGATTTAAGGGGACCGGCACACTCCAGTTGTCAGAATCTTTGCCTATAAATACCACCTTAAATCTGGAATTTTCCCCACCTTTTGCACTCCAAAACTTTCTGTTCTAGATCTCAATTTCCATTCTCTTAATCCTTTGATCATACATTTATAAATCTTTGTTTCAAAGTGATCCAAACATCATCCTCTCAAGTGCAAGAGAAGAATACTTCTATCCCTCAAGACAAGAAGTATTACAACTTGTTGTGATCTCCACATCTAAGTTGTTAGAGCATCATCCATTGTATCTATCTCTTTGTGTAATTAAGTTGTGAATATTTGATAGAAGATAGTTTAGCTAGGTGCATAAGTAGTGTGATAGGATAGTAGTTTGTTGTGAAGAAGAAGAGTTAGGAAGTAGATAGGTGTGTAGAAGATTGGTGTGAAGTAAATAGGTGTGAAGTAGATTGGTGTGAAGTAAATAGGTGTGAAGTAGAAAGGTTTGAAGAGGTATTGGTGTGAAGTAGATTGGTGTGAAGAAGTTGTGTAGAAGTTGTGACGAAGTTGTGGTGTGTAAATTGGTGTGTAAGGCTTTCTCCGCCATAAGGGAGCTTGTTGACATAGTGAAGAAAACTCTCGAGTTAGGTGCTCGGGGAGTGGAGTAGGGCAAGGAAGGTGACCTTGTAGCCGAACCACTATAAATCTCTTGTCTCGCGGTTCGATCTTTCCATCTCTCATTTATTTCTTTACTTACATTATTATTGCTTTATTGTACATATATATTGTTGTCCATATTGTGCAAGACTTGATATCACATAGTATTGAATCTAAATTTTTGTAAACAAAGAAAACTTTCAAACAATCTTTTGTAACAAATTAAAAAGACGTAAAACTATTCAACCCCCCCCCCTTCTAGTTTTCCACATCGTATTCAAGTGTTTAGGGTTTGTGTTGATAATCGTATCCATGCAGAATGTTATGACCTCTATTTATAATAGAGAATACTCAAACCCTAACCCATGGAATTATGGATAATTAACGGCCCATTAATTATATCATAATATTTTCCATAATAGTAGGAATCAGTGGTTAAGAACAAGCAGCAGAATAAACTGATGCCATCAGCAGAATCATTCTAGTAGCAAAATCTACTAGCAGAATCCACCATCAGCAGAATCATATCAGCAGAAACAGATTCTACTAGCAGAAACTGATTCTACTAGTAGAAACAGATTCATACTAGTATAACCACTATTGAGTCAGGGGATTCAGTGACCAAATGAGTGTACACTCCGTACCTCCAAACCCATTACCAGGTGTGAATTAATCCCTCAAGTGCACTAAATTTTCCAACAATCCTCCCAAAATTTAGTTCACTTTCTTTGCATGAAAAATTAAACACACAACAAAATATATGCATAAATGAAAATATCTTGAAGATTGAATTCTCATCTTAGTACATTACACGTTCAAATATTCGAGAATCAGGGTGTTCTAAGAATTGAACCCTTCAACCCATTTGAATACATGAAGATAAAATACACATACATTTTCAAACACTTAAATAAACCTGACACTATACAAGCCATGTGTCCATATCCAATTCATAAATGTTGTAAAAGCTAAAAGTCCAAAGATTCCTGAAGCGGCAAAACTTCAACATTTACATAGGTGGTTCCTCTTTATTCATGCTCCTGCTTAGCACTTTTTCAAAGAAAATTAACCATTAAGAAGTTATGACTTCATCCTCCTTTCCAGCAGGTTCTGAGCACAACCTTGGGATGACAATAAAACATGTGCTCCAGTCTACTAAATATTCAGCTTTCGACATTGAACTCAGCTCCCAAGTTTCCTTAGGAGGGAGTTGGGTATCTTAACATTTAGTGACTAAATTGGACTTCAAACCCATCCCTTGAGCAGAATTCAAAACCAAGTCTCTAGCCAAACCCTTCGTCAAGTGTTCAGCTAAGTTTTTTTGAGATTTAACAAACTCTATAGATATCACCCCATTCATGATAAGCTCACGAATCATGCTATGCCTGACACCTAAGTGTCTAGACTTCCCATTGTACATCTGGCTATAAGCCTTTGCCAATGTAGCAGCACTATCACAACGGATAGAAATAGGTGCTATAGGTTTAGGCTATAATGGAATCTCATGAAGCAAGTTTTTCAACCATTCAGCTTCTTTGCCAGCAGCTGCTAAAGCCACAAATTCAGATTTCATGGTTGAACTAGTGATGTAAGTTTGTTTCTTGGATGCCTAAGAAATAGCACATCCACCAAGTAGGAATACCCAGCCACTAGTAGACGAATTGTCTTCAGTGTTACTAATCCAACTTGCATCAGTGTATCCTTCTAATACAGAAGGATAACCAGTATATGAGAGACTATAATCCATAGTTCTCTTCAAATACTTAAAAACCCTCTGAATTGCTTGCCAGTGATGAGCACTAGGATTACTAGTATACCTGCTCAATTTACCCACAGCAAAAGCAATATCAGGTCTTGTACAAGTCATGACATACATCAAGCAGCCAATCACCCTAGAATACTCAAGTTGAGATACAGCTTTGCCAGTATTAGGCATTAGCTTCTCACTTGTATCCATGGGAGTACTCACCGGAGTACAATCAAAGTAATTAAATTTCTTTAATACCTTCTCAATGTAATGAGACTAAGAGATAGAAATTTTGTTACTTTCATGTTTAATCCTAATACCAAGGATAACATCAGCCTCCCCCATATCCTTCATGGAGAACTTTGATGACAAAAATTCCTTTGTAAGGTCAACTTGATTTTGGTCAGTGCCAAAGAACAACATGTCATCAACATATAGACAAATAATGATTCCTTTACCAGATTTATCAAATTTACTATATACACATTTGTCAGCCTGGTTAAGTAAATAACCACTAGACAAAACCACTTCATTAAACTTTTGATGCCATTGCTTAGGTGCCTGTTTTAGTCCATAAAGAGACTTAATCAGTTTACACACCTTGTTTTCATAGCCAGGTCTAGAATCAACCATTTTGTAATTGTTAAAATTACTTATAAGGAACTTCTCACTTGATGCATCCTCAGCCATATACTTGGCTTCCAAGGAATCCCATAGTTCTTGAGAAGTTTCAACATTCTGATAGATATCAAATAGAGAATCAGACATACCATTGAGAATTAAACCTCTGCAAACATAATCATCATTCTCCCATTTGCTTCTTACCCTCATCTGATCCATAGTAGCATCATCTCCAAAATCTTTAGGAATCTCAGTTGTCAGAACATAAACCACATTCATACTTGACAACAAAAAGTGCATCTTCTTTTGCCATCTTCTGAAATCAACACCTTCAAACTTTTCCAACTTGGAAAAGTTAGCAGCCATTTGTCTCTTAGCAGCAGCCATTGATTATCACTAATAGTTTCTATTGACTGTTGGTTATTATGTGTTAACAAGTTCCAGATTAGGGTTAAGATAATCAATAAGTACCGGATATTCACTTGAAATCGTGGAATCACTTTCCAATAGAAACTATTCGACCCTATGCATGGGTTACATGAATATCTCTATTGGATAAGACCAAGTGATGTTCTTGTTTTTAGGCACAAAACAAGAACAGAATCGTATTCAAGTGTTTAGGGTTTGTGTTGATAATCGTATCCATGCAGAATGTTATGAACTCTATTTATAGTAGAGAATACTCAAACCCTAACCCATGGAATTATGGATAATTAACGGCCCATTAATTATATCATAATATTTTCCATAATAGTAGGAATCAGTGGTTAAAAACAAGCAGCAGAATAAACTGATGCCATCAGCAAAATCATTCTAGTAGCAGAATCTACTAGCAGAATCCACCATCAGCAGAATCAGATCAGCAGAAACAGATTCTACTAGCAGAAACAGATTCATACTAGTATAACCACTATTGAGTCAGGGGATTCAGTGACCAAATGAGTGTACACTCCGTACCTCCAAACCCATTACCAGGTGTGAATTAATCCCTCAAGTGCACTAAATTTTCCAACATACAATATACAAGGGGGACGTTTAGGTAAGGTAAGAGTTAATAAAGCTCAAAAACACATAAGCCCTTTAAAATAAGCAAAAATTCAATAAGCTTTATAGCTTAATTAAAACACAATAAACTATGAAGCTCTTTAAATAAACTCATTGAAACACCCTCTAAATCCCAATGATTCCCATGGCAGCTATCTTTCACACAAAATCAAATTGATCTAAATAATTAAGATTCGATAAAAAGGCTGCATACATTATGTTGGCTTCAATCATGCCCAAAGGATACTATGCTGATGTAATGTATCAGGATAACCTTATGCTTAACTTTATTCATTATCAAAAACCCCCTTTTTTTATACCCAATAGCTTAATAACCAAAAACTCATCTCACCGAATCTCTCATTTCTTCAAACTTTGACAACCAAAATTAGAGGGTTAGAGTTTTTAATTATTATAAAATAGACGAGTACCCGTGCATAGCGACGGGATTTTATAGCGGCATATAGTTAAAATGATATTTTGGTTAATTGAGCATAAAGAAGCCATTTCAACTAAAATTCTGACCGTTAATCATATTCAAAAAGTCAAAAAAACCTTTTGCAATGGACAAAAAATATCAAAATTTACTAAAGGAATTGATTAAACTAAAAATACATAGCCTACATACAGCAACACAAAAGAAAAATATACTAACCAAGCTTAAAGCCAAACCGGACCTCTACATAGCTTGGAACCTATATATGCAAAAGCAAAAGAAAAATGCTAGTGGTAGCCTCCTTGACTGCAAATTATTGTTTGCAGAAAAAGAACAACATATATAATCTCTTTAGCTCATTCCATACACTTGAACATTTTGTTTATGTTGGCCACCGCAAATATTGCAAACTACGACTACTTGTAAAGCCTAACAGAGTTCTGAATGACAAATGATGATATAGCTAACTGTTGATATATCAACATGCTACTAAAATGAAATAAAGGGTTGAAGTTTTGAATCAAAGCCCATCTATGTTACAAAGAAGTTCGTTTTCCATCGAATGTACCTTCATTAAATCTAGTTCAACTGGTGAATTCCCCTTCTTGTAATCTTTAGTTAGTCTAGGGACTGTTCTGCACAAAAAAAAATGGCAATTTTAGAATATGGGTTATATAATCCAACAGGTGCCATGAAGGAACATGTATGTTCTATTAGCACGCCAGGTGACACACAATTCTGAACTAAAACGACTCCTGAACTTTTTTTGTTGAAATATATTTTATAAAATCGTCGTTAAAGTTCAACGAAAAGAAATTACAATTAAAAATGAAATGATATGGGAAGGAAAAATATTGTGTACCTTGATTAATTGGTTACACTAAGTAAGGGCCTCTCGAATTTTCATTTGCAACATCGAGGACAAACAGTAATAAAGATCACAAGGTGCTTCATTGCACCCATTTCATCCATCTTTGATCTCTTATGGTAAAAATTGAAAATTAACAAGATGTCTCAAGCAATAGATCATGTGAACTTTAAAACATAACCACACAACTGTGACATATTCAAGGCATTGTACGACATCCAAGTTACCTTACTTTTCTTGTGTCTGTGGATGTCATTGAGATCTTCATCTCCGTCATGCTTCCTTTTCTGAAAACATGTCAAAATAGCACTGATAAAATTATGTTTTTATATTGGGAAATGAAAATATTACAGTCAGGCACTCGATCGAATTATATGTGAACCCCCTCAACATCAGCCTTTTCCGTCAATTAACTCAACAAGATACTTACAACAAGTTATATAATCAAGGTGGAACCTAAATATACTACATGTATACTTCCAAACAATTTAAATGAAATTAAACAAACACACTTGAAACAACCAAATCTAAACAGTTTTAAGTTTAAACCACCAAATTAAAACATGTCTCATATCTCATATACACACCATAAACAATAGATCGACTAAACCTATAAAAGAATGTCGGCATTTTTAGAACAAGATCAAATATTAAATAGTACAATACAACAGTAGAAACCCACATTAATTAGCTGCTAACTTAAATGTATTTACTTAGTCAACCAGTCATGTGGTTATGTGTGAATGACCAAACTAATCACAACATATGAGCCAGAATTAAACATAAGTTATTCTTATTGAAGTTATCTTTAAGAAAATATTGACATTACTTACATATGGCTATCTCTATGAGGATTGATCGTTCTGCCGTGCAACCTGATCCACCTTTCCTGCCATCTCCAGAATAACCTTTTTGACAAGAACATGTATAGTTTCCTGGAATATCAGCACAGTGATGTAGGCAACCATGATCTGAATGTGCACACTCATCAATATCTGTATATATAGTATTGAGAAAATTAACCGTCAAGCATTAGTTATCTTTACTACATATAATGGAGAAATGGTCAAAGTGGAATTGTGAAAAACTGAAATTTCAGTCAATCCCCATTTTGCCCTTCTCAACCAATAAATGTAAATCAATTGCCTGTCAATGTCTGTAAATCAAAACTGCAATCAACTATTGATGGAAAGACTTAATAGACAGGCTGGAAGAAAGCTAATACACTACCAAATACCAAGCCCATATCAACACCCTAACACAAACACACACAAGTAAAACCTAACCCTCACTCTTAACCTAAATATTTCATCTTAGCCGAACCCCTTCTGTTAAGCTAATGTCGCCGCTTTAGCCGCTGCCATATGCATAAATAGCCGCCACTTAAAGGTGGACTGGGTTGTTTTGATTGGCTAGGTGGCTTTAGTTGGTGGCTTTGATGGTGTTTTCAATGGTTTTATTGATGGTTTGGTTGGTTTCGGTTGATCAACACCACCATCTCTCGGTGCTGTGAGCTTTTTTCGTGATGTTTCACCGGATCTTATCAGATCTGTAGGGTTTGTTGGTTTGGTCGGCATGCTTGCTGGTCACGAGGCATCTTTGATGATTAAATAATGTTTGCGGGTGATAGAAACTCGTGCTTTTAAATAATGTTTGGTCGGCATGCTTGCTGGTCACGAGGCATCTCAAGGGTTTGCATTAAGAAATAATTTTCTAGCGTCTATATGGTTTGGTGCCTTGGTAGTTGCAGAGGCTATTGGTAAGAAAGTGAGGAAGAAGACATAAAGGAAGAGATGTGGTGTTTGACTTTTATCTATGAAATAATATGTATGTGTATGTATAGTGAGTAATGAGTAGATAAAAGAATACATATAATATGTTATTCCCAACACAATACATTGTTACAACTTGTATTGAGGTTTCTTTTACTTTACCTTTTTTTTAATAAATATCTATATACCTCAATTCAAACATCGTTACCGACGACATATTTGCTACTAAAAGTAAAAACTTTTAGACAAAAGATTGTTGACGTAATTGTTTGTATTTTGTACCATTGATAGAACTTTTTAAATAGACAAATGAAAATTCGTTGACCAATTCAAACATACAATTACAATCATTTAATTAGACAATATGTACATTAACCATCATGGTTCTCTAACCTGTACTCGAGTTGGTGTATTTTTTTTTATTATTATTTTTTTTAATGCTCAAATATTCAAAGGTTCAAAGACATGTATAACTTTGGACACATCACTTTTGCACATTAACATCCGGTATAAATGTTAACACACTTTAAATTAGAGTGTGTCAATCAATTTGGAAAGTTTATAAATTACCTCCTATACATGATAGATCAAAAGTCAAAAGTCATTGCCAAATCATGGAAATTAATTATTGAGATATAAATTTTTTCGTGGCTCATTAATATGAAATATTCGGCTCAAAAGTCAATAATGTCAACCTTTAAGTTTAAGGAATTCAATATTCAAAAAAATGGAATGATAGATATTTCCATTATAAATATAAATTTCAATCTATAATTTGTTGTTCATTTTTATCATTACTCTTTTTACTAAACTAACATGTGTTTCTTTACATTTTTTTCCAGATGTAAGTCACATTTAAAGAAATACCATGAAACATTTGGAAAACCCGACTATTCATCACTTTCGAGATACGCAATGAAATTTTTTTCTAGGCAATCACTAAAATAATACTATTTCATTGTATTAATATTTTATCTCTTCTAGAAACCATTGTAGGTGTATTGCATTTGTATAATTCTTTATCAATTTATATTATTTTATTAGTGTCAACAAAAATAAAAAATCTTACATGTCAACACATTTTTTGTTACTCAATATTTAAATAGAACCTCTCATTTTTTGCAGATCTATATTGTTGCAGGTTATAATTCATTTAGCAAAGGTATTAGGGAAGCCACTCAAAGAGTTCGGTCAAGGAGGAGTCTACACCTCAAATGTCGTGTATCAAGAAGTTTTACGCAACGAGTAACATGCATTGTTAGTTAGTATCTCATAATTAATGTAATGTTTTCTTTTTCAGTCTCACTAAATATTTTTATATTTCGTTTGATATATATCAAGAATTTTTGCTAGAGTGGAATTATCACATGTTACAACCGTTTGCAATTATATTTTGATCTTTTCACATTCTATTTTGAACATTATACGAAACACTTACCACAATATCACATATTGTTAATTGTATACCGCCAGGAACCGCTGCCTCTAGGCGCGGGTACTCGCCTATAATGTAAAAATGGTCAAAGGTGAAAATGTGAAAAGTGAAATGTTGAATTTTTGGTCAATGCCGAAAATGCCTTATCTAAACTGAATTCATACGTGAATATGGAATGTTAAAGAGAAATTAATTGATAATGGAAAAGTGAAATGCGTGGTTGTACACAACTATTGCTTAAAGCTGATGGAGGAAAGTTTGACTATCTTTCTCAATCAAAGAAATGCAAACTAATTGAAAACCAAATGAGAAAACCTTGCTATTGCTCGCTAATTGGAATGTTGAAATGAGTAGCAAAAAATACTTGAGTAACTAACGGGGGTCCTTAAGCTTAAAATACTTGAATAACATTGTATATTCAAATTTTGTTTAGTTCCAATTTTTATGCTACATGTTTATTACGTGGGGTTTTATGTAGTGTTTTTTTTTCTCATATTTTCATTTGGACTTGCTTTGGATATTTTAAGTCTTATGGTTTATGTTTTAGAAGGTTTACTAATCTTTTGATTATCAAAATTGCTATTAAAACATAACAATGATTATAACTTATAGATTAAAAATAATGAATGAGCTTACTTATAGTACAAGCTTTTTTTTTTTTTTTTTTTTTTTTCTTTTTTAAGTTTTTCTACACATCAAATGCGTGAAAAGATTTAATTAAGTTCAAAAAAATTTAAATTCTAAATAGTTGAATTAAGGAAAAGATACCTAAAAAGGTGTTCGAGTACAATAAAAAACATTTTCTTCCCAATGCAAAAATGACTAGACCCATATATACCATAGGAGTACACTAAAATGTATTATCTTCCCAAGACAAAAGTGACTAGACTCATATGTAACTTGAGATTAGCAATGCAAGACTCATACAAAAAATTCACTGGTAATGTGTTTGGTTCATTTTCTATCTTTCTTCTCTTTTATTAAAATAATCACCCCTTGACATGTCAACGAATGAAATTTTTGTATGAATTTTATGAGTGAGTCTAATATTTTTCCCTTGAGATTAATGCATTCTCTTCCTAAAATGCAAAAATGACTCCAATATACCATATTCACATGAATGCTAATCTCTAAACTTAATTTGAATTATCGTATGTTAAAATTGTTTCACCTATATTTGAATTATTTTACGTTTTATGTATAAACGTAACACGAAATACTTAGCCATAACATCACAAGTATAATTGTTTGCCGCTAGAAATCCCGTGGTTATGCACGGGTACTCGTCTAGTTTTTATTAAGGGCAAATTAAATAGAGGAATTTGGAAACAACCAACATGTATGGACTTAATGCTTACTTGTACAGTTAGTATAAGGATTGCCTTCATAACCTTTTATGCAACGACATCGATATCCAGGACCTCCATAATCTTGATCACATTCGCTGTTCCCTTTGCACAAGAAATTACTCGTATTACATTTTGCTACCTCACACGTATCCATTCCAATTGCCCAGTCAAGTAACATTGGCATCGTCTTTACATTTTCAAAATCAAGCAAATTTGTAGAAGAAAAATTGAACTTCTCTTCGTTCACAACAAAAGCATGGCTACAAGGGTTTATGTCTGTTATATTGCCATGTTTATTGAAGCTATTTGCTGACAATCTAAAAGAGCTCATTCCTTCTTGGATCTTACCATAAGCCTCAAAAATGATTTCAGAAATGGATCTTAACAGATTTCAAAAGATTCAAAACAAACAAAAAATGCCAAAAAAAAAAGAACAAACCTTGTGCACACCTATTGAACGATGTATGCCAAACTTTAACATAAACTTGTATAGCAAACTTTAAAAAGGAACCATATTTTCCGGCGAGAGATAGCAGCAGTGGTCGAGAAAATCCCGGCAAGCTCAACGGCGTTGAATGACTCCGGCAACTAAGACCTACCAAAAAAAGTAAAGATCTATTAATAACTAACAAAATATGTTGAATATATATATTTATAAAAGTACCATTTAGAACTTGCACTAGTGTTGGTGGTCGGATCGGCGGCAAGACAACAGCGACAGTGAGTATTTCCGGTGAGACAGCGACGGCTGTAAAAAAAATACCAAAAATACTATAAAAACTCAGATCTACAAATAAAATCTATAGATCTATAAAAAAAAACCTTCAAAACTTGATAAATATATACATATGAGTAAATTACACTGTTCATCCGTATACTTTCCCCAGATTTCATACGACATCCAAAAGCGTTGATATTTTCCTTTTTCCTCCAAAATCAAGATTTTATTACGCCGCTAGTCCAAAATCCCGACGGTTGTTAAATATCCCAGTTAAGTCGGTGTCACATGCAACCCACACGAGGGCAATTTCGTCCGATCACTTTTTTCCTACTTTTCCCAGCTACTACCTGACGACTTGTCCTTTCACTGTTCCCGCCCTTAATATCCCCATTTTTCAACACAATTTCACATAATTTCTCTCACAAAATTCATCTCACAACTTGTCTCAATTGCACACAGTTAAACCCTAATCTTTTTCCTAAAGTTTTGTTCATAAATTTCTTATGGTTGTTTAACAAAATGGGTACTATTAAATGGAAGATAATGGGCGATGATCAAGAATATTTTACCGATGAAGAGATGTATCATAATGCAAAGGATGATTATAATAAGTGTCCTACGTTGGTTAATTTTTTTTTAGTTTTAGTATTAATTTTGTTCTATTAGGTATAAAATGGTTCATATTCTATATTCATGAGTTCCTAATTATTGTTTGACTTTTTAGAGAAAATCTTCCTACTTGCTTTTGTATGAGGATACACCATTCAGGAGAGTTTGACTTGTTTCCTGGGAGGGTATACTGTAATGGTAGGAAAAGTATTTTTGATATGGTTGATACTAAAACGTTCTCGATTCATGACTTAGATGAAATGGTTTAGGACCTGGGTTGGACAGATAGAAAAATAATGTTTTATAACTTTCTTGAACCTGGTAAGAATCTTGACGTTGGCTTGCATTCATTATCTAGTGATGATGATGTACGTTATTTAAGTAAGTTTATAGCTGAGCATAAGTTCATTGAAGTGTACATAGAACATGTAGTCTCCAAAGTAGGAACTTACTTCAAGCCATATCAGGCAATGGGTCTTGTTCTTAATGAAATAGAAGAGGACAATGATGCTAGTCCTAGTAACCGTAGTGTTATTGGTAGTAGTATTTCTAGAAGAACTGGATCTAAGAGGCTATTATTCGAATATGTTATTCCTGATGAGGCTGAAGTAAGTGATGAAATTAGTAGGTTTACTAAGTTACCTAATGAAGAGCCAAGGGTGAATGAAATACCAACTCAAAAGTCTAGGTTTACTGAGTTACCTAATGAAGAGCCAAGGGTGAATGAAATACCAACTCAAGAGTCTAGGTTTACTGAGTTACCTAATGAAGAGCCAAAAGTGAATGAAATACCAACTCAAGAGTCTAGGTTTACTCAATTACCTGTTAAAGAGTCTTATGTTCTAGCTTTAGATGAAGAACTAGATGAGATAGTTGGGGTATTTGGTAGTATAAACTTAAGTTAGTTTGGAGATAATGATAGGCAGGAACATGTAGGTCAAGATTCTTTAAGGGTAGAAGATTAAGAGCTAGATGATATGGTTGTTGATGATAACGTTAGGGTATGTCAAAATGAAGAAAACCTTGATAATGTGGATCCTATGGTTGTTGATAGTCATGCTACATTAGAGGAAACTAATGAGCAAGTGAATGCTAGTAATGTAGGTGATGATTCTGTGGGTTTAGATAGAAGTAATGATCAAATAAATGGAAATGTAGGTGGTGATCATATGAATGATAACTTAGGTCCTGAAAACATTATTAATGATAATGGTATACAGATTATGGTGGATGATGTGTATTCACCATGTGGTCCTTTTGAGAATGACGATGATGATGAGAGTTATGCTTATAATACTGAAAGTGAGGATGATGAAGAGGTATTTCTTGATGAGAATAACGTTATCCATGAACCTCATGTTGAAACACGTTTTTGTTTTGGTAATTCAGCTGATATGGAAACCCCTGATCTTTTCACGAATTTAAACAATCAGGTTCCAGATAACTTAGTTGGTGATACTGAGTCAGAAGTTTTTGATTCCGATGATTTTGAGAGTGACTTTGATGAAACAGTAGCTACTGATGTACAAAAGAAACTTAGGAAGTTAAGGAAGGAGAAAGAGAAAGATGAGTTTATAGTTAAGAAGTATGGGTTTTATGCAGGACAAAGATTTGCTTCTAGTAAGGCTATAAAAGATAGAGTTTACATACATTCCATAGAAACTATAAGAAAACTCAAACTGGTAAGGAATGACAAAGTTAGAGTTAGGCCAAACGTGAAGGTCCCATTCCTGTTTTGGACCTTAATAATGGGCCATTAAATGATGGGCCTTCTTTGGATGACCCATCAAAGGTAAGCCCAAGTCAGTCCACTGGTTCAAAAACTAGGTCTAGGTCAAAAGTTGGTTCTGCAGATAAAGACAAAGGAAAGGGAATATTTGAAGAAACAAGTAATCAGAGTTGTCCATGGGAACTTTATTGCACTAAAGAGTTATGTCACAATTCGTAATTTCAGGTCCTTGTTCAGATGTCGAAATTTCATTATTCATCTCGGAAGTCACTATTCATCAATTACTATTCACCAATCACTATTCATCATTTTACTATTCATCATTTTTTGTGTCAGTTTGAGATTCCGAGAAGCATTCAGAAAATTTACTACACATGACACTATTCATTTCCGAAGAGAAAACACTATTCATGTACTTTACTCATTTCATCGTAAATTTAGTTTACGGGTATTCAAATTCGCGTAACCAAATTTGTTCAGGAGCGAATTCATGCATTATCATTGGGACACTTCATACGGACTAGAAATAGTCTGCATATCATCATTATGGCACTTGCATACTATTCCACTCGTAGGATATTTAAATTAATACTTTTGGTATAATTGACTTTTTTTACGTATATTTATTTATAAATAAACGTTAACACGCGACCAATAATGTTACTAACATGTCCGACACTCCCGACTATGATCCCAATATATTTTTATATTCATTTTAATAATATAAAAATTATATTATTAATTTACCCGGTATTATGGAAATTTATTTAATTCGTATCGTACGCCTAATTTAATTACGACAGTTTTCATAGAAATTAAACGACGATTAACCAAACACTCAATATTTATACCCGACATATTTTTACAATTTTTACGACTTTATTATGTCCCGGTTAACTCCGTTAAAATTTATTTTTAGTTAACTCGGTACCCGGTACTCCCTAAAATTACTAATATATACATAATACTATCAATTATCACCAAATCTCTTACACATCTCAACCCCCCTCCAATTTGCCGCCCCCCCCCCCCCCTCCTTACCCTTTTCTTACACCTTTTGAAAATTTACTACTCCCATTTAATGAATATGAGATCTTGTCTACTAAGTCAATAATACATATAACTTATGCATATCCATTTCATCTCATTTCCTAAAAACAACTAGCAACTTTCTTCCTCTTTCTCTCCTTTTTGGTCTCGGCAAAACAACAAGAAGCAAGCAAGAACAACATTTTTCCAAGATCAAGTATAATATATAGTGTATTTTGTACTCCTTTTAGAGTTTTGAAATACAAACTCAAGGTTTACTTAGGTTTTCATCCTCAAAATCTCACTAATCTTTCAAGTAAGTTTACAAAATTTATTTTTATCATTTCTTCAAGTATTTATGATGATCATATGGTTTTCTATACTATATTACATGCATATGTATTTATACCACCTCATTTTAAACATATCTAACTTTTGAGCCCTAGAAAGTGATTATAGTTAGATCCTTGTTAGATCCACTTGGTTTATGATGTTTAGGAACCCATGACACCCTAAGAAGGTGTATGGTAGGATTAGACTAGTTTTGTGGTGATTGAAAGTGGTTTGGTTGAAGTTGGAACTAGATTGGAACCCTAGAAATGGTTTTTGAAACATTACATATACCTACTGTCACTATTTTTGAAACGTGGAAAAATCAGTAGATGGTGGTTAATTTTTGACCAAAGATTTAGAAAATACTTTCAAAAACGAAACTTTTGGCGAAAGAACGGATTAAAACGAGCTTATAACGAAGGAGATATGATTTTTGTAAATTAATTGACGAAAACTATTTTCTGAAAAACTGCATGCTGTTTGACAATTTTCGACGGACAAATAGAGGCGTTAGACGTAACCTAGTGGAGCCGAGCTATTGAAAATATATTAATACATACTAAGACGAATCCGTGAATATAAAGAACGAGGAAAATGAACTTAAAACGACCAAGTTATACGCGTTTTAAAATCGTCAAAACTATATACATACATATATATATATATATATATATATATATATATATATATATATATATATATATATATATATATATATATATATATATATATATATATATATAACTACGTACTAAATGATATATTTTCTAGATTTCTTATTCAAGGATCTTATTCTTAACTAACGAAGTACGTACGACCCAAGGTTTATTTATGCGACTACTAGACTTTATTTTAAGGTTTTCAAAACGAGGAATATAACACTAACATTTTTATATACGATATATTACGACAAGTTTTTATTATTCTAGTTGGACTTATTTTTCTTAAGTATGGAAAATACTTTACTTTGACAATAACAAGTATTTTCAAGTTACGAGTGGTATAGGTATCATGTGCATGTGCATTCATTACATCACGGCATGATCTAAAGTAGATCGTTATTACTCATATTAGGTTGTGGCTAGTGTTCGCGCCTTGTTGTCCCGATTATTTCATCGCATTGTACTATCACTTCAGGTGAGTTTTCATAGCCCCGTTTTCAATTACTTATTTGATTTCAAATCCCACGGGGGAGAATACATTGCACCAATTATTTTTGTACATGCCCAAGTATTAAATTCCATACATTGCTTAAGTTGCCTTACTACCAAGTTAAGTTCCCTTTATTATCATGGACCGTTAATTATATTGCCAAGCGGGAGTGAGTGAATAGATCTATTAAGGGTGACGCCTCCATTCGCGTTTGGGTTGCTCCAACGGGACGAATGCATTTCATGTATTATCGATTTGAGTGCCTGGTAAACACTCTGTTGGGGCCATTACTATGTCTAGCTTCGGGGTCATGAGCTTAAGAGACAATGTAGCATTTTGACATTTTTGTCGGTTTACTTTATACTTGTGGCTAATGTACATACGATTTAACTTACAAACCTATGGAATTCACCAACATTCGTGTTGACGTTTTAGCAATGTATTTTTAGGTTATTAAGGTAGCTCCTGCTAGCATGCATTTGGACCTTCATGGAGTCGCGGAGATGACGCGTCTGACTATATTTTTATGCACTTATGAACGTTTGATCTTGTTGAACTTATTTTACCAAAATTGACAACATCTTTTGGGACCTATGTTTTGTAAACTCTGAATGTTTTTAATGATCAAACGACGTATTTTCCAAACGACACTTTAGGTCGTTCAATGTAACTGTAACTGTGATGCTATGGCAGTCACCCCCAGGTATTCCATTCCGCTGCCATTCAGGTATTTTGGGGGTGTGACAAGTTAGGTAAGGAAACTTGGATTTGCAAGACTCACCACAGTGAGCATTTATGTCTACAAATAAGGGACATTAAAGCTTGCAACTACAAATTTCTATCATTTCAAATTATGGATGAAGTTGTTGTGGATCCAGAAATCCCTACAAAAGCAGTTCAAGATGCCCTTCAGAAGAAATGGGAAGTAAATGTTTCTAGAATGAAGGCATTCAGAGCCAAGGCTGCAGCCGACAAATTGATAGTGGGTGATCACAAGGGTCAATATGCTTTGCTAAGAGATTATGCTCAAGAGTTGATGACTCAAAATCCAAGAACCACAGTGAAATGTCAAGTAGAAATGCCTGAAGATCATAACTGTCCTACTAGAGTATTCAGAAGAATATACGTGTGTCTTGGTGCATTAAAGAAAGGATTCAAAGCTAGTAGAAGGGAACTGTTGGGGTTGGATGGAGCTTTTATCAGTGGCCCTTTCCCTGGCCAATTGTTAACAGTTGTTGGACTTGATGCTAACAATGGCATCTATCCAATTGCTTATGCCCTTGTTGAAGCTGAATGCAAAGATTAATGGTTGTGGTTTTTGAACATGTTGGGGGTTGACCTAGATCTACAATGAAGCTCCCATTTTACCTTCATATCAGATAAACAAAAGGTACAATACAGTTGTATAATTTGAATAGGTTTGTTATATACTATTGTATCTGTATTATAATTGTTAATTTTTATTGCAGGGTATCGTTCAAGCAATGAATGAAGTGTTTCCAAGTGCAGAACATAGATTCTGCTTAAGGCATATCCATGAAAACATGAAGAAGCAATGGAATGGACTTGCATACAAGCAACTGCTATGGAAGTATGCTACAACTACAACACTAACTAAGTTTGAAGCTTCAATGAAAGAACTTAAGGACTTAAAAGAGGCTGCACATGACTGGTTAGCAAAGATTCCACCAGAACATTGGTTCAGATCACACTTTTCAGGTAAATTCAGTTAGGTTTTGTGACATAATTATCATGATTTAATCAATTAGTTCCTTACAAGATTATATTATTTCTGTATGTAGGAAGAGCTCGTTCAGATGTGTTGCTTAATAACATGTGTGAAGTGTTGAATGGTAAGCTTGTCCTTGGTAGGGACAAACCTATTATGACTTTGTTAGAGTACATCAGGGAGTACTGCATGAAAATAATTGTGAATGTTCAGAAATCCATTGAAAAGTGTCCTAGTCCTCTAACTCCTACAGCCACAGTTATAATGTCAAAAATCAAAAATGTTGCTAGCAGTTATAAAGTTATGTGGAATGGGGGTCAAAAGTATTAGGTGACTGGATCTTTTTGGGAACAATGTGTAGCTGATGTTGAAAGAAAAACATGTACATGTAGGAGATGGGAGATTTCAGGCTTTCCTTATAGGCATACAGTTGCTGCAAACTAGAATATGGCTGTCAATGACCAACATGTACGACTACTAAAGGCTTGGGTTGATAAGTGTTATTGGTTAGAAACTTGGAAAGAAGTTTACAGTTTCAAGATACAACCATGTAGTAGGAGGGCAGACTGGAAGAAATCTCCGTGTCTTACAACACTAACTTATCCACATTATCACCCTCAAGTTGGCAGGCCTAAGAAGAAGAGAGTGAAAGGACAATTGGAGGACACACCCTGTGTTAAGGATGGCAAGTTGAGTAGGAGAGGGAGAACTGTTAGATGTTCTTCTTGTGGAAACTCGGGTCACAATAAACAGTCATGCAAGGGTCAAGGTGGTTCAACAACTTCTGGGTCAAAAAATACAAGCACAGGAAAAGGTAAAAATGTTGAAGCTTCTAGTGGTTCATTTGGTAATCCAAGATCCCGCAAGAGAGTCAGGTTTTGTTTGGATGATTACATAGAAGGTTCACCATCTTTTGTTGCAAGAGAAGGTAATAAATTCTTAGTCTTACTAAGTTGTTGTATTTTGTATGTTTTTATTATTTATCATTTGTTACAAATTTATATGATAATGTTGATAACGCAGGTGGAAGCAACACTGCAGGAAATGGCACTCCTCCTTCTGCAAATCAAAGTGGTGAAAGGTCAGGTGCATCTACTGCTACAACAGAAAGCCAAAGGCATCATAATGCTACGCCAAGCCGTCAAAGTGGAATTTCTAGCGGAAGCAGAAGTCCTGGATCACCAAGATGGAACAGACATGCCATAAGGAATGGCATATATAGAGGTGGTGGAGTTAGTAAGAGAGTTGGACCTGAAGCACCAAACAAGACTTGAGAAGGATTACATTGGAGTTAGAAATTTATGTGAGATGTTTGAAAATGTTTAAGACTTATTTTTATTTGTTTTCGTGTACGTGGATTTATGTTTAAGACTTGGTACTAGGCCATTGAAATTTTCACATCATTGCAACTTGTTGCATTGACAATATGCAATTAAAGGCTTTTATGACTAATATTCTACATGTTTAGCTAATTTTCTATTGGTGCAAATGAAAATGATGACTTGCATCTGCATAATGCAATTGAAAAAACGCAAATTATTATGACTATTTAGTGCGTGGTTTTGCAACCTTGCAAAAGGTTTTACCTCTCAAGGGATCTTGAGAAGCTTGCAATCCCCACCAGGCAGTGTACCTGATCATTGTAGTATAGTATAGTGACAAGTACCGGGGGATTGATCGTTCAACTCAAAGAATAGTGTTCGCTAGGGTTAAAACTCTACTAAACTAGGTCTAGAGGTGATGGATGATTCTTTTTGTATTTTTATAAGTTTTTGAAAAGCAAGTAAAAATCTCGGGTTTTGGAAGATTGGGCGGAATTAGTTGCTAGTGAACTAACCCAAATTACTACAAATACAAATAAAACAAACTAAAATGAAACTAAGATAAATGTTTGTGGTGGAAACAATAATAAGAGAAAATGTGTTTACTTATATTTCACTACTCCCTAGATATCTTTTACCGGTTGATTAGTCTGTTACTATTGCATGGATGGCGGGTTATATTCCTTAATACTATTCGTAGGGCCGTGTACGATCTTCCCTACTGTCACTATTTTTGAAACGTGGAAAAATCAGTAGATGGTGGTTAATTTTTGACCAAAGATTTAGAAAATACTTTCAAAAACGAAACTTTTGGCGAAAGAACGGATTAAAACGAGCTTATAACGAAGGAGATATGATTCTTGTAAATTAATTGACGAAAACTATTTTCTGAAAAACTGCATGCTGTTTGACAATTTTCGACGGACAAATAGAGGCGTTAGACGTAACCTAGTGGAGCCGAGCTATCGAAAATATATTAATACATACTAAGACGAATCCGTGAATATAAAGAACGAGGAAAATGAACTTAAAACGACCAAGTTATACGCGTTTTAAAATCGTCAAAACTATATATATATATATATATATATATATATTTAGTCACTACTAGAAATAATATAACTACGTACTAAATGATATATTTTCTAGACTTCTTATTCAAGGATCTTATTCTTAACTAACGAAGTACGTACGACCCAAGGTTTATTTATGCGACTACTAGACTTTATTTTAAGGTTTTCAAAACGAGGAATATAACACCAACATTTTTATATACGATATATTACGACAAGTTTTTATTATTCTAGTTGGACTTATTTTTCTTAAGTATGGAAAATACTTTACTTTGACAATAACAAGTATTTTCAAGTTACGAGTGGTATAGGTATCATGTGCATGTGCATTCATTACATCACGGCATGATCTAAAGTAGATCGTTATTACTCATATTAGGTTGCGGCTAGTGTTCGCGCCTTGTTGTCCCGATTATTTCATCGCATTTTACTATCACTTCAGGTGAGTTTTCATAGCCCCGTTTTCAATTACTTATTTGATTTCAAATCCCACGGGGGAGAATACATTGCACCAATTATTTTTGTACATGCCCAAGTATTAAATTTCATACATTGCTTAAGTTGCCTTACTAACAAATTAAGTCCCCTTTATTATCATGGACCGTTAATTATATTGCCAAGCGGGAGTGAGTGAATAGATCTATTGAGGGTGATGCCTCCATTCGCGTTTGGGTTGCTCCAACGGGACGAATGCATTTCATGTCTTATCGATTTGAGTGCTTGGTAAACACTCTGTTGGGGCCATTACTATGTCTAGCTTCGGGGTCATGAGCTTAAGAGACAATGTAGCATTTTGACATTTTTGTCGGTTTACTTTATACTTGTGGCTAATGTACATACGATTTAACTTAGAAACCTATGGAATTCACCAACATTCGTGTTGACGTTTTAGCAATGTATTTTCAGGTTATTAAGGTAGCTCCTGCTAGCATGCATTTGGACCTTCATGGAGTCGCGGAGACGACGCGTCTGACTATATTTTTATGCACTTATGAACGTTTGATCTTGTTGAACTAATTTTACCGAAATTGACAACATCTTTTGGGACCTATGTTTTGTAAACTCTGAATGTTTTTAATGATCAAACGACGTATTTTCCAAACGACACTTTAGTTCGTTCAATGTAACTGTAACTGTGATGCTATGGCAGTCACCCCCAGGTATTCCATTCCGCTGTCATTCATGTATTTTGGGGGTGTGACAGATTGGTATCAGAGCTAAGGTTATAGTGAACTAGGATGTATCTTGGACCCTAGACTATAACCACATCATCATAGCATCTCATCATTTCATCATAGGTGCATATTCGTTATACATATTGTTTCATGCACACATTGTGCGAGTTATTTATACCCATACTCATATATATATGATTATGTTGACCTGGTTCACAAGTGACAAGTCTTCAGATACTCACCCTGTCATCCTTTGAAGATGCCTTGTCATCTTCCACTACCATTGTACCACCAGTCGCACTTACACCGCCATTAGCACCATTGATTTGTTATAGGGACAAGGGGTTTTCCTATTATTCAGCCCATACATAGAATACCGTTTGGTAGAGTATTCAGACTTAATCTTAATGGACCTATTAGGATGCTTATTGCAAGGAAGATAGTATGTTTTCTTTCCTTCACTAGTAGGGCGCTTACTACTCAGGTACTACCACCACCGTCAACTACTTATTACACTATTGGTCGTCCCATAGTGTGTACTTCAGTTTTACCTCTTAGATGTCGCAAGATTGTGCGAAAGAGGGTAGCATTCCATTTACTATTATCACCATCAAATCTCAGAGACTCTACACCCATATCTGACAGGCCGCTTAAGAAGCAACCACTATTTGACATACCACACGTTACACCACCTTATGGGTTTGAGGTTGGTGAGAGTTTGAGAGCCTCTACTGCTTGACAATCTACTACCCTTCATCGTTAGACAATGACCTCTAATTATTTGAGAGTACCCATGAGTGTTTGGACGATACACTCTGAATAATACCACAAGCCTCACGAACACAATATGAATTGCAACAAATCGCCCAAGGGTGACATCCATTACAAGGACTCTATATTATCTTAGACATGATCAACTCATACCTCCACAACACAATAACCCAACAAGATACTTTGAACGGTATTATACCATCATGATGGAATTCATCACAACTCTCCCTTCATTATCAAGTTTGATTACACCACATTCTAAGCCGATAATTACATCATTAGTCGCTCTAGCAACACTCCACCGACCAATGTGGTCACATTAGTAGTTTTGACATATAATTACAACTTTGGGAAGATGCAAGTAAGACAGTAGGATTAATAAAGACGAAGATGTCTTTACGATTAAATGGTCATGTTGACCAAGATAAAAGTGACTACCCTAGTTTTCGTGTTTCGGAGATAATAACAATTCAAGTAAGTCAAAGCCAAATTAAAGTTTTGTACAAACAAAAAGATTTCTTGCAAACCATACGAAGTACGACAAATTATTGATTTTTAATGGTTGGATTAAAACTCATTTTGGTTTAAGCAACAATCTTCTTGAACTCCCGTCTTCCAAAGTCATATATATATATATATATGAGATATTGCTTTTATCAAAATACAAAATAATTTGTAGTCACATCTTTTACATAACTATATTCATTGTAAACTTCAAATAAAGTCACTCCAAGATACATTTATGACCAAATTTCACAATGTTTCACTCAAATAAATATTGTTAATTTTAGAAACCATATTTTCAAGAAGGAACACGCATAACTCATGAACGAATCTCGAAAGCAACCACTATACCTACTTACTATTTGACCTTAGATGCGAAAGAAACCCCTCTACTAGAGATTACCAATATTGATACGCCATGCCTTAAAACCACTACTTCAAATTACGACTTTTTCACTCATTCCATATTATAAGACCCTCACGCTAGTATGAGCTTGTTGGATTAAAAGATCAAGGTACAATTACTCAACAAAATTTATATTCTTTTCGAAGATCGATATAGCTTAGTCACATTGGGACAAGACCTCATTTTCATTAAAGGATATCGAGAAGTTTCACCTGACGATAAGGCATTTAGCTTGCATTCATGGAAAATCAAACATCATACGATGTGGCACCAATTTCTGCCCTATATCCTTTCATACATAGACTATCCTTTTCAATTGACTGTAGATGCCTTAACGACATGTTCATCTTTCACACTCTCAATATCACTACAATATTCTCGACCACTTCATAATCATAAACCACTGCCCTGTTATGAACTAAGATGTTTACATTCTTTAAATAAGTGAATTAGTAGACTATTACCATACCATAAGATTCACCCCTGTATCCAATAAACCATTCCACGAATTTTACTTCAAGCTATTTTACTACCATACGGGGAAATTATTTTACGGAATTATTAAATGAAACTATTTTATTACCACCCTATAAATTGATTTTTCCGTTATTGCACCAAGTATTTACTATTATTACGCGAAATAATTTTCATGTTACCTTGAAAGGAAATATCAGGATACCATTTTTAATAACAATGCGTTGAACACCATCTAAAACTTTTGAGAAAAGTAATACTATTTTGACTAAATCAAGCATCGCATCATTAGTCCTCAATTATACATAGCCTGATCACCTATGTATAATTCAGGAAGGATTATGCCATGAAGTAAATATTTTTTTTTTTTTTTTTTTTGTATTGCTAATAACAATCTTCATGTAAAAGCGTTTTAAACAAGTAAACTCTTTTATAAATGTCTCTTTCTGACAAACTTTTCCCTGGATACTTACCTCACCTGTCACTCACTTAGCCTTAAGTTGGACTTTCCATTGACTTCTTTAGGAGAGACTTTTCCTATCAAGTACTAGGAGGATTACTCGATACAAGAAAAAAAATAAAAGGGTTACGGAACTACTAACCTAGACTAGAAGTATACACCAAGACAATTTATAACTCAACAACAATTCTAAGATGCCACTAGACCATCCGAACCACCATCTCTGACCTAGTTGTCCAATTCTATCATTCAAAGGTACTAGCAAGACTGAGCTACAGGATCGAACACATTGTGAAGGTACGCTAAACAACACTATAGAAATAAACCAAGAACCTAATTGAGACGGTAAAGCAATTCATTTAAACATGGCCTCATCTAAATACAAACTTCCCTGCAGCGAGTTTACGCCAAGAATGATTGATTCGAATTATGGATATCGATATAGATTCCCCTAAAGCGTTGTGTCCTCAAGAAATTCTAGATAACCTCACCTATACATCAAGAGAGGCATCAGGCCCAAGCATATCTCCCCAGCTTCATGTGGAAATGAAATAGACATTCATCGACATAGTATCAATGGACACCCTCATTTTGCCAGCATGATGACAATTTCAACGATAAACCATTGTAGGACTTAAGTTGCTTGAATACCTAGGCTTGTATTTTTTCCAGATAATCGCAAATAGTCATTTTCTAATATCAGGAACTAAACGTTAGACATCTATGCATTTATGCGAACATTACCTATCCTACTATTTTATCCTTTGTGGAAAACTAGAAGGGGGGGTTGAATAGTTTTACGTCTTTTTAATTTTATTATGAAAACTTGGTTTAGTTTTAAAACCTTGTTTGCTTTTAAAACTTTGATTCAATCTTATGTGAACTCAAATCTTGAACAATATGAACAAGTATATCTAAGTATGAACAATAATAATAATGTAAGCTAAGTATGTGAAATCAACACATGCATAATATAAACAATTATAGCTATATACAAGAGATAAGTACGTAATCGTTTATCTTATATTCCTTAGTTATATTTTGTATGAAAACTATACTTGATCGAAATGATCAATTATATGTATGTAACCTTTTTAGTTTGATTGTAAAAACTTTGTTTTGTGAATGAAACTTTCGTTTGATCTTTAAGTAAAATCAATATTAGCACTATATGAGCAACTATATATATATATATATATATATATACGTCTACGTCTACAAATGTAATAACGATATAAGCAAGATAATCAGTAAGATATGGAAAGATCTAACCGCGAGACAAAGGATTTATAGTGGTTCGGCTACAAGGACACCTTCCTTGCCCTACTCCACTCCTCGAGTAACCTACTCGAGAGTTTTCTTCACTATGTCAACAAGCTCCTTATGGCGGAGAAACCTTACACACCAATATACACACCACTTACACACCAAAGCTTCGTCACAACGAAATCACACCTTCTTCACAACTACTTCACACCAATCTACTGCACACCTATCTTCACAACTACTGCACACCAACTATCTTTACTACAATCTAGTTCACACCTATCTTCTACACACCAATTATCTTCACTACAATCTACTAGCCAATCACACTATCTATATTCCTAACACAACTACCTACAATCAAATATTCACAACACACTACACAAAGATATATGTAAATATTCTTGATGATGCACCAATCAACTTGGATGTGGAGGTCACAACAAGTTGTAATACTTCTTGTCTTGGAGGATAGAAGTATTCTTCTCTTGCACTTGAGAGGATGAAGTAAGAATCACTTTGAAACAAAGGATAATGTATTTATGATCAAAGGATTTGGAGAATAGAAATGAGATCTAGAACAAAAAGTTTCGGGGTGCAAAAGGTGAGAAAATTCTGTGGGATGAACCAGTATTTATAAGGGAAAAAATTACTGTTCTGGAGCGTGGCCGGTCCCCTTAATTGGGTGCCAGTCCCCTTAATAATTAAGGAGACCGCCTAGTATAATTAAGGGGGCCGCCTAATAAAAAAATATTTTTCTTCAGATTTTTTGTCTTTTTGTAGGGGAGGTTTTTCCTGAAGAATGTAGCCGTTTTTTGGGTAGAAATTTGAATTCAAACTATTTATTTTGAATAAAACATTTCTTATAAATACAAAAATGTTTTGTATAAGTTTAAAAATGTTTGTCCCACTTTAATAAAATGTAAGGTTTGTAAAAATAAAAATTCCTTTGATCATAAAATGCATTAGACACTTTGTTTATTCATACCTTAAGTGATATGGATGCTAAAGTGAATATTTACGACTAAATACTTGTTTACGTCATAATTTGTAGTTCAATGAGTTTACGTTTTGTGATTATCAAAACATAGAGATATCGATATATGTTAATAATGTTTTTAGGCATTATTTATATCAACAATCTCCCCCTTTTTGATGATTACAAAACCTAAACTCATTAAGTCTAAAAATTAATTTTTAGACAAGTACTTAGTGAGTTTATATTCACTTCTCCCCCTTTTTGTAGAATCAAAAAGGTTATGCCGTCTAGCTTCATAAATGAAGTTAGACGGGATGAAAGCTCCCCCTTGATGTGTGCTCCCCCTCGTTCGAGTGCACCAAGGAATCGAGATATGGAATTCTCGCAAGAAAAATATTAGAAGCACAAGCATATATAGAAGAATATGCAATATACAAATAACAAGCATAGCAAAAGAATATTAAGGATACATAACAATTAATTCAAAGTGATTATGTTAAAGATCCTAATTTTCCAAAGAGAGCCATCGGACTTGCTTGTATCAAAAGGTTGGTTGATTTGTATTTGAAAGTGAAAATCATAAGCATATGGTATGCTTAGATGGTTGATGATGGAGTGTTTGGAATGAGGATGGTTGAGTTAGGGTAAGGTTGTTGGATTAATGGAGGTATATGTTTGGGTTATGAATGTTGGAGAGTTTGGTGGTGGAGAGTTTGTAGCGGAAGAGGTTAATAAAGGTTTTGGATGTTGTTCAAGTGAGGGTATTGGATGTGATCTAGTGAGAAGATATTCAATCCAAGTGAAGTGTTCATTGAATGCTATCGTTTTTAGGAGAAAGATGCAACAAGGTTAATTGTTGACATGCTTCTCAAGTTGATTTATGTTGTGTGGTGATGAGGGTGATCTAGATGAAGGTGGATCCAAATTGCGTTGAGCAAGATGTAAGGCTAAAAGAGCACTAAGCTCATGGGCTTCTTTTAGCGCCTCAACGAACTTCAAGTGTTCGGAGGAAGGTGATGGTGGTGGAGCATGATAGTTGTCTTGGGTGAGGGTTTGAACATGCAACATAGGAATGGCATGTGAAGTTGTAGGATGTGGTAGTGATACTCTTGGTGGTGGAGACATGTTTGAGCTTGGGTAATCATGAAAACATGATATGGGTGGAAGAGATGCTTCATGAGTGGATGGTGTTTTTTGTTGAATGAGCAACATGTAAAGTGTTGGTAATGAGGTTGGGATTATGGTTTTGGGATTGTGCATGCTCATCATAAGAAGTACATTAGTCGAAGCACGAATGGATGATTTGTTGTTAAATGGATCATTTGTGTGAGAGTGAGGTTTAGGTGTTGGTTGATTATGAACAACATCGCTTGAGTTGTGAAAAGATTATGAGGTTTGAGTGTAATGTAGATGGATATGGGTGAGTAAAGGTTTTTGATATGTAATGTTGGTGAGAAGGAGAGTGAGGTGTTAGGTAAGTAATGTTTGAAAACATAGGAGGAATTTGGTGTTGGATGTTTGACAACGTCATTTGGTTTGACGGAATTTTAAAGGAAGTTAGGCTTTCTTCTCCAAACAAGTTTCTTGGTGGTTTTGGTTTAATGGGAGAGGAAATGATGAGATGAGTGGAGATTGAGAGGAATGATAGTGTTTATAATGTAGGATTGGTGGGATCAAGGATGGGTAAACTTTGATGGAAGGTAAAGGATAGAATAGGTTTGTGAATTTTGGGAAGTGTAGGATGAAATGGGCTAAAAGGTAGAAAAGGGAAACAACACCTTCGATCATCAGATGGCCGGTCCCCTTAATTGGAGGTCGGTCCCCTTAATAATTAAGGGGGCCGCCTTATGATTTAAGGGGGCCGCCCATCTGGTGATTCCCAGATTGCTAGAAAAGGGTTTTTGGTAGTGAATTGCAGAAAGGTTGTGTTTTTGGTTTCAAACAAGTCCAACTCTTTGAGGCAACTAAACATAGACTAATTATGTAGGCAATTATGTGGCTAAAGCATGTTAACCAAAGAGATTAAGTAATCAAGCAATTTCATCTAGCATGCAAACATACTCATCTAGCAAGCAAAATATAAGTGCTAGGAAACAATAAGCAACATCAAGTATTTCATAACTACATAACTAGGAGGATTAATCCTAATGTGTATTATGATAGCATGGGTTTCTAGACTTGTTACAAACAAAGTCTTAATAGACAAACCATGGTCCTCTTGATTTGATTTAGTTCACTTATAAGTGTCATTTATTTAAATATAGATGACAAATATGAGATCACCATGCATGATTTAAAGAGACGTTTTTAGCATTATTCAACAATGTTTGAAAGTAGGTTTTCATGTAGATATGAGAGTTAATTGAATAAAATAGATTCGGTTTTACTTCAAAATGTGTAAAGAAAATTTTCTCAATCTTTGGTTTTGATCAAAACAAAATTGTGGATATTTATAGTGAAAACATCTTATTTAAAAGTGGGATAGTTATTTGAAAAACTATTTTCTAAAATGTGAGGTTTTTGCATATTTTTAACGATATTAGATTTTTGACAACAAATATCATTAATCATATATTTTAAAGGATGTTTATTAAAGATCTCATGCTCAAGAGGATTGGTTAAGCCTACTATTATCTCATGCTATCGTTTCTACATATCCTATGATCCTAAAGGAAGTGATGACTAAAATATATATGTTAGATGCGAGAGGGTTGAATGGGGTATAACCTAACATCTATAGTTCCTTTGTTTTTGCACGCTTATCTAACTTAATGCCATAGTCTACGAGAGCTTGTTTCATCCATAGTTTTCTTATGCGAGGGTTCTAATCCTACTTCTATATTAACGATTAATCCACTTAACTCATTTCACTTCATCACCATGAGTTTGCTAATAGTGGATATAGAAGATTTCCATTTTCTATTTTGTTCGACAATGAACAATTTCATCTTTTACCTAGGAAGGTCAACCAATAATGTTTCTAGGTAATAAGAGTATAAGCTATTATGTACATATATATGTATAAGAGTTACAAACAATATATATGTATAGCTAAGCATTAATCTAACTAATCATATGTCTAAGCATGCAAATTATAGCGATGAACTTAAAAGAGACGCATACCTTTTTAGTCTTCAATGGAATTTCTTCAAGCACTTAAAGTGACCATGTTGACTTATAGAAGTCATTTGTAGATGAGATTCCAACTTCTTCGAAGAATGACAACTTAGCCACTTGGTCCCCATTGTCTCATTGGTCCAAAGTTGTTTGGTCCAAACATATTTAACATTTTGCTAGGATGCATGTATAGTGGTAATATTTCCCAAGGATTGTAATTTGGTTGATAATTCCACATTTGATGACTAGAATTATTATAGTTTTGTCTATTTTGGTTTCTTCTAGGTTGAGGTGTTTTAAACCGAGCATAAGGATTATTTGGTTTTCTTGGTGGTGGAGTTTTAGATCTTAATTTAGGTTTAGAGGATCCTACTTCGGTCTTTAAGGATGGTTTATAAAAAGTTTTTACTTTTTCATCATTCGCAATGGGTATTTTTCTATCATTTGTAAGTATATACTTAGGATTTGATTCTAATGATTTTTGTTTACTAGATTCACATTCAAACTTTATACATTTATTTTCACTAGTTGAAACATTAGTTGAGGTTATTCCTAGACCGGTTTTATCTCCCGAAGTTTCTTGAACACTTATTATTTTCATAAGTGGGTTACTACTATTTTTAAACTTGTCAAGTTTGAAAATTTCATCTTTAAGTTTTTCGTTTTCATTTTTAACCTCTAAGCAAGTTTTACATTTTATAAAAACTTCCTTTCCTTTTTCCAAATGTTGTAGTTTAATTTTTAATTCGAGTACTTCATTTTCTAATAGATTATTAATATGTTTTAGTGACTTATTTTTAGCTACAACCTTTTGACCTAATTTGCATAACCTATTATATTCACTATCTAGGTCTTTTTCGTCTAATGATAAATTTTTGTCACTAAAGTATTCGGTTTCGGAACGTACCTCGCTTGATGTCTTAGCCATAAGACACTTTTCTTCATTTGTGGTTTCTTTCTTGTCCTCATCGCTATCACTCCAAGCACCTCCAATAAACGCCTTTTGATTTTGATCTCTTGACATCATTTGACACTTTCCGATGAGATGATTTGGATTGCCACAATTAAAACACTTCCTTTCATTATATGGTTACCTAATGTATCTTCCTCGTCTTTTGAAGAATTTCTTGAAGTCTCGTACGGCCATATCATACTCTTCATCGTCACTTTTGGAGGTTGAGCATTCTTCGTCACTAGAGTCCTTTTTAGCTTTCAACGCAATTGATTTGCTTTGCTCCCTTTTTCCTTTGACCATCTCGGAGTCTTTCTTTATTATTTCTTCGTAGACCTTTAAGTTACCGATCAATTCGTCAAGTTGTAGAGTTGACAAATTCTTTGATTCTTCAATAGCCGTGACTTTAGCTCGCCATTTTGGATGAAGAGCCCTACGAAATTTCCTGACAGAATTCTTACTAGAAAAATTCTCATCAAGTGCTTTTAGACTTGTGATGATAGTGTTAAACCTAGCAAAAGCATTATCAATTGATTCCTCTTCCGGAATCGTAAATTGCTCATATTGTTGCACAAGTAGATCTATTTTGTTATCCTTGACTTGACTATTACCTTGGTGAGTTATTAGTAAAGAATTCCAAATTTCTTTTGCGGTTTCACACATAGAGATCCTTTCGTATTCTTTACGTGGTAACGCATTGTAAATAACCATTTTTGCTTCATTGTTTTTAGAAAGTCTTCTTTTTAAATCATCATTTTGTTTTTCAAAAGGTACTATTTCATCTTTATTTGTTTCGGGATTATTTTGAGTAGGTAAAAAATCACCATTAGTAATAACATGCCAAAGATCTAGATCTTTTGATTTCACATAAGTTTCGAATCGACTTTTCCAATATAAAAATCCATCACTTTCAAATAGTGGTGGTCTTTGCATAGATTGCCCTTCTAAATATTTTTCAGATTCCATAGATCGTTACAAGTTTTAAAATACAATATATTTTAAAAATCTTGCTAGACGTGGCTTCTGATACCAATTGTGGAAAACTAGAAGGGGGGGTTGAATAGTTTTACGTCTTTTTAATTTTATTATGAAAACTTGGTTTAGTTTTAAAACCTTGTTTGCTTTTAAAACTTTGATTCAATCTTATGTGAACTCAAATCTTGAACAATATGAACAAGTATATCTAAGTATGAACAATAATAATAATGTAAGCTAAGTATGTGAAATCAACACATGCATAATATAAACAATTATAGCTATATACAAGAGATAAGTACGTAATCGTTTATCTTATAATCCTTAGTTATATTTTGTATGAAAACTATACTTTATCGAAATGATCAATTATATGTATGTAACCTTTTTAGTTTGATTGTAAAAACTTTGTTTTGTGAATGAAACTTTCGTTTGATCTTTAAGTAAAATCAATACTAGCACTATATGAGCAACTATATATATATACGTCTACGTCTACAAATGTAATAACGATATAAGCAAGATAATAAGTAAGATATGGAAAGATCTAACCGCGAGACAAAGGATTTATAGTGGTTCGGCTACAAGGACACCTTCCTTGCCCTACTCCACTCCTCGAGTCACCTTCTTCACAACGAAATCACACCTTCTTCACAACTACTTCACACCAATCTACTACACACCTATCTTCACAACTACTTCACACCAACTATCTTTACTACAATCTAGTTCACACCTATCTTCTACACACCAATTATCTTCACTACAATCTACTAGCCAATCACACTATCTATATTCCTAACACAACTATCTACAATCAAATATTCACAACACACTACACAAAGATATATTTAAATATTCTTGATGATGCACCAATCAACTTGGATGTGGAGGTCACAACAAGTTGTAATACTTCTTGTCTTGGAGGATAGAAGTATTCTTCTCTTGCACTTGAGAGGATGAAGTAAGAATCACTTTGAAACAAAGGATAATGTGTTTACGATCAAAGGTTTTGGAGAATAGAAATGAGATCTAGAACAGAAAGTTTTGGGGTGCAAAAGGTGAGAAAATTATGTGGGATGAACCAGTATTTATAAGGGAAAAAATTACTGTTCTGGAGCGTGGCCGGTCCCCTTAATTGGGTGCCGGTCACCTTAATAATTAAGGGGACCGCCTAGTATAATTAAGGGGGCCGCCTAATAAAAAAATATTTTTCTTCAGATTTTTTGTCTTTTTGTGGGGGAGGTTTTTCCTGAAGAATGTAGCCGTTTTTTGGGTAGAAATTTGAATTCAAACTATTTATTTTGAATAAAACATTTCTTATAAATACAAAAATGTTTTGTATAAGTTTAAAAATGTTTGTCCCACTTTAATAAAATGTAAGGTTTGTAAAAATAAAAATTTCTTTGATCATAAAATGCATTAGACACTTTGTTTATTCATACCTTAAGTGATATGGATGCTAAAGTGAATATTTACGACTAAATACTTGTTTACGTCATAATTTGTAGTTCAATGAGTTTACGTTTTGTAATTATCAAAACATAGAGATATCGATATATGTTAATAATGTTTTTAGGCATTATTTATATCAACATCCTTGTTAGTCTTTTCACTTTTAAATGAAGTTGATTTAAAAATTGCGTTTATACAAATCACATACCTCGTAGAAAATAATTTTTGAATTGCCTATTTGGAACAAATACGATCCTTTTTGGTCAATATTTTGCAAAACCATTGTACAATGAGAAATAAATAAACATCAAACTTTGGTAAACAGTCCTATTCACTATATTTTGAAGACGGTTTCACATTTTTATAACTACTGAATTTTGAATCATCAAGAAAGAGATTACTTAGTAACCCATTTGCTCCATTTTCTAAATTAGTTTATTCGGAAAAATATTTCTACCAAAACTCACAATCACGAGATAAATTTTGAAAACCAATCACCTTACAAGATCGCTTATCCATTTAGGGTTTTGCGATTTGACAATAAGGAATATTAGAATGTGTGATGAAGGAAATTAGGAGGAACACCATAGATCGATTACAAACGTCAGAAATGGAGACCAAGCACAATTGGCAAAGAAAGACACATGTCTTAGCACCCATTAGACCAAAACGCAAGGAATCAAAGTGTTATCCATATTCTATCTTCTTCGTATAATGCCCTTTTCGAAAAGTATAACGTTGTAGAATTAGTCACCAGATTCATTGTAACCGTTTCAATTATTCCTGATAAAGGTGATCGAATCACCTCAGACTTCTAGCAATCATTTTAAGATTTCCTTCGGAATCCCATTTAGATGTAAACACCGTCTATCATCCTCAGACCAATGGTCAGATTGAGAGGACAATTCAAACATAGGAAAGATATGCTCAGAGAGTGAGCAATTGACTCTAGAAATGGTTGGACTAACCATTTATCATAAATCATATTCGTTTGCAACGATAGTTATCGCACGAGCGTAGAGACTACACTATTTGAGGCACTTTATGGTTGAAGTACCAATTACCCATTTACAGACCGAAATCGGAAAGTTAAATTCACTGGTCTAGAACTAAACTGTGGAACAAAAAAGGAAATTTCACAAGTCAAGAACCAGTTACAAGCAACGTGAAACTGGTAGAAGTTAGGTTGGTGCATGACGCACATCATGCGGATTGAGTATCCCTGAACAGCAAACCATCTAGATTCAAGTGGGAGAACGAACTAAGTTGAAAGCTTTGCCTTAGAGAGGCATGATGCAATTTTGGTAACACGAGAGATTTAACCTCTAGTATTTTGGACCATTTAAGATTCATTTTAGAATCGACCAGCTGACATATAGGATTTGAGTTCTGGCAGAGTTCAGCAACATATATTACCCATATTACATTGTAAACCTCAAGAAGCGCTGACCATCTACTGACGGACCGAACGCGGAAAAAGCCAAACTCACTATTCCTGTAAGCACTCATGAAATAACCAGGAATTTCCTGCAAATCAAGAATCAGTTACAAGTCGATAAGTTGTAAACCCTTAGAATTTCAAGTTGGTGGTAGGGTCACGTTAAAAGATCTGTCTAGGAAAGGCATGATACTATTCAGAAAAATCCGGGAAGTTAAATTCGATGTACACTGTACCATTAATATTTCAGACAGAATAGGCCAGTAACCCTCAGACTTGAGCCTTGTTGGAAAGTAGCAGGATTACATAAACATGTTTCACAATTTCAAATCCCGAAAAATGACTTTTAGATTAGTGACTCATAATTCCAATTGGAAGGAATCTAACCCAATGACGAACCTAAACCTGGTAAGAGAACCAGTAGAAATCATGGACCGTGAGGTCGAACGGTTGAAGCAAAGTCGAATTCTTATCGTGAAAGTTCGCTGAAATTCTCGAAGAGGTCCCGAATTTACTTGGGAACGGGAAGACCAAATGCAACTCAAGTATCCACGTCTTTTTACCGAATATACTCCAGAGACCAACCAAAACTGAACTTCGGGACGAAGTTCCTTTTAGAGGGGAAGACTGTCACAATTCGTAATTTCAGGTCCTTGTTCAGATGTCGAAATTTCATTATTCGTCTCGGAAAGTTACTATTCATCAATTACTATTCACCGATCACTATTCATCATTTTACTATTCATCATTTTTGGTGTCAGTTTGAGATTCCGAAAAGCGTTCAGAAAATTTACTATTCACATGACACTATTCATTTCCGAAGAGAAAACACTATTCATGTACTTTACTCATTTCATCGTAAATTTAGTTTACGGGTATTCAAATTCGCGTAACCAAATTTGTTCAGGAGCGAATTCATGCATTATCATTGGGACACTTCATACGGACTAGAAATAGTCTGCATATCATCATTATGGCACTTGCATACTATTCCACTCGTAGGATATTTAAATTAATACTTTTGGTATAATTGACTTTTTTTACGTATATTTATTTATAAATAAACGTTAACACGCGACCAATAATGTTACTAACATGTCCGACACTCCCGACTATGATCCCAATATATTTTTATATTCATTTTAATAATATAAAAATTATATTATTAATTTACCCGGTATTATGGAAATTTATTTAATTCGTATCGTACGCCTAATTTAATTACGACAGTTTTCATAGAAATTAAACGACGATTAACCAAACACTCAATATTTATACCCGACATATTTTTACAATTTTTACGACTTTATTATGTCCCGGTTAACTCCGTTAAAATTTATTTTTAGTTAACTCGGTACCCGGTACTCCCTAAAATTACTAATATATACATAATACTATCAATTATCACCAAATCTCTTACACATCTCAACCCCCCTCCAATTTGCCGCCCCCCCCCCCCCCCCTCCTTACCCTTTTCTTACACCTTTTGAAAATTTACTACTCCCATTTAATGAATATGAGATCTTGTCTACTAAGTCAATAATACATATAACTTATGCATATCCATTTCATCTCATTTCCTAAAAACAACTAGCAACTTTCTTCCTCTTTCTCTCCTTTTTGGTCTCGGCAAAACAACAAGAAGCAAGCAAGAACAACATTTTTCCAAGATCAAGTATAATATATAGTGTATTTTGTACTCCTTTTAGAGTTTTGAAATACAAACTCAAGGTTTACTTAGGTTTTCATCCTCAAAATCTCACTAATCTTTCAAGTAAGTTTACAAAATTTATTTTTATCATTTCTTCAAGTATTTATGATGATCATATGGTTTTCTATACTATATTACATGCATATGCTATTTATACCACCTCATTTTAAACATATCTAACTTTTGAGCCCTAGAAAGTTATTATAGTTAGATCCTTGTTAGATCCACTTGGTTTATGATGTTTAGGAACCCATGACACCCTAAGAAGGTGTATGGTAGGATTAGACTAGTTTTGTGGTGATTGAAAGTGGTTTGGTTGAAGTTGGAACTAGATTGGAACCCTAGAAATGGTTTTTGAAACATTACATATACCTACTGTCACTATTTTTGAAACGTGGAAAAATCAGTAGATGGTGGTTAATTTTTGACCAAAGATTTAGAAAATACTTTCAAAAACGAAACTTTTGGCGAAAGAACGGATTAAAACGAGCTTATAACGAAGGAGATATGATTTTTGTAAATTAATTGACGAAAACTATTTTCTGAAAAACTGCATGCTGTTTGACAATTTTCGACGGACAAATAGAGGCGTTAGACGTAACCTAGTGGAGCCGAGCTATTGAAAATATATTAATACATACTAAGACGAATCCGTGAATATAAAGAACGAGGAAAATGAACTTAAAACGACCAAGTTATACGCGTTTTAAAATCGTCAAAACTATATACATACATATATATATATATATATATATATATATATATATATATATATATATATATATATATATATATATATATATATATATATAACTACGTACTAAATGATATATTTTCTAGATTTCTTATTCAAGGATCTTATTCTTAACTAACGAAGTACGTACGACCCAAGGTTTATTTATGCGACTACTAGACTTTATTTTAAGGTTTTCAAAACGAGGAATATAACACTAACATTTTTATATACGATATATTACGACAAGTTTTTATTATTCTAGTTGGACTTATTTTTCTTAAGTATGGAAAATACTTTACTTTGACAATAACAAGTATTTTCAAGTTACAAGTGGTATAGGTATCATGTGCATGTGCATTCATTACATCACGGCATGATCTAAAGTAGATCGTTATTACTCATATTAGGTTGTTGCTAGTGTTCGCGCCTTGTTGTCCCGATTATTTCATCGCATTGTACTATCACTTCAGGTGAGTTTTCATAGCCCCGTTTTCAATTACTTATTTGATTTCAAATCCCACGGGGGAGAATACATTGCACTAATTATTTTTGTATATGCCCAAGTATTAAATTCCATACATTGCTTAAGTTGCCTTACTACCAAGTTAAGTCCCCTTTATTATCATGGACCGTTAATTATATTGCCAAGCGGGAGTGAGTGAATAGATCTATTAAGGGTGACGCCTCCATTCGCGTTTGGGTTGCTCCAACGGGACGAATGCATTTCATGTATTATCGATTTGAGTGCCTGGTAAACACTCTGTTGGGGCCATTACTATGTCTAGCTTCGGGGTCATGAGCTTAAGAGACAATGTAGCATTTTGACATTTTTGTCGGTTTACTTTATACTTGTGGCTAATGTACATACGATTTAACTTACAAACCTATGGAATTCACCAACATTCGTGTTGACGTTTTAGCAATGTATTTTCAGGTTATTAAGGTAGCTCCTGCTAGCATGCATTTGGACCTTCATGGAGTCGCGGAGATGACGCGTCTGACTATATTTTTATGCACTTATGAACGTTTGATCTTGTTGAACTTATTTTACCAAAATTGACAACATCTTTTGGGACCTATGTTTTGTAAACTCTGAATGTTTTTAATGATCAAACGACGTATTTTCCAAACGACACTTTAGGTCGTTCAATGTAACTGTAACTGTGATGCTATGGCAGTCACCCCCAGGTATTCCATTCCGCTGCCATTCAGGTATTTTGGGGGTGTGACAAGTTAGGTAAGGAAACTTGGATTTGCAAGACTCACCACAGTGAGCATTTATGTCTACAAATAAGGGACATTAAAGCTTGCAACTACAAATTTCTATCATTTCAAATTATGGATGAAGTTGTTGTGGATCCAGAAATCCCTACAAAAGCAGTTCAAGATGCCCTTCAGAAGAAATGGGAAGTAAATGTTTCTAGAATGAAGGCATTCAGAGCCAAGGCTGCAGCCGACAAATTGATAGTGGGTGATCACAAGGGTCAATATGCTTTGCTAAGAGATTATGCTCGAGAGTTGATGACTCAAAATCCAAGAACCACAGTGAAATGTCAAGTAGAAATGCCTGAAGATCATAACTGTCCTACTAGAGTATTCAGAAGAATATACGTGTGTCTTGGTGCATTAAAGAAAGGATTCAAAGCTAGTAGAAGGGAACTGTTGGGGTTGGATGGAGCTTTTATCAGTGGCCCTTTCCCTGGCCAATTGTTAACAGTTGTTGGACTTGATGCTAACAATGGCATCTATCCAATTGCTTATGCCCTTGTTGAAGCTGAATGCAAAGATTAATGGTTGTGGTTTTTGAACATGTTGGGGGTTGACCTAGATCTACAATGAAGCTCCCATTTTACCTTCATATCAGATAAACAAAAGGTACAATACAGTTGTATAATTTGAATAGGTTTGTTATATACTATTGTATCTGTATTATAATTGTTAATTTTTATTGCAGGGTATCGTTCAAGCAATGAATGAAGTGTTTCCAAGTGCAGAACATAGATTCTGCTTAAGGCATATCCATGAAAACATGAAGAAGCAATGGAATGGACTTGCATACAAGCAACTGCTATGGAAGTATGCTACAACTACAACACTAACTAAGTTTGAAGCTTCAATGAAAGAACTTAAGGACTTAAAAGAGGCTGCACATGACTGGTTAGCAAAGATTCCACCAGAACATTGGTTCAGATCACACTTTTCAGGTAAATTCAGTTAGGTTTTGTGACATAATTATCATGATTTAATCAATTAGTTCCTTACAAGATTATATTATTTCTTTATGTAGGAAGAGCTCGTTCAGATGTGTTGCTTAATAACATGTGTGAAGTGTTGAATGGTAAGCTTGTCCTTGGTAGGGACAAACCTATTATGACTTTGTTAGAGTACATCAGGGAGTACTGCATGAAAATAATTGTGAATGTTCAGAAATCCATTGAAAAGTGTCCTAGTCCTCTAACTCCTATAGCCACAGTTATAATGTCAAAAATCAAAAATGTTGCTAGCAGTTATAAAGTTATGTGGAATGGGGGTCAAAAGTATTAGGTGACTGGATCTTTTTAGGAACAATGTGTAGTTGATGTTGAAAGAAAAACATGTACATGTAGGAGATGGGAGATTTCAGGCTTTCCTTATAGGCATACAGTTGCTGCAAACTAGAATATGGCTGTCAATGGCCAACATGTACGACTACTAAAGGCTTGGGTTGATAAGTGTTATTGGTTAGAAACTTGGAAAGAAGTTTACAGTTTCAAGATACAACCATGTAGTAGGAGGGCAGACTGGAAGAAATCTCCGTGTCTTACAACACTAACTTATCCACATTATCACCCTCAAGTTGGCAGGCCTAAGAAGAAGAGAGTGAAAGGACAATTGGAGGACACACCCTGTGTTAAGGATGGTAAGTTGAGTAGGAGAGGGAGAACTGTTAGATGTTCTTCTTGTGGAAACTCGGTCACAATAAACAGTCATGCAAGGGTCAAGGTGGTTCAACAACTTCTGGGTCAAAAAATACAAGCACAGGAAAAGGTAAAAATGTTGAAGCTTCTAGTGGTTCATTTGGTAATCCAAGATCCCGCAAGAGAGTCAGGTTTTGTTTGGATGATTACATAGAAGGTTCACCATCTTTTGTTGCAAGAGAAGGTATTAAATGCTTAGTCTTACTAAGTTGTTGTATTTTGTATGTTTTTATTATTTATCATTTGTTACAAATTTATATGATAATGTTGATAACGCAGGTGGAAGCAACACTGCTGGAAATGGAACTCCTCCTTCTGCAAATCAAAGTGGTGAAAGGTCAGGTGCATCTACTGCTACAACAGAAAGCCAAAGGCATCATAATGCTACGCCAAGCCGTCAAAGTGGAATTTCTAGCGGAAGCAGAAGTCTTGGATCACCAAGATGGAACAGACATGCCATAAGGAATGGCATATATAGAGGTGGTGGAGTTAGTAAGAGAGTTGGACCTGAAGCACCAAACAAGACTTGAGAAGGATTACATTGGAGTTAGAAATTTATGTGAGATGTTTGAAAATGTTTAAGACTTATTTTTATTTGTTTTCGTGTACGTGGATTTATGTTTAAGACTTGGTACTAGGCCATTGAAATTTTCACATCATTGCAACTTGTTGCATTGACAATATGCAATTAAAGGCTTTTATGACTAATATTCTACATGTTTAGCTAATTTTCTGTTGGTGCAAATGAAAATGATGACTTGCATCTGCATAATGCAATTGAAAAAACGCAAATTATTATGACTATTTAGTGCGTGGTTTTGCAACCTTGCAAAAGGTTTTACCTCTCAAGGGATCTTGAGAAGCTTGCTATCCCCACCAGGCAGTGTACCTGATCATTGTAGTATAGTATAGTGACAAGTACCGGGGGATTGATCGTTCAACTCAAAGAATAGTGTTCGCTAGGGTTAAAACTCTACTAAACTAGGTCTAGAGGTGATGGATGATTCTTTTTGTATTTTTATAAGTTTTTGAAAAGCAAGTAAAAATCTCGGGTTTTGGAAGATTGGGCGGAATTAGTTGCTAGTGAACTAACCCAAATTACTACAAATACAAATAAAACAAACTAAAATGAAACTAAGATAAATGTTTGTGGTGGAAACAATAATAAGAGAAAATGTGTTTACTTATATTTCACTACTCCCTAGATATCTTTTACCGGTTGATTAGTCTGTTACTATTGCATGGATGGCGGGTTATATTCCTTAATACTATTCGTAGGGCCATGTACGATCTTCCCTAACTCTATAAGCTTCTACTTCATTAAAGAGAAGACAAGCATAAGATAGAATCAAACAACACATAGACATATTGAATTATTATTGGAAAACTTATCTTCAATTGAACATGGATGAAACAAGGGGTTGAACCCTTGAAAACACTGAAAATTCGTCTAGGGTTATGCACCAAAAAGTTCCTACTAAGTTCCACACTAATGAATGAAAATTAGAAAAGTATATATAGATTTTGCATCCTGACGGCGTCACGTTATGGCTTGTGACGCCATCAACTCGCCGCCAAGATAAAATTCGTATTGCCTAGATCCACTTCTAATGCCCTCATGTGTAATTTAGCTCTGGGCCGTCACATGTTTTCTGACCTTGATGGCCTTGGTGATGCCGTCAGGCTTCAATGCCTTGAAATTCTTTTGGCCCGTCACGTGTAACTTGAATTATCCACCTCTTTGTCAAAGGGTGACGCCGTTGTGTAGCAATGCTTGACGCCGTCAGGTACTATTTCCAGCAAGAATTTGAGACTTTGTCATTTTCTTCACTTTTTCGCTCCAAAAACATCCAAAATGCTTTCTTTTCCAGATTTCTCTCCAAAATACCTAAAATGACAAAAGGAATGATTTAGGGCAATATTTGATCAAATAATCTCGAATTTGGGCTTAAATGACCCCCTAAAAGCGGTACACTTTTCGTCTCATCACTATTTTGACAAAAACTAAGTCAACAAGACTTTAAAGTTCCATTCACTTGGGTTTTAGTATGCAAAAACCATTCATTGCATCTGCATAAGCCAATTGAAATGGGAAGTAAATTCTTATGACTATTTAGACAAAAACTATGTCAACAAGGTTTTAAAGTTCCAATCACTTGGGTTTTAGTATGCAAAAACAATTGTTTTTTATGTTAGTGCAAAACTCAACTTCCAATTCTTAACCAAAGCAAACTGAACATGCTTAATACCATTATATTTGATTATAATAGACAAACTTAACCAAATGAGATCATGGTCAAGTACTTATGTTTACCTATTTCAAAGTCAACAAGTAAATGTTAAGTTTAACCACGACATAAATCAATAACAATAAAACAATGACAATTTCACAACTGCATCAATGGTTGATACCTTTGAACTAATACTTCATAATCAGCAAAAAAATACACGGGTGATGAAATACATCTAACATAAAAAATATAAAAACCCATCACCTACTCGATTCCCAACTGCTACTTCACATGTAAAATAACACGAAAAGTATAAAAAAACCCAGCTTAAGATCAAGTATTTCTTCATTTTAGCAGTTTCACGTCTTGCATCATCTAGTGTAGCTTGGATAGCATTCCTTGCCCTTAATAGACCGGGGATGATTGAAACTGATCATGCACACATGGCGGGATCGTACCAGTCAATAAGATCACAACAACCATAGAACCTACGTCCTGGATTTCGATTTGTCCATGATGTGCGAATAACCGCGGCTTGTCCACACCAGCACTGCACCATTCTTTTTTTTGACCGTTTGGGGAAGAAGAAACAAATAAAGTTGAGTAGAGAGGGAAGCGATGGAAAGATTTGAGTGGAAAAAGAAATGTTTGTGGAATACGCTTTGCATGTGTCGAGATTTGTAAATGCAAGTACACGTGTGTGGATGGGAAGAAAGTAACAGTTACCTAGTGATGTGAAGCGGTGTGTGGGAAAAGTAGGGAAAAAGTGATCGGACGAAATTACCCTCGTGTGGGTTGCACGTGACACCGACTTAACTGGGATATTTAACAACCGTCAGGATTTTGGACTAGCGGTGTAATAAAATCTTGATTTTGGATGAAAAAGGAAAATATCCGCGCTTTTGGATGTCGTATGAAATCTGGGAAAAGTATAGGGATGAACAGTGTAATTTACTCTATATATATAGATATATTAAAGCATTCCAAAAAAAAAAAAAAAAAGCCTTTTTGGATGGGTGGTTTGGCTGTTGTGGTCGTGGGGTTGATGGTTATTACGTTCGGTGGTGGTGGTGTCGGGTAGTGGTGGTGTTTGCATGGTGGTGGAAGAGATGAGAGTGTTTGTGTTTGCGTGTATTTTTTTTATTATTATTTTTTTTTTTTGTTATTTGTGAATGGCATGGCAGATTTTTGTTTAAATTGAATGTAGTCAATGTACATTTGTGTGTTGCCTACGTTTCATAAATTTCACTTGAATGTACAGTTGTGTTGCTACAAATAGTTTCAGCCTTGAAATGCATGAAATGCATAAACAACTTCAAGAAGGTGGAATAGGAAGGTATTACTCGTTTCCATCAATAGAAAAGGTGTATTACTCGTTTCCATCAATAGCAGGTTGAAAACTCAACAACTCGTTTCATCAATAGCAGGTTGAAAACTCAACAATTTGACATTGACCATTTGAAAACTCAACAATTTCATATTGACCATTTCTCCTTTATAAGTAGTAGAGATTTGGGGATTTTGTTTAAATTGAGTTAATTTATTAAAGGGTTACTGTTTCGTTGGTGTTTGGTGGTGGTGACTGCCGGAGATGGTGGTGGTTGTTAGAAATTGTTTCATAAAGCGAACAAGTAATAAAGAGGAAGGAGGTTGATGGGTTGTGTGAGTTGCTGTATTTTGTTAGTAAGGGGTCACATGTATAGGACCAACTGGGGCATTGGTCATGGTCTAAAAGATATTTTAGACGCTCATAAAGGTCCATTTACGGGCCAATCAAGGACAAGTGGTTGGTTAGCGAAATGGCATACTCTATTTTATGTTAACGTATAACTTCATTTATTTATTTATTTAATCTTAATTTAGGTACCGAAGTTAATTTTATGTGCAATGTAAGTTTTTAAAGTTTTTTCTACTTTTCGAAAGAGATTGCTTTCGCTAAAATAGTTAATTAACGTGGTGTATCATTATTATTGAGCATTTAAAAGTTATTTCGGATAAAATTATTACCAATAACCTATTTCGAAAAGTCAAAAACCTAACATTGCACGTAAAATTAACTTCGATACCTTAGATTGAGGAAAAAATAGTTGAGTACCTTAAATTAAAATCGACCTAAAGTAGATTACCTCTTTATGCGATTTGCCCTATAATATATGAAGAAATGAAAGTACCCTCTTAATTAACAGTCAACATAGTTAAACAAATGGTGCCTGTTAAAATTGGACCAAACCTGGAACGAATGTTTCACTTTCTGATTGAAACCAAAACTTTTAAAAAAATTAGGCCAAAAGTTAATATCCAACAAACATCAACGATTAAAAATGTAGTTAACTCATAACTGAATTGATTGGTATAGTCGATGTTTTTAAATATATATCGTATTTAATTTGGGATGTTTTTTAATTCTATATAAGTTGAAGGGTTGAAAGTGTAAAAATTGTGAAAAGATAAAGGATAATGAACATTACAACATACAACATACAACAACAATACTTGATCACGTCGAAGCGAGTTTTGGGGAGGTGAGATGTAAACTATCACACCACTAACACAGAGATAGTGAAAATGTTTTTTGTGTAATTTATGAAGGAAGTTTTTGTTATTTTAAAATGAAAGTTGAAGGGGTAAGAGATAAATTTAGAAAAGAGGAAGGATAAAAAAGTAAGGGTGTTTTCTTATTTAGGAAAACCTAAAAAGTGAAAGGGAAAAAACTTAAAACTAATTTAGGAAATTAATTTCTTCTTTTACTTAAATGCAAGGCTGAAAACTAATTTAATAAACTTAAAACTAATGTATCATATTTCTTGGATAATGAAATTAGATATTAATTTTTTTTTTATTTAAATCATTAAATGTTACAATAATTTACAGTTAAATTTTAATTTTTTTTACGTTGTATATATAAATGTTATACGACACATCTAAACAAAATATCACAATCATAATTATGTGTTGCGATAAAATCTCATTGTTATTCACGGAAAATCGTATAGCATATATAATAAAACAAAGGGTGTGCTTTGTAAAAGTAGCTGTAGCAGTGAGCTGTGAGCAGTAGCCACAGGTCACTGCTCACCGCTCACAGATTTTTAAAACATCATTGAAAAATGAGCGTTCTTAAAAAATAGTAAAGTTCACAGCTCCTTTGTCCAACGAACAATAAAAATCAAAAAGATAATTGCCCACCGGTCATCGCCCAAAAAGCTCCGCGCCAAACACAACAAATTTTTTTTTTGAAATTCCCTCCTGCCAGTTGACGTTATTAAATAGATCATAAATGACGTCATTAAATATCAGCGCAACTTTATTACTTCCTTATTTCATATTTACATATTTAGTCCTTCTTTTTATTAGTCTTCTACTATTACACGCCCTCACAAAACTTATTCATTATTTTGACCCTCAAACTATTATATTCGCTAATAAGTGTTGACTCATCACATGTTCTTGAAGCATCTGGTTATCCTTTTTGGATTGTTTGAAGAATATTCATGTACTTCTCTTACGTAGTATTATCTAAGGATTGTTTGAAGGTTTATTATTATTATTATTATTATTATTATTATTATTATTATTATTATTATTATTATTATTATTATTATTATTATTATTATTATTATTATTATTATTATTATTATTTTATAAAACATCATTTCATTAGAAAATAATAAGATTTACAAGAAATTAGTGGGGAGCCGAGATACTAATTGGGCCCCCACTCCTCTGTCTATAGCAAAGTTAATCCTACTAAAAATATGATCAACAGCACGTGCTCCAATGTCCTGAGTCAACGAGAATCTTCAGATGTGCTTTAGTAAGGTCATCGCATCCTTCTCAAGTTCTCCCAAGGAAGAGAATGAGAAGGGGAGAAACCTATATCCAATGTCCACACATTTAGCCTCGTACTTGACACGTTTGCGTTGTGCGGCTTTGACCACCGCACGACCAGGTACAAAATCAACCATGTTAGTTTGCGTCAAGGGAGACGACCTGTCAAATCAACGCATGTGTCCTGCCCACCATCCCAAGAATAGAGTAACACATCAGCTGGACGTAAGGTTTTGTCCGTTTCTCCACATAGCCCAATGTCAACCTCTTTACGCGCCGAGATCCCCGACCGAGAGCATTTGTCAACAAGGGTATCACGTACTATATTATGCCAATGTTTAATCCCGATAATACCAGCACACGATACCGCGTGGTCCCCATAAGTGTCCCCCACAAATACCCTAGAACAAGCTGAACACGGTATCTGAGTAGAAAATAGGGGAACACCTAGCTGATAGCATAGTACACATCGGAAAGTTTTGGCATTCATGGTCTGTCCCAACCCAGATATCGGGACCACCCTAAGCCAGTCTGAAGTGTGGTCCTCATTTTGCGATCTCTATAAAGCCATTTGTCTAGTAGATAAGAAAAAGGTGGATTCGGCCATTTTGGTGACACGTGTAAAATATATATTTGCCAATTTCTTCATGAGTTTGGGGGCAGCGATCTCACATGAGCTACCCAAAAGGTCAATTTCCATTTTCGCATTAAAAACATACAAGGCCTTATCAAAGGAAGATCCAGAAGTTACGATGCCAGAATATCGGAAGAGCTTAGTCTGTAAGCTAGTAGTTTGGAGTCTAGATGCAAGGAAAGCATAGTTCAAGACATCACCTGCAGAGTATACACTAATCCCCCAAATTCAAAAGGTAGTGTAGCCAGTCTCCATTGCCAATCTCCAAACCCAGGTCCAGAAGCAGTGACAATACGCTCCAGAGAAGAACGAAGTGTCGCATCAAAAGAGATCTGAGCATGCTTGAAGACCTGAGGGGGACATGTGCGCATAGAAAAATATAACTTGGAGATACCGGCACATGCACGAAGGAGCAGCAACTCACATTGAGGGTCATTAAGCTTAGCCACATCATCCATAAGCTCAATGGTTTTAGCAACTCTCTTCATAACAAGCTCACTGCTAAACACAAGGTCTACACTAGCAGGCCCACCCAACAATTTAACACCATGTAAAGGCCGGGCAGTATTAGGCGGGAAAACACCTACAAGCCTACTTCTAGGATCTTCCCTAGGCAAAAAAACCTCAGTTTTATCAACATTTAGGTGCAACTCGTAACGAGGTCCATCCATCATAATAAGCTCCAAAACCTTTCCAACTGTTAAAGTATCACCAATGATCGTGCCATCATACAGATACCAAGCTTGAAGGGAAAGACTAAAGGAATCTCTAATCTTGCATACTAATGGGTGTAGCACTAAAGCAAAGAGAAGAGGTCTATGTGGATCACCTTGTTGTACACCTTGGTGCCACCATAACGTGTTCACCGTAATATAATATAGCTGGGTTGGAGTAACAAAATTCAACGCAGGCGAATCTCGTGTAACATGACCTCACGATCAACCAAATTGAAGGCGTTTTTGAAATCCACCAGTAACATCGAAAGGCCCTCCTCACCACCACGGTCTTCAATAAACCTATTCACGGCATGAAGAATAGCCTCCCCTCCTCCAGGTACCCTTACACCAAATTGAAGATCATTTAAATAACCGTTTAAGGAGTGACCGATCATAGACGCACCAACCTTGGAAACTAAACGCCTCCAAACAGTCCCCACAGCAATGGGATGGATACCACCTCCGAGCTTGATCAGCGGTATGAGAGGAGCACTAGCAATAAACTCACCCAACGCCCTAGGACATTTACCATCAAGAAAAAGATTAACCACATGGGTGATAGAATCAATTAACTCATCAGAAATAGCCACATCAGCACCACTAAAACAATCCAAAAGGTGTTGGACGCGTAATCCATCACGACCATAGGAGGTACCACGGGCGAAACTCTTGATGATAGCAAGAACCACAGCGGGAGATGCAATAAGGTTATGATGATCAATAGGTATATCCGGCAGAGAAGGGGCAGACTTGAAGGGATGCTTAGCCTTAAGGTCCTCAAGAGTGGTATTATTATTATTATTATTATTATTATTATTATTATTATTATTATTATTATTATTATTATTATTATTATTATTATTATTATTATTATTATTATTATTATTTGTTGTTTATGCATAATTTTTCAAGCCTTGCTGGATGCATTTGTGAGATAAGTGGTATAGGGTGTGAAAAAAATAGCCGTTCAAAAAAAAAAAAAACCTCGGATCAACTCACCATAATCTACCAATGGCTTGTTCATCCATATTCATCACCATTACCAACACTTTATAAAATCCAAGTATTGAAATCGGTTCCTTAACTTGGTTTATCTTATGTTTCTACTTGGAACGGACTTAAGTCAAACGGGTTTTCAGTTTCAATAAAAACTTAAAAAAATGGTAAGTTTTTAGCAAATTGTAGTGTAGTTGGTGTGAAGTCAAAGTTTGAACTTTTGAAATGTAAAAAGATGGTAACTTTTGTTATAAATTTGAAACTAAATTTGTTTAATTTGTAGTAATTAATATCTTTTTTATCAGGTGGAATTAGTAGAAATAACTATGAAATTGATATCAAATTTGAGGTTGAAATGTATACTTAGTTTGACTTAAAAAGTCAAAATGGTTATGTGTGTGACTTTAAAATGAAATGGGTTTTATCTTATCCGTTTCACTTGGAATGGACTCAGGTAAACTTGGTTGTCAGTTTCACTATAATATTTTAATTTTGGTATGTTTTTTGTTCAGTTTTAGTGTAGTTATTACAAAGTCAAACTTAGGTTGAAAAATAGTACAAAGTCAAACTTAGGGAGTTTGAAGTGTATAAAGATGTAAGCTTTTGGTATGTGATTTTACACCAAGTTTATTAAATCTGTAGTACTTAAGTTGAGTGTAATTTCTTATTGCAAGGTTTCATTAGAATGTGTAGTTTCTTACTTCAAAGTTCCAATTTAAGTGATGGATTTACTGCATGATTTCTAATTGAAAGGTTTCATTTTAATTTGCAACGGTTCTAAAGTCCAAATTAAGTAATGGATTTTCAAAGTTGTTTGCTTTCTTTTTCATAAACCATAACTTTGTATTTCAAAGTTACTTAACAACTTATATTAGCTACCTGTGAATTTCACGGGTGTATGGGCTACTAAGCTAACAAACAAAAACAATAGCTACAAAACCCAAAATAATGGCTATAAATCAAATGGTTATAAAACTTCAAAATGTGTCTTCCAGCTAGGATATGTCCGGCCCACAATATTATCTGGTCCTGTCCACGAAAAATCAATATAGAGAAAGAGAAAAACAACCACTTCCCTCCAAAAATTAATACTACCAAACTGACCCATATCACTGTTGGTTGTTATTTGTAAACAGTTCCCAGATTAGGATTAAGATAATCAATAAAGGTACCGGATATTCACTTGAAATCGTGGTATCACTTTCCAATAGAAACTATTCGACCCTATGCCTGGGTTACACGAATATCTCTATGGGATAAGACCAAGTGATGTTCTTGTTTTAGGCACAAACCAAGAACCAGATGCGTATTCAAGTGTTTAGGGTTTTGTGATTTCGTATATTAAAACGTATCCTCATGCAGAATGATGTGACCTCTATTTATAATAGAGAATACTCAAAACCCTAGCCCATGGAATTATGTATAATTAACGGCCCATTAACTATATCATAATACTTTCCATAATAATAGGGATCAATAGTTATCAGTGGAAACATTATCACTAGCAGTGGTAATGTTAACACTATCAGTGGAAACAATAACCCTTGCAGTGGTAACGTAAACACATCAGTGGAAACACTAGCAGTAGAATGCCAGCAGCAGAATCACACTATCAGCAGGATCATGCTGTCAGCAGAATCCTATCAGCAGGATCAGCTGTCAGCAGAATCTTATCAGCTGATTCAATACATAACCACTATTGAGTCAGGGAATTCAGTGACCAAATGGGTGTATACTCCATACCTCCAAACCCATTACCAGGTGTGAATTGATCCCTCAAGTGCACTAAATTTTCCAACAATCCTCCCCAAATTTAGTTCACTACTTTTGCATGAAAATCAAACACAAACACAAACCAAAACAAGTGCATAAATGAAAATATCCTGAGGATTGAATTTCCACATTAGTACATATACTTTCAAATATTCGAGAATCAGGGTGTTCTAAGAATTGAACCCTTCAACCCATTTGAATACCTGATGATAAATACACACAAGTTTTCAAACACTAAAATACTCCTGACACTATACAAGCCATGTGTCCATATCCAATTCATAAATGTTGTAAAAGCTAAAAGTCCAAAGCTTCCTGAAGCGGCAAAACTTCAACATTCACATAGGTGGTTCATCTTTAATTCATGCTCCTGCTTAGCACTTTTTCAAAGAAAATTAACCATTAAGAAGTGAAGACTTCATCCTCCTTTCAACAAGTAACAAGCACTGTAACAATTCGCAATTTCAGGTTAACTACTATTCCCGGAAAATTTCACTATTCACTTTTACTATTCATTTTTCCCGAAAATTTTCCCGAAATTTGATTTTTGTTTCATGGCCTCGAGTGATAAATCATTTCCATGGCAAATTAAATGTTTGACATTCGTCAGATCATTTTCGTGAAAGTTATTAAGGAATTACACGTTTTATGGTAAAACGTCATTCAGAAATTCTACGCACAACGAAACTCGACCGCGTTAAGTGACCCCGCATCAGAAAAATGTTTGACACACTCATGATTTATTTGAGAATTAATCATGACTGAGAAAAACATGACCAAAATAAGCCTCGGCCGTGAAAAACTAGAATTTTCAGTTTTTAAGCGTTTTTACTCAGCCGTAACCTTAGCCTATACCTGCACCGCGTTTCTAATACGATTTGAGTTTTCAACTTATTAGAAAAAGTCAACATATTTTTCCCTCCTCCTTTGACCAAAAATCATTCCTTGATTTTATAAGTCATTCCTTGATTTTTAGGCTTACGGTTTGATGTCTAAAAGACATTTAATAACAACCGACACTAGACTGAGCCCAGTCTAGACATTATAAGTCATTTTGAATCATTATTATCACATTAGAAAAGTAACATTTTACTTTTCTCAATTTTACGCAATATTCGTACGTTTTACGTATTACGCGTTTTAGACCCGTGTTTCCAGTTTTAGCAGGGTTTTACCACCCCAATGAAACCTACCACTCATTTTATATTTTATTATGGAGTGTCATGACATGTTTAACCATACTTTCAAGTTCCATATTTTTACGACACCCGGTTTTACGTTTTGAGGCTTAATCGTTTACGATTGGCATTTCCCGGAGTCAAAACTCATCCAATATCTTGGATAATATCAAGCAAGAACCACCTCATCCTTCCTAGCCATATCAAACCGCCTAAGGGGGGGGGGGAGTCACACCCTAAGGTGGCTTGATCTTGTGCTTGTTGCCCTTGGATGAGAACATGTGTAGTTTTGGCTAAAATATCCAAGTTTTGTAACCTCCTCATGAGCATATAAATACCCTCCCCTTGCTCCTATTTCGTGCATATCACACACACAAACACTTCACACTTAGCTAATCTCTTCTAGTTTAAGCAAGAATCAAGTGCAATATCCATACATAAACCCTAGTTTAGTTTTGATTCATCAAAACTACTTCAAATCCTTAGAAACTTTGGTGATTTCTCTTGAGTTTGAATCCACTCAAGTCACCTCAATTTTCATCATCTCTCTTTCAAGATTACAAGAGTAGAAAGATTGCATGAAGTGAAGTGGGTTGAAGCAAGTCTATCAAAGTCCTATCCTTACATGTTAACTTCCTTTCATCTTTGAAAGCCAAAAGTTGTGAGCCAAACCCTAACTTGCTTCTTGTTAATTAATCATGTTCATACCATTTACATGTTATTCTTGCTATATTATATCTTGTATGAATGTCCATGGTGTATAAAAATGACTAAAAGATGTTGTTATAATTGATTGTTACAACCAGTTACTAAAACAAGCAAACTAGTGACTTTCTTGGTAAGACCTGATCAAAATGGTAAAAATTTGATATTGGATTATTACATATTACAGTAGAGGACTTAACAAGGAAACCATAGCAATTTGAACCACCTAAAACGAGTATACGAGTCAAAAGTTACGCCCATTTGAAGTTACCAAAGATTTCCGGCAAAACTGCCTAAACCTTACTGAATCGCATTCTGACTTTTTGAAAGTCACTCTTCTGGTCCGATTCATCAAAAAGTTAAAACACGAAAGTTGTCCGGAACGACGTTTTCGTTCAGGAACAAAGAGGCTCGAGCCTTGAAAACGCCTTCTGAGTGAGATATTTCTCAGTTTCTTAACAGCTATTTACATATAATAAGTCACTAAGTTATGATTATACTTAAAAAGGAACAAGAGTTATTATGACCTATAATCAAGACCACCACCATGGCTAGAGCCAAGGTTGTGTCTCATGACCTTGGAACAATGACCAAAGGTCATGGCTAGGCCATGACGAAATGACCATACCAACTTACATAGGCGTAAACATGAAACAATGAATTAGGCGATAACTTGAACAAACAATTTGGATCTACTTCACTTAAAAAGGAACCATGAGATATTACAAAGAGAAAATAGTCATACAAGACTTATGAAACTACCCCTAATAACAATCTTCATGTACTAATAAACTTTTCTAAGTTTATTCAAATATCGGACATGTAACTTTTCGGATCGAAACTTATATCTATATATTTTATCAACTACTACAATAGTAGGGAGCCTCATGTGAGGAGTTCATTATGTAAGCCGTCGAGATGAGTTGTGGATTTACGAATTAAAGTGTCCTGGCTCCTCGAACGCTTGCTAACATGACTTCTGAATTATGTCGGCCCGAACGGTAGTAAACGATATATAAAACATACATGTTTCATGAATCTTTTCTTTCAAAGACTTACAATATACATCATACCACATCATGGACTAGATGCAAGATATATATATATAGGCACTACTTCACATTCTTTACTCCAATCCTAAGTCGCGACATTCTATTATAGGTTGCTTGTAGAAACCTTCACGATTCGACCATCACATTCGTTACTCACTACATAACTTAAGGTGAGTTCGTAGCCCCACTTTCTATTGTTTAACTATTTTACAAACCCATGGGGGGAATACATGCTATTATTTTTCTACTCGAACACAATGCTTTCTAATGTATGCTTCCCGACGATGTTTTATTATCACTAAGTAACGATTGCCATGTTCGAAAGTCCCTATATCATGAACCATTAGTCACTACCTATAGTGAGCGCGAATATTGTGAATAGATCTATTGGGATTGACGAATCCCATTTGTGTTGAACAACGATGAGTTCACACAAATGCACTATATTTGAGATTTAGCGGTATAAAGGCAAAAGTACCTTGATAGGGCTTCTATAATGCCAATTTTGTTGGTTCGATGTTAATGTTTTGGTTTCATGAGCTTAGTGAAATAAATAACGATTTTGTTTTCTAACTATGAGTGTGAGTCTATAGCTCGCACTACGATTATTGTGTTCAAACGATTTAACTAAACTCTACGAATATCACTCAACCTTTGTGTTGACCTCTCAAGCATGTATTTCAGGTTCATGACGATCAAGGATGGCACGGAAGGACACGGATAAACAAGAGGGCTATAAACTATATTATCATTCAAAAACTCATTTAATGTAAATTGTAAACATGGAACCATCTGGGACCTCATTTTGTAATCTCTGATATTTATATAATTTGAATGATAAATCTTTTAAAACGACTCAATTGGAGTTCGTTTTCTATTATTGTGACTATTGTGCCGTCAAGTAACACCCAGTTCGAATTCCGCTGCAACCATGAATTGGGGGTGTTACAGATTGGTATCAGAGACATGGTTATAGAGAAACGGGTGTAATTGAGACCTAAACTATAACCGCAATTACAAGCAAAAACATTTTATAGCCTTCCGCTCTCCGTGTCTTCCATCCTCCAGACGATTATGGACTTATTAAGCATTTTATGCTACATGAACATATAAGACACTAGGCATTTTACACTACACGAACAAATACTAGTATATTTATATATACATTCGAGCTATTTTCAATCATTTTATCTAAACATATCTGCGTATGCCTATTCTAGGGCATTTCGGCACAACTACATTCTCCCAATCATGTTCCTACTCCAACATTTTATGTCCAAGTTATTGTAACGAATTACGATGGTCTTTTCTATTTCCCGGACATTGTATGACACAATGGTCTTAATCATTTCTCAAATGTTTTGAGTCACACAATGGTCTAATCTACTTCCGAGACATTGTGATTTGTGCAATGGTCTCTGGAATTATTCCACCACCTCATCAATATCATTTCATATGATATCAAAAACCCATCACAATCTATCGATTTCCAAGCAAGAAATATGAGATTTCTAAAGGACAAACTAATCCATCATCGACAAAAGCTGAACTTTCTCTACATCCATCAAAGTTTTCTTCTGAAACCTTCATTGTTAAAAGTGCGTGATCCTCGCCAAGTATGGACTGTTTTAGAACTACTTAAAACTTCCTTTCCACACGTATCTACCCGTACTATCTTCTATGCAATGGAATGTGAAAACATACGTTACAAGTCTTGTATGGCCGGGACTTGCAATTGAAGGGTTTGACATCGCCTTTGTTTAGTGGACAGTTTCCCGAAAGCAACGGACATATCAAAAGTATACCTAATTTAGGTATTTGAAAATTTTATCGAACCTCGGCTAAATATAGACTAGTCACCTATATTTAACCTAGGGAAAGTGAAACATAGTCTGACTAACTATGTTCGACTTAAAATTTTCAAATACTGAGAATAGTTGTACTAGGGTTATGTTCAGGTTGATTTCCTACTTGAACTCGATAAACCACCAGAATTCTTTAAAACGATCCAGAGACGATAGTATCTTACCACTCAGCGAAATCTTAACACCTTATTTGTACTACCTAATTTCATTCTTGAAAGTTTTCATTTATGAGATAATTCGAACTACTATCTTGGGATAGTTATCAATTCTTCTATTTATCCAGTAGAAGTACTAGCCTGTTTAAATCCTAAGGATACCATTCGGTCATAAACCTTTAAAATCTCTTAAGATTTTAAAGCAAACTTGACATCTCTATCAATAATAATGCTAGGCATACACTACACACTTTTGTTCATCAACATATCACATCATTATCTTCACAACCGTTACAACCACAAGCTCATTAACAGATCTTGATGCACTTTTAAAGCTCAAATCATCCTTAGTTACACCACAAGCACCCTCATCAGCTTTACAAGATTGAATATTCATCTTGTACTTTTGGAACACCAGTATCATCTCGTAATACACTACTTTGTAACTCACCGGCTAATTATGAATGTTGTGTTGGGAATTCTTAAGTAGGATGATTTATAATTATTTGAATGGATTGGGATGCCTTTTCATTTAAATAAAGACATTGTAAATCACCGAACCATAAGTTTATATTCCCCTATTTACATTGTTTGGGATGCCTCTCTATGTAAATAAAGAATTATAAACAAGTGGGCTTATTTGTATCCGAAATAACATAAGTAACCCATGATTCGACGAACTAGATCCAATTACGATTCCTATTCAAATTTGACTACTATACCAATTTCTATTCGACTACCATATCAATTGCTATTGATATTCAACTACTATCTCAATTTCTATTGTTGTTCGACTACTATATCAATTTCCATCGATATTCGACTACTATATCGATTACTATTGATATTCGACTACTATATCGATTTCTATTTGATATTCAACCACTATATCAATTTATGTCCAACTACTATATCAATTTCTATTAATATTCGACTGCTATATCAACTTCCTTTGATATTCGAATATTATATGAATCTCTAGTAACACTCAACTATGTTATCAATTTCTATTGACACACCGTTTTCTGAGACAAATCAAACTACATCACCGGTAATTCCAGACTCTAGTCCTCATAAGTAACCACACCTTTTCATCGACACCACTCCAACGTATAACACACGCAGAACTTCGGGACGAAGTTCCCCGTAAGGGGTAGAGACTGTAACAATTCGCAATTTCAGGTTAACTACTATTCCCGGAAAATTTCACTATTCACTTTTACTATTCATTTTTCCCGAAAATTTTCCCGAAATTTGATTTTTGTTTCATGGCCTCGAGTGATAAATCATTTCCATGGCAAATTAAATGTTTGACATTCGTCAGATCATTTTCGTGAAAGTTATTAAGGAATTACACGTTTTAGGGTAAAACGTCATTCAGAAATTCTACGCACAACGAAACTCGACCGCGTTAAGTGACCCCGCATCAGAAAAATGTTTGACACACTCATGATTTATTTGAGAATTAATCATGACTGAGAAAAACATGACCAAAATAAGCCTCGGCCGTGAAAAACTAGAATTTTCAGTTTTTAAGCGTTTTTACTCAGCCGTAACCTTAGCCTATACCTGCACCGCGTTTCTAATACGATTTGAGTTTTCAACTTATTAGAAAAAGTCAACATATTTTTCCCTCCTCCTTTGACCAAAAATCATTCCTTGATTTTATAAGTCATTCCTTGATTTTTAGGCTTACGGTTTGATGTCTAAAAGACATTTAATAACAACCGACACTAGACTGAGCCCAGTCTAGACATTATAAGTCATTTTGAATCATTATTATCACATTAGAAAAGTAACATTTTACTTTTCTCAATTTTACGCAATATTCGTACGTTTTACGTATTACGCGTTTTAGACCCGTGTTTCCAGTTTTAGCAGGGTTTTACCACCCCAATGAAACCTACCACTCATTTTATATTTTATTATGGAGTGTCATGACATGTTTAACCATACTTTCAAGTTCCATATTTTTACGACACCCGGTTTTACGTTTTGAGGCTTAATCGTTTACGATTGGCATTTCCCGGAGTCAAAACTCATCCAATATCTTGGATAATATCAAGCAAGAACCACCTCATCCTTCCTAGCCATATCAAACCGCCTAAGGGGGGGGGGGGGGGAGTCACACCCTAAGGTGGCTTGATCTTGTGCTTGTTGCCCTTGGATGAGAACATGTGTAGTTTTGGCTAAAATATCCAAGTTTTGTAACCTCCTCATGAGCATATAAATACCCTCCCCTTGCTCCTATTTCGTGCATATCACACACACAAACACTTCACACTTAGCTAATCTCTTCTAGTTTAAGCAAGAATCAAGTGCAATATCCATACATAAACCCTAGTTTAGTTTTGATTCATCAAAACTACTTCAAATCCTTAGAAACTTTGGTGATTTCTCTTGAGTTTGAATCCACTCAAGTCACCTCAATTTTCATCATCTCTCTTTCAAGATTACAAGAGTAGAAAGATTGCATGAAGTGAAGTGGGTTGAAGCAAGTCTATCAAAGTCATATCCTTACATGTTAACTTCCTTTCATCTTTGAAAGCCAAAAGTTGTGAGCCAAACCCTAACTTGCTTCTTGTTAATTAATCATGTTCATACCATTTACATGTTATTCTTGCTATATTATATCTTGTATGAATGTCCATGGTGTATAAAAATGACTAAAAGATGTTGTTATAATTGATTGTTACAACCAGTTACTAAAACAAGCAAACTAGTGACTTTCTTGGTAAGACCTGATCAAAATGGTAAAAATTTGATATTGGATTATTACATATTACAGTAGAGGACTTAACAAGGAAACCATAGCAATTTGAACCACCTAAAACGAGTATACGAGTCAAAAGTTACGCGCATTTGAAGTTACCAAAGATTTCCGGCAAAACTGCCTAAACCTTACTGAATCGCATTCTGACTTTTTGAAAGTCACTCTTCTGTTCCGATTCATCAAAAAGTTAAAACACGAAAGTTGTCCGGAACGACGTTTTCGTTCAGGAATAAAGAGGCTCGAGCCTTGAAAACGCCTTCTGAGTGAGATATTTCTCAGTTTCTTAACAGCTATTTACATATAATAAGTCACTAAGTTATGGTTATACTTAAAAAGGAACAAGAGTTATTATGACCTATAATCAAGACCACCACCATGGCTAGAGCCAAGGTTGTGTCTCATGACCTTGGAACAATGACCAAAGGTCATGGCTAGGCCATGACGAAATGACCATACCAACTTACATAGGCGTAAACATGAAACAATGAATTAGGCGATAACTTGAACAAACAATTTGGATCTACTTCACTTAAAAAGGAACCATGAGATATTACAAAGAGAAAATAGTCATACAAGACTTATGAAACTACCCCTAATAACAATCTTCATGTACTAATAAACTTTCCTAAGTTTATTCAAATATCGGACATGTAACTTTTCGGATCGAAACTTATATCTATATATTTTATCAACTACTACAATAGTAGGGAGCCTCATGTGAGGAGTTCATTATGTAAGCCGTCGAGATGAGTTGTGGATTTACGAATTAAAGTGTCCTGGCTCCTCGAACGCTTGCTAACATGACTTCTGAATTATGTCGGCCCGAACGGTAGTAAACGATATATAAAACATACATGTTTCATGAATCTTTTCTTTCAAAGACTTACAATATACATCATACCACATCATGGACTAGATGCAAGATATATATATATAGGCACTACTTCACATTCTTTACTCCAATCCTAAGTCGCGACATTCTATTATAGGTTGCTTGTAGAAACCTTCACGATTCGACCATCACATTCGTTACTCACTACATAACTTAAGGTGAGTTCGTAGCCCCACTTTCTATTGTTTAACTATTTTACAAACCCATGGGGGGAATACATGCTATTATTTTTCTACTCGAACACAATGCTTTCTAATGTATGCTTCCCGACGATGTTTTATTATCACTAAGTAACGATTGCCATGTTCGAAAGTCCCTATATCATGAACCATTAGTCACTACCTATAGTGAGCGCGAATATTGTGAATAGATCTATTGGGATTGACGAATCCCATTTGTGTTGAACAACGATGAGTTCACACAAATGCACTATATTTGAGATTTAGCGGTATAAAGGCAAAAGTACCTTGATAGGGCTTCTATAATGCCAATTTTGTTGGTTCGATGTTAATGTTTTGGTTTCATGAGCTTAGTGAAATAAATAACGATTTTGTTTTCTAACTATGAGTGTGAGTCTATAGCTCGCACTACGATTATTGTGTTCAAACGATTTAACTAAACTCTACGAATATCACTCAACCTTTGTGTTGACCTCTCAAGCATGTATTTCAGGTTCATGACGATCAAGGATGGCACGGAAGGACACGGATAAACAAGAGGGCTATAAACTATATTATCATTCAAAAACTCATTTAATGTAAATTGTAAACATGGAACCATCTGGGACCTCATTTTGTAATCTCTGATATTTATATAATTTGAATGATAAATCTTTTAAAACGACTCAATTGGAGTTCGTTTTCTATTATTGTGACTATTGTGCCGTCAAGTAACACCCAGTTCGAATTCCGCTGCAACCATGAATTGGGGGTGTTACAAGCACAACCTTGGGATGTTTGTAAAACATGTGCTTCAGTCCACTAAATGATCAGCTTTCCACATTGAACTCAACTTCCAAGTTTCCTTAGAAGGGAGTTGGGTATCCTTGCATTCAGTGACTATGTAGGACTTAAACCCATCCCTTTAGCAGACTTTAAAACCAAGTCTCTAGCCAAACCCTTCGTCAAGTGATCAGCTAAGTTTTGTTGAGATCTAACAAACTCTATAGATATCACCCCATTCATGATTAGCTCACGAATCATGCTATGCCTGACACCTAAGTGTCTAGACTTCCCATTGTACATCTGGCTATAAGCCTTTGCCAATGTAGCAGCACTATCACAACGGATAGAAATAGGTGCTATAGGTTTAGGCCACAATGGAATCTCAAGAAGCAAGTTTTTCAACCATTCAGCTTCTTTACCAGCAGCAGCTAAAGCCACAAATTCAGATTCCATGGTTGAACTGGTAATGCAAGTTTGTTTCTTGGATGCCCAAGAAATTGCACCTCCACCAAGTTGGAATACCCAGCCACTAGTAGACGAATTGTCTTCAGTGTTACTGATCCAACTTGCATCAGTATATCCTTCTAATACGGAAGGATAACCAATATATGAAAGACTATAATCCATAGTTCTCTTCAAATACTTAAAGACCCTCTGAATTGCTTGCCAATGATGAGCACTAGGATTACTAGTATACCTGCTCAGTTTACCCACAGCAAAAGCAATATCAGGTCTTGTACAAGTCATGGCATACATCAAGCAGGCAATCACCCTAGAATACTCAAGTTGAGATACAGCTTTGCCAGTATTAAGCATTAGCTTCTCACTTGTATCCATAGGAGTACTCACTGGAGTACAATCAAAGTAATTAAATTTCTTCAACACCTTCTCAATGTAATGAGATTGAGAGATAGAAATTTTGTTACTTTCATGTTTAATCCTAATACCAAGGATAACATCTGCCTCCCACATATCCTTCATGGAGAACTTTGATGACAAAAATTCTTTTGTAAGATCAACTTGATTTTGGTCAGTGCCAAAGATCAACATGTCATCAACATATAGACAAATGATGACTCCTTTACCAGATTCATCAAATTTGCTATATACACATTTGTCAGCTTGATTAAGTAAATAACCACTAGACAAAACCACTTCATCAAACTTTTGATGCCATTGCTTAGGTGCCTGTTTTAGTCCATAAAGAGACTTAATCAGTTTACACACCTTGTTTTCATTGCCAGGCATGATGAAGCCCTGAGGTTGGTTCATGTAAACCTCCTTATCTAAATCACCATTCAAGAAAGCTGTCTTCACATCCATCTGATGAATAATCAGATTGTGAATTGATTCCAAAGCAATCAGCAATCTTATGGTACTGATACGTGCTACTGGAGCATAAGTATCAAAATAGTCTATTCCTGACTTTTGTTTAAAGCCTTGAATAACTAGTCTTGCCTTGAACTTTTCAACAGTTCCATCTACCTTCATTTTCTTTTTGAAAATCCATTTGCTACCTAAAGGTTTGCAACCAAGTGGTAGATCAGTCAACACATAAGTGTTGTTGCCCATGATGGAGTTCATCTCATCATCAATTGCTTCTTTCCAGAATGCAACATCCTGGGACTTCATTGCTTCTTCAAAAGTTTTGGGATCATCCTCCACAATGAAGCAATAGGAGTATTAGTCAGAGACCTCACTCCTTGTTCCTTCAATTAAGTATAATTGAAACTCAGGTCCAAATGACTTTGGATTCCTGACCCTATTGCTCCTTCTGAGCTCAGGTTCAGGTTGTTGTTCCACAACCTCAGCAGGAACCTCATCAGCAGGAACCTCATCAGTAGGAACCTCTGAAACACCATTGTCATTGGTTCCATTTGGAATCCTTTGACTTGGTCTAGGGATAGATGAGAATCTGTTCTCATCAAAGATTGCATCCCTTGATTCAATTATTGAGTTAATTGAAACAGACTCATTAGGTTCTATAACATAAAACCTATATGCCTTGGAATGCTCAGCATATCCAACAAAGATGCATTCAATGCCTCTTTCACCCAAAGTTTTCTGCTTTGGATCAGGGAGTCTTACAACAGCCCTACAACCCCATATCCTAAGATAATTAAGGTTAGGTTTCTTTTTAGTCCAAAGTTCATAAGGGGTAACTTTGTTCCTTTTGTTGGGAACCCTATTTAATAAATAGCAAGCTGTTAACATAGCTTCACCCCAGAACCCTTGACTCAGTCATGAATAGGACAACATGGAATTAACCATCTCCTTCAGCACCCTGTTTTTCCTTTCAGAAATACCATTTTGCTGAGGAGTATAAGGGGCAGTCGTTTCATGGATTATACCAACAGACTGAAAATACATAGTATCCATGTACTCACCTCCCCTATCAGTCCTAAATCTTTTGATTAGAGACCCTTGTTGTAATTTAACTTCAGTTTTAAATACTTTAAATTTATCTAATGCTTCATCTTTAGAATGTAATAAATAAACATGACAAAACCTAGAAGCATCATCAATAAAAGTCACAAAGTATTTCTTATTCCCCAAAGAGGGAGTAGCATGTAAATCACAAAGATCACTGTGAATTAACTCCAAAACTTTAGTTTCACGTTTTACTCCTTGAAAAGGTTTCTTAGTTATCTAATTCAACATACAAGTTTTACACTTTTCAGTGTTCATATCAAAAGCTGGTATTAACCCATCCTTAGACATATCTTGCATTCTTTTAAAGTGTACATGGCTAAGTCTTGCATGCCATAGGTTTGAATCATAAAGTTTAGATGTAGATATAAAAGCAGAATCAATATTATCATGGACAATATTAAGTCTAAACATTTGATTACACAAATAACCAAAACCAAGAAACACACCATTTTTAGACAAAACAAACTTATTAGATTCAATAACCTGTTTATAACCACAATTATTCAAAACACTACTAGAAACCAAATTCTTTCTAATATCAGGAACATGTAAATCATTAAATAAAGAAACAATCTTTCCAGAACTAAACTTCAAATCAACACATCCTTTTCCATGCACCAGGGCAGTTGACTCGTTTCCCATATGAAGAATAGAACCATCATTCATTGACTCATAGGTCTTGAACCAGCTTCTATCTTTACACACATGAATTGTTGCTCCAGAGTCAACCCACCACGCAACATCATCATCCTGCACAAAATAAATGTCAGATATATATGTAACATAATAAATCTTAAAAGACTTATTAAACACATTCTGACCTTTCAGAGAATTGGTGTTACCATTCCCTCCACTTGTGCCTGATCCCTTGGATTTGTTTCCAACTTTACCACCCTTGCAATCTTTCCTGAAGTGTCCAGGTTTCCCACACTTCCAACAAGTCACCTTAGGTTTCTTGTTAAGATCAGATTTGGTGTTGTCTTGATGCTTACGCTTGCCCTTGTTGTCATTGTACTTGGTGGAGTTGTTATGCTCCACCATATTGACAACTGATGGACCAGTAGCAGTGCTACTCTTTGGCTTGTCAATGTCTTGAGCTTTGAGTGAATCCTCAATGCGCAAGTGACTGCCCAACTCAACAAGAGTTAACTCCTCCTTCTTATGCTTAAGCATATGCTTGAAATCCTTCCAAGAAGGAGGAAGTTTATCGATGATACAAGAGACTGAAATAGCCTCATCCATGTTCATCTTGTGTTGTGTGAATCGACCAAGTATTCCAAGAAGTTCATTGTATTGTTCCATGACAGGTCTAGAATCAACCATTTTGTAATTGTTAAAATTACTTACAAGGAACTTCTTACTTGATGCATCCTCAGCCATATACTTGGCTTCCAAGGAATCCCATAGTTCTTGTGAAGTTTCAACATTCTGATAAATATCAAATAAAGTATCAGACATACCATTGAGAATTAAACCTTTGCAAACATAATCATCATTCTCCCATTAGCTTCTTGCTCTCATCTGATCCATAGTAGCAGCTTCTCCAAAATCTTCTGGACTCTCAGTAGTAAGAACATACACCACGTTCATACTGGTTAGCAAGAATTGCATCTTCTTCTGCCATCTTCTGAAATCAACACCTTCAAACTTTTCCAACTTGGAAAAGTTAGCAGCTATTTGTCTCATAGCAGCAGCCATTGATTATCACAAATACCTTCTATTGATTGTTTGTTGTTATTTGTAAACAGTTCCCAGATTAGGGTTAAGATAATCAATAAAGGTACCGGATATTCACTTGAAATCGTGGTATCACTTTCCAATAGAAACTATTCGACCCTATGCCTGGGTTACACGAATATCTCTATGGGATAAGACCAAGTGATGTTCTTGTTTTAGGCACAAACCAAGAACCAGATGCGTATTCAAGTGTTTAGGGTTTTGTGATTTCGTATATTAAAACGTATCCTCATGCAGAATGATGTGACCTCTATTTATAATAGAGAATACTCAAAACCCTAGCCCATGGAATTATGTATAATTAACGGCCCATTAATTATATCATAATACTTTCCATAATAATAGGGATCAATAGTTATCAGTGGAAACATTATCACTAGCAGTGGTAATGTTAACACTATCAGTGGAAACAATAACCCTTGCAGTGGTAACGTAAACACATCAGTGGAAACACTAGCAGTAGAATGCCAGCAGCAGAATCACACTATCAGCAGGATCATGCTGTCAGCAGAATCCTATCAGCAGGATCAGCTGTCAGCAGAATCTTATCAGCTGATTCAATACATAACCACTATTGAGTCAGGGAATTCAGTGACCAAATGGGTGTATACTCCATACCTCCAAACCCATTACCAGGTGTGAATTGATCCCTCAAGTGCACTAAATTTTCCAACAATCACTATAATAATTACCCATTAAGTCATTAACCAAAGCAAAGGTCCCAATTCCCAGCAGCCTCAATATCAACAAAGCAAAAGAACCTTCCAAACACCACAATTAAACACCGCAAAACTCTTTACAGGGTCTTAAAATTCTACTTCTGAATTAGGCCACTCAAACCTTGATATTTAGCTGGTCCAAACACCATTCATTCCATGATCTGCCAAACACTCTTAACAAGACTTTTACCAGCAAAGAAATAACCAAAACCCCAAAGCCCAGTAGCCACCTTTGCATATCCAGAATTTCTAATCCTCAAACTCGGCAATCTAAGCCTCACATTTTTGCTTATAATTCCACACAGCTTCTACCACCTAACACTTCCAAAATCATATCAGCTGACCAAATATCAAACCAGCAGACAGAAGATCGAGGAATCTAACCCAATATCAATCCTTATAACATCATTTTTGACCCAATGCAAATCCCCAAGCACTCAATTTGACCTTCCAAAAATAAATACCAACTAGCTAAGGTAAAGTGCCAAGACACTAACCAACAGATTTCTATCCCACAAAGAACAGATAGTAGAACATAGATGTATCATATTATTGTTTCAAGCCTATACCTGCAAATATCTAAAGAGCAGCAAATAGTTACTATTGAAAACACTCATATATATATTTTAGTAAAACCTTCTCATTTTCACCCATCATGTATGTTTACACCACTGAAATTAAAGTGTCCACATAAAACAGTTTAATCATTTTAGGAAGTCCAACTTTTTAAGTGTTGTTGCTCAAGGTTTAACCTGGAAGTTAATTTTATTAGCTTTCTAAGATCAGATAATGTTGAAATCCCAAGTTCATTGTTATTTTGAATCTAATCAAGCTGTCGTTTTTTTTTCTTCTCAAATTCTTTTATAATGGGTATACACTCAAATGAGTTCTCCTATCCTATAAGTTCGTATTCCTTCAAGTGTCACCAAGATTCATAGAACCAAAAGATTTATACTAATAAATCTCGTTAATTATATATGGTTGTCTTATGCGTTTAACTTATTTTTGATGCCCAGGCACTAAAAAAATGATATACGAATCTGTTGCAATTAATTTTGATCATGTCCTCCTTTTGTGAATACTTAATATATAACGCTACAAGAACAAGAACCTCCAATCCATCATAAACATGATAACAAAACCCAGCTGGTTCATTTCTAGATTGAAACCTTAAAAAAATCATAACAAGCCACCATCCAATTTAACAAAAATCATTTCTTGATTGGTTGTTTTTTCAGTCAGGCATTTTATAATCAAACATATGCATGGCGGAAAAAACCAAAACAGCTTATGTTATTAGTCAACAAGGTACTGCTAACTGCTTTGGGTCCTTATTGGCAGACTAACAAGTTTTTGGTAAGTTTCTTCCATTGTTATATTGTTTAACGTTATCTAATAGACATCTTGGGCCGTTATCCCATAAATTAAATTTATAATAATGCAATATAAGTCTAGTCTTCCCACTCCCAAGTTTTTTTCAAAGTCTTTTATGATATGATTATATATAGAGAGTGGGTATAATAATGCAATATAACTGCAGACTCCCCTACCCCAACTCTTCATTAAAGTCATTCATGATAGGATTATACATAGAAATTAATTATTGCCAATCAAATTGTCCTGCTTAACCCGACTATAAAAAGCCAATGCTTATTCTTATGATTTTAAGTATATTTCCAAAAATGAAGTCACCACAAGCAATAATTCACTTATCAACTTCTTCTCGTATTTCTTTTTTCTTTTATGGTCTCGCGATAATATGTCTTACTTCCGCCACTATCTCCGCATCCAATGGCGGTAATGAGACTGATTATCTCGCGCTAATGTCATTTAAGTCAATGATCACCCATGATCCATACAAAGTTCTAACCTCGTGGAACCATTCCTTTCATTTCTGTGACTGGAGTGGTATTTCATGTGGAAAGCAGCACAAACGAGTGACTGTTTTACGATTAGAATCACAAGGCTTAGAAGGCTCATTGTCTCCTCATGTAGGAAACCTCAGCTTCCTCCGTAAGCTTTCTCTCTGGAACAACAGCCTTCAAGGAACCATTACTCATGAACTTGGTCGTCTGTCTAGGCTACGTATTCTTTATCTTGATCATAACAAATTCAATGGAGTCATTCCAACAAACTTGTCCGGTTGTTCTAACCTCGAAGAGCTTTGGCTCTCTCATAATAAGTTAGCTGGAAGCATACCCAAGGAGACGAGTTCACTCTCGAAACTTGCTCTACTTGAAATTGAAAACAATAAGTTAACAGGTGGAATCCCACCTTTCTTGGGGAATATCACATCAATGGAAGAGTTCTCTGCTGTTGGGAACCCGTTTGGTGGGATCATTCCAGATACCTTGGGTCATTGGAAAAGCTTGACGAGATTTGACGCTGGTGACTGCAACTTATATGGAAACATCCCTCATTCCATTTTCAACCTCTCACTCCTAGCTAATTTTTCCTTGTCTGGTAATCACCTCACTGGTAGTCTTCCTTCAGAAATTGGTAATCAACTCCCAAATCTTGAGAAGCTTCAGTTATGGGGTAACGAACTCACTGGAGTTCTTCCACCTTCTATTTCTAATTGTTCTAAATTACGATTTCTTGAAATGAGTAACAACAATTTTAGTGGGAAGCTGACAATTGATTTTTCAAAACTAAGAGATATTAATTATATTCTATTAGCTAATAGCAACTTCCATGGACGCGGAGAAGCTGACGACATGAGGTTTATTGATTCTCTGAAAAACTGCACCAGATTAGAAGATTTGGAACTTGATAGTTGCAACCTTGTAGGAGTGCTTCCTATATCAATAGGCAATCTTTCTTATCAACTCAACTTTCTAACTTTAGGAAACAATCAATTATTTGGAAGCCTACCTACAAGTATAGGTAGTCTAGTTGGTTTGACCGCTTTAGATCTATATAGCAATCAATTTTCAGGAAAAATCCCCACTACCATTGGTAAACTACAAAAGGTACAACGTCTTGGTCTAGATAGCAATCTATTTTCAGGGCCTATCCCTGATGCCATTGGGAACTTATCACTGCTGACACAACTTTACTTAGATTACAACAAATTAGAAGGTCATATTCCATCTAGCCTTGGGAATTGTAAACAACTTAATGGGTTATACCTTGAAAACAATAGACTTAGAGGCAAAATACCCAAGCAACTTCTTCAACTCCCATCACTAACTGTTGGTTTAGATCTTTCTCACAACGGCCTGTATGGTTCAATTCCATCAGAGATTAAAGACCTCAAAATGTTGAGCTATCTCGATTTATCTTATAATAATTTATCAGGTACCGTTACTAGTAGCCTTGGTGAGTGTATTAGCCTTACAGGGTTATACCTTAGTGGCAACATATTTGAAGGCATAATACCATCTTCATTAGCTTCCTTAGGAGCATTGGAGGTACTCGACATTTCTCAAAATAATTTATCAGGAAAAATTCCACAATTTTTAGGGAAATGGAAATTCCTAGAATATTTGAACCTATCCTTTAATGATTTTGAGGGTGAAGTACCAGTTGTAGGAGTGTTTGCAAATGCAAGTGCATTTTCGGTTCGGGGGAACAATAGGCTTTGTGGTGGTTTGGTTACACTTAAGTTACCCAAATGCAAGAAGACTCGTAGTAAGAAAAAAAGGTTTCCTTTCTTCATTTTAGTCATTGTGATTGCACCGACATTGCTCATCGTATTATGTTGTGTGTATCTTTTGTGTAAGAAGAAACGCAATAGTCAACCATCTCAGTCATCAGGGAGTGAACGGTTCATGAAAGTTTCATACAGTCAACTTCTCAAGGCTACTGATGGGTTCTCTACAGCCAATTTGATTGACGAGGGTGGGCACAGCTCTGTTTATAAGGGAATCCTCGATTCTATTGATGATAAATCTGTTGCAGTTAAAGTTCTACATCTTCAAAGTCGAGGAGCGCACAAAAGCTTTATAGCAGAATGTGAAGCACGGCGTAATATTAGACACCGTAATCTGTTGAAGATAATAACTTCATGTTCGAGTACTGATTTCCATGGCAATGATTTTAAAGCGCTAGTTTACGAGTTTATGCCCAATGGAAGTGTACATGATTGGCTTCATTCAAGTGCATATACATCGAAACTAAACCTTCTTCAAAGAATAAATATTCTTAGAGATGTTGCCACTGCACTTGATTATCTTCACAATCGCTGCCAACCAACGATTGTTCACGGTGACTTGAAGCCAAGTAACATTCTACTTGATGATGATATGGTGGCTCATGTCGGAGACTTTGGTTTAGCTCGACTACTTGGTACAGGCTTAAACCAAAACAGCTCAACCGGGGTTAAAGGAACAATTGGTTATGCACCTCCAGGTAATTCCACTTTTATTCCATGATGCTTATGTTTATTTCCAGGTTAAAGTTTGTAAATTAATTAATTTTTATTCATTTGTAGAGTATGGTATCGGGAGCGAGATGACAAGTTGTGGGGACGTCTACAGTTTTGGAATATTATTACTAGAGATGATGACCGGGAAAAATCCGACTGACGGCATGTTTAACGATGGTCTTAGCCTTCATAAATTTGCTTACATGTCATTACCAGATCAAGTAATCGATGTTATTGATAATGATGCAATTGTGTTGCAAAGTACGGAAGCGAATGCAAAGAAAGTCGAAGAATGTTTTGCTGCAACTATCAAGATTGGAGTATCGTGCTCTGTGGATTCCCCACCCCAACGAATGAAAATTGAAATTGTTGTCAATGAGTTGCAGCGTATTCTCAATGTGCTTCAGAATATATAAGGTACTATGTTCTCCCTTTTTGTAAAATCTGATTTTTCATGAGTTTGTTAAATAATCACTAACTTGGTTTTATTTTTGAACGCTTTCAGGTCTAATACAAAGCTTTCTAGGTGAAATTTGAAAGTAACTGCAGTAGGGAGCAGTGCATGTCGTAGTTATATTAACTTACTTTGTCAATATGTTTGCAAGTGTGTTTTAATTTTCCTGTTGCATAAGTACTGTAAGAGATGTAAGAGAGCATTTACATTCCTGATGACTTATCATATGTATCAAACATGTTTATGAATAAGCAAAAGAGTTGGGATAACCTTTGGCAGGACATACTAGAATCTTGTATCCTTTCATGGCTCTATATGTTTTGTCTTATTACTGCAAGTAGACCTTATAGGTGTTTCTATAAACAAAGTTCAAGTAGAACTGACCCTTGACATCTTAGTGCAACACCATTGGAATATACTGAATTTTGTTGCAAGTTGTAATCAGATAAAATTGACAATATACATGATTTTGAAATCAACTAAAAATGACTGATATTGGGAGCATTGAACAACACAGGGAGTCTGACTGATATTGGGCTAATAATGATTGAGTTCCCGTTGGACCCGCATTTCGCTAAACTGCGTTTAACATATGAAGAATTTAGCTGTGTAAACGGATTTATAACAATTGTCTATGCTTTTAGTCCAAAAGATCGGGCAGAAGAAATTGATGCTGCACATGCAAAGTTTTTCGTGCCTGAATCTGATCTTTTGACCTTACTCGACATCTACAAACTATGTAAAGCTAACATATACTCTGGAGATTGGTGTAAACCTACAGGTTAAAGCTCTACGAAAGGCTTGGGAAGTGAGATCTCAGTTACTCGACATCTTGCAAAAGCTCAAAATCTGGCTGACATCATGTGGATCGAATTGGGACGTCATCAGAAAAGCGATATGCTCAGTTTACTTCCATAACGCAACCTAAAGGGATCAGGAATACATAAGTAATAGGAACCGGATGCCGTGCCATTTGCGCTTGTATAATGTATGGGTATGGGTATGGCTGCTCTTTGAGTAAATATTCGTATGGGTGGGAAAATGGGTGGGATTTGCCCTTGTATAACTGGTCAAAATGAGAACATTTTTTGTAAGGATCAGGTTGGCCCGGAATGTTTTTTGCCCAGTATTGTTATAATCCCTTATAGATGTTATCGTGCTAAATATGATTGCAAAAGTAATGTTTTGGTTTTATTCATTTTTACCACATAGGACCCATTAAGATAGTTATTATACCGTTAACTTTATTAATCTGATATTCATGTTAATTAGCTTCATACTTCATAAGCTGAGAGCAATTCATATGTTGAATCTGGATTGTCCTATAGTTTGAAATATTAATTTGGCCCAAATGGGCGCAAAAGAGATGGAATATTAAATTTCTTTGTGCAATACTTAGTGGTTTGTATAAAAACGTAACTCGAGTTAATGCAAATTATATGACGTATGAGAAAGATACTGCTATCGTACATCGAAAAGGTTTGTACGACATAATGTATGGAAAAATGGACGGGTTGGGAAATGGGTCAAAACAAGATGAGGCTGAAACGTATCACTTTTAATAGTGGTTTAAACGAGACACTCAAGAATATGGTGCATGTTGATTTCTTACTGTAGGCTCATCATTGTGAGTAATGAAATCAGTTTGTTTTGGTTTCTTTATTTTTTTGTTGTTACAGAGGAAAATGTTGCAAATATAGGAAAAGATTAATTCTTATACAACCAAATTGATACCGCACCCGGTCAGGGTTCGTTCATGTGTTTTGGGTGTATAGGACTGTAATCCATTCAAAAACAAGACCATGCCATGAATTAACCACAAACATTAGACTACTCGTCAAGGCTCGTGTACGACCTAATGAGCATGGTTCACTGGACTATACCAAAAGGGAAGTGATACTTACACCACATTTTTTTATGCCCACACCACACTTATGCATATGTCATATTGTAACTTGTGCATTAATGACGTGATATTGTGGTGAAAGAATCAAAAAATGTGGTGTAAGTATCACCTCCCATACCAAAACACATACGCACTGAACCAAATTGATTTACCAGTTTTGCACTCTCATAGTATCAGCATTAGTCGATAAATAGCAAAAAAAAGTTGCCTATTTGAGAGTGAGTACTCCAATCTATTTTAAAAGACTGCCAAGTAAAAAAGTAGAAACCATAAATGGGGACTGGTGATGAATTCAAGACTAGTCAATTGTTGCAGGATCTCATCCTGGTCCAACTAGCACACACAAACAAACGACACCTATTTAAGATAGGCAATTGACTTCAAATCATATTAATACAATCCTATTTGTTTTATTCTTCTATAGGGGAATTCTGGGATTCTAATGGTTTGCCAGCACCGCAGTTACATTTGGTCCTAAAAGGATAGTTTATGTTGTTACATTTGTCACACTTCCAGCTCCCTTCTGGCATATCCGCTTCTGAAACAAAATAAGATACATATATATGATTCAGACTCGAACGTCACTAACAGGTAACTCTTGGCTGGCTTTGCAACCAACATATTAGTGTCATAAAAATAAATTAGAATGACATGTTATATAAAACATAGCTAAAAGCTTCAATGTGTCAAAAATAAAGCTGGTATCAAGATGGCATCTCACCTGAGATCCTGGTTTACGTGCATTGCATTTCCTCATGTTACAGACTATTCTGAAGGAGAAATTGACATCTCCACATTTTGGGCATTCCCAGTCATTTTCTCGTGTTCCATCTGTAAGAAGCAAGTGAAAAAATGAAAAACGGATCATAAATTACAAGCATATGCTAGTCTGTGTAGCAGTATATGAATAAGTTAGATATAACATACCTTTCTTTTGAGATGGCTCTTCTGGGAAAAATCCAGGCCGAGGTCCCTACAAAAATTCAAAAACCAATTAATCGATCAATATAGCAACACATGTTTATATACATGTTGTTAACATAGGGAATAGGTGAACGAATAATCAAATTTACTCGTTGCAATTAGGGGGTGTTTATTGTGGCTTATATTGCCGGATTCTAGCTTATTTGGTTTTAGGCTTATATTTCATAATCTCACTTTTTGTGGATTATTTTGAAACTTTTCGGCTTATATAAGTGAGCTTATGAAACATAAGCCTAAAACCAAATAAGCCATAAGCCGGCTATATAAGCCGAAACAAACACCTCCTTAGTTGATTGATATAACAAAATTCAGATATACCATGGCAGCCAGAGCAATGGCCAACCGCAAAACGAATTGTTCCATCAGCTGAGGTACACCATACAACGCACCTTTAAAAAAGATGTAATTCCAGTTTCAGCAAGATGTCACATAGTAGCAGGTAGCGGTGTTAATCGGGTCGGGTCAAACCGGGTCGAGGCTAAAAATAACATAACTTCTAAACAACATAAAGTAAAAAATAAACCGGCCAAAATCAACCCAACCAAAAAACACATACCAGTACCTATCATGGGCCCACCTGAATAAGCAGGTGTGGCAGAGAGTTGCAGAGGACGATAAGGGTTCCCTCCAGGCAGACGGCTGTTGTAGATGTAACGATAAGCAGAACCATCATAAGGAGGCATAGATGTTCCATTGAAGGGAGAAGCAGCATAAGGTGTTACACCCATATGCATTGAAGAGAATGCACTGGAACCCGCATAAGAAGACGAGGAGTAGCCTTGTGGGGTCGGCGTTTGCCTTGGAGCAGATTTCTGTAAGATAAACATTTCGTTGAAAGACTAATTAATAAAGATAACTATAGGACAAAATACACATCAGCACAAGAATATATGATAACCAAATAACTTTAACTTAATACTCATCGTAGAACTAAAATCTAGTATAAATACAACTATTTGTTACCAAAACTACCAAGAGCAATCAGTTTCTTTAGTGCGTTGGTTCTATGAAATCTGTTAAAACTCAACTAGAGGAATATAAATCACGCTTTCAAACAAAAATTAAATCCGTAGATATATCTAGCTCTGAACAGGAGTTACAGGCTGGTCTTGTAAACGCCTATTTTCTTAAAGCCAAAAAACGATAGCTACTGCGATATGTGTAATAAACTGATTGTGTAACTTACTGAGTTATGATCAGCTGGTCTTGGCTGTGTACAGCTGCGCATATTGCAAGTTGTCAGAAAAGAAAAGTTGACATTCCCACAGCTAGGACAGGTCCAGTCGTCTTCTCTACGACCACCTAAATCATAATCACCACAAATTAATACCACATAATACAATTCCATACTTTGTTGTGACATGGAAGAAAAAATACGACTAAGGAGTAAGTGTCATCTCATACAAATAAATTTCCAGCTTATCTTCAGACTTGTGAGCTTTATTATGAATTAAAGATGGAAGATAAGCTCATAAGCTAAAGTATAAGACGGAAAAAAAATGAGCTTATGAGATATAAGTTGAAAGCCCAAACATAAGTTTAAACAAATCCAATTATAAGCACATAAGCTAAACTATCACAACCATTATAAGGGGATGTTTGTTTAAGCTTATTTTTAGGCTTATGAGCTTATTTGACTATGCCATATATTTTCCGGCTTATTTACAAACCTGTGAGGTTATTATAACTTAAAGATGAAAGATAAGCTCATAAGGTAGAAAAAAGCCAGATACAGATGAGCTTATGAGATATAAGCCGAGCCAAATAAGATCATAAGCCCAAAATAGGCTTAAAACAAGACCCCTAAGTTAAAAGTTTGACCTTAGTAACCTCCAATAAATATAATTGGCAAACCCCAAAGTCTATACTTCTAATCACCATCCCGATTGATGTAAGACTAATACTAATATGAGTAAAGATTAATAAATTATGACAAGCAATTAGACCCTAATTAAACGTTAAATTAAATCATGTCAACCTCTAAAAGTTTAATTTAAAACTAGTTAAAGAATTAAAAGAAGCACAAGAAAGAGAACGAACCATCGGTAAGAAAGTATTTTAAACTTGATTACACTCATCGTAGGACTAAAATCCAGTATAAATTCAACTATTAGTTATCAAAACTACCAATATGCTTTGATGAGCAATCAGTTTCATTACCTGTTAAATGTCCATTCTCTTACGGCCAAAAAATGATAGCTACTGCGATATGTGTAATAAACGGATTGTGTAACTTACTGAATTATGATCAGTGGTCTTGGCTGTGTACAGTTGCGCATATTGCAATTTGTCCGAAAAGAAAAGTTGACATTCCCACAGCTAGGACAGGTCCAGTCATCTTCTCTACAACCACCTAATATCATAAGCACAACAAATAAATATGACTAAGAAGTAAGTGTCATTTACACATAATAGATATATGGGTCCATGTATAAACTAACACGGGAATAAGTAAATGCTTACACTCCCAATGTGTTTCTAACCAGTAACCATGACGAAGCTAAGATTCTGTTTGACGCGGCATTCCTATGTTTTTAAAAGGTTGTGGATGAGGTATAATTCCTTTTCTTATGCATATAATTAAGGCTCAAAAGTTGAATGGTATATTGTTTCAAAGTCCAACTTTTGGTTGCCTGTGCTAAGGTATATTTGACCCTTGTGGCTAGTTTTTAGTTGTAGTTTCTTACTAGTCGCTCTAGGTCATCCTGTACCATGTTATTTGTTTTAAATTAGTCACTCGTTTTTTGTTGTAGTTTATAATTTATTTTGGGTAAATTGTGAAATATAAAAATTAGTCAAACTATGGGTTGATGGACAAGTCCCATGGCCACAATAGATGACTGATGATACAATAGTAACATTCAATCTAAGCTAATACTATAAACCAAGCTAAAACACATAACAAGCACACATAACACGACTTATTATCCAACTCAAGAAGAAGCATCATCGAAATACGAATACCACACATGAGCATATAGAGAAACTAAAACTAGGGCTAAGAAAGGGGGTGTAAGTTTAAGCTTACTTTTGGACTTATGAGCTTATTTGACTATGCTTATGGCCCTGTTTGGCTAAGCTTATTAAACATAATCCCATTTGGGCTTATTTTTTATAAGCTCCAATTTTATGGCTTATTTTGAGACTTGTAAGCTTATATAAGTTTATTATGATATGATAAACTTATAAAAGCCGACAAGTCTCAAAATAAGCCGTAAAATTGGGGCTTATGAAAAATATGCCCAAATGGGATTATGTTTAATAAGCTGAACCAAACACCCCCTATATCTCATACGCCCATATTCTCAGGCTTATTTACAGACTTGTAAGCTTTATTATGACTTAACCTAGAAAAAAAGCCAGGTAAAGAAGAGCTTATGGGATATAATCCAAACCAAATAAGATCATAAGCCCAAAATAGGCTTAAACAAATCCCCCTAAGTTCAAAGTTTCAGTGAGTAATAACCTCCAGTAAAATTACAAAGCCCGAAAATCCATACTTGTAATCAGCATTTCGATTTATATAACACTAATAATATGAGTTAAGATTCAACACTGGCTTATAATGGCAAATTTTAATAAATAAATATATAATTGCATTGGTTGCAACACTTTAAAGCACTTTTTATATGCATGATTTTAAAAAAAATAATAATAAACAGGTACAATGTAATTTAATGTAAGAAAAAAAATGTCTATAACAATAACTATATAATAAATGTTATTTGTAAAACACCCTAATATGAAAAATACTTGTTATTATACATATTATACAAAACTAATAAAACACACAAAGCTTCATACAATTTATATGTAAACAAGTTGAAGTTACATATGGTTTTAAAAAATGGACCGGACCAACGGGTTCAACCGGGAACCGGAGTCACCACCGGTTCGGCTAGCCCATAAAAGTTGTCCGAAAACATTATCATTAAATCAATAGAATTTCAAAATGCATTGTAAATTACAATGTTCAAAAAATATTTTCATATCGCAAGAGTACCCCAAGAACCAACATATCCACCTTATATAATTTTTTTTGATAAAACTTACAGTAAAAACTAAAAACTTTGTTCTATAAAATTCGGACTATTTTTTCAAAGCAAATAATGCAAAGGTGCAAAGTGCTAGTTGTTAATTTATTTGAACCTCAAAGTTTTAACCATTTTGGCCTTGGGAGGAAAATGGTTGACTTTGATTGTTCAAGTGAGAGGTCTAATTCACTTGAATGTACCATAATGTAGGGCACCCATTGTGAAGGGTATATGGTTTTGGAGGACAATGTATGATGAGAGGAATAGCGAGGAGTGAAATATGAACCTCATTGGTCCTCTCAATACATTGTCATAGGAGGAATGGTTGGCATCATGGTGGGTGTGTGTTCCCAAGTAACTGAAGCCCTTCTATGAGAGGGAAATGTAGGTTACTTTGGCAGAGCCCCCCCCCCCCCCCCCCCCATGGATGGGTAAGGGTTCCTAGTGATGCCTTTTTTCATTTTCACTTAGTCTACTGTGGTGGCAGGATGAGTGGATATGTGGAATGGAAAAGGGAAATGTAGCTAGATAGTAGGTGCATATTGATGTGAATTTAATGGATGGATATGGACACAAGATGATACAGAGGATATCAGAGTTGTTGACGTCTCTGTTCTGGAATAGTGGCAGAGTATAGTGTTGTTAGATATAGTAGATTAATGATGTCTGATATCGGGTATTATAGAGTAGTATAGTATCTGATTTTTGTTGTGTTACTGATATGGGTGTGTCCATACTCAGGTTGTGTTATTCATGATGTACTATTGTTTGATATTAATATAATTCACATTTGCACCCAAAAAAAACAATTGTGTTAATGTTTCCAAACATAATGTGTGGTTCTATGAACAATACTATGGTCCTATAAACATACGATGCATATAATTTCAAAACGTGTACATACAAATTCCAATACCCCCACGTACTCCCCACCTAGGTCAATTACTCGTTGCCGCCTAGCGAGATTTGCAACCTCAATTTTAGCTTTTTTGGAACCCAATAACCTATTAAGCTATTTAAATAAGCTTACCCAAACACCTCCTGAATCACGTACGATCACACTACTAAAACACATAATAGTCCAAGAAACGGCAGATACATCATCCCAATGTAATAAACATAAGTCCTCACCTGATAACGATTTCCACTCACACGGACGGTATGAAGACGACTTGATCTTTTCCCACCAATTGCAATCCACCAACACCAGTCCCCTCCGGCTCCAACGTGTCCGTCATCTTATTAATATCCATCAGATCCCGTTATCACCAAAATCAAAAATGTTAACACCTAACAACAAACAAAAACCTTTACACTTAGGCTATGTTTGGCAAAGCTAGCAATAAGTAGTTGTTTGTTTCATATAAGTTTAAAACAACGTAAAACCCCAACGCGTCTTTTATTAGCATTTTAAACAGAAGCGCTTAAACAAAATCCAAAAGGTAAACGCGTCTATACTATAAACCAAGCTAAAACACATAACACGCCCACATAACACGAGTTATTATCCAACTCCAGAAGAAGCATCATCCAAATACAAATACCACACATCAGCATATAGAGAAACTAAAACTAGGGCTAAGTAAGGGGATGTTTGTTTAAGCTTATTTTTAGGCTTATGAGCTTATATGACTCTACTTCTCATGATCCCAATTTTTCCGGCTTCTTTTCAGACTTGTGAGCTTATTATGACTTAAAGATGGAAGATAAGCTCATAAGCTAAACCATAAGATGGAAAAGAAATGAACTTATGAGATATAAGCTGAAAGCCCAAACATAAACTTAAACAAATCCAATTATAAGCACATAAGCTAATCTATGACAACCAATTATAAGGGGATGTTTGGTTAAGCTTACTTTTGGGCTTATGAGCTTATTTGACTATGCTTAAATCTCAAATACGCCCATATTTTCCGGCTTATCTTCAGACTTGTGAGCTTATTATGATATAAAGATGGAAGATAAGCTCACAAGGTAGAAAAAGGCGGATAAAGATGAGCTTATGAGATATAAGCCGAACCAAATAAGTTCATAAGCCCAAAATAGGCTTAAACAAATCCCCCTAAGTTCAAAGTTTTGACCATAGTAACCTCCAATAAATAAAATTGGAAAACCCCAATTAGTCCATACTTCTAATCACCATCCCAATGTATGTAAAGACTAATAATATGAGTAAAGAGAGTAATAAATTATGACACGCAATTAGAGCCTAATTAATTAAACGATAAATTAAATCATGCCCACCTCTAAAACCTTTCTCTAAGAGCATCCACTATGATAAACCTTTTACAAAGCTTTATACATTAATGTATCAATAAATTTTAGACCTTTTGATTTTATAAACCTACATTCACTATGGTATAAACCTTTGCAAGTTTATAAAATGTCTCTTTTAACAAATACATTAAATGTATTGAATTTATAAAGAGGTTCAAGAATTAGGACCTCTTCATGCCACATAGACATGAAATGAGTGTCCACTATGATTGAAATAAACATAAACCTTTTCATCTTTCTTAGACCTTTTCATAAACCCACCATAGTGGATGCCCTAATGTATACTTCTCTTTACTAACGCTGCTGAATGATACAGTAGTTGCTGTGAAATGATACAATGAACGGCTGTTCAAAATTAACGGCAATTGGTCAAAGGCCGTTTAATATGACGGAAAAAAAGAAAAAAAAATACAAATCAGCCCCCAAAAGTATGTAACAAGTTGTGAAAACTACCTCTGAATCTTTTGCTATTTACAATTTTTTTTATATACATTAGTAAACTTAATTTACTAAATATCTAACAAATATCTTTTTATTTTGTTAATAAAAAATATACCGCTGAAAAGCATTTCGATTACGAACAAAACGAGCCCAATATTGATATGCTTTTGACATACGTATGATTTTATAAATTACAATGCAGAAGTGGCCAAGCCCTCAAAACATCAAGCAACTCAGAGGTTTTTTTGGCCTAAATGGTTACTATAGAAGATTTATTAAAGGCTATGTTGTCATAAGCCAACCCTTAACAACATTACTTAAAAAGAATGCCTTTAAATGGTCCAATACTGCTGAAGAAGCTTTCAAGCAACTCAAGAAGGCTATGATAGAAGCACCACTACTTGGGCAACCACCACTACATGGGCAACCAAACTTTTCTCAGGTGTTTGTTATTGAAACTTGTAACACCCCCAAAATCGGTTCCTCCGCATACATGCAATGGGGTGCTACGAAATCGGTATCACAACAAAAGGTACAAAGAATGGTTTTTATTTAATTTATTTGAAAATAAGGTTATTAACAAAAGAGCTAAATTTACATTATTCAAAAGTAGTGTGGAAATATGCCCATAATTAATTAAAGTGGTCCCAATTATTTATAAGAGTCTTCTATGACCGTGCCCCTTGCCAAGCGCCTCCAGAGATGAGTTTGTAACACCCCCAAAATACCGCAGCGGAAGACTGTATCATAGGGGTGCTACTTCATAATACAAAGTACAAGGTATAGAAAACGAACTCTAAATGAGACGTTTTGAAAAGTTACCATTCGATTAATGAATTCAAAGTTACAAACATGAGATTCCAAAGTATGATACATAAATGTATACAAAATGTTTTGAATGGTAAATGATAAAAGCGTAAGTCTTCAGAATATGCAGCTTGACTCTAAGTTCCACGCACTAGCTATCGCCTTACTAACCTGAGATAAACATGCTAAAGTGTCAACACAATGGTTGGTGAGTTCATAGAGTTTGTCTTAAAACAGTTGAAAAGCCTTAAAAGAATGTTCACACAGCAAAGGCATCGTGAATCCACTCAGTTACAAGTCCCGCCATAAGAGACTTGTAACCTGTGTGTTCACAACCCACTGCTAACATATAGTATAATAAAGACCTGTATAAGTTCATCAAGACAATTAAGAAATTAGTAGTGAGTCTCTACTTCATCTCCGAAGACCTCACTTTTATGATGTATCCAACATTCGCAAATGTTAGGATGTATCAAAGACAACTGGGAGCCAATTCCCAAAGACAACTGGGAGCCACTTCCCAAAGACAACTGGGAGTCAATTCCCAAAGACAACTACTAGTCAATAAATAGAATAACGCAATTAAGTATAACGCAGTCATGTATGTAAGCAATCAAGTATAACACAATCAAGTATAGACGTTCTGAGTATTTATACAAGTAAGCAAGTAGTTGAGCATGTATCCCCCCCAGGAGTTAAAACAAGTACGAAAAGAGTAGGGGCTATGACTCACCTTAATTCTATGTAGTGAGTAATGAAAATGGTAGTCGAATCGCGAAAGTCTCTAAGAGCAGCCTATAATAGAACGTTGCGACTTAGGTTTGGAGTAACGTCTAAGAATACGACGAATTGCCAATATATGTCTTGCATAATGTTCATGATGTAGTACTTAGTATATAGTGTAAGTCGTTGAATATAAGTGGTCTATGAAACATGTATAGGTTGTAAATCTCTTACTACCGTTCGGGCCGACATAATTCAGAAGTCATGGAGTAAACGTTCGAGGAGCCAGGACACTTTAACTCGTAAATCCACAACTCGTCTCGACGGCTTACTCAATGAACTCCTCACATGAGGCTCCCTACTATTGTAGTATTTGATAACATATATATATATATATAAGCTTTTTGATCTTTAATAGTTATATGGTCTTTAGCCGTGGCTTTGCCGTGACCTTGGTCATTGTTACCATGGTCTTGAGACTCAACCTTGGCTTTAGCCATGGTTGTGGTCTTGGCTTTAGGTCATTAGACCTCTTGGTCTCATCTAAATATAATCATTATATAGTAACTTTTGTCTAAAAATGGGCTGTTAAGAATTTGAAGAAATTTATCACTCAGAAAGCATTTTCAGGTCTCGAGCTTCTTTGTTCCTGAACGAAAACGTCGTTCCGGACAACTTTCGTGTTTTAACTTTTTGATGAATCGGACCAGAAGTGGGACTTTCAAAATCATAATTTGATCAGAATGCAATTTAGGCAGTTTTGCCGTTTTGGTTTCGCTAACTTCAAACGGTCATAACTTTTGACTCGTATACTCGTTTTGGGTGATTCAAATTGCTATGTTTTCCTTGTTAAGTCCTCTTTAACAGTAAGTAAGTGTCAAATATCAAAGTTATACTATTGTGGTCGTGGTTTTCCATAAAAATCACTAGTTTGCTTGTTTGCTTGTCATAAGTTAACATATGTATACCAATACTTGTTTTATCCATTTTTAAACATCATGAACATAATACAAAGACCATATATAGCATGAAAGAAACATAATAAGCATGAAATGATATTGAGCAAGAAAGTGTATAAGGGTTTGCTTACAACTTTTGGCTTTCTAAAGAAAGGAAGTCAAGTATAGAACTAGGACACTAAACCTAAGCTTGTAAACCCTTCACCATAACTCTTGTAACCATTGATAGACTTGATATAGACCTTGTGAAAACCCATTAACTTCAGCCCTAGTTACCTTGTGTAGCTCCTAATTCAACCATGGAATCACCAAACAAACTTAAGAACTAGGTAGAGAATACTAAGACCTTTAACTTTGTAGTGTAACTTGTATATTGAAGATCAAAGGATCATGGTGCTAGGTACTTATGTTGTGGCATTTTTGTTGATGAAGAATGGAAGAGATTAGCTTGCTATTTATACTAAGAATGAGGAGGTTAGGAAGGTGGCTAGGAAACTACATAAACTTGGAGACAAAGTTGTAATTAAAAATGATCTAATGGCTAAAGTCATGAGATGATGCCACAAGTGTGAATGCCCCCCCCCCCTAGTGGCGGTTTGAAGAACTTGGAGAACAAGGTGTGGACTTTTGATGGTATTATCCTAAGTATGTAGCTAGTTTTGACTCCGTAAATCGCTAACCGTAAATGATTAAGCCTCAAAACGTAAAACCGGGTATCCTAAAAATATGAAACTTATAAATATGGTTAAACATGTCAATATAGTCCATAATAAAATATAAAATGAGTGGTAGGTTCTATCGGGTGCGAAAACCCTGCTAAAAACTGGAAACACGGGTCTAAAACGCGCAATTCGCGTAAAACGCTGAACTGAAAAACGTAAAATTCCGAAACTTTTGGAATTGTCCTAAAATGAGAGAAAATCATATTTCTATTGTTTATAATGTTTTATGGACATATCGGGATGCTAGAAGGACGTTTAAACCTAAAAGTAAATCTCGGACACGGCTTTGTGATTTTTGCAGAAATGATCCGACGAGCGTCAAACTCTCGGATTATCGTTAAAATAGTTTAACTTACGAGAATATGAAATAAAAATTTCTGAGATGAATAGTGAAAAGTGAATAGTAAAAAGTGAATAGTAAAAGTGAATAGTAAAAAGTGAATAGTGAAATTTTCGGGAATAAAAGTTAACCTGAAATTGCGAATTGTTACAGAGTTATAGCCTTAAACCTGAGAATACATGCTAAAAGGGTCAGCTCACGCTAGTGAGTTCATAGAGTTTAGACACAAAGCAATACGTAATAGAAACTGGATCAAAGGATCAACGATAACTCTACTAGACCAAGACATCTATAACAAAGTATTGCGAAGACATAAACCAAGAGTAATTTCCTATATGTGCACACTATAGCTCTATGCTGCAGAAGCGGGCTCCTATTAACTTCCGCACAGGAGCGGACCTAACTAATAGCCCCGCATAAACGGCCCTTTAACCAAATTCATAGCAACCCCAATATAGTGAAAGGCAACGATACCAATAGACAACCAAGACTCAATATAAATGATAAATCAAAGCAATAATCCAAAATAGACATCATAATACCAAGGATTGACCAATAAAGATAAGATGACGACAAGCATGCATTCTCCCCCAAAATAATTTGAAAAGAGTAAAAGTTGGGCTATGAACTCATCTTAGCCAAAATAATTTGAAAAGAGTAAAAGTTGGGTATCATCATTCGTGTGACGGAAGAAGGACATGTAACAATTCGCATTTTCAGGATAATTACTATTCCCGGGAAATTTTACTATTCACATTTACTATTCATTTTTCCCGAAAATTTCCCGAAATTTGATTTTTTGTTTCATGGCCTCGAGTGATAAATCATTTCCATGGCAAATTAAATGTTTGACATTCGTCAGATCATTTTCGTGAAAGTTATTAAGGAATTACACGTTTTAGGGTAAAACGTCATTCAGAAATTCTACGCACAACGAAACTCGACCGCGTTAAGTGACCCCGCATCAGAAAAATGTTTGACACACTCATGATTTATTTGAGAATTAATCGTGACTGAGAAAAACATGACCAAAATAAACCTCGGCCGTGAAAAACTGGAATTTTCAGTTTTTAAGCGTTTTTTCTCAGCCGTAACCTTAGCCTATACCTGCACCGCATTTCTAAGACGATTTAAGTTTTCAACTTATTAGAATAAGTCAACATATTTTTCCCTCCTCCATTGACCAAAAATCATCCCTTGATGTTATAAGTCATTTCGTGATTTTTAGGCTTACGGTTTGATGTCTAAAAGACATTTAATACCAACCGACACTAGACTGAGCCCAGTCTAGACATTATAAGTCATTTTAAATCATTTATAACATATTAGAAAAGTAACATTTTACTTTTCTCAATTTTACGCAATATTCGTACATTTTACGTATTACGCGTTTTAGACCCGTATTTCCAGTTTTTAGCAGGGTTTTACACCCAAATGGAACTTACCACTCATTTTATATTTTATTATGGAGTATTTTGACATGTTTAACCATTCTTCCAAGTTTCGTATTTTTACGATACCCGGTTTTACGTTTCGTGGCTTAATCATTTACGATTGGCATTTCCCGGAGTCAAAACTAACCAAGTATCTTGGATAATATCAACAAAGTCCAAACACTTCATCCCCAAGGCTTGTGAACCACCTCTAGGGGGGGGGGATTCACACTTGTGGCATGATCTCATGCTAAGAAGCCTTAAGATGTGAACATGTGTTAACCTTGGTGAGCAAGTGTTGACTAGTCAAGGTTCTAACCTCCTCAAGACCTTATTTAAGCCTTCTCTTCCCCTCCTTGGTCATTCCAACGACCCACACACATAAAAACACACCATCATCTCATCCTTAGCTCATTTACTTCAAGTTCCATCCAAGAAATCAAGTGCAATATCCATACATAAACCCTAGTTTAGTTTTGATTCATCAAAACTACTTCCAAACCTCATATACTTTGGTGATTTCTCTTGAGTTTGAATCCACTCAAGTCACCTCAACTTTCATCATCTCTCTTTCAAGATTACAAGAGTAGAAAGATTGCATGAAGTGAAGTGGGTTGAAGCTAAAGTCTATCAATGTCCTATCCTTACTAGTTAACTTCCTTTCTTGTAGAAAGCCACAAGTTGTAAGCCAAACCCTAACTTGATTCTTGTTAAATAATCATGTTCATGTTATTTACCTATCATTCATGCTATATATTGTCTTATTATCATGTCCATGATGTATAAAAGTGAGCAAAACGAGTTATTATTATTGATTGATAAGATAAGTTCATAAAACAAGTAAACTAGTGACTTTGTTGGTATAACCTGATCAAAATGGTAAAAATATGATATTGGATTATTACATATTGTAGTAGAGGACCTAACAAGGAAACCGTAGCAACTTGAACCACCTAAAAAGAGTATACGAGTCAAAAGTTATGGCGATTTGAAGTTACCAAAACTTTCCGGCAAAACTGCCAAAATGTTTCTGTGACAGAATAGAAAACACGCAAAAAGAGGCCTTTCTGGTCCGTTTCATGAAAAAGTTAAAACACGAAAGTTGTCCGGAATCACGTTTTCATTCAGGAGTAAAGAGGCTCGAGCCTTGAAAACGCCTTCTGAGTGAGATATTTCTCAGTTTCTTAACAGCTATTTACATATTTTAAGTCACTATACTATTGTTATACTTTCAAAGGAACAAGAGTTATTATGACCTATAAACAAGACCACCACCATGGCTAGAGCCAAGGTTGGGTCTCATGACCTTGGAACAAGGACCAAAGGTCATGGCTAGGCCATGACGAAATGACCATACCAACTTACATAGGCGTAAACATGAAACAATGAATTAGGCGATAACATGAACAAACAATTTGGATCTACTTCACTTAAAAGGAAACCATGAGATATTACCAAGAGAAAATGGTCATTCAAGACTTATGAAACTACCCCTAATAACAATCTTCATGTACTAATAAACTTTCCTAAGTTTATCCAAATATCGGACATGTAACTTTTCGGATCAAAACTTATATCTATATATTTTATCAACTACTACAATAGTAGGGAGCCTCATGTGAGGAGTTCATTATGTAAGCCGTCGAGATAAGTTGTGGATTTACGAATTAAAGTGTCCTGGCTCCTCGAACGCTTACTAACATGACTTCTGAATTATGTCGGCCCGAACGGTAGTAAACGATATACAAACTATACATGTTCACAAACAATTGTTATTCAAACGCTTACACTTTATACATCCTACCACATCATGGACTAAATGCAAGATATATATATATAGGCACTTCTTCATATTCTTTACTCAAAACCTAAGTTCCAACAATTATTCTAGGTTGCTCGTAGAAGTTCTTACGGCATATCCATCATTCTCATTATACATCATCCAACTCAAGGTGAGTTCATAGCCCCACATTTCATTACTTAATTGTTTTACAAACCCTTGGGGGGAATACATGCTATTATTTTCAACCGAACACAATGTTTTCAAATTGTATGATTGCCTGATTGTTTTATTATCACTAAGTACCATCCTTGCTGAACCGAGATCCCTTATTATGAACCATTTAATCACTAGCAATAGTGAGCGCGAATATTGTGAATAGGCCTATTGGGATTGACGAATCCCATTTGTAGTGAATACGTTCATACAAATGCATTAATATTTGAGACCTGGGTATGCCAGCAACATACCTACCGGGATAACTCCGCCGATCGATATTGGTACACGTTAACGCTTTGGTGTCATAAGCTTAGTTTGATAATACCTTTTCCGGGCATATAACAACGTAGCCTACCTTTCTTTTCCAAACATGTGTATGAGTCTAATTAACTCATACTACCAACATATTGTGTTCAAACATTAAACAAACTCTATGAATATCACTCAACCTTTGTGTTGACCTCTCAAGCATGTATTTCAGGTTCATGACGATCAAGGATGGCACGGAAGCGCACGGATATTCAAGAGGGCTATAAATTTTATTATCATTCAAAAACTCACTTAATGTGATTTGTAAACATGAAACCAATTAGGACCTCACTTTGTAATCTCTGATATTATATAATTTGAATGATATATCTTTTAAAACGACTCAATTAGAGTTCGTTTTCTATTATTGTGACTATTGTGCCGTCAAGTAACACCCAGTTTGAATTCCGCTGCGACCATGAATTGGGGGTGTTACAGATTGGTACCAGAGCCATGGTTATAGAGAAACGGGTCTAAGTGAGACCTAAACTATAACTACAATCACAAACAAAAACATTTTATAGCCTTTCGCTCTCCGTGTCTTCCATCCTCCAGACGATTATGGACTTAGTAAGCATGTTATGATACACAAACATATTAGTATATTCATATATACCCATTTTGAGCATTTCCCCGTAAGCATTAGTATATTGATATATACATTCGAATCATTTTCAATCATTCTATCTAAACATATCTGCGTATGCCTATTCTAGGGCATTTTGACACAATCACATTCTCCCAATCATGTTCCTACTCCAACATTCACTTTTTTCAAGACATTGTGAGATACAATGGTCTCATTCATTTTTCCAAGACATTGTGAGATACAATGATCTCATTCACTTTTCAAGACATTGTGAGATACAATGGTCTCGTTCATTTTCCAAGACATTGTGAGATACAATGGCCTCATTCATTTTCCAAGACATTGTGAGATACAATGGTCTCATTCATTTTCCAAGACATTGTATGATACAATGGTCTTAATCATTTCTCAAATGTTTTGAGTCACACAATGGCCTAACCTACTTCCCAGACATTGTGAATTGCACAATGGTCTAACCTACTTCCGAGACATTGTGTTTTGTGCAAATGGTCTCTAGAATTATTCCATCACATCATCAATATCATTTCTTATGATATCAAAAACCCGTCACAATCTATCGATTTCAAAACAAGAAATATGAGATTTCTAAAGGACAAACAAATCCATTACCTACAAAAGCTGAAGTTCAGCTCTACATTCATCAAAGTTTTTTTATGAAACCTTCATTATTAAAAGTTCGTGATCTTGACCAAGTATGTTCTATTTTAGAACTACTTAAAACTTCCTTTCCATACGTACCTACCCTTACTATCTTCTATGCAATGGAATATGAAAACATACGTTACAAGTCTTGTATAGCCGGGACTTGCAATTGAAGGGTTTGACATCGCCTTTGTTTAGTGGACAGTTTCCCGAAAGCAACGGACATATCAAAAGTATACCTAATTTAGGTATTTGAAAATTTTATCGAACCTTGGCTAAATATAGACTAGTCACCTATATTTAACCTAGGGACAGTGGAATATAGTCTGACTAACTATATTCGACTTAAAATTTTCAAATACTGAGAATAGTTGTACTAGGGTTATGTTTAGATTGATTTCCTACATGAACACGATAAACCACTAGAATACATTAAAACAATCTAGAGACACGATAGTGCCTTACCACTCAGCAAGATCTTAAGACCTTATTTGTATGATCTAAATTCATTCTTGAAATTTTTCATTTATGAGATAATCCGAACTACTATCTTGGGATAGTTATCAATTCTTCTCTTCATCCCGTAGAAGTACTATCCTGTTTAGTTCCTAAGGATACCATTCCATCATAAACCTTTAAAATCTCTTAAGATTTTCAAAACAAACTCAACATCTATACCTAAGTGTATTAAATGTTAAGCATACACTACACACTTCTGTTCATCAACATATCACATCATTATCTTCACAACCGTTACAAACACAAACTCATTTTAACAGATCTTGATGCACTTTTAAAGCTCAAATCATCCTTAGTTACACCACAAGCACCCTCATCAGCTTTACAAGATTGAATATTCATCCTGTACTTTTGGAACACCAGTATCATCTCGTAATACACTACCTTGTAACTCACCGGCTAATTGTGAATGTTGTGTTGGGAGTTCTTAAGTAGGATGATTTGTAATTATTTGAATGGATTGGGATGCCTTTTCATTTAAATAAAGACATTGTAAATCACCGAACCATAAGTTTATATTTCCGTATTTACATTGTTTGGGATGCCTCTCTATGTAAATAAAGAATTATAAACAATTGGGCTTATTAGTATCCGAAATAACATAAGTATGAAGTCAATAAACACTAGGTACAATAACAGATTACCTACTAGGCTATGATTGCAATTACTATCTCAATTCCTATTAATATTCGACTGCTATATCAATTTCTTTTGATATTCGACTATTACCATACCTTTCCTATATAAAAGTAAGCCTCATCCTACACCATACACTGAAATGACAAATCAAACTGCATCACTAGTAATCCCAGACTTGAGTCCTCATAAGTAACCACACCTGTTCATCGACACCACTCCAACATATAACACACATAGAACTTCGGGACGAAGTTCCCCGTAAGGGGTAGAGACTGTAACAATTCGCATTTTCAGGATAATTACTATTCCCGGAAAATTTTACTAATCACATTTACTATTCATTTTTCCCGAAAATTTCCCGAAATTTGATTTTTTGTTTCATGGCCTCGAGTGATAAATCATTTCCATGGAAAATTAAATGTTTGACATTCGTCAGATCATTTTCGTGAAAGTTATTAAGGAATTACACGTTTTAGGGTAAAACGTCATTCAGAAATTCTACGCACAACGAAACTCGACCGCGTTAAGTGACCCCGCATCAGAAAAATGTTTGACACACTCATGATTTATTTGAGAATTAATCGTGACTGAGAAAAACATGACCAAAATAAACCTCCGCCGTGAAAAACTGGAATTTTCAGTTTTTAAGCGTTTTTTCTCAGCCGTAACCTTAGCCTATACCTGCACCGCATTTCTAAGACGATTTAAGTTTTCAACTTATTAGAATAAGTCAACATATTTTTCCCTCCTCCATTGACCAAAAATCATCCCTTGATGTTATAAGTCATTTCGTGATTTTTAGGCTTACGGTTTGATGTCTAAAAGACATTTAATACCAACCGACACTAGACTGAGCCCAGTCTAGACATTATAAGTCATTTTAAATCATTTATAACATATTAGAAAAGTAACATTTTACTTTTCTCAATTTTACGCAATATTCGTACATTTTACGTATTACGCGTTTTAGACCCGTATTTCCAGTTTTTAGCAGGGTTTTACACCCAAATGGAACTTACCACTCATTTTATATTTTATTATGGAGTATTTTGACATGTTTAACCATTCTTCCAAGTTTCGTATTTTTACGATACCCGGTTTTACGTTTCGTGGCTTAATCATTTACGATTGGCATTTCCCGGAGTCAAAGCTAACCAAGTATCTTGGATAATATCAACAAAGTCCAAACACTTCATCCCCAAGGCTTGTGAACCACCTCTAGGGGGGGGGATTCACACTTGTGGCATGATCTCATGCTAAGAAGCCTTAAGATGTGAACATGTGTTAACCTTGGTGAGCAAGTGTTGACTAGTCAAGGTTCTAACCTCCTCAAGACCTTATTTAAGCCTTCTCTTCCCCTCCTTGGTCATTCCAACGACCCACACACATAAAAACACACCATCATCTCATCCTTAGCTCATTTACTTCAAGTTCCATCCAAGAAATCAAGTGCAATATCCATACATAAACCCTAGTTTAGTTTTGATTCATCAAAACTACTTCCAAACCTCATATACTTTGGTGATTTCTCTTGAGTTTGAATCCACTCAAGTCACCTCAACTTTCATCATCTCTCTTTCAAGATTACAAGAGTAGAAAGATTGCATGAAGTGAAGTGGGTTGAAGCTAAAGTCTATCAATGTCCTATCCTTACTAGTTAACTTCCTTTCTTGTAGAAAGCCACAAGTTGTAAGCCAAACCCTAACTTGATTCTTGTTAAATAATCATGTTCATGTTATTTACCTATCATTCATGCTATATATTGTCTTATTATCATGTCCATGATGTATAAAAGTGAGCAAAACGAGTTATTATTATTGATTGATAAGATAAGTTCATAAAACAAGTAAACTAGTGACTTTGTTGGTATAACCTGATCAAAATGGTAAAAATATGATATTGGATTATTACATATTGTAGTAGAGGACCTAACAAGGAAACCGTAGCAACTTGAACCACCTAAAAAGAGTATACGAGTCAAAAGTTATGGCGATTTGAAGTTACCAAAACTTTCCGGCAAAACTGCCAAAATGTTTCTGTGACAGAATAGAAAACACGCAAAAAGAGGCCTTTCTGGTCCGTTTCATGAAAAAGTTAAAACACGAAAGTTGTCCGGAATCACGTTTTCATTCAGGAGTAAAGAGGCTCGAGCCTTGAAAACGCCTTCTGAGTGAGATATTTCTCAGTTTCTTAACAGCTATTTACATATTTTAAGTCACTATACTATTGTTATACTTTCAAAGGAACAAGAGTTATTATGACCTATAAACAAGACCACCACCATGGCTAGAGCCAAGGTTGGGTCTCATGACCTTGGAACAAGGACCAAAGGTCATGGCTAGGCCATGACGAAATGACCATACCAACTTACATAGGCGTAAACATGAAACAATGAATTAGGCGATAACATGAACAAACAATTTGGATCTACTTCACTTAAAAGGAAACCATGAGATATTACCAAGAGAAAATGGTCATTCAAGACTTATGAAACTACCCCTAATAACAATCTTCATGTACTAATAAACTTTCCTAAGTTTATCCAAATATCGGACATGTAACTTTTCGGATCAAAACTTATATCTATATATTTTATCAACTACTACAATAGTAGGGAGCCTCATGTGAGGAGTTCATTATGTAAGCCGTCGAGATAAGTTGTGGATTTACGAATTAAAGTGTCCTGGCTCCTCGAACGCTTACTAACATGACTTCTGAATTATGTCGGCCCGAACGGTAGTAAACGATATACAAACTATACATGTTCACAAACAATTGTTATTCAAACGCTTACACTTTATACATCCTACCACATCATGGACTAAATGCAAGATATATATATATAGGCACTTCTTCATATTCTTTACTCAAAACCTAAGTTCCAACAATTATTCTAGGTTGCTCGTAGAAGTTCTTACGGCATATCCATCATTCTCATTATACATCATCCAACTCAAGGTGAGTTCATAGCCCCACATTTCATTACTTAATTGTTTTACAAACCCTTGGGGGGAATACATGCTATTATTTTCAACCGAACACAATGTTTTCAAATTGTATGATTGCCTGATTGTTTTATTATCACTAAGTACCATCCTTGCTGAACCGAGATCCCTTATTATGAACCATTTAATCACTAGCAATAGTGAGCGCGAATATTGTGAATAGGCCTATTGGGATTGACAAATCCCATTTGTAGTGAATACGTTCATACAAATGCATTAATATTTGAGACCTGGGTATGCCAGCAACATACCTACCGGGATAACTCCGCCGATCGATATTGGTACACGTTAACGCTTTGGTGTCATAAGCTTAGTTTGATAATACCTTTTCCGGGCATATAACAACGTAGCCTACCTTTGTTTTCCAAACATGTGTATGAGTCTAATTAACTCATACTACCAACATATTGTGTTCAAACATTAAACAAACTCTATGAATATCACTCAACCTTTGTGTTGACCTCTCAAGCATGTATTTCAGGTTCATGACGATCAAGGATGGCACGGAAGCGCACGGATATTCAAGAGGGCTATAAATTTTATTATCATTCAAAAACTCACTTAATGTGATTTGTAAACATGAAACCAATTAGGACCTCACTTTGTAATCTCTGATATTATATAATTTGAATGATATATCTTTTAAAACGACTCAATTAGAGTTCGTTTTCTATTATTGTGACTATTGTGCCGTCAAGTAACACCCAGTTTGAATTCCGCTGCGACCATGAATTGGGGGTGTTACAGATTGGTACCAGAGCCATGGTTATAGAGAAACGGGTCTAAGTGAGACCTAAACTATAACTACAATCACAAACAAAAACATTTTATAGCCTTTCGCTCTCCGTGTCTTCCATCCTCCAGACGATTATGGACTTAGTAAGCATGTTATGATACACAAACATATTAGTATATTCATATATACCCATTTTGAGCATTTCCCCGTAAGCATTAGTATATTGATATATACATTCGAATCATTTTCAATCATTCTATCTAAACATATCTGCGTATGCCTATTCTAGGGCATTTTGACACAATCACATTCTCCCAATCATGTTCCTACTCCAACATTCACTTTTTTCAAGACATTGTGAGATACAATGGTCTCATTCATTTTTCCAAGACATTGTGAGATACAATGATCTCATTCACTTTTCAAGACATTGTGAGATACAATGGTCTCGTTCATTTTCCAAGACATTGTGAGATACAATGGCCTCATTCATTTTCCAAGACATTGTGAGATACAATGGTCTCATTCATTTTCCAAGACATTGTATGATACAATGGTCTTAATCATTTCTCAAATGTTTTGAGTCACACAATGGCCTAACCTACTTCCCAGACATTGTGAATTGCACAATGGTCTAACCTACTTCCGAGACATTGTGTTTTGTGCAAATGGTCTCTAGAATTATTCCATCACATCATCAATATCATTTCTTATGATATCAAAAACCCGTCACAATCTATCGATTTCAAAACAAGAAATATGAGATTTCTAAAGGACAAACAAATCCATTACCTACAAAAGCTGAAGTTCAGCTCTACATTCATCAAAGTTTTTTTATGAAACCTTCATTATTAAAAGTTCGTGATCTTGACCAAGTATGTTCTATTTTAGAACTACTTAAAACTTCCTTTCCATACGTACCTACCCTTACTATCTTCTATGCAATGGAATATGAAAACATACGTTACAAGTCTTGTATAGCCGGGACTTGCAATTGAAGGGTTTGACATCGCCTTTGTTTAGTGGACAGTTTCCCGAAAGCAACGGACATATCAAAAGTATACCTAATTTAGGTATTTGAAAATTTTATCGAACCTTGGCTAAATATAGACTAGTCACCTATATTTAACCTAGGGACAGTGGAATATAGTCTGACTAACTATATTCGACTTAAAATTTTCAAATACTGAGAATAGTTGTACTAGGGTTATGTTTAGATTGATTTCCTACATGAACACGATAAACCACTAGAATACATTAAAACAATCTAGAGACACGATAGTGCCTTACCACTCAGCAAGATCTTAAGACCTTATTTGTATGATCTAAATTCATTCTTGAAATTTTTCATTTATGAGATAATCCGAACTACTATCTTGGGATAGTTATCAATTCTTCTCTTCATCCCGTAGAAGTACTATCCTGTTTAGTTCCTAAGGATACCATTCCATCATAAACCTTTAAAATCTCTTAAGATTTTCAAAACAAACTCAACATCTATACCTAAGTGTATTAAATGTTAAGCATACACTACACACTTCTGTTCATCAACATATCACATCATTATCTTCACAACCGTTACAAACACAAACTCATTTTAACAGATCTTGATGCACTTTTAAAGCTCAAATCATCCTTAGTTACACCACAAGCACCCTCATCAGCTTTACAAGATTGAATATTCATCCTGTACTTTTGGAACACCAGTATCATCTCGTAATACACTACCTTGTAACTCACCGGCTAATTGTGAATGTTGTGTTGGGAGTTCTTAAGTAGGATGATTTGTAATTATTTGAATGGATTGGGATGCCTTTTCATTTAAATAAAGACATTGTAAATCACCGAACCATAAGTTTATATTTCCGTATTTACATTGTTTGGGATGCCTCTCTATGTAAATAAAGAATTATAAACAATTGGGCTTATTAGTATCCGAAATAACATAAGTATGAAGTCAATAAACACTAGGTACAATAACAGATTACCTACTAGGCTATGATTGCAATTACTATCTCAATTCCTATTAATATTCGACTGCTATATCAATTTCTTTTGATATTCGACTATTACCATACCTTTCCTATATAAAAGTAAGCCTCATCCTACACCATACACTGAAATGACAAATCAAACTGCATCACTAGTAATCCCAGACTTGAGTCCTCATAAGTAACCACACCTGTTCATCGACACCACTCCAACATATAACACACATAGAACTTCGGGACGAAGTTCCCCGTAAGGGGTAGAGACTGTAACAATTCGCATTTTCAGGATAATTACTATTCCCGGAAAATTTTACTAATCACATTTACTATTCATTTTTCCCGAAAATTTCCCGAAATTTGATTTTTTGTTTCATGGCCTCGAGTGATAAATCATTTCCATGGAAAATTAAATGTTTGACATTCGTCAGATCATTTTCGTGAAAGTTATTAAGGAATTACACGTTTTAGGGTAAAACGTCATTCAGAAATTCTACGCACAACGAAACTCGACCGCGTTAAGTGACCCCGCATCAGAAAAATGTTTGACACACTCATGATTTATTTGAGAATTAATCGTGACTGAGAAAAACATGACCAAAATAAACCTCGGCCGTGAAAAACTGGAATTTTCAGTTTTTAAGCGTTTTTTCTCAGCCGTAACCTTAGCCTATACCTGCACCGCATTTCTAAGACGATTTAAGTTTTCAACTTATTAGAATAAGTCAACATATTTTTCCCTCCTCCATTGACCAAAAATCATCCCTTGATGTTATAAGTCATTTCGTGATTTTTAGGCTTACGGTTTGATGTCTAAAAGACATTTAATACCAACCGACACTAGACTGAGCCCAGTCTAGACATTATAAGTCATTTTAAATCATTTATAACATATTAGAAAAGTAACATTTTACTTTTCTCAATTTTACGCAATATTCGTACATTTTACGTATTACGCGTTTTAGACCCGTATTTCCAGTTTTTAGCAGGGTTTTACACCCAAATGGAACTTACCACTCATTTTATATTTTATTATGGAGTATTTTGACATGTTTAACCATTCTTCCAAGTTTCGTATTTTTACGATACCCGGTTTTACGTTTCGTGGCTTAATCATTTACGATTGGCATTTCCCGGAGTCAAAGCTAACCAAGTATCTTGGATAATATCAACAAAGTCCAAACACTTCATCCCCAAGGCTTGTGAACCACCTCTAGGGGGGGGGGGATTCACACTTGTGGCATGATCTCATGCTAAGAAGCCTTAAGATGTGAACATGTGTTAACCTTGGTGAGCAAGTGTTGACTAGTCAAGGTTCTAACCTCCTCAAGACCTTATTTAAGCCTTCTCTTCCCCTCCTTGGTCATTCCAACGACCCACACACATAAAAACACACCATCATCTCATCCTTACCTCATTTACTTCAAGTTCCATCCAAGAAATCAAGTGCAATATCCATACATAAACCCTAGTTTAGTTTTGATTCATCAAAACTACTTCCAAACCTCATATACTTTGGTGATTTCTCTTGAGTTTGAATCCACTCAAGTCACCTCAACTTTCATCATCTCTCTTTCAAGATTACAAGAGTAGAAAGATTGCATGAAGTGAAGTGGGTTGAAGCTAAAGTCTATCAATGTCCTATCCTTACTAGTTAACTTCCTTTCTTGTAGAAAGCCACAAGTTGTAAGCCAAACCCTAACTTGATTCTTGTTAAATAATCATGTTCATGTTATTTACCTATCATTCATGCTATATATTGTCTTATTATCATGTCCATGATGTATAAAAGTGAGCAAAACGAGTTATTATTATTGATTGATAAGATAAGTTCATAAAACAAGTAAACTAGTGACTTTGTTGGTATAACCTGATCAAAATGGTAAAAATATGATATTGGATTATTACATATTGTAGTAGAGGACCTAACAAGGAAACCGTAGCAACTTGAACCACCTAAAAAGAGTATACGAGTCAAAAGTTATGGCGATTTGAAGTTACCAAAACTTTCCGGCAAAACTGCCAAAATGTTTCTGTGACAGAATAGAAAACACGCAAAAAGAGGCCTTTCTGGTCCGTTTCATGAAAAAGTTAAAACACGAAAGTTGTCCGGAATCACGTTTTCATTCAGGAGTAAAGAGGCTCGAGCCTTGAAAACGCCTTCTGAGTGAGATATTTCTCAGTTTCTTAACAGCTATTTACATATTTTAAGTCACTATACTATTGTTATACTTTCAAAGGAACAAGAGTTATTATGACCTATAAACAAGACCACCACCATGGCTAGAGCCAAGGTTGGGTCTCATGACCTTGGAACAAGGACCAAAGGTCATGGCTAGGCCATGACGAAATGACCATACCAACTTACATAGGCGTAAACATGAAACAATGAATTAGGCGATAACATGAACAAACAATTTGGATCTACTTCACTTAAAAGGAAACCATGAGATATTACCAAGAGAAAATGGTCATTCAAGACTTATGAAACTACCCCTAATAACAATCTTCATGTACTAATAAACTTTCCTAAGTTTATCCAAATATCGGACATGTAACTTTTCGGATCAAAACTTATATCTATATATTTTATCAACTACTACAATAGTAGGGAGCCTCATGTGAGGAGTTCATTATGTAAGCCGTCGAGATAAGTTGTGGATTTACGAATTAAAGTGTCCTGGCTCCTCGAACGCTTACTAACATGACTTCTGAATTATGTCGGCCCGAACGGTAGTAAACGATATACAAACTATACATGTTCACAAACAATTGTTATTCAAACGCTTACACTTTATACATCCTACCACATCATGGACTAAATGCAAGATATATATATATATATAGGCACTTCTTCATATTCTTTACTCAAAACCTAAGTTCCAACAATTATTCTAGGTTGCTCGTAGAAGTTCTTACGGCATATCCATCATTCTCATTATACATCATCCAACTCAAGGTGAGTTCATAGCCCCACATTTCATTACTTAATTGTTTTACAAACCCTTGGGGGAATACATGCTATTATTTTCAACCGAACACAATGTTTTCAAATTGTATGATTGCCTGATTGTTTTATTATCTCTAAGTACCATCCTTGCTGAACCGAGATCCCTTATTATGAACCATTTAATCACTAGCAATAGTGAGCGCGAATATTGTGAATAGGCCTATTGGGATTGACGAATCCCATTTGTAGTGAATACGTTCATACAAATGCATTAATATTTTGAGACCTGGGTATGCCAGCAACATACCTACCGGGATAACTCCGCCGATCGATATTGGTACACGTTAACGCTTTGGTGTCATAAGCTTAGTTTGATAATACCTTTTCCGGGCATATAACAACGTAGCCTACCTTTGTTTTCCAAACATGTGTATGAGTCTAATTAACTCATACTACCAACATATTGTGTTCAAACATTAAACAAACTCTATGAATATCACTCAACCTTTGTGTTGACCTCTCAAGCATGTATTTCAGGTTCATGACGATCAAGGATGGCACGGAAGCGCACGGATATTCAAGAGGGCTATAAATTTTATTATCATTCAAAAACTCACTTAATGTGATTTGTAAACATGAAACCAATTAGGACCTCACTTTGTAATCTCTGATATTATATAATTTGAATGATATATCTTTTAAAACGACTCAATTAGAGTTCGTTTTCTATTATTGTGACTATTGTGCCGTCAAGTAACACCCAGTTTGAATTCCGCTGCGACCATGAATTGGGGGTGTTACAGGACATTACTCAAGAGTACTCACGCCAAGACAAGAACAACAAACGAAATCGACAAGAAACGAGACAAGACTCAAGACGAAACGAATAGGTCAACCAACGTCGACCACACAACACAATCCCTCCTAAACAACTAATAAGTCAACTCTATGGTCAAAGTCAACCTCGAGTAACTGAAAGTTAATAAGGAAATTGGACGAATTATTGGATACATGTCGTATTTGCTAATACGGTAAGTTCAACAATTCCTTCACTACACTTATTAATCCAAAGTTAACTCATACCTAGTAAAGAGACAGTGAGTCATAAGGATAAGTCATCCGTTAGTAAATTCTTCTAACATGCTTACGAGGCCCTAATTGGATTTAATAGCCCAATTAGTCCGTTAACTGTGTCGGAAGGTTATTTTAATGTTAACCAATCCGTAGCTCGGTATAAATTTAATATAAACCTCAATATTCCTACAAATGGTATATCTTAATAAACGTGCCTTCGAAACGTTTAATAACTCATTCGTATTAAATTTAATTTTGTCTTCTCATTTATTTCCATAAAATAGTAAATAACATTTTATCGTTATTTAATATTTCTTTTAATTAGAAAATATTAAATAGCGTTTTAATATCATTTAGCATTTCTCAACTCTACAACCAGTAGCCACGAATAACAACTACAACTTCATTATGCCTAGACCATGAAAGGTCTCGGCTTCGAATCCTTTCTCGACAGTCACAGCCGAACGGACTACAAAGGGTCTCGAATCTAAAATCCGACAACCACTAAACTCATCCTAAACTCGAGACTAATACAAAAATCGCTCTAACCTAACCCTAAGTGAGTTTTGACCTAAGACCTGATCTCAAAAGAAAAACAAAAGAAGAAAATCTACAAGACCCAAATAAGCTTATAATAAGCTTTCAATAAGCTCTTACCAGCTTGGTAATAGTCACAGATGAAACACGAAACCGACACAAGCGATGGTACCACAACTCCTATTCATGTTTTAATTATTAAGGCTTCGTTTTCTTTTCGTTTTAATTCATATCGACCCACTGTGAGTGGTGATTTCGGTGTTAACGTTGGTGTTGATGGGAGTGTTCACGGCATATATGATGCGTATAAATGACGGTGAGGTGCGGGAGAAGGCAGTGAGGTGCGGGAGAGAATGAGGGCGGGTGGTTGAAGTGAGAGAAATGAATGACCAAACCCTAGATTGGGTATCAAAGGGTAGGTGGGGACTAGTGGTGAACCCTAGCGCGCCCACAGGGACCAAATATGTCATTTCTCCCATATTTTTAACGAGACGTGAACGAGACCAATTAACCGCATTATAAACATTTCTTGAGTACCCAAAAGTATTTCCATTAACTTTAAAATTGTTTTTCTGTTAATTTTGGTTATAAATATGTATATCTTCATTTTCCATTGTCCGATTTAATTCATATTCGCGTTTTTATTCGTTATTGAGCCAAATCTCAGGTGCAAAATTCTAAACCACGATAAATGCTCCCGAAATATAAATAAAGAGTATAAGAAAATAAATATATAGGAATCTGAAATTTACGAGTTGTCACAAAACTGATGCTTCTGCCAATGGAATTAGGGATGTGTTGTGTTAGAATGGTCACCCTTTAGCATACTTAAGCAAAACACTATATGTTAAGCATCAAGCCTTGTCAACATATGAGAAGGTGTTTTTAGAAGTAGTAGCAGCCTCGGATAAGTGGAAGGGGTATCTCTTGGATAGGCATTTCAAACTCAGAACAGACCACTTCAGTCTTAAGTGATATAATATGCATGTAGTATAGCAAATTTTTTGGGTCATGGTTGGTGTTTAGAGTATAGCACTATATCTAGGGATGGCAATGGGGAGGGGAATCTCGGGGATCATATTTTCCATCCCCATCCCCATTTCCCACTCCTCATCCCCATTTCCCACTCCTTATCCCCATCCCCATTGGGGAATAGTTTTACAACCCCATCCCCATTCCCAACGTGGATCGAGGATCCTACAGGGATTCGGGGATTTTCCATCCTTATCAAGTAAACATAAAAACTACCAAAACACATAAAAAGATAAGGAATTAGACCCATAAAGTGTCTTAAGAAACGTACATCACTCCTACTTAAATTAGTTACAATGTTAATCTAACTTTAAAAGCTTCGTGATACTGAGACAACATATATAATATAAGAATAATGTGCACTATATGTGTGTATTCGGACAAAACATTGGTTAAGTAGGAGTATAAGGTAATTAGTATTTAGTTGTTTATACTTTTAAAGCTATTTGATAATTAAATATCACAGATGGATATACATTACATGTCAATGGTCATAAAAATATACATATAAAAGTAAATATTGTATGGATATGATAACATATTTTCATATATTTAGCATTAGAAATATCGGAGTCGGATTCGGGGATTGATGTTATCCCCATCTCCGCCCCATACCCGGTTACTTAATTCGGAGATTTCCCATCCCCTCCCCATCTTCGGTCAAATTGGGGATTCCCCGGTCAAAATTGGGTTTGGGGATCAGGTCCCCATCGGATACGGGCTTTTTTTGCCATCTATACTATATCTATCCATTCTTCTTATATAAGATTACAAGTGTCATTTGATCAAGAAATGAAAGCTGACTACCGTACGTATGTTATATGTAACATTGAAAAAACCATAAATGTTTTCTATAAAATGTTAGAGGGCTGGAACAAATAGTTGACCCAATCCATCATCACTCCAAAAAAAAATTTGTTTTAGCCCAAAAGTGAACTTGATTATATTTTTCTTGGTATCATATTGGGTAAATTATTTGATTGTTAAATTTGGTAAAATTCTGAAAAAAGACCGATTACCTTAGTGCATATCACTTTCTACCTTCTTTTTTTTTTTCAAAAGTCCAAAATAGACCGAGGATGACTCTTTTTTGGGCAACTTTTTTCTACCTTTGACACGTGTCCTTGTCAACCGAATAAAAAATAATTCACGTATCATATTTTGACATTTGTTGACTCATGGTTGCGTTGTACAAGTTGCATAGTCGCCCGGTTTATTTTGGACTTTTGAAAATTTAAGGTTTAGAAAGTGATATTAACTAGGGCAACTGGTCTACTTTCGAATTTTTTTCTTAAATTTAAATATAAGTTATACTTTGTGTAAATATGCTCGTACTCTTTGCATTTACACATTCATAAGTATTTCTTTTAATATTTTTTCTCCTTGACCTTTTAAAATATACATAATAAAATTAAGCAAACTAAGCAGCTGTCATCTAAATATATTAATTATTCTTCATAATATGTTTAGAGTTTTGAGTGTTATTTGATGATATTATATGATCTATTTCACTTACAATTACGTAAACGAACACTAGAAGTACACAACAAAGTGTGGCTTTGAACGACACCCGTTAGTTACTTGTCTACGATCTATGCAATATAAGTGTACATAGTCTTCCATATCTCAAGTCTTCTTAAAAAAATATCATGTGATTATACATGGAAAATAGATATTATAAGTCAAATTTTCTTGGTCTTCTTATAAGTCTTTGGTGAATATACAAAATTTTGTCCTGATAAGGAATTTTTTGATGGCCGACATCCTCTTCACAAACGTTAAACATTAAAGTTAAGGAATCTTCGTTATTATAATGATTGTGGACATATATTTTTCGCCAATTATTGCTATAAAAACATGACTAGCTAGTATATATATATAGGTATATATATATATATATATATATATATATATATATATATATATATATATATATATATATATATATTCTCAATCAAATGTCTTAGTCAAGATGATAAAGAATTTGTGGAAGCCATTCATTTCACTAGTAGCAAGTTATTAAAAACGTTAACATGCAAAACTAAGGAAAAAAAGCCAATACTTATTCTTATGATTTTATGTAAATTTCCAAAAATGAAATCACCACAAGCATATTAAGTTACTTATCTACAAAAGAAGTTATCAAATTTAACCAGCTTACCTTCAAGCTTTTATGGACACTTAGGGGTTGTTTGATATCCTCTTAATTGGCCTTATCATGAATCATTAAGTGAGATTGATTGTTTGATAAACATTTTTCCTTCTCTTAATCATTCCACTAAGGGCTGAAGTGGTCAGCATTAAAGACATGCAAAATGATTAAGTACCACGAAAATTACATAAATGTCATCTTCAAGTGTGCAACAGTCAACTTTTATATATGTTTTTGATCATTTCTTTAAGAGTAAACTAGTTCTCGTGATTTCATAATCAAATTGATGAGTTATTTATTAAATGAAAATGAGTTTTTTTTTTTTTTTTTTTTTTTTTTTTTTTTTTTTAGTTTGTAGTTAATATTGTTTTATAATCTTTTGATAAGTCTATTTAAATTTTTGCTTACTTTAACATTTTTTTTATATTATATTTCTATTCGAGTTATTTTTTTTTAACTATATATTTTGCTCAGTACAAATCTAAAAACAAGGTTAAATTGGTAATTTAAGTCAAGTCAGATTGCTCATTCAGAATAATTATCAAACAATCATTTTCACACAGAATCAGTTTCACTCAGTATCTTAGAATCATTCAACAGCTTTGATTCATTCAGCTACAAAAGAATTATTAGCCCATTAACCACCAAATTATTTTTTATTTTGTTTTTAACATCCTTCACATGACCCTTTAAGTTTACTTAACCACCAAATTATTCCCTAAACTTATAATTCTATACATTTGACATCTTATTAAGTCTAGCAATATAACAAATTTTCATCTTCACCTCGTAAACTCTATATTTCATTACATCATTTTCTTTATTAGTGTTACATTTTTTTTTTCGAAAAATAAATATATCATTATTATACCTATATTTTTTAACTTCAAAATAAATGTTTTCATATCGGCTTCAACACGCAGTCCAATAAACTTAATATTTGTATATGATTATATTATGTGTTTAACTTATTTTTTATACCTATGCACTAGAAAAATGGTATACGAATCTGTTGCGATTAATTTTGATCGTCTCCTCCTTTCGTGAATACATAACATAAAACGCAACAAGAACAAGAACACCCAATCCATCATAAACATGATAACAAAACCCAGCTGATTCATGTTCTTGATTGAAAACCCACCTTCCAATTTAACAAAAAATCATTTCTTCTAATCAAACATATGCATGGCGGACAAAAAAACAAAACAACTTTATGTTAGTCTTTGGTAAGTTTCTTCCATTGTTCTGTTGTTTAACGTTATCTAATAGACATCTTGGACCATTATTCCTTAAATTAAAGTCTAGTCTTCCCTCTCCCAAGTTTTCTTCATCAAAGAAAAGCAATACATTGAGTTAATAAATTGAGCTATCTTGTAAAATTTTTCATTGAGACATTTTATCAAACAGTTTATATGCATATTACAACTGACTTGTTTGAACCATTCAACATATCTACACGAAGTCGAATGAAGTCAACCCCAGATAGATAGAAAGAAACATAATACAATACCCATACTGAAACACAGTTAATTCATACATTGAAAGAGCTGGTTTTATTTTCACTAATACTTCCAACAATAATTGCTAGTATAGAAGTTCTGTACCAAAATGCATGATTGAATATATGAATCAGATACAATAATTGCTAGAGACAAAAGTAAATATGTAATATACAAGATCCCCTGTACCAAATTGCATGATTGAATGTTTACAAGTTGCTTACATGCATATTGGACAATTTATTCCTTAAATTAAAAATTATAAAAATGAATAGTACGGCTATCAAAACTTGACTAGCTAGCTAGTTTGTTCTCAATGAAAAATTATATAAGGAAATTGCGGACGCCATTCATTTCACCACTTGCATGTCACGAACGTTAATATGCAAAACTAAGTATAAAAAGCCAATGCATGTCCTTATAATTTTAAGCAAACTTTCAAATATGAAGTCATCACAAGCAATAATTCACTTATCATCTTCCTCTCTTATTTCTTTTCTAATTTACTGTCTCGCAATAACATGTCTTACTTCCGCCAACGTCTCTGCTTCCCATGGCGGTAATGAGACTGATTATCATGCGTTGTTGTCATTTAAGTCAAAGATCACCCATGATCCATACAATGTTCTAACCTCGTGGAACCATTCCTTTCATTTCTGTGACTGGAGTGGTATTTCATGTGGAAAGCGGCACAAACGAGTGACTGTTTTACGGCTGGATTCACAAGGCTTAGAAGGCTCGTTGTCTCCTCATGTAGGAAACCTCAGCTTCCTCCGTAAGCTTGGTCTCTGGAACAACAGCTTTCAAGGAACCATTCCTCATGAACTTGGTCGTCTATCTAGGCTACGTATTCTTTATCTTGATACAAACAAATTTAGTGGAGTCATTCCAACAAACTTGTCTGGTTGTTCTAACCTCGAAGAGCTTCAGCTCGCTCGAAATAAGCTAGTTGGAAGCATACCCAAGGAGATGAGTTTACTCTCGAAACTTTCTGGTCTTGGAATTGACAACAATAACTTAACAGGTGGAATCCCACCTTTCTTGGGGAATATTACATCAATGGAATGGTTCTCTGCTAAAGAGAACGCATTTGGTGGGAGCATTCCAGATACATTGGGTCTTTGGAAAAGCTTGACGGAATTTGGTTGTAGTTCGTGCAACTTATATGGAAGCATCCCTCCTTCCATTTTCAACCTCTCACTCCTAGTTATTTTTTCCTTACCTGATAATCACCTCACTGGTAGTCTTCCTTTAGAAACTGGTAATCAACTCCCAAATCTTGAGTACCTTCAGTTAAGGGATAACGAACTGACCGGAGTTCTTCCACCTTCTCTTTCAAATTGTTCTAAATTAGGATTTCTTGAAATGCAAAACAACAATTTTAGTGGGAAGTTGAAAATCGATTTTTCAAAACTAAAAGATATTAATTTAATTAGATTATATGATAACAACTTCCATGGACGCGGAGAAGCTGATGACATGAGGTTTATCGATTCTCTGAAAAACTGCACCAAATTAGTAGATTTGGAAATTTTTAATTGCAACTTTGTAGGAGTGCTTCCAAGATCAATAGGTGATCTTTCTGATCAACTCGAATTTCTACATTTAGGAGAAAACCAATTATTTGGAAGCCTACCTTCAAGTATAGGTAGTCTAGTTGGTTTGACCACTTTATATTTAAATAATAATAGATTCAAAGGAAACATCCCCACTAGCGTTGGTAAACTTCAAAAGCTACAAGTTCTTGGTCTATATAGCAATCAATTTTCTGGGCCTATCCCTGATACCATCGGGAACCTATCATTGTTGACTAAACTTGGTTTATTTTCCAACAAATTAGAAGGCCATATTCCATCAAGCCTTGGGAATTGTAAACAACTTAATGTGTTGGACCTTTCAGACAATAGACTTAGTGGAAACATACCCAAACAACTTCTTCAACTTCCATCACTAACAAATTATTTAGATCTTTCTCACAACAGCCTGTATGGTTCAATTCCATCTGAGATTAAAGATCTAAAGATGTTGAGCGGTCTTAATTTATCTTATAATAAATTATCAGGCAACATTACTAGTAACCTTGGTGATTGTATTAGCCTTACAGAGTTATACCTTAGTGGCAACATATTTGAAGGAATAATACCACCTTCATTCAGTTCCTTAGGAGCATTGGAGGTACTCGACATTTCTCAAAATAATTTATCAGGAAAAATTCCACAATTTTTAGAGAAATGGAAAATCTTAGAATATTTGAACCTATCCTTTAATGATTTTGAGGGTGAAGTACCAGTTGTAGGAGTGTTTACAAATGCAAGTGAATTTTCGGTTCAGGGGAACAATAGGCTTTGTGGTGGTTTGGTTACACTTGAGTTACCCAAATGCAAGAAGACGGGTAGTAAGAAAAAAAGGTTTCCTTTCTTCATATTTGTCATTGTGATTGCACCGACATTGCTCATCGTATTATTTTGTGTGTACCTTTTTTGTAAGAAGAAACGCAACAGTCAACCATCTCAATCTTCACGGAATGAAAGGTTCATGAAAGTTTCATACAATAAGCTTCTCAAGGCTACTGACGGGTTTTCTACAACAAATTTGATTGGCGAGGGTGGGCACAGCTCTGTTTATAAAGGAATCCTCGATTCTATTGATGATAAATATGTTGCAGTCAAAGTTCTACATCTTCAAAATCGAGGAGCTCACAAAAGTTTTCTAGCAGAATGTGAAGCTTGGCGGCATATTCGACACCGTAATCTGTTGAAGATAATAACTTCATGTTCGAGTACGGATTTCCAAGGCAATGATTTTAAAGCGCTCGTTTACGAGTTTATGCCCAATGGAAGTGTACACGATTGGCTTCATTCAAGTGCATATACATCGATACTCAACCTTCTTCAAAGAATAAATATTCTTAGAGATGTTGCCACTTCACTTGATTATCTTCACAATCGCTGCCAAACAACGATTGTTCACGGTGACTTGAAGCCAAGTAACATTCTACTTGATGATGATATGGTGGCTCATGTTGGAGACTTTGGCTTAGCTCGACTACTTGGTACAGACTTAAACCAAAACAGCTCAACCGGGGTTAAAGGAACAATTGGTTATGCACCTCCAGGTAATTCCACTTCTATTTCATGATGCTTATATTACCGGTTAAAGTTTGTAAATTAATTAATTGTTATTCATTTGTAGAGTATGGTATCGGGAGCGAGATGACAAGTTGCGGGGACGTCTACAGTTTTGGAATATTATTACTAGAGGTGATGACTGGGAAAAGGCCGACAGATGACATGTTTAAGGAAGGTCTTAGCCTTCATAAATTTGCTTACATGGCATTACCAGATCATGTAGTCGATGTTATTGATGATGATGCAATTGTGTTGCAAAGTACGGAAGCGAATGCAAAGAAAGTGGAAGAATGTTTGGTTGCAATTATCAAGATTGGAGTATCGTGCTCTGTGGATTCACCACCACAACGAATGAAAATAGAAATCGTTGTCAATGAGTTGCAGCATATTCTCGATGCGCTTCAAAATATATAAGGTACTCTGTTCTGCCTTTTTGTAAAATCTTATTTTACATGAGTTTGTTAAAAATCATCACTAAAATGGTTTTATTTTTCAACTCTTTCAGGCCTAAAGCTTGTATGGTGAAGTTGTGGGAAACTGCAACAAGGAGGAGTGCATGTCGTAGTTAAATAAATGTTAAGTTGTTAAAGATGTTCGTAATTGTGGTTTAATTTTCTTGTTGCATAAGTGTACGAGACATAAGAGTACGTTTACATTCTTGGTGACGTATCATATGTATCAAAGCATGTTTGTATGTGTGGTTTAATTTTCATCAATCCAATTTGTGGTATTGAATTCTACTTAAGTTCTACTTTCGTGTTCTTTGACTTTCAATTTCATAAATTTGTCTTTTTTATGAATATCTGAATGATAAAACTGAACTGGGTCAAACAATTAAATTACAAAAAACGAGTCTTGTGTCTACTTACTAATGTAATGTGGAAACATGTAACTTTACTAATGTAATGTGTAATGTGAAATTGTGAACCATCTTGATTTATCTTATAATAAATTAACAGGTATCATTACTAGTACCTTGTTGAGTGCATTAGCCTTACAATGTTAAACCTACAAGGCAACCAGTTTCAAGGCATAATACCATCTTCATTAAGTTCCTTGGGAGGATTGGAGGATTTGGAGTTACTCGACATTTCTCAAAATAATTTATCAGGCAAAATTCCTCAATTCTTAGACAAACGGAAATCATTAGAATATCTAAACATATCCTTTAGTCATTGTGATTGCACCGACGTTGCTCATAGTATTATGTTGTGTGCTTGTGTGTATCTTTTATGTAAGAAGAAACGCAATAGTCAACCATCTCAATCATCATGGAGTGAACGGTTCATGAAAGTTTCATACAATCATCTAAAAATGAGTTGATACATTGAGCTTGCCTACTATATGACTACTCTTGCAAACAATACATCTAAAACGACACAAGCCAACCTTATTAACTACTTGAGCAGAAATGAAAATAAAACATACACCATAGACGTCACTGTAAGTATCGTTATCGTCACTGCCTTTGAATAACTCGAGAAAAACAGATGGGGTTTGATGAACTTGATGTCGTATCCAATCTGCCTTTAGAATTGAGAATCAGGCCATATGACGAATACATAATAAAACTTGACTTTACCCATCCAAGTACAAGCTCCAAATAACACTAATAAATAGCAATACACCACATTGATCACCTGCACAAACTAAAACAAACACACTTTATCATTCTTTCGAGCTTCAAATATATGAATGGCAGTAAATTTTAAGCCTTGGCATTGGTGATATCACTGAGCCCATTCCAGTAAATTGTTGCTCTTTCAAAGGGAAGAAGATATTTACATTATATTTAATGGGTTCAACAGGATGAAAACAATCATTTATCATTATTTTTAAACAAGTTTAAGAAAAAGACAGACCACGTTTGCAGGTCAACCTGATCCAGTCCAGACTAAAATTACCAGTTTGACTTTCCCAACCTGACTAGCTGCCCGTTATGGAACACCTCTAGTTTAGATCATGTGTTACCTGTAAGGCTCCCAAGCCTGCATTTCCAAGGGTCCACATCTACAGTGTGACTGATAAAGCATTAGCCAATGCTTTTCTGCAATACAAAGAAATGGGAATACCAGCGGATTAGGACTGAATTGGGGATCTTGCAACAAAAGTCAAACATATCAATAATGTTTTAAACACATAATTCTCTTGTGGAGCTGAAGTAATAACTGACGGAATGGACTCAGTGCTATCACCAATGCCAAGGCTTATCATTTACACAAGAAATAAATACAAGATATGAAATAAATCAATAATCCTACCTAAACCATGGCTGAAGTAATAACTTCTGGAATGGGCTCAGTTATATCATTTGTTCAACAGGGTATTTTAGCTTATGTGCAGCCATTCTTCTACAAATCTGTAATTCCACCAAAACATTTCATGTATCTAAGTCTCATGTCCAAATGAAAAATGACAAGTTTCTATATCCATGTCTTTATTTATAAGAAACATGTGACAGTGATACCAATGTAAACCTGAATCTATAGTGACAAATTCGAGCCGTAATTTGACAAGTACCCTTGTATTCAGTCTATATATAGGCCCTCATGTTCTGTTGAGAGATGAAATGCCTACAATGCTAAATTTACTCCACTAGCAGATCTAAACATAAAACAACACTATGCAATTGAACTTTACGATTAAACCCGAAGTTTCAATTAGATCTTCAACTACAAACACATATACAACATAATTTGAACTTAAACATTTATTTCATACAGCTAACAAATCCAATCTTAAAAAAAATGCAAACTTGAACCCAAATACAAAAGCTTCATCAATAAACTGCTATGTGGAATGGAGCTTTAAACCAACACTAACGGTGGCGTTAGTGTTGTTAAAAAAAAAAAGATCAATAACCCGTAATTGAACCATCAACAGTTGGAATTTTATGATTAAATGGATGTCAGAGAAAGATTGCATACCTGGTTGTTGAAGATTTTCGAACCCAAGCCGTCAATTGGAAACATGTAAAAAGTGATTTAAGGGTTTATGTTTATGTGGTCTAGGTGAAAAGAAACATGGCTCTATTTTGTAGCCGAATTAGACCCCGGTTTTTTCATTTCATAACCGGGCTTTATGCCTTTGTTTTTTATGGACACCTTTATAGAGCCCTTTTTTCCTATTAACAAGGTACATAGCCCTTTCATTTCAGTACCAAGGTACATAGCCATCTGACCAATCTTCAAACCCAAACACTCCTTTAAAGATAACTGCTATTCAATAACAAGATATTTCCAAATCTAACCAGTTAATCTCTTGGGGCAGATTATTCTAGCAGACAATTTCATGACATTTTCCAGCCTGTAAGCCTTTTATCCATAACCATCCAAATGAATGATCATTTAATTTACTACCAAATGGGAAACTATCCATATGATTTTTACTAGCCAAAGACATCAGAAGACAATACAGTTGCCTATCCCAAACACACTGTATCAGAAGTTAGAAAAGCTTGTGAAGCAAAGGTTTTCAAAACCAAGATACATAGCCATCTGTTAAAACTTTTATGATATATAACAACTTTTCTGATCACTAGCCCCCATCCTAAAGAAACCACACCCCACTCTTCACATAATCCCATTCATGTCATATATCTTATAAGTTTGAATAGCTGTTACTGATTTCATAACATTAAGGCTCATAACTGCAACATCCGAGTACAAACTCAGTATTAGGTATGGGCGCAAACCTGATATAACATTCATACGCAAAATACAACTTTGACTCCCAGTTGCAGATACAAAAGTTTCATCATGTTAAGAAGATCAGAAACATTATCTCAAACAGCCAAGTTACCTCTGAATGCTAGGTAGAAGCATATCTAGCAGATCGTTCTTCTTTAGTGATACTTTCTGCAACATTAAAAAACATCTCACAATTAGATCAAACTGTACCGGTCACATTACATTAAAATGTTGATTAGAAGTAACTAACTCTTACCTGAATCAAACGTTTTGCTTCCACTTGAATCACGGTACTTTCTGTTTCGATTTTGCCCACTGCTGGACCACTTCCAACGTCATCTTGATCAGCGAGTGAGGATTTTTCCACATCTTCGTCTATAGATGCCATCATAGAAGAAACTTTTGGTCTGGGAACTTTACATGATCCTTCAACTCGTTTTGCACTTGCTATAACATCTAATCCTGAAATGTAGTAAACTTTGTGTTATTAAAGAAACTGAAAATGAATGACTATTCAAAATGTTAACACTCAAACAAGTGTAAACCAGAGAAACTAATCCTTAAAGCCTTTATAACCAAACTTAACAAAGATAACACCTTTAGATATGTGGTTCTTATCTCGAGGCAGAACAAGGCTACATACATTATATTGGCTTCAATCATGCCCAAAGGATACTAAGATGATATAATGTATCAGGATAACCTTATGCTTAACTTATGCATTTATTCATTATCGAAAAACCCTTATTCCCCCAAATAACTAATAAGCACTTTGGCATAAGCTTGCCCAGCCTATATAAGTTGTTTATATAAGCTTTTAACCAAACACCTCTTAAATCCCATATTCCCATGACAGTTATCTCTCTCACAAACTCACGCTGCTCTACACATGATAATTAGGAAAAATACAAATACATCCCAATGTATAAAGCACTTTGACATGAGCTTACCCAAACACATTCAATAAGCTCTGTACCTTTTTTGTATACCCAATAGCTTATTAACCTCTTAAAATAAGCCTACCCAGTGACGTAAATCTGGGACTACAAAGTAAACAGTGATTACAAGCCACAAGGTCAATGACCAGGGCGAGTTGAGCAGAATTGGCCAAAAGATTCAATTTGGTCAAAACATGGTCAGCTCGGTGCTAATTCGTACAAAATTCGGTTTGAAGTGTTTAAACAATTGTGTTAAAGTTTCCAAATATAGTTTTTGGTCCTACGAACATATGATACATATAATTTCAAAACTGGTACATAAAAATTCCAATACCCCCACGTACTACCCCGCCTAGGACCAATTACTCGCTGCCGCCTAGCGAGATTTGCAACCTTAATTTCATCTTTTTTAGAACCGAATAATGTATTAAGGTATTTAAATAAGCTTACCCAAACACCCCCCTAAATCCCATATGATCACACTACTACTATAACACATAATAGTCCAAAAAAAGGCATCCGAATGGAATAAACAAAAGTCGTCCTCACCTAATAACGATTTCCAACATCTCTCATTTCTTCAAATTAGAGGGTTAGGGTTTTGTTAACTTTTATAAAAATTGGGGATTTTGTTTAAATTAGAGGGAATTTGGTGGTGGCTGGCGGAGATGGTGGTGGTGGTGGTTGTTAGAAATTGGGGATTTTGTTCAAATTAGAGGGTTTGCGTTTTTAATTTTTATAAAAATTGGGGATTTTGTTTAAATTGGTGGTGGTTGTTCGAAATTGTTTCAGAAAGTGATAATGGGGAAAGAGGTTGGAAGGGCTGGGCGTGTTAGTTACCGTATGAAAAGTACCCACTTAATTAAAAGGTCAACATAGTCAAACTAATGGTGCCTTGACCAAACCTTGAATAAAATGTTTCACTTTTTTACTGAACCCAAAAAGTTTCACCGTTGCTCCATATCGTTGCCAAAATTGCTGGCTGGTGATCCAATTTCCTCACGACATTAGTATCAGATCGTTATCTTCAGTCACATATTTGACACACTAGGGTAGCACTACTACAAAATAGTAACACTCTCGCACTTATTAAGTATATTTACACACTTTAAAGTGAGAAGAACACAAAATTTCACACTTTAAGAGTGAAGATTTGTGAATTTTCACACTTTTATTTGGGAAGAGTTTGTTAACAAATCATCACTAACTTAGTTTTATTTTTGAACAATTTCAGGTCAAATACCAAGCTTTCTTAGTGAGATTTGAAAGCAACTGCAGCAAGGAGCAGTGCATGCCGTAGTTATAAAAACGTTACTTTGTCAAATATGTTTGCAAGTGTGTTTTAATTTTCTTGTTGCATAAGTACTGTAGGAGAGACGTAAGAGTGCATTTACATTGCTGATGACTTTTCTTGAATATTTGAATGAGAAAGCTTAGCGCTTTCCCCTCTTTTGATTGGAAGCAATAAGTGTTTCGAGGATAGTATGATTCAATTTCATAAAAAGTTTAAGTTTTCATGTTTGGACCCAAAATTGAAAAATAGGGGGCAACGTTTGTTGGTTACATCATTGGATGAAAACTATGCAAAAGAGTCGGGCAAAGTTTGTTGGTTAAAATCTTGTATCATTTCATGGCTCTATATGTTTGTTCTATTACTGCAAGTTCACTTTATTTTTTATTTTATTGGAATTTTTTTAAGTCATCTGTCAAACATGTACTTGGAGATTATGGGTGTTTGGTTAGGCGTTCATGTTTAATTTGTTTTTTTAAACAAAGTTCATGTAGAACTGACCATATGTATCTGCATAATGAATTTTGTTGAAAGTTGTAGTTAGATTATGCTAACATAGCTAAATTCAGGTGTTGTAGTTTGTTTACTATTAGGCCTGGTACCTGTTACCGTCCTTTTACATAAAACGCGTAAAAAAAGAAATGCTTTCCTTTGCTCAACATCAACTATTTGTTTGTAATTCATTGTTTTTTCTTTCAATCTTTGGCAAGGATGTTGACACATTAATTTGTTGCAGAATTTTGTATGGGTAGTTAGTGCTCTTTGACTATAATGTCTCATGTTCCCTTTGCGGATTTTCAGAATGTTGGGTTAAACCGGATCATGTACTAGTATTGTTGTCTTATGATCTATATGATTATTGCACATTTGATACAATATATGTGTAGTATAGCAAATTGTTTGTGCCGCGGTTGGTGTTTACAGTATAGTACTACATCTCGGTAGAACATAAAGCTTGATGATCATCATTAACGAATAGCCTTTGTGTAAATAAGCTCTTACTCTTTGCATTTATTCATTTGAGATCTCTTGCCTAGCTTTATTAATATATGGATATGTTTAGTTTATGTTTGGCTTTGGCCCATGGATGTTTTGCCCATGACGTATTTACTTCTCTAGTTCTATTTCAACAGTGTAATGAATCATTAACTAATAGTCTTACCGCTGCAACGCGCGGGTACCCTGCTGGTTAATAATATACGGATATGTTTACTTTATGTTTAGCTTTGGCCCATGGATGTTTTGCCCATGACGTATTTATTTCTCTAGTTCTATTCCAACAGTGTAATGCGATCATTAACTAATAGCCTTATGCCTTTCCAATTTTATGCCAAAAACGTTTGGAGCTATAAATGCATTGTTGTCCATTTCAGAGGGTAGAACATAAAGCTTGCCGATTGATCATCGATAAAAAGGAAAACATACCACCTATCTCGTTCGATAAGTTAGTAGATATATGCCCACATATAGAAAAACAAATGTTGACAAACGAGCGAGCAACAAAAATGACATATTTCGTCGTTTAGGACCACTATTACATCCAACAAACATTCACTATATACATTGACATCTTTGATTCCTTGAATTGTAGGCTCCTTAATGTGAACAGAAGATATTGCCTCTTTGAGTTTCTAGTGAAACTACAAGTCAATTTTGCGTCCCTTATTGTTCACACACTTATGGCTTCAAAGCATTTCATAGGGGTTATACAAGAAACCTTATGTTGTCGACAATAATATATAAAATGATATTATATAAGTTTCTGGTTTTGTCACACTCGTGAATCATCTCCAACGCAACTCGGCATATAGACAAAGACCAACAATCGCCATATACTAACCGGATGAAAAAGTAGCATCTGACATGATTAACTGTTTCTTCTGCTGTTCTAAATTGTAAAAGCAGACCATAAATGAGCTCACAAAACAACCAGACTTGAAAATTAAACTCAAATTACAAGCACACTGTCAAACCATCATGTTTGATTCATCTTTCACCCCCGTTGCTGCTTCATTGAACGTGTACTGGCTTTGATACTCAATCAAGTACTGTGTAGATCTGTTCACATCCCAAAACAGTTCATAAACTCGGCTCACATCTTCCATTTCCACAACCTTCCCTTACATCTCCTGGCAAGCCAATGCAGCTGATGTGATCAAGTTTATGGCGTGTCTCAGAGATGCCTCAATCCCAATTTATGTCAGCAAAACCTTTGCATCATCGGATATGTCCACATCTTCCTCTTGACACCTTATATCAAGAATCTTGCGAATGTCGTCTTCTGAGTATGGTTGTGTGGAGATGATGAGAAGGCGATCCAGGAAATCGATTGCAATCCCATGGGGGATTTGTAGATTGTGCCTCAAATAGTTGTGATTCGTCGGTTGGTGGCAACAAGTATTGGTGCCATGTTGTTTTCTAAGGCACGGTTTAGGAATGAAAAACACTCGATATCAAGCATGTGGACTTCATCTATGAACAGAACACCAGGAATGATCTGTGCCTTTCCTTCCTCTCTGCAACCTTTGTATCGATCTGTTCCCTCACTTCAGCTCGTATTTCTCCAGTTTCAGCAGTGAAAAGAGCAAGAAAATCCCGTGTTCTGCATTTCATAACAAAAATAATTAAGTTTACAGAATCAAGTAGCATAGTTACTTAGACATTTCCTAGTTTCTGCGTTTTGTTTTGTTTTTTTTCTGTTTTTTTTTTTTTTTTTTTTTTTTTTTTTTTTTTTTTTTTCTCATCATAATCAAGGTTATTTCACCATGCAAAAGTTCACCGACAACAGAAACTACCGCTGACAATTGCACAAAAAAGACCATCTTTGTTCTATTATCAGAAAGTGTAACTTCAAAAAACAAAACTACTTCAGTTATTCATGTTAGTCTAACAACAGTTGCCTCAGCCATGACCATCAAAAGTTCCAACTAATGCATATTCCCCAATGCCGAAATGAGGCATCTAACTTCAAAGCATCCTAATTGTAAAGGAATTAATCCAAATTCCTAATTTCAATCAGACAATAATATGTACCTTTGCGAATGGGCATCTATGCTCTTATCAGTTACTATATTACAGTTATTAGCATGAAACACCAACCTAAATTTTCATTTGTCCCATTTTCATTATTGTACTTTTTTGTTCTTCAAATCTTATTAAAACTAAGACAAGGATTTTGACGAAAATGATGCAGTAATTCTTAAGAAAATGTCAATATCAGAGGTTACAAAAAAACACTATATTTACCGGAAAAAACACATGAGCCTCTACAAAACAAGTTAAAGTACAGAAACACCCTAATGCCATAAATAGAAGCATCAGTCATGACTTAGAGAAAATGGCTCTTTTGTTCATAGCAAAGAAGAGTCCTTTTAGATTTCAAATCAATTTAATTATAAATTTTAAGTCACATGTGTTGAAGGCGTCATACCAAATTAATGAACAATGTGTCATATAATCAACACAGTTGTAACCTTAATACACTACTCATGAGCCCCAAACATAGATATCGCCTCTGTAGGCAGAATTTTAAGAGAGCGCACAATTGACAACAAAATTGTATACAAGCTTTCTTTCTTATCAGCTAGTAGTCAATTGCAACAAGCTAAATACCCTAACATATGAAAACATTACATATGGTTCCAAGCATACTAGCACCAAAATCATACACAGTTTTCAACGTCAGCTTCCCTGTTTTCAAAACACCATAATTAGCAAACAATTGCACAATCTAGTGAGACATGGAGCTCGAGTGCATACTACATTATGAATCAATACAAGCATACAACCGGAAGCCATGGGGTCATGATCACCATTCACATGTTCATTATAAAAGCATAATAGTCAGTATCAAGACTATGGTTTATTGGCAGTGAAGACTATCATTGTCGCATTCAACTTATTATGCAATGTGGACATGTAGTGGTCCTTCAGTCTAGGGATGGTAAAGGGGTTGGGTATGTCGGGGATTGCATTTTTCATCCCCGTCGCCAATCCCAAGTCCACATCCCCATACCCATTGGGGAATAGTTTTGCTTCCCCATCCCCATCAGGATCCACATTGGATATTGGGGATTTTTAAGTTTCTTAAAAATCAACTGATATGTTATCTTTCACATGTCTACGTACATATAAGCCTACACAACCCCCCCCCCCCCTCCCTCCTCTCCAAGATTAGCCCTGTGTATCCTTGACCAAGAATTTGCAGGTACCTAAACACTAGCATCAACTGTAAACATGCAGCTAATTTGAAACTGTAAATCATACCTTTAAAAATGCAGAGCAATTTCTATAAATTAAAAGTGATACCCGTGGGAGAGATGTTAATGACTTAACACATACAACACACACGTATACATTAGCTTAATTTGTATAAACACGCATACAAACATGAATCTTTATACAAACACGCGCCGTAGATATCATTCTCTTCTAGAGACATAATTAATGCTTAAAATTGTAGCTGTAACATCTAAAAAACCAAAATTTACATCATTTGAGCAGACAAAACAGGCATAGTTGCACCGTCACTTATTGTCAAATACGAACAAGCCACAAACATCAAAAGCAAAATCTCAAATCCTGAATCCAATCAAAATCTCAAAAACCTGAATCCAATCAAAATCTCGAAACTGAAAAGCTAAACATCATAACACAACAATCGAAGCTAAACCTGGTTCATATCCTAAATTCAAACCACATTTTCTCAAAACACCAAAATTCACCCCATTTCAACACACAACAATCGCATCCAACGAGGGTAGTTACATCAAAAGCAATGTTAAATCCATATAAAAACTCAAATCTTAAAAAACATTCATAGATTTGGCAAAATCTCGAAACCCGAAAAATGAATCAGTTAGGGGGTCGGCATTGTACACGGGAAGGAAGCAGCGGTACCGCCCTACCGTGCGGGAACACCGCCGCCTTCCTTGCGGTACCGCACGGCAAGGTTAAGGCACGGCAAGCTTTCTGGCACGGGAAAGGAGCAAAAATTCGACCGTTTGGAGCAAAAATTTGAACGTTGGAAGCAACGGTTACTTTTTTTTTTTTTTTTTTTGAACGTTGGAAGCAAAAAAAGAAAAAAAATGAAGTGAGGGATGGTGGTGTGGTGCCACAAGTGATGCCTACAAAAAAAAGGGTGAGGGATGGGAAAAATGGGTGAATGATGTGGCACAAGGGGATTGGTTGGGAGTGAGGGATGGTGGTGTGGTGCCACAAGTGTTGCCAACCCCCTTAACAATTAAAGCTAATAAATCTAAGCTTGCAAGAACATCAACAAATCTCACAATTATCTAAACATCATTTACAGCAAAATATAAAGAATAATCAACCTAAACATAAATTTTAGCTTTTTCTTGTTTCAAACAATCAGTGTAAAATGAGTTAATCTATGGGTTTTCAAGTATGTATACATGTCAAGAACAACACACATATCTAAAAAACCACAGATTGACTGATTTTACACACACTTTACTGTGAAATAAGTGAAACAAACAAAAACGGAAGAGTGGTGGTTTTGGTGGATGGGGTGGGGTTTGTTTGTTTGTATGGGAAAAATAAATAAATAAATAAATAAAAAGGTGGGTGTGAGATTGAAGATTAAATAGTCAAAGTGTTTTCTTAAGGATTGCCACGTGGCACCCTCTTCGTTTGTTTTGTACTTTTGTTGACACATTAAAATATTGCAAAAATGAGCATAACTCTCATAAAGTTGATCAAGTATAGGCCTTGTTTCTTTTTTTAGAAATTATAAGTGGATTTAAGAGCAATTGGCCCCTTTCTCTTATTACTATATATATAATTTAACGTTTAAAACGACGCCGTTCAACGCCTTCCGTCTTTCGCTTTTCTGCTGTTTTTCACGGCCCATGTAGCCCACGAAATTGGCCCATTGTTAGTCCAGTGCCTTTTTCTTTTTACGTCCTTCGGTGCTATCTATGAATATACTTATTGGGCTACTGGAATTCTTGGGCTGCTAATTGCTTTAGTGGATTACTCAAGACCAACAAGGAACGAATTGTAATGTATCTATCACATGGGCGATTTGTATATTACACAGGGACGATTTGCAATTTGTAAACGCAAGGGGACGAATTTTTTTTAATATTTACAATTTTTTTATATAACAAACTTTATTTGCCAAATGTCTAACAGATACCTAAAATTTTCTTGAATAAAAAAAATAATAGCCAAAAGAAAGTCGTACGACAGCTACAAATATAGTTTGACAGAACATTCATTTCAAACAATGCAATACGTGTCGGCAAAAAACATATCACGATCTTAGCTTTTATACTGTAATTGAAAGCTTCGGTAACTATAATGCCCCGCCGCAACGCGGCGGTCCGGAGCACGACTAGTTGTATCAAATTGGGGAGTAGTGGCTTTTCTTTGCCTTGTAAATATAGACTATTTAACAAAAAATTAGTGGGTCTTAACAAAAAAGAAACACAAATTTATATTTTGTGGATCCAAATCTTTTAGCAAATGGATTAATAGTCGTAAAGAAACAACCCCTTACTCCACTACAAAATATTGGGAATAAGAGGAGCCACGGCTTAGCTACTAATTGGAATTAACGAATATGTAGCCGCGGGCAATGTTTAGATTTTACTATAGTAGCAATCTTGCCATCTTACTGTAAATTAATTTACTTACTCGGTTATGGTTAATCACAAACTTGAGTATAGTATGGATACGACAATTAGTACTCTTTGAGTAATCTGATCATGTATATAATAAAAGAATTATATCATTTCGAAATAATTTTGACAAAACAATTTTATTGAAAAAAAATATACCAATCAGGTTGTTTGATTTTCACACATGGAAAAATCAAGCAATGTAATTGATTAATAAAATGGTTAATTACATATGCCCCAATTGAACCCTTAAAGGTCATATTTACCTAATCAAAACCCAAAATACCATATATACCCAATTTAAGCACAAAATTTGTCATTTCTACTTATTAAACCAATCAAAAGTCAGTTCACATTATTAAAAACCCATTATAACCTTCATACTAGGGATGAGCATGGGCATCGAAAAACGGTATGGTACTGACTCGTACCAGTACCGGTGTACTATATCTGGTACTACTAAACAAGCTCAAAAAAATCGGTACCATTGAAAAACGGTATGGGAAAAGACCGGGAAATCCCGTATTTGGTACCGAAATACAAAAGGCCTTTTTATAATTAAGGTGCCAATTCAGACACTGCTAAAATCCGCCCATGCTATTTAACGATGATACAGTTAGAAGGTGCATGCGATTTCATCATACATATGGACTTTAAAGTTTACTTTTCTTTATTTTTTATTTTTTTTACTTTTTTTTTCTTTTAAGACTCTTGCTCTAATATAATGTAGAAAATCTAATAGGGGAGAACTTATTGAAGTGATTGTGTTTATGAGATAGAATGTCGAAGAATGAACTTACTATATTAATAATGAAAGTTAGGTCTGGTTACGAGATAGTACGTACTTTGACTGTTTTAGTGTTTTACATACTACATAAACTTTGGTTAACAATATCCAGGTTCATTAACACAGAATGCTCAAATAGTTGCAAACTTGCAAATACCATACACATTCTCCTGCGAGATTGGTATTGTTGTTATAAAACACCATACACATTATATTTACACTGAAAAAAAAATATATCATAGTATCGAATATAATCATGAGCTATCCAAAACTAGGCCTTCAAATAATGCAGCTGAATATGCAAAACTTATATGTTTCAGGCTTAGAAAACATTGGGTAAGTAATTTTTTTAAAATATTTTTTCTTATACCAGTTTGTGAAAATGGTCAATTTTGTAAAAGAAAAAAAGAATATGCATAAATCGGTACTTAACTCGGTATGGTACCGGTTTATCCAAACCCGGTACCGGAACCGGTACCGATAACGACTTACCAATCAGTTCCAGGAACGGGACTATATTTGGTTGGGAAAAAAACCGGTACCTCAAAACGGTGCCGGTTTGGAAGCAAAATGGTACCATGCTCATCCCTAATTCATACAAACACATCTCCAAATAATAAGAAACATGTACACATGAGTCAGCTAAGGCTATCTGAAAGTGGTCATGGTTCAAGAAATTTCTATACAAATTTGACTGACCACTATAAAGTTACCACCATTTTTTGCTTGATGAGTGTGTAAATACTCATTATTTTGTGTCCATTTTAGACCATAAAAATACCAAAAATGCCCAAATATACCAAATTATACTGCAGATATCCTTGGTTTGTGCTTTTATGCGTTTCAGGTACAAAAGGATTGAAAACAAGGCAAAAGTGAGCAAAATGAAGCTTGGATGGAAAACGGAGTAAAATGGAGCATTACCGGATCGACTCGACACCAAATGAGCCTATATTGAGTAAAAGAAAAGTCAAAGTAAATTCCGGGGAGTGCCATGGGAGTGAGCTTGGAAAAACGAACCAAAACCCGTAATCACCTTTTTTACCCTTAACCTTAACCCAAAATTACCAAAATACCCTCACCCGACACCAAAATCGCCAAAATACCTTTTTTTTTACCCTTTTACCCCGAACTTAATTTCAAAACCAAACCCCAAAACCTTTTCCCCAAAAATCATTTCAAAACCAAATCTCCATTTTCAAAATAAATTCCTACGACATTTTTTTTTAAAACCTTTTTACCTTTTATTATTATTATTATTATTATTATTATTATTATTATTATTATTATTATTATTATTATTATTAAACTTAAAAAAAAATCACAAAATCATTTTTTTTTTTTTACTTAAACTAATACTAAAACTAACTACTACTAAGTACTAATATTCCTACACTACTAATCCTAAACCCAACACACCCTTAACCTGTTAACCCAATCACAAGCCCAACTCACACACTACTTACCTAAGCCCATTCCACAATAACCCACAACCCAACTCCAAAACCTACAACTAATAAAAACACCCCGTTTTTACCCATCTCCTTCCTTCACCCTTTTAACCGCCAAAACACACCCTGCCCCCTATACGCTTTTGAGCTTCTGTACTTTTTTTCTAAAATTCAGTTTAATGCAATTTCAAGTTTTCTTTCATTACTTGGCAAAATTTACGTTTCTGCTTTTTAAATTATTTCACTGCTTAATTTTTATTCAAGTTGTTTATTTGTGATTTATTTGGCTTAGTTAATCAGTTGTTTTCAAAAAACCAGGTATAATTTGGTCCCTAACTTTGAAGTTTCAAAACAACCTCCATCATAAAGAGTGTTTGGCACTAGCTTGTGATTGAGTACAAAAAAATGTTTCACCAAGTTTTCAACTTTAATTAGCTTGCTTTCCTTAATATTAGCAGTTTTTAATTAAGTTTCTACATCACATAGTAGTTGGTAAGCATCTTAAGTTCTTTTTCCAAAAATTGTCTTGTTAACTGATTTTCATGAGTTAGTAGAGTTAGATTCTTAGATTTCGCTTATTTGTTGTTTCTTTGACTTCACTTAGGTTTCAAATAGGTTTGAGTAAGTTTAGATTTGTTAGTCATTAACCTTACAAGTCAATAACCAAGAATTTTGACCCATTTGACCCATAACAGTTACTGTCCCAACAGCCCTCATTGAGGCAATTTTAATTTCTTTGTTCCAAGTTCTTAGGTCCTCAAAATTGGTTCATAGCTTCTTTGCCAGCTTGTGTACATGCCCATATTTTTATTTTATTTTTAGTAATTTTTCATACAAGCTGTCTTAGTCCCTAAAGTTGCCCCATTGTCCATTGTTTCATGATATTTGCAGCCCCCCTCCCCCCCCCCCCCCCCCCCCCCCAATATCCAAGTTTTGGGCAAGTTAGGTTAGGATTTAGTTTCTCATTCCTTGTTTCAAGATAGCTTTTTAGGATTCCCCTTAGTTGCCTACTGCTTATTCATCCCAATTGTAGCTTTTAAATCCCTTTTAGATAGCTTTTAAGTTCATAAATCTCACTAGTTTAAGTTTCAGTTAACTGTTGCAATTTTTGCCATTTAAACTGCTTATTCTTTAGTTTTCATAAAAAGTTGTAGTTAAGTAAATTGTTTATTTTTATGTGTTAAATTAGTTTGTTGAAAGAAAAACTGAAAAAAAAAAAAATTGCAAAAAATTGGGTTTGTGGGGCTCGAACCCCTAACCTTGTGGTTCACAACAGACAAAACAGAAAAACCATCTGTGATATCAACTCTTTTAGTTTAGATTCCTTTTATTCTATATTTAAATTAGTTTTGTAATTTGCTTATTAATGAAGTCAGCTTTAGATTTGCTTATTTTCTACTTATTTCAACTGCTTTTTCTAGTTTTTTTCCTAGTTTAATTTTAGTATAATAGATTTTCCAAAAAAATTTCAGATTTTTCTAAATAGTTCTACTATTTTTAAATCCTTTATTTTATTATTTAAGTGGCATATCAGTTTAACCCATCACCTAACAGCTATAGTGGTAATCACACAACCAAATACATAAAAATATCTCACTTTATGTAACATATATACTCTACAATATACCTTGCACACTCGTTAGAAAAAAGGTAGTGCATGCTCCACGTTAGGTGGTCTGCACTACCGAACCAACCATAAAAGGCACCTTTGTGTGCGGTGGATGAGAGGTTGTAGTGATTAATGGCGCGTTGTAGAGGCTCACCATGGGTGGTGGATGCCTCCATTAGGTCTGGTCTTAAAATTTTCAAAATCTCACTTGAAGGCTTCAACTAAATAAAATAATAGTAATGATAGACATGACTAAAAATTGTGCCTAATTTTATGCATACTCTATTTGATAGTTGACACATATTATACACAATTTATCCTCATAATTTCCACTTTTAGATTTGACACATGTTACAATCTTGTTCTTAGGCATGCTTTTACTCATGCAATTTAGGCACAAGAATCATTTTCCATAAAAGAATTGTCTTCCCTTTTTATGAAAAAAATAGATTTAGGATTTTTTTTTTTTTTTTAGCCGATATAATGAGTTGTTGAAATGTCTTGCATGTACGGGGTGTTCGCTTAAGCTTATTTTTGAGCTATTGAGCTTAAATGCATTCGGTTTTTTTAATAAGCTTACTTTTATCGGCTTATTTTAAATTTTATAGGCTGATATAAGTCTATAGGTCCTAAAATAAGATAGAAAAGTAACTTATCAAACATAAGCCGAAATGTCACAACTCGTAATTTCCGGTCATTTTCCAAACCTCGACAATTTACTATTCACAGGTTACTATTCATCGATCACTATTCATCGTTTTTGAGATCAATTTGATATTCTGATAAGCGTTCAGAAATTTTACTATTCACTTGACACTATTCATTTCTGGAAGAAATTTCACTATTCACGTGTATTACTCATTTCATCGTAAATTTAGTTTACGAGTATTTAAATTCGCGTAACCGTATTGGTTCAGGTGCGAATTCATGCATTATCAATAGGGACATTTCATACAGACTAGAAATAGTCTGCATATCATCATTGTGGCACTTGCATACTATTCCACTCGTAGGGTATTCAAATTATATTTTTGATATAATTAACGATTTACGTATGTTTATTTTAAATAAACACTAATACGCGAACTATAAACGAGAATAACACGTCCGACACTCCCGACTATGATCCTAATATATTTTTATATTCATTTTTATAATATAAAAATTATAATATTAATTTACCCGGTATTTTGGAAATTTATTTAATTATTATTGTAAGTTTACTAAGATTACGACGATTTTCGTAAAGATTAAATAATAATTATCCATACACTCAATATTTATACCCAACATATTTTTATAATTTTTATGACTTTATTATGTCCCGGTTAACTTCGTTAAAAATTATTTCTAGCTAACTCGGTACCCGGTATCCTCTAAAACCAAAAATATCTAACTTAAACTACACAATAATACATAAAATCTTCCAATTTCTTCTTACCCTCCATGATTTGCCCCCCCCCCCCTTGCTTTTCTTACACACCATTGAAAATTCCTACTAGTTCTCATTAATACAAAGTACCTTTTGTCTATAATAAAAATATACATAAATTAGATACCATATACTAGCTACTTTAACCTCATTTCATCAATTACAACTAGAAAAATATTTCCTCTCTTTTCTCTCTTGCTCTATGACCGGCCACCACAAAACCATAAGAAGAATCCATTATTTTCCAAGATCAAGTGTTAATCTAGTTCCTTTAGTAATCCTTGTTAAGGTTTTGAAATAAAAATCTCAAGGATAATTAAGTATTTCTCATCAAAAGCTCATTAATCTTTCAAGTAAGTGTATGAAACTTATTTTTATAATTTTAGCAAGCTTTTATAATACTCATATGGTTTTCATACAAGATCTTGTGCATTTGTTAGCTTATACCACTTCATTTTATAAACTATTAACTTATAAACCCTAGAAATGTTTATTTTGGATTTCTTTGTTAGATCCACTAGATTGATGATGTTTAGAAACCCATGACACCCTAGGAAGGTGTATGGTAGGAATAAATTAGTTTGGTGGTGATTGAAAGTGATTTGGTTGGTTTTTGAACAAGTTAGTAACTAGGAAAACCAAGTTTTGCCACTTATAGAAAGTTGCTGTCCATTTTTGCAAAACGTGGAAAGATCAGGGAATTCTGGGTAATTTTGGACCTAAGATTCAAAAAATACTTTCCGATACGGAACTATGGCCGAAAACGGGGATAAAAACGAGTTAATAATGAAGGAGATACGCTAAAAACGAGTTTAACGACGAAAACTATATTTTCCGGAAATGCTTGCTGATGAACAGTACTCACGGGCAAATTTGAGCATAAAACTTGATCTAGCCGTCCTAAATTGTCAAAAACATGTTAGTATGTTGTCCCACGATTCCGTGGATATAAAGAACGAGTAAAATGAGCTTAAAACGACCAAGTTATACGCGTTTTAAAATCGTCAAAACTATATATATAGTCACTACTAGAAAATAATAATACTTCTACGTACTAAATCCTATATTTTCTAGAATTACTACCAAAGTGCCAAAACCTTAACCATTGAAGTACTTATGATTACAAGCTTATTTATACGACTATTCGACGTTATTTTAAGGTTTTCAAGACGAGGAATATAACACTAACATTTTTATACGATATACTACGACAAGTTATATACTTCTATATTTGGACTTATTTTCCTAAGTATGGAAACTATTATACTTTGACAATAACTAGTATTTCCAAGTTACGAGTGGTATAGGCATCATGTGCACATGCATTCATTTCATCACGTCATGATCTAAGGTAGATCGTTATTACTCATATTAGGTTGCGGTTAGAGATCGTGCCTCATTTCAGTCTATCCACTTTGTCATCGTAGCTATCGCTCCAGGTGAGTCATAGCCCCTACTCTTTTAATTGTTTTGCAAACTCTTTGGGGGAGATACATGCTCAAATATATGATTTCAACTTCATGCTCGTTTTACTTAAATGCATTCCCTGCTTTACCTGGTTGATTACCTACATTTAATTGGTATGCTTGATTACCTGTATTTCATGTGACTTGTCTCTTAAACATTATTACTTATTTTATATGGCCTCATTGTCAGTATTAGTTCTCTGACGACATTGTCAGTAGTATTAGTTCTCTGACGACATTGTCAGTATTATTAGTTCTCTGACGACATTGTCAGTATTATTAGTTCTCTGACGACATTGTCAGTATTATTTATCTGGCGACATTGTCAGCATTATTTATCTGGCGACATTGTCAGCATTGTTTATATAACCTCATTGACTGAATTATTTATATAGCCGTTTTGCTATATTTATTTGGGAATTTGGATACCAGTATTACTTTTGTTCACGTAGACTTTAACATATTTGGCAGTGGGTTGTAAACACACAGGTTACAAGTCTCTTATGGCGGGACTTGCAACTGAGTGGATTTACAATGCCTTTGCTGGGCGATCATTTTCTCTATAGGCATTATTTGTTAAACAAACTCTATGAACTCACCAACCTCGTGTTGACACTTTAGCATGTATTTTCAGGTTTTAACAAATGGCACGCTACTGGAGGTTTTGGCAGGGCATGGCATGGTCATAGAAGACTCTGATTATTTATATGGGGACCATTTTAAAACTATTTTAAGGGCCTACTTCCGCACTACTTTTAACGATGTAAATTCAATATGTTTGATTTAACTATTTTATTCTAAATGATTGAAGTGAAAACCATTTTTGAACTTGTGTTGTAATACCAATTGAGTTACACCCCAGCTACATGTATGCTTCCGCTGGACCCGATTTTGGGGGTGTGACAGATTGGTATCAGAGCTTTGGCTATAGCGAACTAAGTGTTTTTAAAACCTAGACTATAGCTACTTTTACGAAAAACTTAACCCTATGACCGTCACGTGCCTGCCTGCCAAGATGATGCCTCACTTGTGGTTTGTTGCTGACTTAGGTGATGAGATTTGTGTCTCATTATCTGGTATATTATATTCACTTATTCTAAGTTGATTACTATAATTGTCTTCCCTATTAGTATGCTTACATAACTTATGCGCCTCATGTTACGCCTTCTCCTTGCATAGTTTCATCATTTGACCTCGAGTTTGGTCACCTGCCTTAGTCTTTCTGAACGTCTTGGTATTTTTGAAGGACATAGTCTTAGTATAACTGGGCTGAGTATTTCAAAATTCATGGAACCTCGGTGGAATATAGACTGGTCATTTATATTCAACCCGGGATAGTAGGACATAGGCTGACCACCTATATCCGACTCAGAAATGAATTTTGCAACATTGAGGATAGTTATAATAAAATTTTGTCTGGATTGAATTCTCTACTCAATTTCCAAATGCTTCATTTACGTGTGTGTATACTCTCGTTGTCAGAACATTCATACTTTTAATCACTTCGTGAACCACCGATTGGAAGCTTGTCAACTAGTCATTTTATTTCATGAACTTTCCTAATTATGCACAATACACTTACATCACAGTACTTTCTTTTATCACAATTTCGTTTTGTTGCAGTTGTCACAGTCTTTTCCCTTCTCACCATCACTATCATTTCCTTTCCCACCCCCATATATATAAGGAATTAGCAAACACTCTATAGATTCCTATGTCACTCATCCCTCACTACCTCCGACATTGATAAGTGGATATTATCAATGACCTCCCTAGGAAAGACTTTCCATACCATCTATAAGGAAAATCTCTCGGTACAATAAGACCATTCAAAACTCAACAGAAATCCCAAGATATCACAAAACCATTCGAACCACTATCACTGGCCTAATCACTAAAAATTCCATCATCTGGAAAGTATTGGCTTGACTAAATTATAAGAATTAGTTTCGATACGAGTGCTCACAAAGCAACACCATAGAGATAAATCAAACCTTTTAACCGAGACTATAAATTGAACATGTCCTCATCAATAGACTTTATTCGAACGTGTTAGACACCTATGCCTTTATGCAGACATACATACCTGACTATTTTATCCTCTTAATATTTTCACTTTTAAATGGATTTTTCTCCAAACTATAGTTATGCAAAACATATATCTTGTAAGAAATATTTTTCTGAGGCGCTTATTTTGACAAGCAAATTCCTTTTGGTTAATCTTTTACAAAACTACCAGATGCTAAGAAATTTTAAACATCGATTTTTGGTAAATCATATTATCCACCTTATGTTGAAAATAGTTCTATCTTGCATAACTATTAAATTCTGAAACATCAAGAAAAATGTTACTAAAAAAAAAAAAAAAGCTGTTTGCTTAAAGTTGTAAATGTATTTAGTCAGGGAAGGTTTTTGAACAAAACACACAATCTCAAAACAAACTTTGAAAAATCAATCACTATACTATAACACTAATACATTTAGGATTTTGCGATTTGATGACATAGAGCTTGGGAAAATCTTAGTAATGGAGACCAAGCATCATAGGTGGAGAAAGACTCAATTCATGACATTCCTGCGAAGGAATCACAACCTTATTCTAATCTATTATTTTCAATAACACCCTTTGACGGACTAAACCTTGTAAGTTTTCCTCAAGATTCATGATATCCATTCCAATTATTCTTAATAGAGGAATTTAATTCACCTCAAACTCATAGCGATTACGTTAAGATTCCTTTGGAACTACACTACCTATCATCGGCAGACCAATGGTCAGGATTAGAGAACGATTCAAACATAGGGAGATATGCTCAGTGCATGAGTGGTTGGCTCTAGAAATGGTTGGATTAACCATTTGCCATAAATCAGATTCCTTTATAACCATAGTTACCACACGAGCTTAGAGACTACACCATTTGAAGCACTCTATGGTCGAAGTGCCAACATCCATTGACGGATCAAAACCTGGAAAAGCCCAACTCACTAGTCCAGTAGGCATTCATGAAATAACTAGGAATTTCCTACAAATCAAGAATCAGTTACAAGTTCGATAAGTTGTAAACCATTAGAATTTCAAGTTGGTGGCAGAGTTATGTTGAAAGTTCTGCCTAGGAAAGGTATGATACCATTCAGAAAAATTTGAGAAGTTAAACCCGATATACTGGACCATTTAATATGTCAGACAGAGTAGGCCTAGTGGCCGTCAGAATTGAGCCTTGTTAGAGAACAGCCGTATTACATAAACATGTTTCACCTATTCAAATCCCAGGAAATGACTTTCAGATTAATCACTCATAATCCCATTTGGAAAGGAATCCAACCCAAGGACAAACGTAAACCTGGTAAGAAAACCAATAGAAATCATGGACTGTTAGGTCGAACGGTTGAAACAAAGTCGAATTCCTATCGTGAAAGTTCGCTGGAATTTTCAATTACTATCATTTTTTCACCAATACCACCTTAGAAACCAACACAAACTGAACTACGGGACGAAGTTCCTGTTAGAAGGGAAGACTGTCACAACTCGTAATTTCCGGTCATTTTCCAAACCTCGACAATTTACTATTCACAGGTTACTATTCACATGTTACTATTCATCGATCACTATTCATCGTTTTTGAGATCAATTTGATATTCTGAGAAGCGTTCAGAAATTTTACTATTCACTTGACACTATTCATTTCTGGAAGAAATTTCACTATTCACGTGTATTACTCATTTCATCGTAAATTTAGTTTACGAGTATTTAAATTCGCGTAACAGTATTGGTTCAGGTGCGAATTCATGCATTATCAATAGGGACATTTCATACAGACTAGAAATAGTCTGCATATCATCATTGTGGCACTTGCATACTATTCCACTCGTAGGGTATTCAAATTATATTTTTGATATAATTAACGATTTACGTATGTTTATTTTAAATAAACACTAATACGCGAACTATAAACGAGAATAACACGTCCGACACTCCCGACTATGATCCTAATATATTTTTATATTCATTTTTATAATATAAAAATTATAATATTAATTTTCCCGGTATTTTGGAAATTTATTTAATTATTATTGTAAGTTTACTAAGATTACGACGATTTTCGTAAAGATTAAATAATAATTATCCATACACTCAATATTTATACCCAACATATTTTTATAATTTTTATGACTTTATTATATCCCGGTTAACTTAAACTACACAATAATACATAAAATCTTCCAATTTCTTCTTACCCTCCATGATTTGCCGCCCCCCCCCCCTTGCTTTTCTTACACACCATTGAAAATTCCTACTAGCTCTCATTAATACAAAGTACCTTTTGTCTATAATAAAAATATACATAAATTAGATACCATATACTAGCTACTTTAACCTCATTTCATCAATTACAACTAGAAAAATATTTCCTATCTTTTCTCTCTTGCTCTATGACCGGCCACCACAAAACCATAAGAAGAATCCGTTATTTTCCAAGATCAAGTGTTAATCTAGTTCCTTTAGTAATCCTTGTTAAGGTTTTGAAATAAAAATCTCACGGATAATTAAGTATTTCTCATCAAAAACTCATTAATCTTTCAAGTAAGTGTATGAAACTTATTTTTATAATTTTAGCAAGCTTTTATAATACTCATATGGTTTTCATACAAGATCTTGTGCATTTGTTAGCTTATACCACTTCATTTTGTAAACTATTAACTTATAAACCCTAGAAATGTTTATTTTGGATTTCTTTGTTAGATCCACTAGATTGATGATGTTTAGAAACCCATGACACCCTAGGAAGGTGTATGGTAGGAATAAATTAGTTTGGTGGTGATTGAAAGTGATTTGGTTGGTTTTTGAACAAGTTAGTAACTAGGAAAACCAAGTTTTGACACTTATAGAAAGTTGCTGTCCATTTTTGCAAAACGTGGAAAGATCAGGGAATTCTGGGTAATTTTGGACCTAAGATTCAGAAAATACTTTCCGATACGGAACTATGGCCGAAAACAGGGATAAAAACGAGTTAATAACGAAGGAGATACGCTAAAAACGAGTTTAACGACGAAAACTATATTTTCCGGAAATGCTTGCTGATGAACAGTACTCACGGGCAAATTTGAGCATAAAACTTGATCTAGCCGTCCTAAATTGTCAAAAACATGTTAGTATGTTGTCCCACGATTCCGTGGATATAAAGAACGAGTAAAATGAGCTTAAAACGACCAAGTTATACGCGTTTTAAAATCGTCAAAACTATATATATAGTCACGACTAGAAAATAATAATACTTCTACGTACTAAATCCTATATTTTCTAGAATTACTACCAAAGTGCCAAAACCTTAACCATTGAAGTACTTATGATTACAAGCTTATTTATACGACTATTCGACGTTATTTTAAGGTTTTCAAGACGAGGAATATAACACTAACATTTTTATACGATATACTACGACAAGTTATATACTTCTATATTTGGACTTATTTTCCTAAGTATGGAAACTATTATACTTTGACAATAACTAGTATTTCCAAGTTACGAGTGGTATAGGCATCATGTGCACATGCATTCATTTCATCACGTCATGATCTAAGGTATATCGTTATTACTCATATTAGGTTGCGGTTAGAGATCGTGCCTCATTTCAGTCTATCCACTTTGTCATCGTAGCTATCGCTCCAGGTGAGTCATAGCCCCTACTCTTTTAATTGTTTTGCAAACTCTTTGGGGGAGATACATGCTCAAATATATGATTTCAACTTCATGCTCGTTTTACTTAAATGCATTCCCTGCTTTACCTGGTTGATTACCTACATTTCATTGGTATGCTTGATTACCTGTATTTCATGTGACTTGTCTCTTAAACATTATTACTTATTTTATATGGCCTCATTGTCAGTATTAGTTCTCTGACGACATTGTCAGTATTATTAGTTCTCTGACGACATTGTCAGTATTATTAGTTCTCTGACGACATTGTCAGTATTATTTATCTGGCGACATTGTCAGCATTATTTATCTGGCGACATTGTCAGCATTGTTTATATAACCTCATTGACTGAATTATTTATATAGCCGTTTTGCTATATTTATTTGGGAATTTGGATACCAGTATTACTTTTGTTCACGTAGACTTTAACATATTTGGCAGTGGGTTGTAAACACACAGGTTACAAGTCTCTTATGGCGGGACTTGCAACTGAGTGGATTTACAATGCCTTTGCTGGGCGATCATTTTCTCTATAGGCATTATTTGTTAAACAAACTCTATAAACTCACCAACCTCGTGTTGACACTTTAGCATGTATTTTCAGGTTTTAACAAATGGCACGCTACTGGAGGTTTTGGCAGGGCATGGCATGGTCATAGAAGACTCTGATTATTTATATGGGGACCATTTTAAAACTATTTTAGGGGCCTACTTCCGCACTACTTTTAACGATGTAAATTCAATATGTTTGATTTAACTATTTTATTCTAAATGATTGAAGTGAAAACCATTTTTGAACTTGTGTTGTAATACCAATTGAGTTACACCCCAGCTACATGTATGCTTCCGCTGGACCCGATTTCGGGGGTGTGACACGAAACCACGTGAAACTCGATCGTTAGCTTAAAAGTAATTAAGATTATACAAAACTTCTTAGTATGAACCGTGAAAAACTTTGTTAATGGACATGTCCCCTTATGGCATATTAAGATAGATAACTTTAAGAAAAATAGAAAATGGATGGATAATGACTTTGGGACGGATAGAGTTTTGTATTCTTCGCAAAAAATAATACATTGCTTATTTGCACAATTAGCCAAAACAAAAACACTAACAAAACGTACATAAGCTAATTTTCATATTCCTTAAACTAGAGTGATTACCAGTTACTTTTCTTCGCTCAACTTCGACTATTTGTTTGTAAGTTTATTGTTTTTTTGTCTCAAACTTTGCCAAGAACGTTAACACGTTAGCTAGTAGCAAAAATGAATAGTGTTGTTCAAAAAGTAATCAACTATATGTAACAAACCGAAATTTTCCAAATAAATTTTAAATAATAAATGTCAATTTATTATTACCCTACTATTTATCTAAGCATACACGAGCTTACATAACTATTTCGGGTAACAAACCCGCACACTGTAGCTTACAGTAATTCACTACATTGATTACTTTATCAGAAAAGTGTGAGTATTTCATTTTCTGACTATTACTGAGTATTTATACAACGAGAAATATTTCGCACACAACACCACACGCGTACCGACACAACCCTAGTAGTCGCATGAATCCAATATTAATTATCCGAAATCAATAATTGTGTCTCTATATTTACTTTTACAAAAATGTTCTCATAAAGTATATATTCATGCTCACGACAACCCGAAAAACCCCGAATTAAACCGGAGCTCAACGAAACACGGGATACAACTTAGAACTATTAACTGAACACACACGTCTATTAACACTTGCCCTTTTATTGTTACATCCACTTTTAATTAAAACTAAATAAAACAAAGTAAATGTGAAGAAAAAAAAAAAAAAAAAAAAAAAAAAAAAAAAAAAAAGATATATACATATACAAAACGTAAAAATGTTTCACTCTCTCACTTATCCCCACCTCCCCCACAAATGTTGTCTTCTTCCTTGCTCTCTCTTTACTCTGCATCAACACCATCCCCACCATGTGCCACACTGCTACGAGATCAGGTCTGATTGACTATGATGATGGCTACAAAAGAGAATCAAGACCTTGTCCTCTCTCTCTCGCGTCTAAAAAGATGATGCTACTCACAAGCCACATATCCCACAGTCAGCGCAAACCATCAGAAGGGTGACTAGGCAATGAGGGTACGATTTCCATTTATGGCTTCAAGGGTAACTGAGAGCAAAGGAGATAAGAATCAAACCCACTCCTTTTCATCCTTTTTAATCTAAACCCAACCACATGGATAACCCCCACTCTTCACACACACTCAAAGCATCTCAAAAACTTTATCTCAAAGGCTTGGTTAGAAGATACGGTGGTGGGTTCCTGTTTGGTTCCGGATCAAGTCGATTGGTATTCGAGTACCTTTCTTGCTGTTGTCGCCTCGTCAATCGATCCACAAACACCTCTCTTTGTAAGGATCACTTTGATTTCTACACCTTGTATTATATTCTTGATTTTATTGGTAATTAAATTTGTTGTTATGAAACTCGCGGATTAAGTTATAAAAATAAATTTTCTTTTCTATGTTGTTGTCATTGATTTTAATCTTGTGTGGCAATAAACTTATAACTAAACTGAGATTGGCTTTAGATTGGAAGTGCTTATTTTCTTGATGCATATTTCTGTACTTATTGACATATCTGGTTAAGTTATGTCATGTTTAGTTTTTGATTCGGGACGAAACCCGCCTTGGTTCGACACAGTGGGTTGTTTTGGGTTAATAACGTCACACTTGACCACACTTGGTAAACACAATGGGTAGTCTATAAAATGGTTTTGAAACAAGTTATGTTGGCATTTGGTTTTGATCGTGGGTTGAAACCCACTATGGTGGAACCACAGCGGTGTATGTTGTTGGTTGGTTTTGATAAGTTGAAGTGGTTTCAATTTGGTTTTTGCTCCTTTTGCCTGTTGCGTCGAGACTCACAAATAGGGTATTTAGGACTATCTTATTTCGCTAAAAAAAAAAAGGTGTCGCACTTCATAAATGGTTATAAGTTAAACCTTTGTTGCATAAGGTTTTGAGAAAAAAAAAATCTTGAGTTGTGGTGAATTTTGATTTAGTTGTTTTCGTTATGGTCAAGCCCACTGTTTGAATACAAAGGAGTACTCTTGCTGTCATTTTACTCTCAAATATACAGCATTCAAAATTTAATAGATGGAATACTTGGTGTGTTATGTTAAAGTGCATTTGATGTCTTGCCACTGTTGTCGAATCACTCAAACAAAAGAAATGGGAAATTTGTCCTTGTTGTTCACTGCTGAAACCACATCTCCAAAAACTTGCAACTAACAATAAAAGAGTCAAACATTTGGTTCACTCTCTTTGCTTTAAAAATTCATGCCTTAAAAATTACAACCTGGTCTTGTTCTATTTGGTTATACTTCACAGGTTGGGCCGAACCCTACGTGAGTATATGGGGTCTGTTTATTTGTTTCATCCTGGGCCACGACCCACTTTTTCTTTTAAAAATTGATATAAGTTAAAAGGGTGCATTTGTATAAAACGGATTTCATGCATCAAGCTCTAATCTAAATCTATCTTTTGATCCTTACGTGCACCTCGTACTTCGGCTTAGTCCAAACTAGTTCCGACACAATTCTACCATACTCGACAACAAGCTTCACATCGTGTCAATAACAAGTTCATAAAAACGTATGTTACAACTGTATATATATACACATAACAAGTTCAACTATAAACCAATATACGTTGCAAGTCTATAAAAGCTAGTCAAAACTACACTAAGTTTAGAAATGCAAAACGCGTTATTAATTCAATCAAACTAGTATATTGCACCTAAACTTGTTATTATTTATAAAAACATGTACGAATTTTATAAATCATAAACATCCACATACTTTAACTTATGTGATAAGTGGCTACGATAAATCAAAACGTTTATATAAGTCATGCCCGATTTTCATCAAGAATATACTTTTGATAAACTATTTAACTAAAAATGGTAATTTTCTTTTATAAATTATCTCTTCACTAAAATACTTTATACACTATATACGTATGCACTTTTCCACATTTTTCCGACAAACTTAATAATGATTTATGATTATTTTCCCTATTTTACCTTTCGGAAATTGGTTAACGAATATTTTTCGTCATAAGTACACTATACTTCTATACGTGTTTGCGTATGCACTTCCAAGCGCCAATCCTTGCCAACTTTTATAAAACGATTTAAACTTAAATGCTGCCACACAAGCAACAATAACACAAACACTTTAAAACTTTTAAACTTGTTTAAACTACATCGAGTCTCAAACTTGAAACTGTAAACTAAACTTGCCGTACTAATCTAGGTCGCGTGTCGGTGCCACACACTATCACTACCTGATACCTTACTCTATTCAGACTGCTTTACTGAGGTGAGTTCATGGCCCCTACTTTTACTTCTTTTATAACTATTTTTGGGGGAGAATACATGCTCGTTTTTAACTAAACTCAATGCTTGTTTATTTGAATACTCGAATTGTATACTCAAACTTTGCTACATGGCTGAAATACTTGATTTGGTTATTCAAAAGCATTATGTGTTTACCTGTTACATACTTGATTATTTTCTCATGGACACAAGTGCATAATTCTAAATTGTTTTCATATTGCCTAAGTTAGGAATCGGTAACTATGTAGAATCTTAGGTGCGTAAACACCTACTTTATTTGGGTACGTTGATACCTACTTTGGGTGCTCGGATAGACACCTACTTTATTTGGGTATGTTGATACCTACTTTGGGTGCTCGGTTAGACACCTACTTGATTGCTCAGTTAGGGCAGTTAACTAGAAAACTTATGGTTTTGGTGACACGAACTTAGGGCAATGATGACACTTTTTCATGTACATGGTTTTGTTATAATGTTCACTCTTGAAAACCTTGTGGTCCACATTACTATTCATTTAAAGGTAAACACTATTTTCATGACATTGTGAGCCACACAATGGTCACAAAACTCTCTATTGAACTCACAATACTACTGTTTTATTATAAACCTATGAACTCACCAACCTCGTGTTGACACTTTTTAACATGTATTTTCAGGTTAAGGTGATAGCTAACTATTGAAGGCTTTGGCATGGCATGGCATGGTCATAGACAACTCTAACATATATTTGGGACCGCTTAAACTCTTATATGGACCTATATTTCCATACTATTTTTTTACGATGTAAATTGAATATTTTTGATAATGAAAGTTATTCTAAATGGTTGAGACAAAAACCGTTCTTTCTACTTGTGTTATGATACCAATTGAGTAGCACCCCAGTGACATGTATGCTTCCGCTGGACCCGATTTAGGGGGTGTTACACTATACTTCATCGACTACTAAATATTGGGAATAAATGGAGGCATGGCTTAGCTCCTAACTGGAATGAACGATGTAGCCGCAGGCTCTATTTAGTTTTTACTAAAGTAGTAGCGATATTGCCATCTTAGTAAATTCATTTTTTTTAGATGGTTATAGCTCAAACTTGATAACTTCATAATCCAAAAAAAAGGTGGGCTTGTGATCTTTTCAAAAGTTATATAAGCTCATAAGCTTACTTTTCAAGGTAAAACAAACATTCCGATATGTCTTATGAATGTTTTATATTAACCGAGTAATGCATGTTCTTGTAATAGAAAGCGGGTTTATGATCATTTATAAAGTTACACAAGCTCATTAATCTACTAAATTATATAAAACAAAAGCTATGTGTGGTGAATGTTTTTTTCTAACCGAGTAATGGATTTGTATATTGTATTTTTCAAATTATCTCTAATATATAGCTTTTCTAAGCCACTCGTGAAACCCGCGGGTCTATAGTCTATATAGATAATATATACATACCAAGCCTTTTCACAACCAAATACCTTTTCTGAATTTTTGGCCGAGATTCAAGAACGTTGATGTGCATAGTGTGAACTACTAATCTGTATTTATTTAACTACCCACTGCCTAAAAAAATTCATTTTAGATAACAAACTATTATAATTAGTTGTGAATCAGGTTGTGATTAGTTTACAATTGAATGTAAATGGTTTTTTTTTTTCCTCCTAAAAACTGAATCATATTTAATTATATGTTGCAAGTTTTCTTCAAAAAAAAATTATTACGAGGAGATCATCAACAATGAAACACACAAAATGCTAAATATATGACACTGATTAATCAATAACATACTTTTTCTATTCTTTTTTTCATACATATCTATAACAATTTTTATAGTACCGAGAATTTTCTACATACATAAGATTTTTGCGTGCTCAAAGGGCCTCTTTTCAAGCTACACCCAGGGCCTCTAAAGTCTTTTTAAAAGTCAAATTGTCTTGGTCAAGCTGAGAAGGAATGTGTGGATGATAAACCATAGGTGATACTAGTCGTGCTAGTTGGGTTGCATGATTGATATGTTACAATGAAATCTTAATGTCGTCTTCCCAATCCCCAGTCTTCTTAAAAATCTTCTCTGAGTATACGTAGAAAATAGTTATAATCAATCAATTTCTTGATTGAAAAATTCTAAAGATCATTTCTTGATTGGTTGTTTTTTCAGTCAGACATTTTATAATCAAACACATGCATGGCACACAAAAAACAAAACAGCTTTATGCTATTAGGCAAGTTTCTTCATTGGCGGGCTAATGAGTCTTTTGGTAAGTTTCTTCCATTGTTCTATTTTTAACATTATTGGCAGACTAATAGACATCTTGGACCAAGTTTGTAAAATGGAATATATATTTTCTTGATCAAAGAAACGCAATACCTGTAAAGTTTTTCATTGAGACATTTTATCAAACTGTTTATGTGCATATTACAACAAACTTGTTTGAACGATTAAACATATGTAAATGAAGAAAATATATATTTGTAAAATGGAATATATATTCCTCATGCCATCAGCTTCTCCGCTTCCTAATATTACGGAGAAAAGGAAGGTGTCAAGTTGCTTACATCTTGGAATAGTATGTTCTCACTGAAATGTCTTGGTCATATCATCATGATAAGGAATTTGTGGACGCTATCATTTCACCAGTTGCATGCATGAACGTTAACATGCAAAACTAAGTATAAAAAGCCAATGCATGTTCTTATAATTTTAAGTAAATTTTCAAAAATGAAGTCACCACAAGCAATAATTCACTTATCATCTTCCTCTCTTATTTCTTTTCTTTTTTACGGTCTCGCGATAACATGTCTTACTTCCGCCACCGTCACTGCTTCGTATGGCGGTAATGAGACTGATTATCTCGCATTGTTGTCATTTAAGTCAAAGATCACTCAAGATCCATACAAAGTTCTAACCTCGTGGAACCATTCCTTTCATTTCTGTGACTGGAGTGGTATTTCATGTGGAAAGCGGCACAAACGAGTGACTGCTGTAGAACTGTCTTCGAAAGGCTTAAAAGGCTCGTTGTCTCCTCATGTAGGAAACCTCAGCTTCCTCCGTGAACTTTCTCTCTGGAACAACAGCTTTCAAGGAACCATTCCGCATGAACTTGGTCGTTTATCTAGGTTACGCATTCTTTATCTTGATGAAAACAAGTTCAGTGGAGTCATTCCAACAATCTTGTCTGGTTGTTCTAACCTCGAAGTTCTTGTGCTCGGTCATAATAAGCTATCTGGAAACATACCCAAGGAAATGAGTTTACTCTCAAAACTTGTTGGTCTTGGAATTGAGTACAACAAGTTAACAGGTGGAATTCCACCTTTCTTGGGGAATATCACATCAATGGAAGTGTTCTCTGCTCGCGGAAACCCATTTGGTGGGAGCATTCCAGATACCTTGGGTCTTTGGAAAAGCTTGAAGGCATTTGGCTCTGGTGAGTGCAACTTATATGGAAGCATCCCTCATTCCATTTTCAACCTCTCACTCCTAGTTAATTTTTCCTTACCTGATAATCACCTCACTGGTAGTCTTCCTTTAGAAATTGGTAATCAGCTCCCAAATCTTGAGTTCCTTCAGTTATGGGGTAACGAACTGACCGGAGTTCTTCCACCTTCTCTATCTAATTGTTCTAAATTAAGATTTCTTGAATTGGATGAAAACAATTTTAGTGGGAAGTTGACTATCGACTTTTCAAAACTAAGTGATATTCATTCAATTAAATTACAGTATAACAACTTCCATGGAAGCGGAGAAGCTGATGACCTGAGGTTTGTTGATTCTTTGAAAAACTGCACCAAATTAGAAGATTTAATTCTTGTAAATTGCAACCTTATAGGAGTGCTTCCGATATCAATAGGTAATCTCTCTCATCAACTCAGCATTCTCGCTTTAGGAAACAATCAATTATTTGGAAGCCTACCTTCAAGTATAGGTAGTCTAGTTGGTTTGGCCTTTTTATATTTAGATAATACGGAGTAATAGATTCAAAGGAAACTTCCCCACTACCATTGGTAAACTACAAAAGCTACAACGTCTTAGTCTATCTAGCAACCAATTTTCAGGGCCTATTCCTGATGCCATCGGAAACCTATCATTGTTGAATAATCTTTATTTATATTCCAACAAATTAGAAGGCCATATTCCATCAAGCCTTGGGAATTGTACAAAACTTAATGAGCTTTCCCTGAAAGACAATAGACTCACTGGAAAAATACCCAAGCAACTTCTTCAACTTCCATCACTAACTATTTTTTTAGATCTTTCTCACAACAGCCTGTATGGTTCAATTCCATCAGAGGTTAAAGACCTCAATATGTTGAGCGGTCTTGATTTATCTTATAATAAATTATCAGGCAACATTACTAGTAAACTTGGTGAGTGTATTAGCCTTAGAGAGTTATACCTTAGTGGCAACATATTTGAAGGCATAATACCATATTCATTCAGTTCCTTAGGAGCATTGGAGGTACTCGACATTTCTCAAAATAATTTATCAGGAAAAATTCCACAATTTTTAGAGAAATGGAAAATCTTAGAATATTTGAACCTGTCCTTTAATGATTTTGAGGGTGAAGTACCAGTTGTAGGAGTGTTTGCAAATGCAAGTGCATTTTCGGTTTTGGGGAACAATAGGCTTTGTGGTGGTTTGGTTACACTTGAGTTACCCAAATGCAAGGAGACGGGTAGTAAGAAAAAAAGGTTTCCTTTCTTCATATTAGTCATTGTGATTGCACTGATGTTGCTCGTTGTAATATGTTGTGTGTATCTTTTGTGTAAGAAGAAACGCAATAGTCAACCATCTCATTCATCAGGGAGTGAACGGTTCATGAAAGTTTCATACAATCAGCTCCTCAAGGCTACTAATGGCTTCTCTATAGCAAATATGATTGGAGAGGGTGCGTTCAGCTCTGTTTATAAAGGGATCCTCGAGCCCAATGATGATAAATTTGTTGCAATCAAAGTTCTACGTCTTCAAAATCGCGGAGCTCACAAAAGTTTTCTAGCAGAATGTGAAGCATGGCGTAATATTAGACACCGTAATCTGTTGAAGATAATAACTTCATGTTCGAGTACTGATTTCCATGGAAATGATTTTAAAGCGCTAGTTTACGAGTTTATGCCCAATGGAAGTGTACATGATTGGCTTCATTCAAGTGCATATACATCGAAACTGAACCTTCTTCAAAGAATAAATATTCTTAGAGATGTTGCCACTGCACTCGATTATCTTCACAATCGCTGCCAAACAACGGTTGTTCACGGTGACTTGAAGCCAAGTAACATTCTACTTGATGATGATATGGTGGCTCATGTTGGAGACTTTGGTTTAGCTCGAGTACTTGATACAGACTTAAACCAAAACAGCTCATCCGGGGTTAAAGGAACAATTGGTTATGCACCTCCAGGTAATTCCACTTTTATTCCATGATGCTTATATTTATTTCCAGGTTAAAGTTTGTAAATTAATTAATTGTTATTCATATGTAGAGTATGGTATCGGGAGCGAGATGACAAGTTGTGGGGACGTCTATAGTTTTGGAATATTATTACTTGAGGTGATGACCGGGAAAAAGCCGACAGAAGGCATGTTTAACTATGGTCTTAGCCTTCATAAATTTGCTTACATGGCATTACCAGATCAAGTAATCGATGTTATTGATAATGATGCAATTGTGTTGCAAAGTACGGAAGCGAATGCAAAGAAAGTGGAAGAATGTTTGGCAACAACTATCAAGATTGGAGTATCGTGCTCTGTGGATTCCCCACCACAACGGATGAAAATAGAAATTGTTGTCAATGAGTTGCAGCGTATTCTGGATGTGCTTCAAAATATATAAGGTACTCTCTTCTCCCTATTTGTAAAATCTGATTTTACATGAGTTTGTTAACGAATCATCACTAACTTAGTTATATTTTTGAACGATTTCAGGTCAAATACCAAGCTTTCTTAGTGAGATTTGAAAGTAACTGCAACAAGGAGCAGTGCATGTCGTAGTTATATAAATATTACTTTGTCAAATATGTTTATAAGTGTATTTACATAGCTCATGACTTTTCTTGAATATTTGAATGAGAAAGCTTAGCACTTTCCCCTGTTTTGATTGGATGCAATAAGTGTTTCGAGGAGAGTATGATTCAATTTCATAAAAAGTTTAAGTTTTCATGTTTGGACCCAAAATTGAAAAATTGGGGGCAAAGTTTGTTGGTTACATCATTGGTTAAAATCTTGTATCATCTCATGGCTCTATATGTTTGTTCTATTACTGCGAGTTCACTTTATTTTTTATTTTATTGGAATTTTTTAAAGTCATCTGTCAAACATGTACTTGGAGATTATGGGTGTTTCACTGTTTCGTTAGGCGTATCTGCATAATGAATATTGTTGAAAGTTGTAGTCAGATTACTATTAGGTATTTGTAGTTTGTTTACTATTAGGCCCGATACCTGTTACCGTCCTTTTACAGAAAACGCGTACAAAAAGGAAATGCTTCGACAACCCCATCCCATAAATCCAGAGGGCAAATCTGGGGAACGTACTTTTACTTCTGAAGTCATCAAAAATCGACAAATTGCTTGATTTCGAGTTCATGGACCCGCCACTTAAACATAACATTCTTAACTACATGTATCTAGTATGGATAATGGGAGCATTAAACAACACAGGAAGTCTGACTGATATTGGGCTAAAAATGACTAAGTTCCCGTTAGGCCCACAGCTCACTAAACTGCTTTTAACATGTGAAGAATTTAGTTGCATAAACGAAGTTTTACCGATTGTATCTATGCTCTGAGTCCCGTCTGTATTCTTTAGTCCAAAAGACCGGGCAGAAGAAAGTGATGCTGCACATGCAAAAAATTTCATGCCTGAATCCGATTATCTAACATTACTCAACATCTACAAACAATGGGAAGCTAACAAATACTGTGGAGACTTGTGTAGCACTCATTACATACAAGTGAAAGCTCTACGAAAGGCTCGGGAAGGGAGTTCTCAGTTACTTGACATCTTGAAAAAGTTCATGATTTGGCTGACATCATGTGGGTCGAATTGGGACATCATCAGAAAAGCGATATGCTCAGTTTACTTCCATAACGCTGCAAAATCTAAAGGAATCAGAAATACATAAGTATTATGAACTGTGAACAACTTTGTTGGACATGTCCACTAAACCCTACATAAGCTGATTTTCAGTTACATTCCTAAAAAGATGCCGTTACCAATTGCTTTTCTTTGCTCAACATCAACTTTTGTTTTTAATTAATTCATTGTTTTTTCTTTCGGTCTTTGGCAAGAATGTTGACACATTAATTTGTTGCAAAAATGAACATAGCTGGTCAAATAGTTGACCAACTATACTTGGTCCACTACTAAATATTGGGAATAAGTGGAGGCATGGCTTAGCTCCTAACTGGAATGAACGAATATGTAGCCGCGGGCACTGTTTAGTTTTTACTAGAGTAGTAGCAATCTCGCCATCCTACTGTAATTCACCTGCTAACTTGGTTCTGGTTAATCCCAAACTTGAATTTTGTATGTTGGGTTAATCCCAAACTATACTTGCTCTTTGAGTATAATGTCTCATGTTCTTTTTGCGGATTTGCAGAATGTTGGGTTAAACCGGATCATGTACTAGTATTGTTGTCTTATGATCTATATGATTACCGCACATTTGATACAATATATATGTAGTATAGCAAATTATTTGGGCCATGACGTATTTACTTCTCTAGTTCTATTTTCAATAGTGTAATGCGATCATTAACTAATAGCCTTATGCCTTTCCAATTTTATGCTAGAAATATGACGTTTGGAGCTGAAAATCACCTCACTGGTAGTCTTCCTTCAGAAATTGGTAATCAGCTCCTGAATCTTGAGTACCTTCAGTTATGGGGTAACGAACTGACCGGAGTTCTTCCACCATCTCTTTCTAATTGTTCTAAATTAGGACTTCTTGAAATGGGTCACAACAATTTTAGTGGGAAGTTAACAATTGACTTCTCAAAACTAAGATATATTTATAACATTTACTTAAGTAGTAACAACTTCCATGGACGCGGAGAAGCTGATGACATGAAGTTTATTGATTCCCTGAAAAACTGCACCAAATTAGTAGACTTGGGACTTTATAATTGCAACCTTATAGGTGTGCTTCCAATGTCTATAGGTAATCTCTCTAATCAACTCAGCTCTCTATATTTAGGACACAATCAATTATTTGGAAGCCTACCTTCAAGTATAGGTAGTCTAGTTGGTTTGACCACTTTATATTTAGAAAATAATAGATTCAAAGGAAACATCCCCAATACCATTGGTAAACTTCAAAAGCTACAAGTTCTTAGTCTAGATAAGAATCAATTTTCAGGGCCTATCCCTGATGCCATTGGGAACCTATCAATGTTGACTAAACTTTATTTAGATTCCAACAAATTAGAAGGCCATATTCCATCAAGCCTTGGGAATTGTAAAGAACTTAATGAGCTTTACCTGGGACACAATAGACTCACTGGAAAAATACCCAAACAAATTCTTCAACTTCCATCACTAACAATTTTTTTAGATCTTTCGTACAACAACCTGTCTGGTTCAATTCCATCAGAGATTAAAGACCTCAAGATGTTGAGTGGTCTGGATTTATCTTATAACAATTTGTCAGGCACCATTACTAGTAGCCTTGGTGAGTGCAGTAGCCTTACAATGTTAAACCTAAGTGGCAACATATTTGAAGGCATAATACCACCTTCATTCAGTTCCTTGAGAGGATTGAAGGTACTCGACATTTCTGAAAATAATTTATCAGGTAAAATTCCTCAAATCATAGACAAATGGAATTCCTTAGAATTTTTGAACCTATCCTTTAATGATTTTGAGGGTGAAGTGCTGGTTGTAGGAGTGTTTGCCAATGCAAGCGCATTTTCGGTTTTAGGGAACAATAGGCTTTGTGGTGGTTTGGTTACACTTGAGTTACCCAAATGCAAGGACACGGGTGGTAATAAAAAAAGGTTTCCTTTCTTCATATTAGTCATTGTGATTGCACCGACGTTGCTCATCGTATTATGTTGTGTGTATCTTTTGTGTAAGAAGAAACGCAATAGTCAACCATCTCAGTCATCATTAGGGAGTGAACGGTTCATGAAAGTTTCATATAACCAACTTCTCAAGGCTACTGATGGGTTCTCTACAGCAAATTTGATTGGTGAGGGTGGGCACAGCTCTGTTTATAAGGGAATCCTCGATTCTAATGATGATAAATCTGTTGCATTAAAGGTTTACATCTTCAAAGTCGAGGAGCGCACAAAAGCTTTATAGCAGAATGTGAAGCATGGCGTAATATTAGACATCGTAATCTGTTGAAGATAATAACTTCATGTTCGAGTACTGATTTCCATGGCAATGATTTTAAAGCGCTAGTTTACGAGTTTATGCCAAATGGAAGTGTACATGATTGGCTTCACTCAAGTGCATATACATCAAAACTGAACCTTCTTCAAAGAATAAATATTCTTAGAGATGTTGCCACTGCACTTGATTATCTTCACAATCGCTGCCAAACAACGATTGCTCACGGTGACTTGAAGCCAAGTAACATTCTACTTGATGATGATATGGTGGCTCATGTTGGAGACTTTGGTTTAGCTCGACTACTTGGTACAGACTTAAACCAGAATAGCTCATCCGGGGTTAAAGGAACAATTGGTTATGCACCTCCAGGTAATTCCACTTTTATTCCACGATGCTTATATTTATTTACAGGTTAAAGTTTGTAAATTAATAAATTGTTTTTAATTACTAGAGTATGGTATCGGGAGTGAGATGACAAGTTCTGGGGACGTCTACAGTTTTGGAATATTATTACTAGAGGGTGATGACCGGGAAAAAGCCGACAAACAACATGTTTATTGAAGGTCTTAGCCTTCATAAATTTGCTTACATGGCATTACCAGATCATGTAATCAATGTTATTGATAATGATGCAATTGTGTTGCAAAGTACGGAAGCGAATGCACGGAAAGTGGAAGAATGTTTGGTTGCAACTATCAAGATTGGAGTATCGTGCGCTATGGATTCACCACCACAACGAATGAAAATAGAAATTGTTGTCAATGAGTTGCAGCGTATTATCGATGTGCTTCAAAATATATAAGGTACTCTGTTTTGCCTTTTTGTAAAATCTTATTTTACATGAGTTTGTTAAAAATCATCACTAAAATGGTTTTATTTTTCAACTCTTTCAGGCCTAAAGCTTGTATGGTGAAGTTGTAGGAAACTGCAGCAAGGAGGAGTGCATGTCATAGTTAAAGTAAATGTTAAGTTGTTAAAGATGTTCGTAATTGTGGTTTAATTTTTCTTGTTGCATAAGTGTACGAGACATAAGAGTACGTTTACATTCTTGGTGACGTATCATATGTATCAAGCATGTTTGTATGTGTGCTTTAATTTTCATCAATCCAATTTGTGGTATTGAATTCTACTTAAGTTCTACTTGGTGTTCGATTCCTTAATGAACAGCCTAATGTTATTCTTGTTCCTTGACTTTCAATTTCATAAATTTGACTTTTTTATGAATATCTGAATGACAAAGCTCAAGGCTTCCCCCTCTTCTGGTTTCGAGCAGTGTATGGTTCAATTTTAAAGATAGTTAACCTCATGTTTGGTACACTGTATTATTACTGCAAGTATACTGTATTAGAAATGTGTCAATAATGACCAAAGTGGGTTTCTGATACATAAATCAGCTCGAATATTTTGATACTTTTCGTATTCCTTATGCAGTTAGTACAACTCTATTTTCATCGGATAAGCGTTTGGATAAGCAATCCCAAACTCAAAACTGCGTATTGTTGTTTAGTCTAAGCAAGCCCAAACAGCCCTTTAGCAATTAATTATGTATGAAATCAAACATTGATTAGTATAATCCTGCTATATCTTACAAGACTGAAACCTATAGTTGCGACTTCTAATCTTATTTTCTTACTTGGCTGTTTTAGGATGACGCGTGATATGCAGCGTTTGGGTATTCTAAAAGTTTTTGTCATCAAGTTTTACAAATGATTAATATGCCATATTTACCTTTTTAATGAAATGACCCGAGCTGACCCGGTTTAAGCTATTCTTAATTTTTACTCCGTATATCTTTTTTACATAGCCTGAACCGACATGTAGGATCTGAATTTTAAGCTATGAAAGACCAGAACTGAGACATGTTGGACCTGTTTCTTAAGATATGTTTATATCTTTTAACATAACCTGAACTGAACCATTTTATACGGGTCGATGTAGCCAGAAAAACAGCTCCAAGGGGCTTGTTGCAGCTCTGTGAAATTAAGAAAAGGTTCAATATATCTGTTATCATTAAAATTATTTGATTTGAGAGGTTCTATGTACTGCGCACCGTTTTTTTCTCCAAGTCACTTTTTTTATTTACCACTCATAAGTAAAATGGGTGGAAATAGCCATCTGTACTAGTATTGGTTAGTTGCTGTACTAACTGCTTTTGGAACTTGTTAAGTGTTAACACTAACAGATGACTGTGTTTACAAAACAATCATAACCCATAAAGCTTTAAAAGGATGACTCGTCCGATATAGCTAAGATTTCAAGAAAAGTTCCAACCTTGTTCGTGAAGTTCAGGACACCACCGAGAATCACCAGTTACTTTTTTTACAAATCGACCATTAATGCAGACTAATAATTACATCAGGAATCCATAAGATCCGTAAAAATACCAGATCATTTATTATGCCAATGAACATACAAATTCAGAAAATTAAATTGGTCCAACACACGTACATTCACATTAGAGACTTGAAACTTGAGAGTGCTGTCAAAGTTACAATGTCAATAAGCTTTATGGATAGTAAAACACTGGAGTTTCAATGTTGCTACTTAATGGAGTTTCAATAAGCTTTATGAGATAATTTCACCCATGAATGAATTTGTTGCTCTTCTTTTCTGAAATGAACATAGTATGAATTCAAATAAGGAAGATCCGTTGACATTACAAATGAGTTGATACATTGAGCTTGCCTACTGTATGACTACTCTTGCAAACAACACATCTAAAAAGACACAAGCCAACCTTATTAACTACTAGAGCAGAAATGAAACTAAAACATACACCATAGACGTTCTGTAAGTATCGTTATCGTCACAGCCTTTGAATAACTCGAGAAAAACAGATGGGGTTTGATGAAGTTGACGTCGTCTCTAATCAGCCTTTAGAATTGAGAATCAGGCCACATGACGAATACATAATGAATATTGACTTTACCCATCCAAGTACAAGCTCCAAATAACACTAATAACTAGCAATACACCACATTGACTACCTGCACAAACTAAAACAGACACACTTTATTATTCTTTCGGAGCTTCAAATATATGAATGGCAGTAAATGTTAAGCATTGGCACTGGTGAAAATACTTACGTTGTTAAGAAAATAACTGTCAAATACAGAGGCCGCAATTTCAAGAATTTTATTTATAAATGGATCAATTTATGTTACGTTATATTTAATGGGTTCAACAGGCTGAAAACATTCATTAATCATTATTTTTAAACAAGTTTAAGAAAAGGACAGACCACGTTTGCAGGTCAACCTGATCGTCGAGACTAAAATTACCAGTTTGACTTGTTTCCCAACCTGACTAGCTGCCCGTTATGGAACACCTCTAGTTTAGATCATGTGTTACCTGTAAGGCTCCTAAGCCTGCATTTCCAAGGGTCCAAATCTATGGTGTGACTGATAAAGCATTAGCCAATGCTTTTCTGTAATACAAAGAAATGGGAATACCAACAAGTTAGGACTGAAGTGTCATATATATGGTTCACAATATTAATGAGTCTGTCAAAAACAACCATTTACAGTAGCAAAATTGGGGATCTTGCAACAAAAGTCAAACATAACAATAATGTTTTAAACACATAATTTTCTTGTGGAGCTGAAGTAATAACTTATGGAATATTGGAATGGGCTCAGTGCTATCACCAATGCCAACGCTTATCATTTACACAAGAAAGAAATAATCCTACCTTAGCCATGGCTGATGTAATAACTTCTAGAATGGGCTCAGTTATATCACCCATGCCAAGGCTTATCATTTGTTCATCAGGGTATTTTAGCTTATGTGCAGCCATTCTTCTACGAATCTGTAATTTCACCAACACATTTCATGTATCTAAGTCTCATGTCCAAATTAAAAATAACAAGTTTCTATATCCATGTCTATATTTATAAGAAACGTGTGATAGTGATACCGATGTAAACCTGAATCTATAGTGACAAAAAATCGAGCCGCAATTTGACAAGTACCCTTGTATTCAGTGTATATATAGGCTTTCATGTTCTCTTTCGTCCACCTTATCTCCAAGCCCCCCTCATGTTCTGTTATATCAATGAAAATGGCAAGCAAGTGTTCAGAGATGAAATGCCTAGTAGATCTACTACTACAAACACTTCCAACTTCATGTCATAAAGATACAACGGTATCTCTTCACACACTTGATCCGAATACACCAAATACTCATCTTTGTTTTCTAGATTAGCACACAACCACCTCTTCAATCTAATCAAACAACCTACAAATTCCTTTTTCCGCCTTGGCCATTTCAACATGTCAATTTCCTTTTTCACAGGCTCACTTTGCATTGACTGCCACCCATTTTCTTCCTTTTTGGCCATCTCCATCTGTCAAATGTCTCACCTATACCAACATATTCATAAGCATAAACACCTCTCAAAATCAGCCCTTTAGCATGACACATTTCTTTTCCAATTGATTTTCTTATATCATCTCCTATACCCTTCTCAAAATCTTCCTTTTGCCTCCCGTTCTGATACAATTTAACAACAGCAACTATACCACTTTTCTTGACATTTTGAAGACCTTCAACATAGCCCATATCATTATCTTGATTCTCTTTAAGCTTAGTAATTGATTGCACCCACTCGGTTAATACCTTGCCCATATTCTTTCTTTGTTTGTCCCGCCACCATGGTGAGGCATGTTCCTTTTTCGCTTGTCCAACCACCATGGACAAACCGTGTTAGTCGTATTGTGATTCCTTTTCTTTCTCAACCACTTCCATGTATCAAATATTAAACAATCAAGAGTTGTTGCACTCTTTGTACCTCTATCTAAATTTCCCAACCTGATATACACATGCAAAGCACCCATTTTTCTTCTATCCAAGACATCCACCTGCCCACTATTCAAAAGATCACTACCATTATGAATGCGTCCTGCTGAAAGCCTATAAACATCAAGACCACAAGTAGCAGCATTACCACCTTCATTTTCACATCCCTGATCTTCATCATACTTCGAATCACGACAATTTCCCAATAACTGAATTCCTAAAATTAATTCATCATGTTCTTTGTTGTTCCCCTGGTGTTTCCCCCATACTCTTCAAAACAATGAACACCCGCTTGAGTTTCTTCAACTTCATACAGCTTGCCACCATGTTTATTTACAACAACACCAAGAACGCCTCAAGTTATGTTGTCAGCCCTTTCACCTATCTTCAATTCAGATTTGTTACATTTCACATCATCTTTATTAACTCCTTTGATTCCTTTCCTATACCCTGAATCCTTTCTTCACGAAGTTCATCAAGAACTTTTGGCTCCACATTCAGTTACCTCCCCCTTTGCGTTTTCCTTTGAAAGATTATTCGTCAACATCTCGATAGTCCCTTCTTGCAACTTAGCCAACACATATGCAGCTGAGAGAGTTTTCGGTTTATAAAAACTTACTCCTTTTTCAACTTCCGGTTTCAACCCTCAAATGAAGAGAGTAACAAGAGAACTGAACACATCCCAATATTCAACAACAGAACCTTCTTGTTTGGGGTTTTTCGACCTTTGGCATTTCATCAAACATCTCATGTACAGGACTGCTATCATGAATTTTTCTTTCGTTTTTTCCCTTAGCTTTTCCAGAAATTGCTTTACTATCACCATCATTTACCATTAATGATTCCAATCCATCCACAGTATACAAATCACAACTCGAAAATTGTCTATATTGATCATTTTGTACCGTATTTTCATCTGATGATGTTTTGTTAAAATTAGAGAGAATTTCTGAATTAATGAAATGAAATACAGTGCCTAGTATTTAAAGGGGAGGATGGAGGTTTTCCCGCCAAGAGTTAGTTAAACAGACTTTGACTTTCCCAATAGAAGTGAAACAATGTCTTTCTATATATCGGGAGATGCGTAAAGCAAGGTAAGTGTTTCTTTGCACATGCCAAAATTATATGGGGCAGATATGGTGACATTACAAGGCAGGGGTGAGCAGAAAAATCAAAATATCCGAATAAACCGAAAATCGAAACCGAACCAAACTGAAAATAACCGAATCGAACTAATAACCAAACCGAATTTGCCAAAACCGAACCAAACCGAACTTTTAATTCGGTTCTCGGTTTGGTTATGGTTTTGGTAATCAAAACCGAAAACCGAAATCATATAAATTTATATATTTTTTTATATTTATATATAAAAAGATCAATAAAACGTTATATATATATATTTATATTTATATTTATATATGTATAAATAACAATAAAATTTTATCCTAATATTAAAAAATACTTTTTATGTTTGAAATAACTTTTTTCGCTAAATATATTTGTATATTTTTTTTTTTTTTTTTAAATAAAGTGTGTAATTCGGTTAAACCGAAAACCGAACCGAACCAAACCGAACTAGAATTCAACCAAACCGAACCAAAAACCGAATTTGAATTTGGTTTGGTTTGGTTCACGGTTTGACCCTAAAAAAACTTTTAACCGAATTAACCGAACCGAATAAACCGAATAACCCGAAAACCGAACCGATCAACACCCCTATTACAAGCCATATGTTGGGTTTCACAAACATAACCCAAATCGAACTACTTGTAAGTAAGTGGGTCAAAATGTCTCCCCTCTACTCATAATAAAGTTTTTAATCAGTTTGTACCATTGTGTTTGCTTTGAAAAGTATATGATTTGAAAAACCAACCATGCTTCCTATTGTTTTCTAATTTGGTTTGAATATATCATCATGTCATACAGGTGAAAAAGAAAGCCAATATTTAAAAGTAGACAGATATATTAATGGGTGACCATTTAATCCATAAGGTCCAAGTCTATAGGGCCCGTTAATTAAGTCATGGGTAAACGGGAAAATGAGAAAAATGTTATGATCTGACACCCACTTCACATCTATCATATTTTGCGGACTTTTCAATGAACCTAAAACGTTTTCCATAATGATTTCACTTAATCTACTTAATATTTAAAATTACACCTCACTCAAATACAAATATACCCCACAAAAATCATATAAGAAAAACACCCACACACAAACATATCACACGACTCGGTCGAGTATCGACCAAGTCTTAGCAAAATACCATGCAAGACGTGTCCTACCATGGTCTCCATAACAACACCAACACGTCAAAAATAGTGCCAAATCAAATGTAGACGCGTCCAAACTAGTGCCATTACGGACAGTCTAATGTATCAAGATATAACTGTCCTTGTTAGACTTTTCGAGGATAGTGTTATTACCAAGAAGTCATTCTTTAATTAATTCTCGCAAAAACTTTTGAGTACTAGTATATTAATATTGTTATCAATCTATAACATTTAACCTTATAATAAAAAATTAGTAAAGAATTAAATGGCAAATTTACTAATTTACCAATAATAATTATATGAAATGAATTTAAAAGAAAAACAATAATCATAAGTGTCAAATTTTTATCTATTTATTGAATTTATTGTCACAAAAATTTAACTCGCGAAAGGTTTTAAATTAAAAAACCCAACTTAACTAATTTTTTGACGCCATCACATCACATGAGTAGTCGAGTACCATGCATGGTATTCTTAAAGTAATTGTCATTTTTTTAATGAACCAAAAACGCTTTCCATAATAATTTCACTTAATCCACTCTTAATATTTAAAACCAAATTTGTACATACTTTAGTATCAAAATCATTCACCAACCTTTTACGACAAATATGCCAAGCGATCAACTTTGTTGAACATTAATTCCAATCCAAATTTTCATGCAAATCGACATATTATACAAATAACAAGGAGATAAACATAATAACAAGGTGATTTTAATAGTATGGATCAAAACAAAGGCCTGGGAAATGATGGTGATAGATACATAATTAGAATCGTGATATAAAGGTGAAAAGGAAAGCCAATGTTGAAAAGTAGACGGATATATGAATCGGTGACCATTTAATCCATAAGGTCCAAGTCAATAGGGAGTGTTAATTAAGTCATGGGTAAAGGGGAAAATGACAAAAATGTTATAATCTGACACCCATTTAACAAGTATCGTATTCCCATTTAACAAGTATCATATTTTGCGGACTTTTCAAAATACTCAATTCTCAATTTCTCACACCCCATGTGAGGTTTTCAAAATTTTACATGACTTTAATTAGTAGCCAAAGATTAAGCAACACTCTTGAACTCCTAGTGACACTCTTTTTGTGGCTTTTAGTGACTCTTGTCCAAATGTGCTAAGTAAACACGGCCGGCAAATGAATTTGGAGGCCCGGGCAAAAATAAAAAAGGGCCCCATCAACACTAAAAAAAAACTTATAGGTGTGCGTAAAAGGTATTCATTTATAACAATTTCTTATAATTGACGTTTTATTTATTGTGACGAGATGAGTTGTATTTAACTAATTGAATATACAAAGAAGAGACATTCGGATATATTGCATAAGTACACAAACGTAGCTATAAATGTTACTGGACTAGAAGAAAATAGGGCCTTTAGATTGGGGGGCCCTGTACGACCGCATCACTTGCACACCCTCTTTGCCGCCACTGTAAGTAAAATAAGTGTCACTAAAATTGCACATTACTGAAAAAAGAAATAAAATAAAAAATAAACAAACACCGTTGCTACGCATAAACAACTTCACACAAAATAATACTCGTAGAAAAACTCTACCGAAACCTTAATCACTTGCACCAAAATATTAAAAACTCACAAAATACTAAAATAATGTCCAAAACAAAGAATGAGTGGTTTATCAAAAATTTAAATATTATGGTCATTTTTGTAAAAGAAAGGTATATATGATAAATAGTAATATATTACATATGAATATCGAATGAGCAAATAATTATTTTAGGCTATCAAAGTCTTGATGGGATTTTAGATTAGTTCCGAATATTTTTATGACTTTTTAAGTTTAATTGGTCAAAGTTGACGGCAAGTCACTGGAAAGTTATTTTCCAAATTGATAATTACGTGAAGTTGGGTATAGCGTCGTAATGTTTCTAATACTTTATTGGGTAAGGATCCAGTGAGAAGAAAACTTAAAATGAGAAGGATGAGAAATAATTATAACCACACATTTGAGATGCATCGACTTGATTTAGATGCATCTTTATTCATTTAGATGCATCACAATTAGTTTCGAAAGTGATTTTGAAGTAAAAACGATGCAAAGTAGTATTAAAAACAAATTTGACCCGCAGAGGACGAAAAATGTATAGGATTCGTCTAACTTGATGAAATGCATCTAATATATGCATATGCATCTAATTTTTTTGCTAGAAAATATATTATGGTGCATCTAAAAGACTAAGGATGCATCTAATTCAAGTCGATGCATCTCAAATGTGTAGTTATAATTATTTCTCATCCTTCTCATTTTAAGTTTTCTTCTCATTTGATCCTTGGTCATACTTTATTATTGTTTATTCTAGTAAGGTGGCTTAACTAACATTAATAAGAAAATTGTACTTTGTAAAAAAACTAGGGATGTGTTAACCGGACCCTCCCTACCATGGGGGGTCCGCCTACTTTAGTCAAAATGTACAAGTTTTATTGCAGACAGTACAGGCGGCGGCAACATGTCTTCCACAAACCCTCCCTACAAGGGGGTCCGGTTAACTCAACCTAAAAACTAACCATACAAATTCTTAATATTATAATATTTGTTACATTTTTTTACTTATCACCTAAAAAGAACATAGTTCTTTGTAAAAAAAAACAAATAAATAAAATAAAATAAAAAAAATCAGTCTATTGGATAATTGATTTTAGCACATCATTTTGTGAAAACAAATTTGTAAAATTTTAATTGCATGACATAGCATTCCTTGGGTAAATAACAAACTATGCCTCATTTTGTATTACTTTAATTGTCACTTTTATATTAAAATGTAAAATTTTAAATGACATAGCATTCTTGCGTAAATAACAAACTATACCTCATTCTGTATTAATATGATTTATCACTTTTATAGTAAACTCTTTCTCTTTCTATTTTAACTGTAAAACTGACGAGGTTTTTTAGTTCAGGTTGTCGGAAAGGATGAACCTATTTGATTCAGATGTTTGCGACCTCGCGTGTTTAATTCCGGATCATTTTTGACCCTTCCCTGGCCACCCCCAATGTACATTTTAGCGAGATGTCAAACAATTGACTTCTTATAAGAAAACCAAAAAAACTTACCGCTAGGGCATTTGATGGTGGTTCCTTCACTATCTCTTCTCTTAGTTTAATAGCATAATATTTTTCTTAATCATATACTATTCAAATTTATGACTTTTCCTTTCTTTTCATTTTTTTTTGGTTTGTTTGATTTAGTTTTAAATTTAAGCCTTTTTTTCAAGTTGAAATGAATATGACATCAAGTTTAGATAATATTTAGGTTGCAATATGTGTGTGTTTATTTAGGCAAAACAAGTCGTTTGAGGTCTTGCCTTGGCATGTGTCATATATGTTTGGCAGCTTGGGCGTGGTTTAATTTTTTTATACCATACCAACGACATAGAATGTTAATGTTTTTTTTAACCTTTAATGTTTTTAGGGTTAGCAATTGATTTTAGTTATGTTAATTGAAGAGATAGAGTGTGAGTGTGTATAGTTTAGGTTAGTGTAAAATATGGGTAAAGAAGAAATTATAATAAATGAAATGCTTGTGATTGGTTAGTGGTTTTAGTCTTAAAGTTGAATTAGACTCGCAACTTAAATTTTTTGTCATGTGGTATAAAGAGGTATGAAAAGTTTTACATGCATGACAAATTCTCAAATGATATTTTACCGGAGAAACCCTTTACCCAAAAAAATCTCTAAAGATTAAATAGACAAATCTCGATGATTCATTTTTTTATCAAATTAAAAAAAATTCACTTTCTTCATTTTTTTTAAATTAATTATCTTACAAACCATTAATCACTACATGAAACGAATCACATCATCGCGGCGGGAATTAAATCATTTTTCTATAAAGGACACTTCTATATATACTTTTGACGAACTTTTTTTTCGAGTGAAAAATTCTGTCCCGAGAAATCACATGTGGTTTTTAAAATCAAGTCGATTTGTTATTTTAAAAATCACATATGATTCAAGAAATCACTCGTGATTTTTAAAATAATAAATTACAATTGATTTTACAAATCCACATGTGATTTGTGAAATCACATATGACTTTTAAAATAGCAAATCACAAGTGATTTCACAAATCAAATGTGATTTTTCAGGGTGAAAACATCAGATTGATTTCACAAATCACATGGTATTAGTGATTTAAGAGACAACGTATGAATTTTAGCTATCTTATTTCGGATGCCAAACATGTGTTATTTCTTAAAAAATAGATTAACACAATATTGAGAGAGGCTTTGCTAGTTTTCTTCTACATCTTACAGATGGGTGACTTTTTTTTTGAAAAACAAGGAAAATTTAAAGAACGTTTCATGCTTAGGATAATCGCATTGTCTTTTCTCTCTTCTTTGGCTACGAAGAGGAAGAAAGCAATGAAGTACAACATTAGAACTTCATTTTTAATTGTGAAAACAAAAGTTCACACTTAGAGGTGTGAGGAGTAATCTTTTCAATTGCACAGTGTGAAAATACGTTGTAATAAGTGTGAAAAGTTAACCATTTTTTTGTTGCGTGTCTTGCTCAAGGCGAGGATAAAAAGCCAATACTTATTCATATGATTTTAAGTTAATTTCAAAAAATGAAGTGACTTCAAACAATAATTTGCTTATTTTCCTCTTGTATTTCTTTTCAGCTCATATGTGATTATACATAGAAGGTAATTATACTCAATCAAATCGTCTTGGTCAAGCTGTAAAGTAATTTGTGGATGACATATCAGCATCTTGAGTTTGAAACAAACTATAATGAATGAATATAAGATAGTTTTAGTTATTGTTTATACTAAAACTTTCAGTACTATTCTAATTTATTCAGTTTAGTAGTTACTATTAATATTAATATATACATATAAACGATCGTAAACTTATCTTTATCACCAATAATTGCTACAGTATATAAACTTTGACTAGTTACAGTAACATGATAAGAAATTTGTGGAAGCCATTCATTTCACCATTGCATGTCACAAACTGTTACAGTAACATGCAAAAACTAACGATAAAAAGCCAATACTTGCTCTCACAATTTTAAGTAAATTTCCCAAAAATGAAGTCACCACAAGCAATAATTCACTTATCATCTTCCTCTGTTATTTCCTTTCTCTTTTACGGTCTCGTGATAACATGTCTCACTTCCGCCACTGTCTCTACTTCATATGGTGGTAATGAGACTGATTATCTTGCGCTGTTGTCATTTAAGTCGATGATCACCCTAGATCCATACAATGTTCTAACCTCGTGGAACCATTCCTTTCATTTCTGTGACTGGAGTGGTATTTCATGCGGAAAGCGGCACAAACGAGTGACTGCTTTACAACTGGATTCACAAGGCTTAGAAGGCTCGTTGTCTCCTCATGTAGGAAACCTCAGCTTCCTCCGCGAGCTTGATCTCGGGAACAACAGCTTTCAAGGAACCATTCCGCATGAACTTGGTCGTCTATTTAGGCTACGTCGTCTTTATCTTTTTATTAACAAATTCAGAGGAGTCATTCCAACAAACTTGTCTGGTTGTTCTAACCTCGAAGACCTTTCGCTCGGTGTAAATAAGCTAACTGGAAGCATACCCATGGAGATAAGTTTACTCTCGAAACTTGCTGTCCTTTCAATTCACTACAATAAGTTAACAGGTGGAATCCCACCTTTCTTGGGGAATATCACATCAATGGAAGGGTTCTCTGCTAGTGGGAACCCGTTTGGTGGGAGAATACCAGATACCTTGGGTCATTGGAAAAGCTTGACGCATTTTGACTCTGGTGAGTGCAACTTATATGGAAGCATCCCTCGTCCCATTTTCAACCTCTCACTCCTAGTTAATTTTTCCTTAGCTGAAAATTACCTCACTGGCAGTCTTCCTTCAGAAATTGGTAATCAGCTCCCAAATCTTGAGTTGCTTCAGTTATGGGGTAACGAACTGACCGGAGTTCTTCCACCTTCTATTTCTAATTGTTCTAAATTAGGACTTCTTGAAATGAGTAAAAACAGTTTTAGTGGGAAGTTGACAACTGATTTCTCAAAACTAAGAGATATTAAATATATATTGTTAGATAATAACAACTTCCATGGACGCGGAGAAGATGATGACATGAGGTTTATCGATTCTTTGAAAAACTGCACCAGATTAGTAGATTTGCAGCTTTCTAATTGCAACTTTAGAGGAGTGCTTCCAATATCAATAGGTAATCTCTCTCAACTCACCTATCTAGATTTAGGAATAAATCAATTATTTGGAAGCCTCCCTTCAAGTATAGGTAGTCTAGTTGGTTTGACCACTTTATCTTTAGAAAATAATAGATTCAAAGGAAGAATTCCCACTACCATTGGTAAACTTCAAAAGCTACAAGTTCTTAGTCTATCTAGAAATCAATTTGCAGGGCCTATCCCTTATGCCATTGGGAACTTATCACTGTTGAATAAACTTTATTTATATTCCAACAAATTAGAAGGCCATATTCCATCAAGCATTGGGAATTGTAAAGAACTTATTGGGTTAAACCTGGCAGACAATAGATTCACTGGAAAAATACCCAAGCAACTTCTTCAACTTCCATCACTAACTTATTTTTTAAATATTTCTCACAACAACATGTCTGGTTCAATTCCATCAGAGATTAAAGATCTCAAGACGTTGAGCGAGCTCGATTTATCTTATAATAATTTATCAGGCAACATTACTAGTAACCTTGGTGAGTGCATTAGCCTTACAACGTTATACCTAAGTGGCAACAGATTTCAAGGCGTAATACCATCTGCATTCAGTTCCTTGGGAGGATTGGGGGTACTTGACATTTCTCAAAATAATTTATCAGGCAGAATTCCACAATTTTTAGGCAAATGGAAATCCTTAGAGTATTTGGACCTATCCTTTAATGATTTTGAGGGTGAAGTACCGGTTGTAGGAGTGTTTGCCAATACAAGTGCATTTTCAGTTTTGGGGAACAATAGGCTTTGTGGCGGTTTGGTTACACTTGAGTTACCCAAGTGCAAGGAGATGGGTAGTAAGAAAAAAAGGTTTCCATTGTTCATATTAGTCATTGTGATTGCACCAACATTGCTCATCGTATTTTGTTGTGTGTATCTTTTGTGTAAGAAGAAACGCAATAGTCAACCGTCTCAATCTTCAGGGAATGAAAGGTTCTTGAAAGTTTCATACAATCAGCTACTCAAGGCTACTGATGGGTTCTCTACAGCAAATTTGATTGGCGAGGGTGGCCACAGCTCTGTTTATAAGGGAATCCTTGATTCTATTGATGATAAATCTGTTGCGGTTAAAGTTCTGCATCTTCAAAGTCGAGGAGCGCACAAAAGCTTTATAGCAGAATGTGAAGCATGGCGTAATATTAGACACCGTAATCTGTTGAAGATAATAACTTCATGTTCGAGTACTGATTTCCATGGCAATGATTTTAAAGCGCTAGTTTACGAGTTTATGCCCAATGGAAGTGTACATGATTGGCTTCATTCAAGTGCATATACATCGAAACTGAACCTTCTTCATAGAATAAATATTCTTAGAGATGTTGCCACTGCACTCGATTATCTTCACAATCGCTGCCAAACAACGATTGTTCACGGTGACTTGAAGCCAAGTAACATTCTACTTGATGATGATATGGTGGCTCATGTTGGAGACTTTGGTTTAGCTCGACTACTTGGTACAGACTTAAACCAAAACAGCTCATCCGGGGTTAAAGGAACAATTGGTTATGCACCTCCAGGTAATTCCACTTCTATTCCATGATGCTTATATTACTGGTTAAAGTTTGTAAATTAATTAATTGTTATTCATATGTAGAGTATGGTATCGGGAGTGAGATGACAAGTTGTGGGGACGTCTACAGTTTTGGAATATTATTACTAGAGGTGATGACTGGGAAAAGGCCGACAGATGACATGTTTAAGGAAGGTCTTAGCCTTCATAAATTTGCCTACATGGCATTACCAGATCATGTAGTTGATGTTATTGATGATGATGCAATTGTGTTGCAAAGTACGGAAGCGAATGCAAAGAAAGTGGAAGAATGTTTGGTTGCAACTATCAAGATTGGAGTATCTTGCTCTGTGGATTCACCACAACAACGAATGAAAATAGAAATTGTTGTCAATGAGTTGCAGCGTATTGTCCATATGCTTCAAAATATATATGGTACTATGTTCTCCCATTTTGTAAAATCTGATTTCACATGAGTTTGTTAAAAATCATCACTAAAATGGTTTTATTTTTCAACTCTTTCAGGTCTATCATCAAGCTTGTATGGTGAAGTTGTAGGAAACTGCAACAAGGAGCAGTGCATGTCATAGTTAAATAAATGTTAAGTTGTTTAAGATGTTCGTAATTGTGGTAAAATTTTCTTGTAGCATAAGTGTACGAGACATAAGAGTACGTTTACATTCTTGGTGACGTATCATATGTATCAAGCATGTTTGTATGTGTGGTTTAATTTTCATCAATCCAATTTGTGTTATTGAATTCTACTTAAGTTCTACTTGGTGTTCGATTCCTTAATGAACAGCCTAATCATTGTATGTGTGGTTTCTATTTCATAAATTTGACTTTTTTATGAATATCTGAATGAGAAAACTCAAGGCTTCCCCGTCTTCTGGTTTCAAGCAGTGTATGGTTCAAATTTATAGAAAGTTAACCTCATGTTTGGTATACTGTATTATTACTGCAAGTATACTGTGTTAAAAATGTGTCAATAATGACCAAAGTGTAAAAAATGTGTCAATAATGACCAAAGTGTATTTCTGATACATAAATTAGCTCGAATTTTTTTGATACTTTTCGTATTCCTTATACAGTTAGTACAACTCTATTTTCATCGAATAAGCATTTGGATAAGCAATCCCAAACTCAAAACTGTGTATTGTTGTTTAGTCTAAGCAAGCCCAAACAGCCCTTTAGCAGTTAATGTGTAGCTTTATGGTCATCATTGTTGTTTTAACCATATTTCTAGAAATACAAGCGTTTAGCTTTTTTATGTTATCTCTCCTATTTGAAATGATAATAAACGGAGACTTTAGCTTTTACCTCAGTCTATGCTGTACACTTACAGTAGCTATTATGTTATCAAACGCTTTGAAAATACGAACTATTGCTAATAACTGTTTATAATTGGTACTACAACTACCGCTAGTTTTGCAAACAATAACCTCGTTTATTAGCAGTTTTGAAAAAATAGGCTTGAGACATGCTTCTTGGATAACACGTAACCTGTTTTGAAATCTAGCCCAAACACTTCTTTATAATCTATATGGATGTTATTGATCCTTTATGTGTATCGATTGATTGACAATAGGCGAACTTAAGGGGTTATTCTGGAAACTGAATATAGTGTAGGGGTTCAAGTGTAAGTTGTGTAATTAAGCTGTTAAGTTAGTTAGAGCATAGTGCTTAGGCAGTAGAAAGGAAAGGATGTTAATGAGGCATTTACTTTCAAGCTGAATTACATAACACAAGATGTGTTAGTATGAAAGGAGAGTTATCATGTATGTTTATTGAAACCACACAGTGATTAGTATAATCCTGTCTATATCTTACAAGAATGAAACATATAGTTGCATTGAGTGCATAATTATCATCTCGTCATAGAATAGAAAAGAGAAACAGGATGACGCATGGTACGTAGCGTTTGGGAATTCTGAAAGTTTTGTCATCAAGTTTTTGACCCAAACTGACCCGTTTTAAGCTATTTCTAATTTTTTTATATCTTTTTTACATAGCCCAAACCGACATGTAGGATCTGAATTTTAAGCTATGAAAGACCAGAACCGACATGTTGAACCTGTTTTTTAAGCTATGTTTATATCTTTCTAACATAACCTGAACTAAACCATTTTAAACGGGTCGATGTAGCTAGTAAAACAGCTCCAATGGGCTTGTTGCTGCTCTGTAAAATAAAGAAAAGACAAAATAAATTTTTTCGGTACTCTCCATTAATAAGTAGTCAGTATGTTAATTATGAGTGCAAAAGTTCAATATATCTGATATCATTAAAATTATTTGATTTGGGAGGTTCTATGTACTGGGCACGGTTTTTTTCTCCAAGTTACTTTTTATTTACCATTCAAAAGTAAAATGGGTCGAAATAGCCATCTATACTAGTGTTGGTTAGTTGCTGTACTGACTGCTTTTGAACCTGTTAACACTAACAGATGACTGTGTTTACAAAACAAGCATAACCCATAATGCTTTTAAAGGATGACTCGTCCGATATGGCTAAGATTTCAAGAAAGGTTCCAACCTTGTTCGTGAAGTTCAGGACACCACCGAGAATCACCAGTTAGTTACTTTTTTTACAAATCTAACATTAATGCAGACTAATAATTACTAATTCAGAAAATACAAATTCAGAAAATTAAATCAGATCATTTATTATGCCAATGAACATACAAAATCAGAAAATTAAATTGGTCCAACACACGTACATTCACATTAGAGACTTGAAACTTTAGAGTTGAGAGTGTTGTCAAAGTTACAATGTCAATAAGCTTTATGGATAGTAAAACACTGGAGTTTCAATGTTGCTACTTAATGGAAATTCAATAAGCTTTATGAGATAACTTCAGCCATGAATGAATTTGTTGCTCTTCTTTTCCGAAATGAACATAGTATTGATTCAAATGATTCAAATGAGTTGATACATTGAGCTTGCCTACTGTATGACTACTCTTGCAAACAACACATCTAAAAAGACACAAGCCAACCTTATTAACTACTTGAGCAGAAATGAAAATAAAACATACACCATAGACCCTTTGAATAACTCGAGAAAAACAGATGGGGTTTGATGAAGTTGATGGCGTCTCCAATCTGCCTTTAGAATTGAGAACCAGGCGATTTGACGAATACATAATAAATCTTGACTTTACCCATCCAAGTACAAGCTCCAAATAACACTAATAAATAGCAATACACCACATTGACCACCTGCACAAACTAAAACAAACACACTTTATCATTCTTTCAAGCTTCAAACATATGAATGGCAGTAAATGTTAAGAAACTAACTGTCAAATACAGAGGTCGCAATTTCAAGCATTTCACTTATAAATGGATCAATTTACGTAACGTTATATTTAATGGGTTCACAACAGGATGAAAACATTCATTAATCATTATTTTTAAACAAGTTTAAGAAAAGGACAGACCACGTTTGCAGGTCAACCTGATCCGGTACCTGTTTGACTTGTTAAGGGTCCACATCTACGGTGTGACTGATAAAGCATTAGCTAACACTTTTCTGCAATACAAAGAAATGGGAATACCAACGGGTTATGACTGAAGTGTCATATATATGGTTCACAATGTTAACGAGTATGTCAAAAACAACCATTTACAGTAGCAAAATTGGGGATCTTGCAACAAAAGTCAAGCATATCAATAATGTTTTAAACATATAATTATCTTGTGGAGCTGAAGTAATAACTTACGGAATGGGTTGAGTGCTGTCACCAATGCCGAGGCTTATCGTTTGTTCATCAGGGTAATTTAGCTTGTGTGCAGCTATTCTTCTACGAATCTGTAATTCCACCAACACATTTCATGTATCTAAGTCTCATGTCCAAATGAAAAATAACAAGTTTTATATCCATGTCTTTATTTATAAGAAACGTGTGACAGTGATACCGATGTAAACCTGAATCTATAGTGACAAAATCGAGCCGCAATTTTACAAGTACCATTGTATTCAGTGTATATATAGGCTTTCATGTTCTCTTTGGTCCACCTTATCTCCAAGCCGGCATGCCCTCATGTTCTGTGATATCAATGAAAATGGCATGCAAGTGTTCAGAGATGAAATGCTAGTACAAATACATAATTTGAACTTAAATGTTTATTTCATACAGCTAACAAATCTAATCTTAAAAGAAATGCAAACATGAACCCAAATACAAAAGCTTTACCAATAACAAATCTAATCTTGAGGTCATATGAAAAAGGCTGGCAAGGATTCTATGTGAATCGAGCTTTAAACCAACAATAACGGCGGCGTAATTGAACCATCAACAGTTGGAATTTTATGATTAAACTGGATAAAGTCTTTAGATATGTGGTTCTTATCTTGATGCAGAACAAGGCAACGCACATTATATTAGCTTCAATCATGCCATAAAGATACGTATATGGATAACCACATGCTTAAATTATCCAGTTATTCATTATCGAAAAACCCCTTATTCCCCCAAATAACTAATAAGCACTTTGGCATAAGCTTACCCAGCCTGTAAGTCCTTTATACAACCTTACCCAAACACCCCCTAAATCCCATATTCCCATGACAGGTATCCCTCTCACAAACGCACACTGCTTTACACATGATAATTAGGGAAAAAAGAAATACATTCCAATGTATAACGCACTTTGACATAAGCTTACCCAAACACCTTCAATAAGCTATTTAACCTTTTTTATACCCAGTAACTTATTAACCTCTTAAAATAACCCTACACAGAGTAGTAAAAATCGGATCACAAAATGATCCACGATTACTAGCTACAAGGCCAGTGACCAGGGCGAGTTGAGCAGAATCAGCCAAAAGATTCAATATGGTCACAAGTTGTTTAGCTCGGTGCTAACTCAAAAAAAAACTCGGCTTGATTTATTGAACAAGTGTGTTAAAGTTTGTAAACATATACTTCTTGGGTACATGAACATTTATATAGTCCTATAAACATGTCATACTCATACACATAGCTTCAAAGCTTATATATAAAAATTCCTATCTAAGACTATGAGTACTCCCCGCCTAGGCCGATAACTCACTACAAGCAAAACAACATAGAGTATTTGCCTTCAATCATGCTGATAAGGCGAAAAATGAACCACTTTTAGGGGGTCATTTAAGCCCGAATCCGAATTTATTTGATCAAATATTGCCCTAAATCGTTCCTTTTGTGATTTTAGGTACTTGGAGAGTGAATTCTGGAAAAGAAGCTATTTTGGACGTTTTTGGAGCATAAAAGTGAAGAAAACGGCTAAGTACCAATTTTCCTTGCTGGGAACAGTTCCTGACGGCGTCAAAGGTAACACCCTGACGGCGTCAGACGTATCTACAATTAATTTTACCGAAAGTTCGTGAAGGCGTCAAGAGTCAGAGGCTGACGGCGTCAGAGATCATGGAATTATTTACCGAGAGTTTGTGACGGCGTCACACACAGGGCGTCAAGAGTTAATTGCATGACGGCCTAAGGGTGACGGCGTCAATAGTAGATCAAGAGCGTCCGATGAACTATTTAGCGGCGGTCTGACGGCGTCACAAGATTGTTCTTGACGCCGTCATATTGAATTTCCTATATATACTTTTCTAGTTTTTCAGTTTTAAGAGAGGAGTTTTTGGGAGAAACCCTAGATACGATTTTGGTGTAACTTTACAGGTTTTTCAAGGGTTCCAACCCCTTGATACCTTGCATGATTAATCAAGATAAGTGGTCTTTTAATTCAATCAATATGTCTATGTGTTGGTTGTCTATATCTTGTTCTTGTCTTAATTCTATCATGCTAGGCTAAATCTCTCTTGTGTTTGCTTAGATCTAATGAAACCTAGATATTGATTATGTGTTGATTACTTGTTTATTCTTGTTATTGGATGAATGATTTTATATGTTAGGCTTAAGAAAACTGGCAGATCTCCAAATGGTAACATGCTTGAACGTCTTAAGAAACATGAACCGAGGCGTACTAGGTCTTTATTGGTTGTATTTAATGCATGAGCCACTGTTTATAATCCCTATAGTTGTGCTGGGCATGGTGTAGGAGGAGATAAGAGCTCATAGAATTGGGGAGTTATGTATGCCACCCCATGAATGGTATTAAGGAATACGATCCGTCATCCATGCAATTATAACAAGTAATTAACGTGTAAAAGATATCTAGGGAGCAAGGAAATCTAAGTAAACACATCTTCTCCAAATACTGCTCACAACCTTAGTTTAATATTAGTTTAAATTAGTTTATTTTATTTTATTTTGATTGCATCTTAGTTCTGGGTTAGTTGAATAACAACTAATTCCGCCCAAATCCTTCAAACCCGATATCTTAATTGCTTTCTAAAAAATATAAAAACACAAAAATAATCATCTCTCATCTTTAGAACTAGTATTTAGGTTTTCTAATCCTAGCGACACTATTCCCAAGTTGAACGATCAATCCCCCGGTACCTGCCACTATACTATACTACAACGATCAGGTACACTGCCTGGTGGGGGTTGTAAGCTTCTCGAGATCCCTCGAGAGGTAAAGCCTGGTGCAATTCCCACGCATCAAGTTTTTGGCGCCGCAGCCTGGGGAATAGTTATTGTCTAGGTTAGTTTATCTTTTTATTAGGTCTACTTGCTAGATTCCTTTCTAGTAAGATTTTATTTTTATTTTTAGGTCTTCTTTAGTCTATCTTGTTTCTTCGTGTCTTTGTTCGTAACCTTTACCATCCGACATCATGGAAGGTGGTAACATCTTTGAACCCGTCATCCCACCACAACCAAACCAACCTTTAGAACCCCTTAGACCCCGAACCCTAGGAGAGTACTCCCGACCTAGCCACCAAGGCTATCGAAACACCATTGAGCTCACCGGAGCCAATGTGACCCCCTTGCGATCCGACACCATCCGGTTGGTGCAAAGCGGATGTGCATTCCATGGACTTCGTTCCGAAGATCCAAATCAACATCTTAAGGACTTTCTCAAAATCGTAGATTCCATAGACCTAGATGTTGCAACTAGAGAGACTACCCGTTTACGCCTATTCCAATTCTCTCTACGGGATCAAGCTAGTCAATGGCTTGAGCGTTTACCCGCGGGATCCATCGCCACTTGGGATGATCTCATCACTCGTTTCCTTGCTCAATTTTTCCCACCAGGGAGAACTACCAAGCTTAGAAATGACATCTTGATGTTCCAACAACGTCAAGGTGAAACTCTCTATGAAGCATGGACTCGTTTCAAGGACTTACTCCAAAAAGTCCCTCATCATGGTATAGATCTTTGGCTCCAAATCCAAATCTTCTATGACCATATCGATCTCTCCACAAGGCGAACCATTGACCAATCGGCCGGTGGTAAGCTACGTGATCTAAGTGCGGAACAATCATGGGAACTCATAGAAGATCTCGCTCTCTATGACAACGAAAGTTGGAATGATCCCCGTGATTTGAACAAAACGGTCAAGGCAATATCTTTGCCTTCGAACAAATCTAGCACTCCCGACCGTAGGATCATGGAACTTGAAGATCAAGTCAAGTTTCTCATGAAATCTTACGAAGCTCCTAAGCCTTCAAGCCAAGTGAATAAAATCACTTCTTCGTGCGAATTATGTAGTGGTCCCCATGACACTCGTGATTGTGTGGAACTCCCCGGAACAGCTTTTGCGGACTACGCATCCACGCGTACCGACGAAGCGGGAGACAAGTGGTACACTTTCAAGCCCGAGCCAAACCCTTACGGTGATTCCTACAACCCCTCTTGGAAAAATCACCCAAACCTTAGGTGGAAACAAAATCAAGCTAATTCTTCCAATCCGCCTAATCGTTACCAACCAAACGGTCCACCCTCCAACCGTACTTTCAACAACAATCCTTCTAACAACTATGGTAGTACCAACAATCTTGAAGGATTGATGTCTAAATTCATGGCATCTCAAGAAGCCCGCATAGCTAGGTTCGAAACCGAATTCAACCAACAACAAATAGAGATGACCAACAAGATTGACAACTTGTTAAAAGCCCTCAACAACCAAGCATTAACCACACCTAGGAAGGACGTTAAGGATCCCTCATCATCCAAACAAGTCCACTTTGTCAATGTTGTCACTATTAAATCAAAAGAGGAAGTTAGAGAAGAAAGTGACATGGATGAAGTTGGAATAAAAACCAAGCCTAGGGATGAAAGTAAGAAAGTTGAGGTTAATGAGGAAGAAAAGTTAGAGGAAGTAGAGAACATAGAAAAATACTTCGATAAGTTGCCCACGAAGGAAGAACGGGAATATCACAAGAATTTATTCGATGACCCCGAGACACCATATATCCTTGGTTCACCCCTTATTAAAGCAGGTGATTCCTCTAACATCAACATACCATGCAACATTGGGCATATGCATGTATGGAAAGCATATATAGATCCTAAGTCTCCTATAAACATCATGACTAGGACCTACTATAATTGGGTAATGAAAAAGCAACTTAATTTTAGGAAGAGGCCCAATAGGAACCTCATAAGTAATTTTGTAGGGAGAGTGAAAGAATTGCATGTGATCGTAGGTAATCTCACCTATGAGATAGATTTCGTAATAGTTGAAGACACTCGTCCGGTGATAGATGCTTGCCTAAGCCAAGTAATATTCGGAAAACCATTTGTTGAGGCCACTAGGATGAGTTATGATCCGACTTTAGGAATAGTTAGATTCAAGGAGGAGAATGATGAGGTTGCCTATCAAATGCCTTACAAGATTGAGCAATACCGCCTTCTCTCTAATTTAGAAAAGGAACACAAACAAGCGGTTTACTATAGGAATGAGGAGGATAGACGTAGAGGAGTTGAATATGTTATGAATAGGGTACTTGGTTTCTACAAGGAATGCTTGCAACTAGGTCCAGAGTACAAAACTGGTTTAGAAGACGACCTAGGGAATGGAACCAACGATGAGGTCACGTAGTAACCCATGGCCTTGAGTCTAGCTACAAGACTCGTAAATAAAGAAAAGCGCTTCTTGGGAGGCAACCCATTCTTTGTGTGATTTTATTTGTTTGTTTGTTATTTGCTTCCGTATGCATGTTTCATTTTTATTGTTGGTAGATCATGTTTCTAAATTAAAAAAGTGGAAATACTTTATTATGTTGTTTAGCCTAGTCTTAACTCCAACCTAAAAGTATTTTTTGCAAAAGATAAGTGTAAGGGGAAACCCCAAATATGTTTTTAAGAAACACACGATCATGATTCTCCACAATTTTAAGTGAGCATGTATATTAGTACTTGTTAGAGTCAAATGCTTGTATTGAGTCATAATGAAGTTTTGCAGGATTGTCCAGGAAGTAGAATCAAGTTTTTCCAGAAATTTTCCGGAAACTTAACACAAGGATTTCTGCAGGTCAATCCTGACGGCGTCACGAGTTTACTCTTGACGGCGTCACGGGTAAAAATCTGGAAATTTTACCAGTTTTGTTTTTCTAACGGAGTCTAATGGTTTTTGTGAATTATTAAGTTTTATAATCTCCAGGAAATCTGCAAACTTCATTTACAAGCATTATATCTTACTTTGCTTTCTAGGATTTTGTAAGTTATATAGGATGCCGCCGATTTTACGCGAGGTTGTCTTGTCTATTTTGTCAGGTTCTACAGGTTATATTGGACAAGAAGATGATTTATATTCTGGAAGGGAAGCTTTGATTGTTCGTTTTCTTGGAGGAAGATTTAACCTAACCAACCTTTAATCCATACCGAGCGAATCAGGGGAGTATTTGATTTCATTCTCTTTACTTGCTTACTTTTACATTCTTTACTTGAACATTGGGGACAATGTTCATCCTAAGTGTAAGGGGAGGGTAAAAAGATGATACCTTACAATACACTTTCGCTTGAGTTTGTTTTGTTTAATAGTAGATGTGTAATAAAACTATGAGAAATACTTGTTAGTGTAATTTTAGCGCCAAATTTAAAATTTTTTACAACATTTAGGAGTGAAACTTTAGCCTTAGCAAGCGTCTCATGGATAGGAGATTGTATATCTAGCACATAACCGTATATTCAGAAAAATTTTCCACCCAAAAATGTGAGGTTCGCCTTTAGATTTGATAGGAAAAGCATTTACTATTAGTGCTTATGAGTGTACCGGTAGCATTTAGATTCTAGAACTTGCGTTAGTGATGCATTCCAAGACCGCTAGTGAGACTACATTCGTGTAGTAAGATTTACTATATGATAAGAGGCATTAGGATCACCCTTGTGTTAAACCTGTTTCATAATTACTTGACCATTTATGTCATATTACTTGACTAGTTAAGTCAACTAATTTTTCCCACACCTTTAGCGTTGTACTCATTTTTAGTACACGAAACCCCTAGTACACCCCTCCGAGCCTATCTTTTCGTTTCTAACTTTAAGCATTTTACTTAAAGGAAGAATTTGTTACACCCCACTTTAATGTACACCCAAATCGCCTTAGCCTTCCGTGTATGCGCTCATTTTTAGTGCATTATTGTTATTTGTTAAACCCTAAGTTAACTTTCTAATTGATTACATGGTTGCTAAGTCGAGTCATATCCTTGTACATATTGTTTTGGGATGATTGGGACTCATGGGTAAGTACTTATTTTATGGAGTAATGGGGAAGAACATCATTTATTACCCCCATATGTACGTTAATCTTAAAAGTGCTCCAAGTGTTTTGATTTTCTTAATTCGAGTCATTAGATTAGTTTATTGTAAAGTATGTAAAGATTCAAGTGTAAGGGGAATTCTCATCCCCTATGATGTATTATTTTGGATGGTAGGGTAAAAGTGTATGCAAAAAAAAAAAATAAAAATAAAAAAAAATAGAAAGAAGAAAAGAAAAGAAAAAAATAGAAAAAGAAAGAGAAAAACATACGGACTACCATCCCTTTTTTTTTTATTCTTTATTTATTTTATGTTTTTGTTATTTTTCATTTATTAGCTTAAGTCGAGTCTAGTCTTGGCTTAGCAACGCCATATTGTACATGTAATTAACCAAGATTGTTAGCTCGCCACCAGTAAAACTTCCTTTATCCAACAAAACCATGTAATTCATATCCCTATACCTAAAAGTTACAACCCTTTAAAAGACCTCTTTGATAGTTTATCCTAGGTGCTTACGCCATGTGGTGGAGGTTTGATCCTTTCCCAAGCCTATGGTAATCTATTTTGCTATGACAGGTAGTGAGAGATATCTTCCATTTCCATATTGTTATATTACTTTATTACACCCGAGAGATGTGAGTATCTAAACACTATTTGTGAGGTGCTAGTGTATGACCTCCGAGCTTGTCTTTGGTCTTTAGTGGAACGATTATTTGTTGTAATTACTTTTATATTAGTGTTAAATGACCTCTAACTTGTCTTTTGATTAGAATAAAAGCATATTTGCTTGAGGACAAGCAAATCTCAAGTGTAAGGGTATATGATAAGGCGAAAAATGAACCACTTTTAGGGGGTCATTTAAGCCCGAATCCGAATTTATTTGATCAAATATTGCCCTAAATCGTTCCTTTTGTGATTTTAGGTACTTGGAGAGTGAATTCTGGAAAAGAAGCTATTTTGGACGTTTTTGGAGCATAAAAGTGAAGAAAACGGCTAAGTACCAATTTTCCTTGCTGGGAACAGTTCCTGACGGCGTCAAAGGTAACACCCTGACGGCGTCAGACGTATGTACAATTAATTTTACCGAAAGTTCGTGAAGGCGTCAAGAGTCAGAGGCTGACGGCGTCAGAGATCATGGAATTATTTACCGAGAGTTTGTGACGGCGTCACACACAGGGCGTCAAGAGTTAATTGCATGACGGCCTAAGGGTGACGGCGTCAAAAGTAGATCAAGAGCGTCCGATGAACTATTTAGCAGCGGTCTGACGGCGTCACAAGATTGTTCTTGACGCCGTCATATTGAATTTCCTATATATACTTTTCTAGTTTTTCAGTTTTAAGAGAGGAGTTTTTGGGAGAAACCCTAGATACGATTTTGGTGTAACTTTACAGGTTTTTCAAGGGTTCCAACCCCTTGATACCTTGCATGATTAATCAAGATAAGTGGTCTTTTAATTCAATCAATATGTCTATGTGTTGGTTGTCTATATCTTGTTCTTGTCTTAATTCTATCATGCTAGGCTAAATCTCTCTTGTGTTTGCTTAGATCTAATGAAACCTAGATATTGATTATGTGTTGATTACTTGTTTATTCTTGTTATTGGATGAATGATTTTATATGTTAGGCTTAAGAAAACTGGCAGATCTCCAAATGGTAACATGCTTGAACGTCTTAAGAAACATGAACCGAGGCGTACTAGGTCTTTATTGGTTGTATTTAATGCATGAGCCACTGTTTATAATCCCTATAGTTGTGCTGGGCATGGTGTAGGAGGAGATAAGAGCTTATAGAATTGGGGAGTTATGTATGCCACCCCATGAATGGTATTAAGGAATACGATCCGTCATCCATGCAATTATAACAAGTAATTAACGTGTAAAAGATATCTAGGGAGTAAGGAAATCTAAGTAAACACATCTTCTCCAAATACTGCTCACAACCTTAGTTTAATATTAGTTTAAATTAGTTTATTTTATTTTATTTTGATTGCATCTTAGTTCTGGGTTAGTTGAATAACAACTAATTCCGCCCAAATCCTTCAAACCCGAGATCTTAATTGCTTTCTAAAAAATATAAAAACACAAAAATAATCATCTCTCATCTTTAGAACTAGTATTTAGGTTTTCTAATCCTAGCGACACTATTCCCAAGTTGAACGATCAATCCCCCGGTACCTGCCACTATACTATACTACAACGATCAGGTACACTGCCTGGTGGGGGTTGTAAGCTTCTCGAGATCCCTCGAGAGGTAAAGCCTGGTGCAATTCCCACGCATCACATGCCCACAATATACTAGGGGGCGTTTAGGTAAGGTAAGAGTTAATAAAACTTATGTATTCTCGAAATACCCCAAACTAATGGAATCAACTTATTAGCTTAATTAAAACACAATAAACTATTAAGCTCTTTAAATAAGCTCACCGAAACACCCCCTAAATCCCAATGATTCCCATGATGGTATTTGCTCTAAATAATTATGATTCGATAACAAGGCTACATACATTATATTGGCTTCAATCATGCCCAAAGGATACTAAGATGATGTAATGTATCAGGGTAACCTTATGCTTAACTTATGCATTTATTCATTATCGAAAAAACCCCTGTTCCCCAAATAACTAAAAAGCACTTTGGCATAAGCTTGCCCAGCCTATATAAGTTCTTTAAATAAGCTTAACCAAACACCCCCTGTATAAAGCACTTTGACATGAGCTAATCGCCTTACCCAAAAACCTTCAATAGGCTTTGTACCTTTTTTTATACCCAATAGCTTATTAACTCTTAAAATAAGCCTACCCAGTGTTGTAAAGGTCGGAATACAAAGTAATCAGCGATTACAAGCCACAAGGTCAATGACCAGGCGAGTTAAGCAGAATCGGCAAAAATTTTCAATTTGGTCAAAACTTGGTCAGCTCGATGCTAATTCGTATAAAACTCGGTTTGAAGTGTTTAAACAATTGTGTTAATGTTTCCAAACATACTTTTTGGTCCTATGAACAATACTATGGTCCTATAAACATATGATGCATATAATTTCAAAACGTGTACATACAAATTCCAATACCCCCACGTACTCCCCACCTAGATCAATTACTCGCTGCCGCCTAGAGGGATTTGCAACCTCAATTTTAGCTTTTTTGGAACCCAATAACCTATTAAGCTATTTAAATAAGCTTACCCAGACACCCCCTGAATCCCGTACGATCACACTACTAAAACACATAATAGTCTAAGAAAAGGCAAATACATCATCCCAATGTAATAAACATAAGTCCTCACCTGATAACGATTTCCTCTCATACGGACGGTATGAAGACGACTCAATCTTTCCCCAGCAACTGCAATCCACCAACACCAGTCTCCTCCGGCTCCAATGTGTCCGTCATCTTATTAATATCCATCGGATCCAGTCATCACCAAAATCAAACACGTTAACACCTAACAACAAACAAAAACCTTTACACTTAGGCTATGTTTGGCAAAACTAGCAGTAAGTAGTTGTTTGTTTTATAAAAGTGTTAAACAACGTAAAACCTCAACGCATCTTTTATTAGCATATTAAAAAGAAGTGCTTAAACAAAATCCAAAAGGTAAACGTGTCTATACTATAAACCAAGCTAAAACACATAACACGAGTTATTATCCAAGTCAAGAAGCAGCATCATCCAAACACGAATACGACACATCAGCAAAAAATAGAGAAACTAAAACTAGGGCTAAGTAAGGCGGTGTAAGTTTAAGCTTATTTTTAGGCTTGTGAGCTTCTATGACTCTACTTATATCTCTTGAATGTTTTCCAGCTTATTTTCAGACTTGTGAACTTATTATGACCTAAAGATGGAAGATAAGCTCATAAGCTAAACTATAAGACATGAAAAAAAATGAGGTTATGAGATATAAGCTGAAAGCCCAAACATAAGCATAAACAAATCCAATTATAAGCACATAAGCTAAACTATCACAACCAATTATAAGGGGATGTTTGTTTAAGCTTAATTTTAGGCTTATGAGCTTATTTGACTATGGTTATTATCTCATACACCCATATTTTTAGGCTTATGGGCTTATTTGACTATGCTTCAATCTCATACGCCCATATTTTCTAGCTTATATTCAGACTTGTGAGCTTATTATAACTTAAAGATGAAAGATAAGGTCATAAGGTAGAAAAAAGGCGGATGAATATGAGCTTATGAGATATAAGTCGAACCAAATAAGATCATAAGCCCAAAATAAGATTAAACAAATCCCCCAGAGTTAAAAGTTTTAACCTGAGTAACTTCCAATTAATAAAATTGGCAAACCCCAATTAGTCCATACTTCTAATCACCATCTCGATGTATGTAACACTAATACAAGTAACTAACTCTTTACCTGAATCAAACGTTTTGACTACCTACCACATCTCAACCACAGTTTTGAAGTTAAAATAGAGGGTTTGGGTTTTTAATCTTTATAAAATTTGGGGCTTTTGAATTTAAATTAAAGGGTTAGAGCAGCAGGGTAGTGGTGGCGGATGGGTGGTGACTGGCGGAGGATGGGTGGTGGTTGTTAGAAATTGTTTCAGAAAGCGATAATGGGGAAATAGGTTAATAGGGGGCAATTTCTGACCCGACACGAAACCCAGAAACCGACACGAAAATTAACAAGTTCGGGTTGATCTAAATAAATTTTGGGTCAGGTTTGGGTCGACATGTCTAACCCGTTTATTAAACAGGTCAGGTTTGGGTTGGAATAAAATAAACGGGTCAACCCGTCAACCTTAAGTTTTTTTTCTTTCTATAATTAAAAATTATTTATATTTAATTATACGAGTTAAATAGGTTAAACGGGTTGACCCGCTAACTTGTTTAACCCATTTAACTAGTGTAATGTGCTAACTTTTGTATATAAAATGGATTAAATTGGTCAACCCGAAACCCGTTTAACATATTCAACCCGTGAAACCTATTTAACCTGTCAACCCAAGTATATATACGGGTTAAATGGGTCAGGTTCGGGTTACGTGTAAACAGGTTAGGGTTGAAATAGCTAACCCGATGATTTAAATGGGTCAAGTTCGGGTTGAGGTTTTCTGTCCCGCCAACCTGACAACCCGAACCTGCCAACCTGAACCTGACCCGAATTGCCACCCCTAGGTTAGAAGGGCTGGGTGGGTTAGTTACTGTTACGTTGGACCAAACATGTAGTAAATGTTTCACTTTTTTATTGAACCCGAAAAGTTTCACCGTTGCTTCATACCGTTGCAAAAATTGCTCGCCGTTGGTCCAATTTCCTAATGACGTTAGTATCAGATTGTTATCTTCGGTCACATGCTTGACATACGAGGGTGGCACTGTTACAAAATAGTAACATACTCGTACTTATTAAATATCTTTACACAATTTAAAGTGAGAAGAATAGATAAGTTCACACTAGTATGCGCGTAAATCAATTAGGTGTAGCAAATATTTTCGCACTTTTATGTAGGAAGATTTATAGATAGGGTTATGGTACGGAAAAGTTACTAAAGTTTACAAAAAATTTGTCCTAAGGTAATATAGTTCAGTAACCTGAGTGAACAAAATTCAAAGCTTAATAACCTGAACATTCACTTTTATAAGTTCAGTTACCTGAGTGAACAAAGTTTCAAAGTTCAGTAACCTGGATAAACAAAATGAATCTATATTACGGGACAAATTTTTTTTAAACTTTAGTAACTTTTCCGTACCATAACCCTTTATAAATATTTTTCACACTTTTAAGAATAAGGGTTTTAAAACAATGTTTCACACTTTTAAGTGTTATGATTTTGACTTTGAAATAATTTTTCTCACTTTTAATTTTTAAATATGATGATTTTGAGTTTGAAATAATTCTTCACACTTTTAAGTGTGAGCACAAAGAAAGAGTTAATTGCAAAAATCGTCCCTAAGGTTTGCTCAAATTGCAGATTTCGTCCTAAATAGTTTAAAATTGCAAAGATCATCCTCAAATCAAACCTTTTTTGTAAATTTTGGTCCCAAGCTTTAACTGCCGTTAAGTAAATTCCGTTAGAATTTACACGTTAGCCCTTTTAGCTAACAATTCTTGCAGCGTTCATCCTTTTAACTAACGTCCGTTATAATTGAAAAAAATCAGTTTTTATACGTTCATTTTCGTCCGTTTTTATACGATTTCGTCCGTTTTTATACATTTTCGCCCGTTTTTATACGTTTTCATCCATTTTTATACGTTTCCGTTTGTTTTTATACATTTTCGCCAGTTTTACCTACGTTTTTATACATTGCCGCCCGTTTTTATACGTTTTCATCTGTTTTTGGCCATTTTTATATGTTTTCGTCTGTTTTTATACGTTTTCATTCGTTTTTATACATTTTTGCCCGTATTTCTTACGTTTTTATACGTTTTCGCCCGTTTTTATATGTTTTCGTTCATTTTTTTATGTTTTCGTCCGGTTTTATACCTTTTCATACGTTTTTAATCGTTTTTAATCGTTTTCATTCGTTTTTATACGTTTCGCCCGTTTTTCTTACATTTTTTTACGTTTTCATCTGTTTTCTTTCATTTTTATACGTTTTCACTCGCTTTTATATGTTTTCATTCGTTTTTATACATTTTCATACTCTTTTAATCGTTTTTATACCTTTTCGTCCGTTTTCTTACTTTTTATACGTTTTCGCTCGTTTTTATACGCTTTCTTCCGTTTTCGGCCATCTTAATATGTTTTCGTCTATTTTTATACGCCTTCATCCATTTTTTATCCGTTTTCGTCTGTTTTAAACGTTTTCGCCCATTTTTCTTATGCTTTTATATGTTTTCACCGTTTTTGGCCATTTTAATATGTTTTCGTCCGTTTTTTACGGTTTCGTCCATTTTATACGCTTTCGTCCGTTTTTATGCGTTTTCGCCCGTTTTCGTACGTATAAAAACGGAAAAAAACATATACTCCAAAATGGATGAAAAAATATAAAAACAAGCGAAAACATATAAAAACATAAGAGAAACAGATGGAAACGTATTAAAACATAAGAAAAATGGATGAAAACCTATAAAACGGGCGAAAACATATAAAAACGAACGAAAACATATAAAAACGGAATAAAATGTATAAAAATGGACGAAGACATATAAATATGGCTGAAAACGGATGAAAATGTATAAAAATGGGAGAAAACGTATAAAAATGTAAGAAAAACGAACGAAAACGTATAAAAATGTAAGAAAAACTGGCGAAAATGAATAAAAACGAATGAAAATAATTAAAAACGTATGAAGAGGTATAAAAATGGATGAAAACGTATAAAAATGGACGAAATTGGATGAAAACGTATAAAAACGAGCGAAAACGTATAAAAACGTAAAAAATGAATGAAAAAGTATAAAAATGTAAGAAAAACGGGCGAAAACGTATAAAAACGAATAAAAACGATATTAATATGGTTGAAAACGGATGAATACGTATAAAAACGGCCGAAAACATATAAATATGGCTGAAAACGGATTAAAATGTATAAAAACGGGCGAAACTTATAAAAATGTAAGAAAAACGAACGAAAACGTATAAAAACGTAAGAAAATCAGGCGAAAATGAGAAAAACGAATGAAAATGACTAAAAACGTATGAAGAGGTATAAAAACATAAGAAAAACGGACGAAATCGTATAGAAACAGACGAAAATGAATATATAAAAACTGGTTTTTTTCAATTATATTGGACGTTAGTTAAAAGGATGAACGCTGCAAGAATTGTTGGCCAAAAGGGCTAACGTGTAAATTCTAACGGAATTTACTTAACATGTAACACCCCCAAAATTTGGTACAGCGGAAGACTAAACAAGCTTTCGGGGTGCTACGTGGATTGGTATCCATCACAAGTCATGAAAGAACGAGATAAAGTAAACATGAGTAAAACATAACCAAAAGGGGTTTTTAAAGTTTACATTCATCCCAAATTTATCCAAAGTAAGTCCCAAAAGAAACAAATGTAGGTCCACAATTACATATCAGAGTTTGAGAAAATAGATCCTTAAACCACTTTGCCAAGCCAAGCCTTCCAATCCAAGCATCCAAAATCATCACTTAATTACCTGAGAAAACGCGCTAAAAGTCAGCTTTCGCTGGTGAGATCATAGGTTTAAATTCTTAGCTCAATCAAGTGGACATATACGCAAAACGCTTGCTAGCTAGACTAGGCCTCAAATCACTAAACCAAACCTATAGGTGCACACACTATAGTCCAAAACCAAATCAAAACAATATGCATTCGCAAGGATGCGACATGCCCAACATTCGTATGGATACAACATGTTCATGCATTCGTAAGGATACGACATGCGCTATAACCTACCTAGTTCTATAAGCATAGCAAGTTTTAAATAAACAGCGATAAAAGTCCACATAAAATAATTTGCACGTTTCTCACCCCAAGTATTGAAAACAAAGTTCAAAGTAAAAGTGGGGCTATGACTCACCTCAAGTCCAGATATCAGCACAAAGAACCAGTAGAATCAAAAAGTATAGAAACTCAAAAGACGGCAACTACGGACTCGGAACTTCCTAACAATGTAAACCCTTTTCAGAATCATTTCCTCAAAATCAAATATTCCCAATCCCGAACGTATTCCTCTTTACTTTCCAAAAATCCATTTCTCGTATTATTCTCGTATTAGTTTGGCGTTTGGTATCCATGCGGGTGAAGGGTCGACACAACTCAAACCAAGATAGACATATCGAAAGAAATAATAAAACACTCTACGGGTCTAATATTGGCCCAGTATATTATTTAAATAAATCATCGAAGTTTATCAAATCCGTCGACTTGGTACTCTTCCACAACTTATTTACCTAATATGTTATTCCAAGATCATACCCAAAACCTAAGTCACATAGCACGTAGAATACTATATGGTAAGTATCTAAGTTAATAAGTTCCCTAAATATATCGTTAAACTTACCAAATTCGTCAATTTGGTAAACCTCACGAGATATTTAGTAACTGATTATCTCGCACACATACCACAACCTATGGGCATCGTAGGATACAATACTGTTGGATCGTGAACACCTTGAACTTGTGTTGATATTGATACTTTGAGTGATACCACTAAGTATGCGGAATCTACTTAATGATACTTAGAAGATTGTTTGTGTGTATGACAGTTGTATATGAACAAGAACAATGTATGTAAACAAACTTTAAGCTCCAATATTATTAATGATAATAATACGAGTGATCTATGATATCACTAGGGTTACACCTTGAAGCTCTAACAAAACGTATGTAAAGTTATGATTAACCTTAAACCTAGGATCTCCTTTTATAGCACAAGGAGTCCTCTTCTACAAGATAAGTATAATGCTAATAGAATAAGATATACACAAGATCTATTCTATAATTATCTACGCGTGTTTCTCTAACAGTTATGATTTATAGGTAAATCAACAAGTTTCTTCAAGTATGCAAAAAACCTGAGGATATGGGAATTCTTCCAAACACTTATCTTGTTCTTCTCAACTCTTGATCAGCTCTCACATATTGATCTTGAATCTTCTGAATCAAAGCTCTAATCTTTTCATTATCAACATAAACTCTTAACTTTGATTTCAACATTGCAGAAAGAGTTTTAGCTCTAAGTGGATATTCCTTCTCAGCAAACATAAACACATCCACTTTATTTGTTGTAGAAACATGATGAACCTCACATTTATCAAAATATGTCCATGTAGTATTCAAGTCTGATGCATCAAACTTCCAATACTTATCATTAAGATCTGGTTCATATAATCTTCTTAAATCAACCCAGAGCTGCATTTCTTTCATATCTTTGAGAGTATCAGCCTTGAATCTTTCATTTACATGCTTCCAAAGAGTGTCAAGATCATCTCTGTCACATGCTTTCAGAAGATCTTCAAATTGAATGAATGATGAAGATTCTCCTCCCAGTCTTATAATCTTCCAAGTGGAAGCAAAATTCTTTGCTGTGAACACTTCCCAATCAATAATTGGATGTTTTGTTTGTAAAGGATCTGGGTAGAAATCTTCTTCTTCTTCAACAATAATAATAGCACTTTGTAGATCTTCTGCACATTTCTCTTGAAGAACTATCTCTTGAGGAACTTTCAACCTTTTTGTGACTTGATCTTCAATTGTTGAAGCTTTCCTTTTACTTTGTTTAGATCTTTCAACTTCTTCAAAATCAATGGGTCTGAAGATACTATCTTGTCTTTTAGCTCTGTAGTAAATGCCTTCAATCTGACCATGTGACATACCTTTGAAATTAGCCATCTTCCAAGTTCCAACATGACAGCAAAACACTTTCATCTCATGAATAATTTGTGCCTTTGTAGGTTGTCTCTGTTTCTTTTGACCTTTTCTGACTTTACCAATAACCTCATCCAGAGCTTGCTAATTCTTCATTTGAATGAAATCAGCCAGTTGAGCTGTTCTATGTTCTTCTATCAAAGTCTTGTTGGCAATAAGCTCAATAGCTTTCTTCCTTACCACTGGATCATGATTAATCATATGTTCAATTTCTTCTTCTGTTGGCACATATGAGAACATATGAGGTTTCTCATGTATGATAGTTGGTGGAACAACTGAAATTGGTTGTGCCATCACTGCTTCAAGTTTATCTAACCTCTTTGCTTCCATAAAACCAGCAACTTCATCTTCCTTTTGCTTTTTCATATTTTCAATCTCCATTGCAGCCAATTGCTCTGCCATTCTTGCATCACAATCAATTTGAGCTTGATCTTTCTTTGAAATCTTTCTTGTATGCTCTGGTTCTGAACCAATTACTATTGCTTTACCTTTGACTGATCTTTTTCTGGCAGCTTCTTCCTCTGCAGTGGTAACTAATGGTACATCAGTGGTAACTTTTTCACTTACAGTGGAAATTATTGGATCAGTGGTAATTTGTTCTGCTTCAGTGGAAATTTGTTGAGCAGTTCCATGAACATCTTCAGAGTTAAAACTAGTATCAACAACCATATCTTCAAGATCCAATTTCCTCCCCTCAATCTCAGCTATATCATCATCTGCTTGAGCATTTTCAGAATCATTGAGCTCAGCAACCAAGTCATCAAAATTAGTACTCCTCCCCTTAATCTCTGCATCTGTTTTCCTCCCCTGTTTGGAAGAAGTTCCCAAACCATAACTAGAACCTGCAGAAAGGGCATCATGAGGTGATGATGATGGAGAAGAAACCATATCTTGAACATGTCTTTTCTTCTTGAGATTCCCAACTTCATTCTGCAACTTTTGAATCTCATCCTTCAATAAATTCAACTCTGTGGCATGTTGTTCTTTGGTCTGTGCCAGATCTTTCTCCAGAGTTTGAACCTGTTTGGTTAATTTGGTACATAGTTCCATCAATTCTTTTAGTGTCATACTGCCCTCAACACTTCCAACTGTGTTACCTGTTGGGAGAGGTGAATCATAGGGCATTGATTCAGGTTCTTCCCTAGTTGGACTAGGAAGGAGCCTTGAACCACCACTGCTTGTTCCTAAACCAGAAGGTTCAACAATATGCAATGTTGTCATGGAAGGAGTTGGCTGTTTTTGCCTCCTTTCATATGTATGAGTTACAGCAGGAGTATGTTGAATTTGTGGAACAGAAATAGTGGGTGTGTGATGGGATACAACTGGGATTGTTGCATCTTCACCCTGTACTTGTGAAATCTTTGCAAGCATGTTTGGTAAAAGAGGATGAGTTACTCCATTCCAAAGATCTGAAGCCTTACACATGTTTTGAAATACTTTTGGCTTAAGACATGGAGTTTCATAAATCCTATTATGATTTTGCAGTTGAAATTCATTTAACACTGCTTGCACAAACCTTGGATACATCAAAAATTTGTATGAACTCTTTACATTGCCCTTTATGTTATTAAATATAAACCTTGAAAAATTGAAAGTCCTATCAGAAACCAAGCAAACTAAAGGGTAAGCCATGGTTGATCCAAATTGTTCATAAGAGGTTTTCTTAGGACTTAGGCAATGCAACAGAGTATGTATCAAAAATCTCCAATGGGGACAAAAACATCCTTTCTTAAAAGTTACTTTTTGTTCAGATGTATCATACCCCATCAAAGCAATATAGTGGAATATTTCTGAATTAGGTAATGTGATGATACCATTGAGATCATCTAATTGGAGAATTCTCCTCAAAGATGACTCAGTAACATCAATAGTTACCCCATCAACTGTGGCTCTAAGAGCTTCCACAGATTCATGTATGTCTCCCTGTTCAAGTGTTATGGACTCTACAGAGTTCCAAAACTGTTTGATTTGAGAAACAATGATTGTGGGATTCATAGTTAAGGCATACCTTATATGAGTTGTGTTGAGGAAATCCACAATCTGATGAAAAATGGGTCCACTCCTGTCGTTTGACTTTTGTAGGTAAGCAACTTGGTTGTGTTCATCAGCAAACTTGAGAGTCACCATGATTTTGCGATTTGTAAGATGTAAGTGTTAGAAATCAAGAATGAAAGACAAGCCGTATACGAATCAATTTATACTAATAGGGTTTAGAGAATACGCGTATAGAGAAATTATCTATAGAAAGATTTATATTTAGAAAAGAATAAATTAAGTTTGGTAAGTAGATAATTCCCTAAAATTTTACCCTATTAATACGGAAAGATGGTTATATTTGCAACGGCTAGTAAAAATTTGATTACTGACACGCAGTTGTAACGGCTAGTTCACCAGTGGTAAAATTTACACTTTCAGTGGAAACGGTGAACTTGCAGTGGGAAAAATCAACAAAATTGCAAAGAGCAGTGGTAAGTAAAACATGTAAAATTAGCTGCTCTTATCGTAGTTTTTAGCAAACTATCAGCTATCAACGGATTTGATAAGTCTTTACCAGAAGCCGTTTGCTTTTGGACTAGCTGATTCTTATGTGGGTTAGACATGGTGAATCAAAAACCATTTGTTGTGTGTCTAAGATACACACCTTATTACTCCAATAACATGGGTTATTACTCCAAGAGAAAGCTTAACTTAACCCATACAGATGAACCCAAGTAACTTTTTAACTAAGTTACTATTCAGTAAAATATCTTCTCAAAAGTCAAACAAAATGTTAATACAAATATCGCCTAAAAACGTTATTTATATTTTACGATCTTTGCTATGTTTTGTTAATGACAAAGTATGAACTTTAGCTAAGAGTAAATCATCACTTGAAGTGTTTAAGTCTTGTTTAACTAAGGTTTACATTTCCTTTTAAACTAAACACAAGTTTATTTCTTAAATTAGAAAGTGTCTTGTCACATCATATTTATTTCTTTAAATAGAATTGTCACATCACACTTAAGGCAAGCTTTGTCAATATGCATTTGTGTGTTTGACTAACTTTGTAGTGACTTGCAAGATTGGTGTTTGACTAGAGTAATGTGATGTAACAATGTTTGGTTGCTAGAAGTTATGAGACAAGACATTGTTTGGTTTGGGAAGTTATTGCAAAAACCTACTGCAGACCCGGCGGTACCCTGGGGGTACACGGGCGGAACCCATCTCAGGGTTCCGCCTGATCCGCCGAGCATGCAGTATTGGTTGCTATAAATACCAAACCACTTGTTAGTTTTGTGTAACCCTTTAGGACATTTTTTCACATATTCTCTCAACTAACTTAGTAACCCCTGACTTGTGTGATTCTCTTATGTAGCAAGGAACTCCACAAGATCATTCAAGAAGTTGCAAGCTTCAACTCTAAAGTTGCAAGTCTTGGTAGCTTGGTCATGTATAAGCTTTGATAGTTTATACTTCCTTTTTGTCATGTATATTCAGTAGAGATTGGTTAGTATTTTAGGCCTCAAAATACGTAGAGAGTTGGGAGTGGTTGTACCCTAGTAAAAGAACTAACGGGAGTGGTTGTACCTTTGGTAAAGAACTCGACATCTAGCTTTGTGTCGGTAATAGTGTAAGCGACGAGTGGGAGTGGTTGTACCCTTGTAAAAGAACTCGACATCTAGCTTTGTGTCGGTAAAAGTATAAGCGATATGTAAGGTTTTCTCCGCCGGTGAAAGGAGCTTGTTGATTAGTGTTTATAACTCTCGAGTTGGAAACTCGGGGCGTGGATGTAGGGCAAGGAAAAAGAGTCCTTGTAGCCGAACCACGATAAACAATCGTGTTGTGGTTTGATCGTTTCTTTCTCTATCTTTGCTTATTGCATGTTGTTATTTAGTTAGAATTGTTAACTACATATAAAGCTTTTCAAAGAAGTAAAACAAGTAAAGTCGTCTTTATGTTTTCAAACAAATGTAAAAGCTTTTCAAAGAACTAAACAAGCAAAGTTAGGATCATCACAAGTAAAGCTTTTCAAAGTAAGAAACATGTATAATTAGAATTGATACTCACACTAAAAGCTTTTGAAAGAAACAAACATATAATGGTATGTTTATATTATTGATCAAACCTAAAGTTATTAAAGGATACTTAACTTTAAAAGGATTATTTAAAGAGGTAAACTATTCAACCCCCCTTCTAGTTTTCCACAATTGGTATCAGAGCTACGTTACCCAAGTTCCTTAAAATAAACTGTATTTTAAAACTTGGATCGATCCATGGATTTTGAAAATCTCAAAGAAGGGGAGCCTATTCAAAACCCACCGCTATTTGAAAAAGAAAGCGTGCTTAAATGGAAAAGTAAATTTGAAAACCAAGATGATCAATTTGATCTCACATTTGAGTTAGAGGTCTTAGAAAAATTAATTGATAGACATTTAGTTGAGATTAATACATGTGCTACTAGTTTAAATGTTTTAAATGAAGGTGTAAGTGAAGATGACTTCTCATGTCGAGCTCTTGGTGGACTTGCTTGTGATTCATGGACTAACACGGATGAAGATGTAGTCAACCATCCGGTTTGTGATTCTCTCTTAGCTAAATCATCAAGCAAGGTACATTTTGAAACCAAACATTTTTGCTTTGACACACTTATCCTAGAGTTTTCTAAAATAGAAAATGAGTCTAAACTTTCATGCAACATAGATCTAAAAACTATCTTTAACAATGAAACTTCAAGATATTGTGTAAACACTTTTGTAAATAAAATCATGTTAGAAGATAAGATGTCTAGACTTGAGAGTCATGTTGAAATTGATTTAGAATATAAAGTATGTCTAGAGTACAAACATGAAATTCTAAAACAAAATGAAAAAGGAAAAATGTTTCCTAAATTTGAAGAAAGTTCAAAAACTCTTAAAAGTTGCTTGAAGAATCAAAGATCATTTAGAGATAGAACCGGATTAGGATTTAACTCTAATGAATCATCAACAAGTAAAACAAAACATGTTGTGTTTGTGAAACCTAAGAGTGTATTGTAGATGTTACTCTAGTTCTAGTAGGAACACATGATAAAGGGGTAAAAATATCATGGTCAATACTTTTACGTGTCTTTCTAACTTTCTTGGACTTATAAGAAGTTGTGTTTTGCCTTTCTACGTATCAAGATTATTTGCTTTATGTTTTTCTTCTTGATGGCTAATCTATGGAGCTTAAAAGGTACACGTCTCTTCAACTCACCTTGTAATATTTCTTGTTGATTGGAAATATGATTTGTCATAAGTGTTAGTGTTAGTCTTTACTATAAGGTGTCTATGATTGTGTGAATAACAATAAGGATTAGATCCCTCATAGGTAAAATAGTTTGATACTACTTCTAGTAGGAGATATAAGGCGTCTTGCCTAGTTTTAACTTTCGGGAAAGTACACGAGTAACTCTTGAGTAAGTCTCACTTAATTCTTATCTACAAGTGAGTGAACTAAGAATCTCTTAAGTGATAAGACAACCAACACTTTTGTGATGCTTGCAAATCTAGCAAAACCACAACATTTCATAATACTTGTAGTACAAAAGTCGTTTGGTATTATATCCTCTATTTTCAATAGCATCGTAAGTCCAATCAGTCTTTTGCTAAAAGTTTCACGAATGACACACAAAGTAAAATAAATTAATTGAATTTTATCTGAATGATTGGGAGAAAATGTTTTATTAAACTTCTAGGATGTGAACATCAAACTCGACCCATAGTCTTATGATGTTGCACATCTTAGACATTTATATTTATGAAGTCTTAAGTAAATAAACCCAAAGAGTCGAGGAATCATTGAATTTAACATTCAATAAAAGACCACCTCCTTCTAAGATATCATCTTTGGTAGATGATGACTTAGTCGAAAGCCCAACATTGATAAGACAAGTTTGTCAAAATCAATAACAAGGAAGATGGACTATTAAAAATTGAAAAACAACATCCTTTCATCTTGTGTCAAAAATTAAGTCAAGCAATATCAAAAGGAATGTTAAATTTTGAAAGATTATTTATTAACCTAAGCAAGCTCCAAAAGTAAGGGATAATCACTCAAGAACATTCCTAGTTCTTCACTTGTTTACAAAAATTAAGTCCTTGATGACTCATCAAGAATGAGATTAGTAAATCCGTAGGTAAAACTAAACATAGAGAAATGTTGGGGAGTATACTTGTTCTTATAACAAATGTAACTCAACATTATGTTTAGTGCTTGTCTATGTGCTCGTTTTTAGAGAAGATCCTAAAAACAACTCTTTCGAAAGAGCTTGCTTAGATTCACTTAAAGGTACTACACCACTAGGATTATGGTGTCCCAAAAGAACGGGAAGAGAAACCATAGTGTATGCCAAATGGAATTGCATCGGTAATAAGTTGATAAGAAAAGCTCAAGTGGTACTTGCACTTTTAATACTTACTTACCCAATGATTCTCCAAAACGCTGAATGATCTCATATGAGCATTTAATGAAGAAGCACATCAACAAGCTCCGCTTGAACAAGCTAATTCGTATCAACAAAGGAATTTCTTCATCAACAATGTTATCTCGTCAACAAAGGATGCATCGACTTCAGCAACAATTTAATTCATCACAGTCTTTACAGACATATTGTGATCCTTCATCATCGTCTAGTTAAAATTGTTCATTGAGGAATATATTAACTAAGAAAGTTTCTCTACGTCAATCATTCCATCAACGTTCTCACTAAACCTCTTGAATGTGAAACATTCATCATTCCTAGGCTAGGTCATACACAATAAGACTTAAAATCTTAGGTTTGAACATTAGGGTAAAACCACAAAAATCAAGACAATCCCTTTTTGATTTTTTCTACAGACACCCACGGCACCCTCAGACCATACGGGCGGAACCCATTTTTTGGTTCCGCCTGGTCCGCCGACTCCACATATTGTTTTTGCTCTTATTTTCAAACCCAAACACCCTCTTAACTTAGGCATTCACTTACAAACTGCTATCACCCTCTCAAAAACACATATCCATACGAATCCTAGAGCTTTCAATCAAATCTCTTCAAATTCAACAAACTTTGTAAGTGTTCTAATCATAATTGCGTTCTTGTTTCAAGAATAACATTTTCATCTACATTCATTAACTATAATCTTAGGGTTTATGCATAAAACCTCTTAATTCATGAAAAACTTGGTGGCTAACTAATCATGTCTTCCATTAGTTAGGTATTGCATCCTTTTTGTTTTTATTTTGATTTACAAAACACACCAAGTGCATTATCTTTTAAATGCAACCCAAGACTAGAACACAATTCATCACCACATTGTTAAAACAAATGAAAAACATCATTAAAACATCACTTGCATATAATCTCTTGAATGCTAAAGGGAATACATAACCAATATGTATTTTCGGGTACATTCAATCGAAGATATATTCAATTAGGAGAGTTTTTGGTTATCTTTTGTTTTCATAACATTACTTCTCAAACAAAACAATTTGGGCATCAAAATGAGTCAAGATAACAAAATCTCCGTATTGTTTGCATATAGGAACACATTAGAACATGCACATTAATTAAAAGTCATTAACATATAATTTTTGTGTTTTCTAGGAATCATCATGCCTAACGCAAATCAATCCGACCACATGGAAACCCTTAAATACTTGCCCAAACACCATAGGACTAAAGGTCTCAACAGAGTTCAAGTAGAAGCCTTTAAGGCATTAGAAAAACGGTATGTTCACGAAGGTAGAACAATTGATCCATCCTTTCTAGAAGGAACATCCATTCGCCAAAAGTTTGCCGCAATCAACTTTGATTGTCTCCTTGATATAGATGAGCCGATTTGTCCTAGGTTCGTATTAGAATTCTATGCAACCGTAGAACTCCACACTGATGAGTCGGGTGAGATATCATTAACTTTCAAAACAAATCAAACACCACACTTCATAGGCTTAACAAACTTAGCTATCATCCTTGGTGTCCCTAATAAAGGCACTTGTCTTTACACGGATAAGTGGCCTATTTCAAGTCTAGACTCAATTGAGCGTTTTCATCCGTACAAACAACCTCTTGTTAGTAAGGAAATAATTAAAGAACATCTCTTTGTTAGAGCTTCTACCACTAGGAAAAATCGTTCGGGGAATATTGTGGATAAGGACCCATTTGGTATGGAGATTAATGAGCTTAAACCGCAATTCAAGAAGTGGGAAGAAATTCTTAGAGCCAATGTCATAAGTACCATAGGAAATAGGGATCATGTAAACTCATGCCTTTGCTACATGCTATATAGCATCTCCATCGGTCAACCATTCAACTTAGCCTACTACCTAGCCCAACGAATGGCCGACATACCTATGGTTGGAAAAACCGCTCTTCCTTATGGAATGCTTCTTACTCGGCTATTTAGAGCAATTTCACCCATTCCTCCTAATGACAAAGGAATGCACCTTGACTATTCTCTTGTCCCTCACATCTTCGTTCCTATAAGTGACAAACTAGTCTTCAAAATTAAGGGCAAACGCACTCGCTCATCTTCATCTTCATCATCATCATCCGATATGAGCGATGACGATACTCTTCCTAATTCGAAGTTACCTCCTTTAGAATACCTTCAAGAACTTTCCGATATTAAGAATTCATCCGAGGAATTCAAGCAAACGAAGGGAATTTTCAAGTGCTTTGGAAGATACATCACCAAGCTCAATAAGAAGATTGATAGGTTGTGAGATGAGTGATTAAGGGACGTTTGGCTTATGAAAGTTTTAGAACTTTGTACGTATCAAACTATGTGATTTGTGTTGTCTCTCATGTCTTATGACTTATTATGTTTAATGAATTATGTTTGGTGTGCTCTTTTATGATTAATGACAATATTGATGGTATTTGTCAATTTCATGCTTATGTTAAATTTCACTAAGGTTAGTAAAAATCGTTAGCCCCCGGTCAAAGTCTTAAGAGATGAGTGTCTATATGCCTAATTTTTGCATTTCCTAACCAGATATGAATTATATTTTTAGTTTTAGGACTTTTTGAAAATTTTGAAAATCGTCTCGCGGGTTTAAATCGCGTTCTGTCAGTTTTTTCAGTCCTGGCGGATCAGACGGATCCCAATTTTGGGTTCCGCCTGTGCAAAACCTGGGTAACCCAGGTTTGGCCCAACGGACCAGACGGAACCCAGATTTGGGTTCCGCCTGTGTATTCCCAGGGTACCGCCAGTCATCTGCAGAACATTTTTGCCATTTTTCTTAAATTCATAACTTGATTTAGTGTCAAATCATTATCCTAAGTGAGAAACACTCTTCATTAACACCAACAACCATATTGGAACAAACCTCAATCACTAAAACAATTAGTAAGACACTTCCCGCCAAAATTCAAATTCAAAACATAACCAACCAAAGGAACCCTTTTAAAGGATCCTTCAAACCTTTGATACATTTTCAACCAAACTTCTTCCATGATCACAAAGCATTAAGTGCTTAGTTTGGTCTTCCACTCCAGCCTATCTCATTGGATTGACACTACATGATGTGACTAGGTCATGGAAATCATGTAATTCTTCAATCTTTGAATAGTAAAACATCAAATCCAAACACTTACTTCAACACTTTTCTCATCCTATAAATTTGAAAGGTTTGCAACAACTCAATCACACCATCAACATCAAAACTTCTTCTCTCAAACATCAAAACCAAAACCATTGAAATGACCAAATCCAATACCTCATCCGAGTCATCAAAATCATGTGCTAAAACCACTAGGATTAGTGTGAAACCTTGTTGCTTCAACAAAACCACAAAGTCAAGCTCTTCATCATCAAGTGATGCTTCACTTAACATCTCCTCACCTATCCAAGATTTTCTCAACCTTACTACCTCAACTACACCCTCAACACATTGTAATACCAATGTGATTACCATTCAAGATTTGCTCAATCTTGCCACTCCACCACCTTCTCCACCACTTTGCAACTCAAACCTAGCCTCTAACCCATCACCAACTAGACTTTTGAGTATGTCAACCTCACCTTCCCAACAAGCTTTTAAATCAAAAACTCCTTCACCTCAATCACCTACACCCACACCAATGGAACTTTTCCATACACCACCAACATCACCAACACCCAATTTGGAAACTTTTGATGATCTATCATCAAGTCCACCATCCTTCTCACTTTTTGACACCATTGCTCAAATGGAAACACAACAACAACCTAATGAGAAACTTAATCATGAACCCCATTACCCCGCGACGGTAGAACGGTTAGCTTACCGTTATGCTAGACCATCCATTTTTCCAAATGACCAAGGTCATACCCATTCACATTCATTTGTGTTTCATCCAATTTACAAAAACCTTCATGGTGATCCTTACGGAGAACCAAGTTTTCGTCACCTAGTTCAACCACAAGAACTACAACAACAACAACCACAACAACCTCCAAACATAAATGAGGAAATAAACACTCATTTAAACCACCTCAATGCCTTCAAACGAATGGTTGATTCTCAAATCAATCATGTTATGGAATTCAACACGGCATTACACTCAACAAATGAAGGAAGCAAAAACACGTCTCAACCATCCACCTTTGCTCCTTCAAGTTCAACCCATCCACCACCAACAAATCAAACCTCTCTTCCACCAAACTTTCCCCGCCATGATTGCGGACATTGCGAAAGAACCGCTCGCATTAGTGAAAGATGTCGAACGGAACTTCGCGAGTTAACCGAAGAAATGAGGTTTATTCTAAACCACATTTTGGACCAACTTCAATCCTTGTCTCATCCACCACAACCTTAGAGTCTCCAAAATGAAACAAAACCGTTTCTTTTGGAAAAAGTCCCCACTTTAACCAACAAAGCAAAACCAAGTCACCTCCTCACATCTCCAAATAAAACCCGCTACAACCCTTCAACAAACATTTTTATCCTAAAACAACCTTACCCTTGTTCGTGGAAAATTTTTCTCATTAAGGAAAATGATTATTTCCTTGTAGGATTTTATGTTCTTAGTTTATTTTTTTTTTGTTTCTCTTTGTAGGATGTTGTCATTTTAATTTTGTGTCCTTGACTCTCTAAGAGTCAAAATTTTACAAGTTAAATGAAATTAATTCTACAACAAGGTTTGAAGTGTTTGTTGACCATTTAGGTGTGATAAATGAACTATACCTTGATATGGTACCATACTTAAATCTTGTGCTAACCTCTCTTTTTGTAGGTTCATTATTTATGATTTCCTTCCTTGAAACTCCATTTAGGGGAGTAATATTCAAGGGGGAGCATGAGTAATGCATTATTTCTCTTCACAACTCTTAGTTGTGTTTTAGACATGAAATTCTTTCATGACTTGTCTTGTGCGGAAATTAACTTTTCTTTTGTAGGTTCAAAATCCATGTCTCCACACTTGGCACCCCATTTAGGGGGAGTATCGACCAAGGGGGAGCATGGCCATTATTCCGCTTCACTACTCTACTTTTTGTTTCGACAAAAAGGGGGAGAATTTAGAGTAAACTTGTTAGAGTAAAATTGTTCTACTTTTAATATTTCCGCTTCGCTAACTCTTTGCAAAAACAAGTTTTACTACTAACTTTATAAGACTTAACACTAAATCTCATGGCTTACTTTTAAATAAAGTTTATGTTTTGTCATCAACAAAAAGGGGGAGATTGTTAATACAAATATCGCCTAAAAACGTTATTTATATTTTACGATCTTTGCTATGTTTTGTTAATGACAAAGTATGAACTTTAGCTAAGAGTAAATCATCACTTGAAGTGTTTAAGTCTTGTTTAACTAAGGTTTACATTTCCTTTTAAACTAAACACAAGTTTATTTCTTAAATTAGAAAGTGTCTTGTCACATCATATTTATTTCTTTAAATAGAATTGTCACATCACACTTAAGGCAAGCTTTGTCAATATGCATTTGTGTGTTTGACTAACTTTGTAGTGACTTGCAAGATTGGTGTTTGACTAGAGTAATGTGATGTGACAATGTTTGGTTGCTAGAAGTTATGAGACAAGACATTGTTTGGTTTGGGAAGTTATTGCAAAAACCTACTGCAGACCCGGCGGTACCCTGGGGGTACACGGGCGGAACCCATCTCAGGGTTCCGCCTGATCCGCCGAGCATGCAGTATTGGTTGCTATAAATACCAAACCACTTGTTAGTTTTGTGTAACCCTTTAGGACATTTTTTCACATATTCTCTCAACTAACTTAGTAACCCCTGACTTGTGTGATTCTCTTATGTAGCAAGGAACTCCACAAGATCATTCAAGAAGTTGCACGCTTCAACTCTAAAGTTGCAAGTCTTGGTAGCTTGGTCATGTATAAGCTTTGATAGTTTATACTTCCTTTGTGTCATGTATATTCAGTAGAGATTGGTTAGTATTTTAGGCCTCAAAATACGTAGAGAGTTGGGAGTGGTTGTACCCTAGTAAAAGAACTAACGGGAGTGGTTGTACCTTTGGTAAAGAACTCGACATCTAGCTTTGTGTCGGTAATAGTGTAAGCGACGAGTGGGAGTGGTTGTACCCTTGTAAAAGAACTCGACATCTAGCTTTGTGTCGGTAAAAGTATAAGCGATGTGTAAGGTTTTCTCCGCCGGTGAAAGGAGCTTGTTGATTAGTGTTTATAACTCTCGAGTTGGAAACTCGGGGCGTGGATGTAGGGCAAGGAAAAAGAGTCCTTGTAGCCGAACCACGATAAACAATCGTGTTGTGGTTTGATCGTTTCTTTCTCTATCTTTGCTTATTGCATGTTGTTATTTAGTTAGAATTGTTAACTACATATAAAGCTTTTCAAAGAAGTAAAACAAGTAAAGTCGTCTTTATGTTTTCAAACAAATGTAAAAGCTTTTCAAAGAACTAAACAAGCAAAGTTAGGATCATCACAAGTAAAGCTTTTCAAAGTAAGAAACATGTATAATTAGAATTGATACTCACACTTAAAGCTTTTGAAAGAAACAAACATATAATGGTATGTTTATATTATTGATCAAACCTAAAGTTATTAAAGGATACTTAACTTTAAAAGGATTATTTAAAGAGGTAAACTATTCAACCCCCTTCTAGTTTTCCACTCAAAAGTTACTCCTCCAACCTACCAAAACGGATGAGAGTAAATGACCTTCATTAATATTCATAACACCTATACTTAGCTTATTTAAACACACCAAAACAACACATCTCAGTCATCAATTCACCCCAAATTATCTTTCAAACCCTAATATCCCAATCAGCCCAATTCTCTTCCAAAACCATGTCATCAAACCCAGAAACCTCTAATCAACACTCTTCTTCTCCAACATCAGAAGAAGATATACCACCATATCCATGGGGGCTTGAAGGTTCTGATTATGAGAGAGAGATAGAGAAACGAATGGATGCACAAGAAAGACAATGGGATGCACATATGAAGGCACAATTAAGCCTTATTTCAAATCCTGCTGGGAGAGAGCTTGTCTCTCCCTTCATCTGTACCTCTGATGAAGAGTCTTCAGACGAAGATGAAGAACCAACTTTTCTTCCTCCTTCCACACCAGAGAGATCCCAACCAAGATCAAGTAAGAGAGATCCATCTCTTCCAACATCATCAAATTTGGTGTTGGATCTTCCTGCTCCAGAACCTGGTTTTCTCCATCAAGAACATATTGGACAGAGCAAGAAGGCTGAGATCATACGTAAGGGAAAGGAGAAGCAGAAGTAGATGATTGATGAATGTTGCCAAGGAACAAAGTTCTTTAGTATTTTCTTGACTTTGGTACTTGAGCATCTTCTCAGTCTGCCTTCTCTTCTTTTTCCATGTTTCAGCTTCAGCTTCTTCATTGTACTTGTCATAGCCACAAGTATTTTGTAATAATTGATAGAAGCTAGTAGTACTCAATTAGCCAAGTGTTTAGGAATGGTCTTTGTAATTCAGTTGGAACTTATGATTGTAAGCTGTAGCTTGTTTCTTTGAATGAATGAAAGGATCTTCTTTAAATTGAACAATTTTGTAAGACCTTCAGCATTATTATCTTTGCAGTAGAAACCATGTTCAGCTTATTTGACCACATTCCCTTGGCTACAGCCCTTGGTGACTATAACACACTTCATGTAATCTCTTAACATGTGCAGAACTGATATATACCAAACAACTTGCAAACATATTAGTGAGTCACTGTAAAACTCAGAAAGTATGATCAAGTCATTCATAATCATTAGTAGTCTTTGACTGTCCCTGCACACAACATAAAGAAATTAATCCCTTTTGGGGACCCAAGCCACAAATGACTTGGATCTGCCTCGTGTATCAATATAATTGTATCTATCAAAGGTCATTGATACACCATTGGGAGTGTTTGTGTTTGTTGTTCCTTTTGGTTTCCATTCCCAACGAGCTGAGGCCTTAACAGCATTTCCCTGATTTACCCTTTTCTTGTTCACAAAGACCCCAGTGGAAACATTTGGTCTTGCAGTGGAAACTGCTAGATTATTAAATTTGGGTTTCCAGCTGTGTTTCTTGTGAACATTCTTTTCAATTTGAGTCTTTTTCCCTGTTTGATAAGATTTAACAAAAGTAGTAACAGGGGACTTTGGATAAACTCTGTTTTTACTACTGGCAGTGGTAACTGCTGGTCTAGCAGTGGAAATAGGTTTAGTGCCAGTTGAAAGTAAAACAGACCTGGGAACCATCTTATTTAGAGGGCTTGGGTGAGTATAGTTATTAGCATTATGTCCATTATTCACCCATGTATTCCCAAAAACTTCCCTTCTTCCCATGTGGTAGTTACAAGTATAAGAAAGGTGATCAAAGCTACCACAGATATGACAGGCCTTATTGTTAAAAACAAATTCACTACCAAACTGCCTAGTTTTAACATGATTCCAACTTCACATGTTTCCTCTAGGAGATTTAGACCTATCCCTGTACATCTCAGCATATCTAGTAGTAGGCCTAGTGTAATTTGACTGTGTCCTAGGCTTCTCTTTGACTACTTCAGGAATACTTTTTCTAACTTCCTCTACTTTAACTTTCTCAGGAACACTAGACTTTGACTCAACATTTAAACATTCATCCTTAAGAGATGAGTCACTAGCACTATCAAAAGTCTCAACCTCAACCTGGACCTTTTCAGTTTCAACTGGTTTAACAAATTTTGGTCCATAGGTCATAGGTAGGTCCTGAAATTCTTCTAAACCTGTGTGAGCTAGGTCAATGCCAGGAGGTGCTGGAACACCTCTTAGAGGTGGTGGAACTGATTTGTATCAAAGACCTAATTTGGCTTTGCTCACAACTTGAGCTTCCCAAATTTTGCTTATGCTCTTAGATTGATGGTCTAGTGTTTGATTAGTTATCTGAATATTCTCACTAGCCTTCTTAGCCTTTTCAATCTCTTCCCTAAGAGCCTCATTAACTGCAATCTTAAAATCTAAGTCACTTCTTAATACAGCAATGTCATCACTAAACTTAGATTCATTTGCCCTATAATGCTCTATCTGTTTTTCTAAAACACCTAGACCTCTCTTATGATTTGCTAAGTTATGATTAGTATGGTGTAACTCTAGCATCAACTCATCATATTGTTTTCTAGAGATCTCTAACTCTTTTAAGGCTTTACAGTTTTTAGAACAAGCATTATCAGTATGTACCTCAGAGTCTGAAAAAGCCATGAGTGCATGCTCAGTAGCAAGCATTGCAGATTCTGAATCATCTTCTTCATCCTGAGTCATGAAGCTCTAGTCAAAACTCACTCCATCAATAGCCAACAGCACCTTTGGCTCTTCAGTTGTAGGTTCTTTGCTCTTGTCTTTCTTGTACCAAGTTGATCTGCTATCAGTCTTCCTTGGTTTTCTACATTCTCTAGCAAAATACCCCAACTTATGACAATTATAGCACTCCACTTTCTTTTTGTCAAAACCTACAGTCTCATTGGCACTTATATTTATCTTTCTCCCTGTTTTCTTCCAAAACTTCTTTGATCTTAAGCTCAGTAATGCCACCTGCCACTTAATGTCCATCTCCTCCATATCATCTTCATCAACTTGCTCTAAATCCTCATGATTGAGAATTGAACCACCCACTTGACTTGATATAAAGGCATAAAAAGTAGCATCACTAAGTCCTGCAACCTGCTTCTTTGAACTCCTAGTGGAAGCACTTCCACTACCAGTGGAAACAATCATGTTACCACTGTCATCATCACTGTCACTTTCTTCATCTGAACTTTCATTGGTTGATGATGATATAAGTGCTACACTTGTAGAACTTGTTCTTAACTTGCCAGCTTTCTTTAATCTTTGTTCAATAACTATGAAGTTATTGTACACATCATTAAGCTTCATTGTCTCTAGATCTGGCTTATCCTCCCAAACAACAACATTGGTGTCAAACTCAGAAGGTAGGCTTCTAAGGAACTTAAGATTTAGGTCTTCCTTTTCCACCTCAATACCAAAAGCAGTGAGTTGAGTAACAATCTTTTGTAGCCTTGTGAAGATGCTATCAAGAGATTCATTACTTGTTGACCCAAAGTTTTCATAGGTCTGCTTCAGTAGAGTCTTTTGAGTCTTCTTGGTGGAGTCATTGCCACCAAACACTTCACAGATCTCATCAAAGAGAGTTTTTGCAGACTTGTATTTGCTAAAAGCCAGAACTTGTTCTCTTGGTAGAGCCATCAGCAGCAATCCTCTAGCCTTTAAATCATTCTTCAGTTGACTTCTTTCTTCATTTGTAACAGGACCAGAATTAACTTTTGTGACTGTCTTGTCACCAACTTGCTCTGTAGTTGAACCAGGCTTGAACGAATTACCACACATAATGATCTCCCATAATGTGTAGTCTTGAACCATGAAAAATTGTTCTATCATAAGCCTCCACATCTCGAAGTCATTTATCTTTAGCTTTGGAAGTTTTGCAGCAATGTTAGATTGGCTTGTTTCAGTCTCCATTGTTTCTTTTGTATCTGCCATAGGATCTTCTAAATCAAAATATCAAAGCCTTGCTCTGATACCACTTGTTGGATCGTGAACACCTTGAACTTGTGTTGATATTGATACTTTGAGTGATACCACTAAGTATGCGGAATCTACTTAATGATACTTAGAAGATTGTTTGTGTGTATGACAGTTGTATATGAACAAGAACAATGTATGTAAACAAACTTTAAGCTCCAATATTATTAATGATAATAATACGAGTGATCTATGATATCACTAGGGTTACACCTTGAAGCTCTAACAAAACGTATGTAAAGTTATGATTAACCTTAAACCTAGGATCTCCTTTTATAGCACAAGGAGTCCTCTTCTACAAGATAAGTATAATGATAATAGAATAAGATATACACAAGATCTATTCTATAATTATCTACGCGTGTTTCTCTAACAGTTATAAAGTATGCAGTGGTAATATTTGTTCTTGCAGTGGTAATGTGTTTCCACTGCAAGTACAATCTTCTTGCAGTTGTAACTTCTTCACTAGCCGTGGTAACTGTTAGTATAATTCCCAACAAATACCCATTAATATACCCTTTTTATATAACCAAGTATGTCCTATTTAATCCGTCGATCAAATAAGTTACGTAGTTATAGAAAATAAATATATTAACGTCACACATCCGTGACAAGCACAAAGTCATTCAATAAATATTAATATGGCCCACTTGGACTCAAGTGCCCTCGATCTCGTATAACTCGTAAGTTTCCCGTTTTATTTTCCAAAAAGGCTTTTCATTTCGTAGAGAATCGAACGTTATAATTATATCGTCATTTACAATTGTTTGTTTATAATAACGTTCCCGACATTTATTATACTATTTTCATAGTATAATATATATCGTTACGTTATTATTATATTACTTGTGATCATTTTATTCTTAATATACGCACTTGTATAAATATATATACGTTTTCACATTTATATATTTATATAAATGTTTATATTATTAATATAAGTATTACGAGTTGTTATTATTAAGTTTGATTATTATTAGTATCGAGTTATAATAGACGAGTCACATGTCCGAGTCATCACTCTCGGCTCATTGTCAAAATCATAGTGCTAAGGCGTTTTGCCGAAATATATCGTTGACTAGAAAGTCAACGTGACTTCGACTCGCACAACCAAGAGTCTCAAGTAATAATAATCAATACCACATCTCCGTCAACAAGTCCCATATCACAAACTACAACAATAGGGTCCGACTACGGCACCCGACTAACCTATCTCCGTCGTTCTAATTTGACCTTCTCACAATCGGTCCCTAATATCACTTCTCGTCAACAACTCCACAATTACCAAAAATACTCCATTGTCGAGACCACAAAGGTCTCAACCCAACCAATGTATTCGGCCAATATAAAAAGTACCACAACAACAATAATACCAACAACATGGAACAAAACAAGAAAAACCTCAAGTTATACATGTAATCCGGGTTGGTTTACCAAGCCAAACCCGTGCCGAGAGACCCATTTGGGTCTCGGCTAGACCACGAGTCACAAGGACTCGAACCCAAGACCTTTTAGGTCTCGGCTTAGGCTCACCCGAGCCCTACCAAATCTGCCAAACGGACCCCTTGGGTCGCGGCAACATCAAACAACACAACAAGAGCCATATCGATCCAAATCAAGCCAAGAATCAAACTCCAAAATATTAATACTCTCGACACAACAATACTAGGTCAAAACCATCAACAAAATAAGCCACAAGGCTCGAACCACGCCAAGCCGTGAGCCACGGCTCACGGTTATCAAGTCGACACCAACGAAAACCATAAACCCGGATTCCAAACGAGTTTTTATCATCAAAATATCATTTCCCTTTATTATATTACAAAACCCAACCAAGAAAATCCGTGTATCCACGGTTTTGAACTCGAATCGAGGCACACGAGGTGAAACTCGTGGCTACTTACCTTCAAAACAACTCCGAACTCAAGTTTCTTTGAAAACCCAAAAAGTATTAGTGGAGGTGGTGATGTAAACGAGGGGCTAGAGGTGTTTGTTTCGCGTGTGTAGTATACCAAAAGAAAGAGGGTGAAGTGGTGATTAATATGGTGGTGGTCGTGTAGGGTGGCAGGCGACGGTGTGGTGGTGACGGCCGGCCAAGGGTGGCGGCTAGGGTTTGAGATGGAAGAGAGATAGGAGAGATGAAGTGGTGGGGGTGTTTGTTTGTTTTGTGTGAACCGACCCATCACAAGGACCAATTAGTAGTCTTTTTTTTTTATTATTATTAAAACAAAAATAATAATAATATAGTTAAGGGGAGGTGACTAGTTATTAAACGCAAGGACCAATCCCGTAAACTTTTCAAACATCTCGACACTCTTAAAACGAGCTCGTTCCCAAAATCTTTAAAACTCCACGATACGTTCAATAAATATATAAATCAAATCGTAAATTCAAAACATTTAAATTTGTTAGGTTATTCCTAGTGCCGGAGTCAACGAAGTGCCACGAACATCTCAATCAATAAATCTCAACATAAATTCCATATCAAAATAATAATTCGAATTTAAATTCCACAGAAACCTCATAATTCAAAACCATGGTTCAAAGTTTACAAATTTCTCGTGAATAAATTTCAAATATTCAATTATCATTAAACTTTTAAAGTAATGCGGGTTTTAGAATGTCTCCCTAAATTGCCAGTTGTCACATCCTCCCAGCCTCAGAAGAAACCCGTCATGGGTTTCTCTCGGAACAAACCATCTATGACATGAAAAGCTTAGGATATCTCTTCCGAAACTCATCCTCACGTTCCCACGTAAATTCCGATCCATGACGGGAAGTCCAAAGAACCTTGATGAGTGGAATACGACTGCGCTTGAGTCGCTTAATCTCTCGATCCAAAATCTCAATCGGCTCTTCCACAAAATTCAAACTCTCATCAACACGAATATCCTTCATAGGTATAACCGATGTCTCATCAGAAAGACACTTCTTCAAATTACTCACATGAAACACATCGTGAACTTTACTCAATTCATGTGGTAGCTCCAACCGATAAGCTACGGACCCAATTCTTTCCAGAATTAGAAATGGTCCAATGTAGCGGGGGTTGAGTTTCCCACGTTTCCAGAAACGTATCACTCCTTTCCAATGCGAGACTTTCAGCATCACTTTGTCTCCAACCTGGAACTCAAGAGGTTTACGTCTCTGATCGGCGTAACTTTTCTGCCTATCTCGAGCTGCTTGTAACCGATTACGTATTTGAGTCACTTTCTCAGTAGTCTACAAAATAAGCTCGGGGCCTATGAGTTGGCTATCTCCAACCTCAGCCCAACCAATCGGCGAACGACATTTACGACCATATAAAGCTTCAAATGGTGCAGCTTTAAGACTTGTATGGTAGCTGTTGTTATAGGAGAATTGCGCAAGAGGTAGGTACTTCTCCCAGCCTTTACCAAAGTGTATTATACATGCACGAAGCATATCCTCCAAAGTCTGAATAGTCCTCTCACTCTGACCGTCGGTTTGGGGATGATATGCAATACTCATATCAAGTCTCGTCCCCAAAGCGGTTTGAAGTGATCGCCACAAAGCTGACGTGAAACGACTGTCGCGATCAGAAATAATCGATATCGGAACACCATGACGAGAAATAATTTCTTTCACATACAACCTCGCAAGCTTGTTGACACTATCATCTTCGCTAATCTCCAGGAAATGAGCAGACTTAGTCAATCGATCCACAATTACCCAGTTAGCGTCACAACCGCTAGCTGTCTTCGGTAATTTGGTAATAAAGTCCATCGTAATCCGCTCCCATTTCCAAACCGGGAGTTCTGGATGCGTCAATAACCCTGACGGTCTCTAGTGTTCTGCCTTAACCTTCGAACATGTCAAACACTTGTTGACGTACAATGCTATATCTGCCTTCATGTTTGGCCACCAATACAATTTCTTCAGATCCTGGTACATCTTGTCAGACCCAGGATGAATAGAATACCTTGGCTTATGCGACTCATGCATAATCAACTCACGAATTCCTCCATACAATGGTACCCAACTTCGGTCTCCAAAACATAATATTCCATCAGAACGCTTAACAAATCCCTTCTCATTTTCTACCATCCCAAATATATTTTCAGCAGGTCGGTTTTCTGCTTTCAACGCTTCCGTTTGAGCTTCTAATATCTGAGATGGTAACGGCGATACGATAGTCATTCCTAATGACCTAACTCGTAACGGTGGTATTCTCTCCTTTCGACTAAGAGCATCAACAACGACGTTTGCTTTACCGGGATGATAGCGGATTTCGCAATCATAATCGCTTAGCAGCTCAATCCAACGTCGCTGTCACATGTTGAGCTCTTTTTGATTCAAGATGTGTTGTAAACTTTTGTGATCAGTGTATACAACACACTTGGTTCCATACAAATAATGTCTCCAAATCCTTAAGGTAAAAACCACAACACCTAACTCCAAATCATGGGTGGTGTAGTTTTTCTCATGCTTCTTGAGCTGTCGGGAAGCATAAGCTATCACCTTCTCTCGTTGCATCAAAACAGCTCCCAAACCTTTATGAGAAGCGTCACAGTAAACGACAAAATCTTCGCTACCTTCAGGCAATGCCAAAATAGGAGCACTATACAACATCTCCTTAAGTAATTGAAACGCTTCCTCTTCCTTATCTCCCCATTCGTATTTAATATTCTTTTGAGTCAATTTGGTCAACGGTTTCGCTATCTTCGAAAATCCCTCAATGAACCTTCGATAGTAACTGGCTAAACCCAAAAATTGATGAACTTCAGTTGGGGTCGTCGGTGCAGCCTAATCTTTAATAGCTTCAATTTTAGCGGGATCTACATGAACTCCTTGACTATCAATCACATGACCCAAAAATTGTATCGTCGGAATCCAAAACTCACATTTGGAGAACTTGGTATGCAGCTTCTCCTGCCTGAGCAATTCTAAGATGAGTCTTAGATGCTCCTCATGCTCTTTCTCAGTCTTCGAGTAGATTAGAATATCGTCGATGAACACGATCACAAACTTGTCTAAGTAAGGCTTACACACCTGATTCATGAGATCCATGAATACCGCCGATGCGTTAGTCAACCCAAACTGCATCACTTGGAACTCGTAATGCCCGTAACGGGTTCTGAAAGCCGTTTTCGGAATATCTTCCTCGCGAACTCTAAGTTGATGATACCCCGATCTCAGATCGATCTTTGAATACACACTCGATCCCTGAAGCTGATCGAACAAGTCGTCGATCCTCGGTAACGGGTATTTATTCTTCACCGTTAACTTGTTTAGCTCTCAGTAATCAATACACATACGAAACGATCCATCCTTCTTTTTTACGAATAAAACTGGGGCTCCCCAAGGTGAAGAACTTGGTCGTATAAACCCCTTCTCTGCTAACTCTGCCAATTGTTTCGACAACTCTTCTAGTTCAGTCGGTGCGAGCCGATAAGGTGCCCGTGCCACGGGTGCAGCACCAGGTATCAACTCGATTTGGAATTCCACTTGTCTAGTGGGCGGGATTCCCGGCAAATCATCTGGGAATACATCCGGAAAGTCACGAACTATCGACACATCTCCAATGCATCTTTCTTTATTCTCCTTCCCTCATTTCTCAAAGATTTGAGCTAAGAAAAGGCAACATCCTTTTTCCATTAGCTTCGGTAGCTTAGTGCAAGAAATGACCGCTAATCTAGATGGGCTCCTCAAACCTTTTCGATCTCCTTGTATATTTAAAGTCTCCTTGCCGTAAGGCACACGCACGATTTTCTCATCGCAAAGTATGTGAGCACGATACTTCGACAACCAATCCATACCAATGATGACATCGAAACTTCCTAATGTGACGGGTAGAAGATCTATGTTGAAAGGGTGATTCAAGAAATTTAACTTGCAACCGCGAATGATAGTCTTAATCCTTTCTACATTTTCGTTAGCTAACTCTACATCATAACCAACTCCTAAGGCAATCGAGGGTTTTTCTAGTAAGGGTGCAAATGTAGTGGACACAAAACTTCTATCGGCACCAGTATCAAATAGTATGGAAGCATAACGATTATTGAGAAGGAACGTACCAGTAACGACGTTCAGGTCTTCTCCTCTCTCGTTCCCAATTGCATACACTCTCCCATGAGCAGCTCCTGCTTCCACACGTTGGTTCTCATTGTCATGTCGTCCACGGTTTCCTCCAGCTCCACGGTTTCCATGATTGTACCCATTACCACCCGATCCTTGATTTCCTCGGTTCCACGATTCCCTGAACTCATTCCTATAGTGTCCCTTCTTCCCACATCCAAAGCAAGTAACATTCACCTTACTCATAGTTTCAGGAGTAGCTTGAACCATAGCAAGTGGTCGAGCTCTACAATCCTTAGCTATGTGTCCCATCTTTGAGCAGTTCTTGCACATCACAGTACATCGTCCAGAGTGATTCTTGTAACAACGACCACACTTGGGTACATCTCCATTGTGGTTCCTCTTATCTCCATCCCCAATAGTATAAACCTTGGCAACAGCTTGTCGCTTGTTTCGGTGATCATTACCCTTAGAGTGATGGTCTCTCTTCCTCTTTCCATTCTTATCTTTCTCAGCCTCTTCCAGTTCCAACGAATCCATCAATTGTTGAGCGATCGTGATAGCCTCATGAATGGTTGCAGGATTAGAAGCAATCACATCATTCCTTGTAGCTACAGGCAACCCATCAGTATACCGCTCAATCTTTTGAGTCTCAGTTTGAACCATATCTGGGCAAAGCAAAGCTAACTCCTAGTAAAGACGATTGTAAGTCGTCATGTCAGTACCCTTCACTTTGTGATTCCAAAACTCAATCTCCAACTTCTTAACCTCATTCCTTGGGCAGTAAGTCTGAATCAACAAGGACTTAAACTGCTCCCAAGTCATGGCATAGGCCACTTCACTCCCAACCGAATTTCGGTAATTGTTCCACCAAGTTAATGCTTCGTCCTTAAAAGTAAAAGAAGCAAACTTTACCTTTGCATTCTCCGCACAATTGCTGACATTGAACACTGACTCGGTTTTCTCTATCCACCTGACCAAGTAGACCACTCCTTCAGTTCCACCAAACTCAATGGGTCCACAGATTTGGAACTCCTTGTAGTTACATCCATTAGTACGAACAGATGGAAAAGTTCCAGCATAGTTGTTGGAATGATTCGACTCAGCTAGTAGTTCAGCAACACGTTGTTCCACAAGTTGATTGATCATAGCTTGATCCACAGTAGGTGCATTTGGTGTATTATGATCATTGTCTCCCTGAACATCAACATTTTGATTCCTGTTGTTGCGATTGGTGGTGTCCAGGTTGTCAGGAGTAGGGGTTTCAACATTTCGTGTAGGACGGCGTCCTCGGCGACCAGGGGTAGTCACTGCAGGACCAGTTCGGGTAGCTCTGACAGGGTTTCGTCGTGGGGCCATTGATCTGAAACACAATACAAGGTTCATTAGTCTCCGATAGTATTTATCATACGCTCGACAAGAATTGTATAGTAGAAGCCAAGACATCGGTAGAATATCAACAATACACCACAAGACATCAATCAAACAAATAGGAAAGCAATTTTCATGACATCCAAAACTACATAACATCATATATAACAACCATCATCCATACAAATAGCGATCAAGACATCGTTCCAACTACAAAAGACATAAATGATACTAATCTTTCCAAACGAGACGAACATACAACTGAAATACATCAAAGATAAGATAACTAGATTTTCTAACCAAGCACTCCTTGGTTCAGAAAGCAACATCACAACATAATCCAACACTATCTAGCCATCATGTCGGCGTAGACTCCTCAACTCAGATCTCAAACCATCCAAATCCCTCCATAACGATCCCAACTCAACACTGTGTGTATCTCTATCCCTCTTGAGGTCTGCCACCTCCTTCTATAACTCCGTATTCCTCTGCCACAGCTTGCGATCTGCCTCGCGAGCCGTGATGAAACCTCTCTGCAGAATCTCTATCTGCTCATGTATCTCCATCATACCTCTCCTAATCGCTGTCATCTTGCCCACGACAGTAGTCAAATCGACTCTCAACTCAGCAATAAACTCTCCAATAACCATCTCAAGTCGATCAGCCATCTGCGAGATCCTCTCGCCCTGTGCGGTAATCCGAGTCCAAATCCTGCCAGTCTCACCCAAATCTGCAGACTCAGCAGATATCTTAGATGGCGCGTCCGACGCCACGGGACTACCAGGTGGTGAATTAAACAAAAATGGGTGATCAGGTGAAACCGACTCTAACTGATGTATAGGAGAATCGGGCTCCGCAGCATGAGCTGAATGTGCTGGTGAACCATCATCATCAGGCATCTCCTCCTCCTGAGGATCATCCTCCTCACCCTCCGGTGGGTCATCATCCCTCTGCTTAACCTCCCGAGGGTCATCAGCCTCCTCCTCACCCTCGTACTCCTCCTCCTCCTCATCTGAGGGGTACTCCATCAATCGTCGTCTCCTAACAGGTGAACCATGAGGTGATAGGGTAGGTGAACTAGGACGACGACGGGATGATGTGGGTGGTGCATATGACAGAAGAGCGTGAGCATCAACATGCATAGGTGGTGACGAAGGGCGCACAGACATGCGTGTCGTAGCTCGGTGGGCGAAACGTCGAGCCACGCGAGCCAAAGCCTGATGAAGTGTAAGCTGCCTCGAAGTACCAAGAAGCCCCAAAGAAGATGAGGGTCCATGAGAAGTAGATGAAGCAGGTGGTGCAGAAGTGACTACTGTCGGTGATGAAGTAGCTGAATGCATGGCAATCCTGTAAGGATCATCAGGAGCCATGGTGATCTGTGCTGGGCGGAATGGATCAGCTAGAAGATCCTCAGAACATCGAACATATGGGAGGCCATGGTTTGTGACAACTGCGTAGGGTAGGTGTAAGTGTTTCAAAACAACTAAACCGCGAACTCAAAATATCGTATCACAATCATCATAAAAATCCCAATCATATAATTCCAAGAATGATTTTTAATACCGCATTACTAAAAACATTTCTAAAACATATAAGCCATATAATTCCCTAAAACGCCATCATATCACATAATCAATGTATCCAAAATTCTCAAATCATCTCAAAATCTCATATCTAATCATTATCTCATAATACCTCAATAAAATCGAAGATGCTTCGGCTTGGCGGGCTGGCGGGCATTGGTTGAGGATTGTTTTCTATAAAATTCGGTTATAGTTTAGGTGTTTATTACCTAGTTCTCTATAATCTTGGCTCTGATACCAATCTATAACACCCCCAAAATTTGGTACAACGGAAGACTAAACAAGCTTTCGGGGTGCTACGTGGATTGGTATCCATCACAAGTCATGAAAGAACGAGATAAAGTAAACATGAGTAAAACACAACCAAACGGGGTTTTTAAAGTTTACATTCATCCCAAATTTATCCAAAGTAAGGCCCAAAAGAAACAAACGTAGGTCCACAATTACATATATGAGTTTGAGAAAATAGATCCTTAAACCACTTTTCCAAGCCAAGCCTTCCAATCCAAGCATCCAAAATCATCACTTAATTACCTGAGAAAACGCGCTAAAAGTCAGCTTTCGCTGGTGAGATCATAGGTTTAAATTATTAGCTCAATCAAGTGGACATATATGCAAAACGCTTGCTAGCTAGACTAGGCCTCAAATCACTAAACCAAACCTATAGGTGCACACACTATAGTCCAAAACCAAATCAAAACAATATGCATTCGCAAGGAAGCGACATGCCCAACATTCGTAAGGATACAACATGTTCATGCATTCGTAAGGATACGACATGCGCTATAACCTACCTAGTTCTATAAGCATAGCAAGTTTTAAATAAACAGCGATAAAAGTCCACATAAAATAATTTGCACGTTTCTCACCCCCAAGTATTGAAAACAAAGTTCAAAGTAAAAGTGGGGCTATGACTCACCTCAAGTCCAGATATCAGCACAAAGAACCAGTAGAATCATGAAGTATAGCAACTCAAAAGACGGCAACTACGGACTCGGCACTTCCTAACAATGTAAACCCTTTTCAGAATCATTTCCTCAAAATCAAATATTCCCAATCCTGAACATATTCCTCTTTACTTTCCAAAAATCCATTTCTTGTATTATTCTCGTATTAGTTTGGCGTTTGGTATCCATGCGGGTGAAGGGTCGACACAACTCAAACCAAGATAGACATATCGAAAGAAATAATAAAACACTCTACGGGTCTAATATTGGCCCAGTATATTATTTAAATAAATCATCGAAGTTTATCAAATCCGTCGACTTGGTACTCTTCCACAACTTATTTACCTAATATATTATTCCAAGATCATACCCAAAACCTAAGTCACATAGCACATAGAATACTATATGGTAAGTATCTAAGTTAATAAGTTCCCTAAATATATCGTTAAACTTACCAAATTCGTCAATTTGGTAAACCTCACGAGATATTTAGTAACTCATTATCTCGCACACATACCACAACCTATGGGCGTCGTAGGATACAATACCCATTAATATACCCTTTTTATATAACCAAGTAGGTCCTATTTAATCCGTCGATCAAATAAGTTACGTAGTTATAGAAAATAAATATATTAACGTCACACATCCGTGACAAGCACAAAGTCATTCAATAAATATTAATATGGCCCACTTGGACTCAAGTGCCCTCGATCTCGTATAACTCGTAAGTTTCCCATTTTATTTTCCAAAAAGGCTTTTCATTTCGTAGAGAATCCAACGTTATAATTATATCGTCATTTACAATTGTTTGTTTATAATAACGTTCCTGACATTTATTATACTATTTTCATAGTATAATATATATCGTTACGTTATTATTATATTACTCGTGATCATTTTATTCTTAATATACGCACTTGTATAAATATATATACATTTTCACATTTATATATTTATATAAATGTTTATATTATTAATATAAGTATTACAAGTTGTTATTATTAAGTTTGATTATTATTAGTATCAAGTTATAATAGACGAGTCACATGTCCGAGTCATCACTCTCGGCTCATTGTCCAAATCCAAGTGCTAAGGCGTTTTGCCGAAATCAATCGTTGACTAGAAAGTCAACGTGACTTCGACTCACACAACCAAGAGTCCCAAGTAATAATAATCAATACCACATCTCTGTCAACAAGTCCCATATCACAAACTACAACAATAGGGTCCGACTACGGCACCCGACTAACCTATCTCCGTCGTTCTAATTTGACCGTCTCACAATCGGTCCCCAATATCACTTCTCGTCAACAACTCCACAATTACCAAAAATACTCCATTGTCGAGACCACAAAGGTCTCGACCCAACCAATGTATTCGGCCAACATAAAAAGTACCACAACAACAATAATACCAACAACATGGAACAAAACAAGAAAAACCTCAAGTTATACATGTAATCCGGGTTGGTTTACCAAGCCAAACCCGTGCCGAGAGACCCATTTTGGTCTCGGCTAGACCACGAGTCACAAGGACTCGAACCCAAGACCTTTTAGGTCTCAGCTTAGGCTCACACGAGCCCTACCAAATCTGCGAAACGGACCCCTTGGGTCGCGGCAACATCAAACAACACAACAAGAGCCAAATCGATCCAAATCAAGCCAAGAATCAAACTCCAAAATACTAATACTCTCGACACAACAATACTAGGTTAAAACCATCAACAAAATAAGCCACAAGGCTCGAACCAAGCCAAGCCGTGAGCCACGGCTCACAGTTATCAAGTCGACACCAACGAAAACCATAAACCCGGATACCAAACGAGTTTTTATCATCAAAAAATCATTTCCCTTTATTATATTACAAAACCCAACCAAGAAAATCCGTGTATCCACGGTTTTGAACTCGAATCGAGGCACACGAGGTAAACTCGTGGCTACTTACCTTCAAAACAACTCCAAACTCAAGTTTCTTTGAAAACCCAAAAAGTATTAGTGGAGGTGGTGATGTAAACGAGGGGCTAGAGGTGTTTGTTTCGCGTGTGTAGTATACCAAAAGAAAGAGGGTGAAGTGGTGATTAATATGGTGGTGGTCGTGTAGGGTGGCAGGCGACGGTGTGGTGGTGACGGCCGGCCAAGGGTGGCGGCTAGGGTTTGAGATGGAAGAGAGATGGGAGAGATGAAGTGGTGAGGGTGTTTGTTTGTTTTGTGTGAACCGACCCATCACAAGGACCAATTAGTAGTCTACTCTTTTTTTTATTAAAACAAAAATAATAATAATATAGTTAAGGGGAGGTGACTAGTTATTAAACGCAAGGACCAATCCCGTAAAATTTTCAAAACATCTCGACACTCTCAAACCGAGCTTGTTCCCAAAATCTTTAAAACTCCACGATACGTTCAATAAATATATAAATCAAATCGTAAATTCAAAACATTTAAATTTGTTAGGTTATTCCTAGTGCCGGAGTCAACGTAGTGCCACGAACGTCTCAATTAATAAATCTCAACATAAATTCAATATCAAAATAATAATTCGAATTTAAATTCCACAGAAACCTCATAATTCAAACCCACGGTTCAAAGTTTACAAATTTCTCGTGAATAAATTTCAAATATTCAATTATCATTAAACTTTTAAAGTAATACGGGTTTTAGAATGTCTCCCTAAGTTGCCAGTTGTCACATAACAACAGTTAAAGCTAGGGACCAAAATTTGCAAAAAGGTTTAATTTAGGGACGATCTTTGCAATTTTAAACTATTTGGTACGAAATCTGCAATTTTAGCAAACCTTATGGACGAGTTTTGCAATTAACTCACAAATAAAAGACAAATTTGTTGTAGTGTAGATTTGTCCTTTCATTATTTTTTGGTCATTTCATGTATTTGTTTAATATTTTTTTGTCTTTTCATGTATTTTTTTATTCTTTACTATTTTTTGTCTTTTAATTGATTATTTATTTTGTCATTTCAATTATTGTGTCATTGATTCGCACAAACTGCCAAGACTAATAACCACGCCAAGAGTCAGTTTCAAGAATTTCAGTTCTTTGATTGTTTTTATTCCAACCTAATGGATGAGATTTTGAAGCCTCTTTGACTTCCTAAATTTCCGATGGTAGCGGCAGCATTTGATGGTAGGGAGTCGTCGTTTTTAAGCTTACGTGTTGTGGTGTGGAAGGTTTGGAGATAGAAGAGATATGAGGATGAGTGAGTGTGTTTATCGTTTGATTGTTATATTGGGAAGGTTAAAAAAAAAAAAAAAAAAAAAAAAAAAAAAAAAAAAAAAAAAATTTACGTCAAACGTTTATATTTGATGTGGAGCTCAAATGTCTATTTTGGTAAACTAATAAAATTTGGCCCATTCTAGCATATTCATATGTTAATTTATTCTAAGATCTACATGTTATTTTCTAAACACCAATCAACCCTTAGGTAAAACACAAGTGACATTTGGTTGTTTATTTCTAGGGCTTAAGGAAGAAACAAATAAACAACTTGAGCACATCTCATATCTTAAGGAGACCGCTGCAAAGGAAGATGAACATGTTGATAGTGAGATGCAAAGACTTGATGTGGAGAGTAAATAAATTAATATTGATCATGAGAGGATGGACAAAGAATTACGAGAGTGGCCATTACGGAAGTTGTTTTGCTTTTTATGAAGGTATTTCACCCAATTAGAAGTATCATATAAATGAATTTGATATTTTCTATTTATGGGTAGAATAATTGGGTTCACATGACTATAGCCCTACTCGAGCGTGCTAACTTATCAAGTTGCTGATTTCCAAGAGGTGGTATATATTACGGTCGGGTTGAATTACGTGTCAAGTAGGGCTAGGGTTAGGTTACTCCGATGCTTATTCTAATTCACTTGCAACCGATGTGTTTTTTTATATATTATTATAAAGATTATAATAGGAATATATTATTAAAAAGGTCCTAATAGAAGTGAAACAATGTTTTTTTTTTTTTTTTTTTTTTTGAAAAAGCGACGATATTATTATCAGGAGTGAAACAATGTGTTTCTATATATCGGGAGATGTGTAAAGCAAGGTAAGTGTTTCTTTGCACATGCCAAGACTATATGGGGTAGAGATGGTGAAATTACAAGCCATATGTTGGGTTTCACAAACATAACCCAAATTGAACTACTCGTAAGTAAGTGGGTCAAAATGTCTCCCCTTTACTCATAATAAAGTTTTTGATCAGTTTGTACCGTTGTGTTTGCTTTGAAAGTATGGTATTTGAAAAATCGACCATGCTTCCTATTGTTTTTTAATTTGGTTTGAATATATTATCATGTCATATAGGTTAAAAAGAAAGCCAATGTTGAAAAGTAGACGGATATATTAATCAGTGACCATTTAATCCATAGGTTCCAAGTCAATAGGGCTTGTTAGTTATGTCATGGGTAAACGGGAAAATGATAAAAATGTTATGATCTGACACCCACTTCACAACTAGCATATTTTGCGGACTTTTCAATGAACCTAAAACGTTTTCCATAATAATTTCATTTAATCCACTTAATATTTAAAATTACACCCCACTCAAACACAAATATACCTGATGAGGCGAAAAATGAACCATTTTTAGGGGGTCATTTAAGCCCGAATTCGAATTTATTTGATCAAATATTGCCCTAAATCGTTCCTTTTGGCATTTTAGGTACTTTTGGAGTGAAATTCAGAAAAGGAAGTATTTTGGACATTTTTTGAGCATAAAAGTGAAGAAAACGGCAAAGTCTTAATTTTCCTTGTTGGGAACAGTACCTGAAGGCGTCACAAGATTCTACATGACGGCGTCACCCAAGGCCGTCATGGTTCAAATGTTGGTGACGGCCCAGAACATATTTACACATGACGGCGTCACCAAGGCCGTCATGTGTTAAATTAAAGAGTGATGGCCCAGAAGATTTCCTGAAGGCGTCACGTAGGCCGTCACGTGTTAACTTGTCACAACTTGCGCGCGCGGTAGCTGACACCGTTTTGGCCATAACTTTTGCATACGAACTCGGATTTGAGCGATTCAAAAAAGAAAACGATCAGGACGAAAAGATCTACAATTTGGTGAAAAAACGGTCGTGACATCGTCACTCTTTATGAGCTGACACCGTCAAGATGGGCCGACAGAAAATCTGACTATAAATATAACCTTATTACTTCACTTTTTGTAAGCCCTAAACACTAAGGTCGATTCCTGGGTTTAGGTAGGTGTTTTTCCAGCAACTTAGAGGGTTTCAATCACTCCATAAACATCTTGTAATGGTTTGATGATTCTATCTTAATTCATGTCTTCAATTATCATTATTGTTGCTTGTTCTTTATTAATTATGCTTGGCTAATTCACCTTGTGTCTACTTATGATTGTGTGAAACTTGTATATAATTGATTAGATCTTATTGATTCCTTGTTGATGTTTGTGTCTATCTTCATCAATTAGGGTGTGACACTTCGATAGGTCTAATTGGTTTAGTTTATCATTCTTGATTCCTATTGTCTCTTGTTTGGTTAATTGTATTCGATGTTAGGCTTAAGAAAACTGGCAGACTTCCATTGGTAACATGCTTGAACGTCTTAAGAAACATGATCAGAGGTGTACCATGATTTTAGGTTGTATTTAATGCGTAGGGGAATTCTAATGATCCCATGTTAGGAGTTTTTAACGGCTCGACATGGAGTGAAGTAGGATCCTATAGAGTTAGGGAATATTGTACACGGCCCTACGACTAGTATTAAGGAATACAACCCGTCAATTAAAACAAGGTGTGACAATTCAATAGGTAGAATTGGATAGCTAGCAAGGAGTAACATATCATAGGTAGACATGCTTCACTTACCTTGTAGAACCCTAGTTTATTTTCCTACACATTAGTCTAATTAGTAGCTTTTGGGTTAGTTGATTAGCAACTAATTCCGCCCCTTCTTCCAAAACCCGAGATTTTCACTTGCTTTTCATAAAATATAAAAACACAAAAAGAATCATCTTTCACCTTTAGACCTAGTTAGATTAATCTCAATCCTAACGACACTATTCCTGAGTTGAACGATCAATCCCCCGGTACTTGTCACTATACTATACTACAACGATCAGGTACACTACCTGGTGGGGGTTGTAAGCTTCTCGAGAGGTAAAACCTGTTGCGATTCCCACGCACCAAGTTTTTGGCGCCGCAGCCCGGGGAATAGTTATTGTCTAGGTTAGAATTTCTTTTTATTAGGTCTACTTGCTAGATTCCTTTCTAGTAAGATTTTATTTTTAGTTTTAGGTTTTCTTTAGTCTATCTTCTTCTTTGTGTCTTTGTTAGTAAACCGGTTCATTGACTATTCCGTTAGCCACTATGGAAAACGCGAATCCACCTCTTTCCCCTAGTGAAGTTGCTTTGTTGCGTGAACAAATTGAGAATGAGATTAGGGATCTTAGGGAACTTAATGGGTTGATTAATGTTGAGCTCGATCGTGCATTTAGTGACCTAGTGACCACCTTATATTCAAATGAGGACCGAGGACCTAATGATTTTGAAGTTGTGGAAAACTAGAAGGGGGGGGGGGGGTTGAATAGTTTTACGTCTTTTTAATTTTATTTTGAAAACTTAATTTAGTTTCAAAACCTTGTTTGCTTTTAAAACTTTGATTCAATCTTATGTGAACTTCAAATCTTGAACAATATGAACAAGTATATCTAAGTATGAACAATAATAATAATGTACACTAAGTATGTGAAATCAACACATGCATAATATAAACAATTATAGCTATATATGAGAGATAAGTACGTAATCGTTTATTTTATAATCCTTAGTTATATGTTGTATGAAAACTATACTTGATCGAAATGATCAATTATATGTATGTAACCTTTTTAGTTTGATTGTAAAAACTTTGTTTTGTGAATGAAACTTTCATTTGATCTTTAAGTAAAATCAATACTAGCACTATATGAGCAACTATATATATACGTCTATGTCTACAAAAGTAATAGCGATATAAGCAAGATAATAAGTAAGATATGGAAAGATCTAACCGCGAGACAAAGGATTTATAGTGGTTCGGCTACAAGGACACCTTCCTTGCCCTACTCCACTCCTCGAGTCACCTACTCGAGAGTTTTCTTCACTATGTCAACAAGCTCCTTATGGCGGAGAAACCTTACACACCAATTTACACACCACAACTACGTCACAACTTATTCACACCTTCTACACAACTATTTCACACCTATTCACTACTTAATCACACCACTTCTTCACACCTATTTCCTACACACCAATCTTCTTCACACCTATCTTCTACACACCAATCTTCTTCACAACTATCTACCTCCCAACAATCTTCTTCACACCACTACTTATATCTCACTACTTCTATTCACAAGTTCTACTCCTAGATCTATCTAGTTACACTACTATCACACATTTACAATGAATGTACACAACAACTAGACTATATACACAAATCTACAATACTTCACAACTTGATGTTGAAGGAGTATTCTTCTCTTGCACTTTGAGAGATGAGAGGTGAGGGAATGAATCACTTGAAACAAGGATTAACAATTATATGATCAAAGGGTTTTTAGGAGGATGTTTAAAGAGATTTGGATCAGAAAATTTTCGTGCAAGAGGTGGGAAAAATTCTAGATTTAAGGTGGTATTTATAGGGAAAAATTTATGACAGAATCTGACAGGGGAGCGTGGCCGGTCCCCTTAATTGTGTGTCGGCCCCCTTAAAATTAAGGGGGCCGCCCTTATAATTAAGGGGGCCACCCAGACGAAAACTGCAATTTTCTTGTCTTTTTCTGGGGAAAGTTTATTTGGTGAAAAACTAACTGATTTTGTTTAAAATTTTGAATTCATATATTTATTATGAATAAAACATTTTCCTTTATTACCAAAAGTGCTTTTCAAAAATATATAATAAGTTTATTTAATTTTATAAACTTTGTATTATTTAAATAAACATCCCTTTGATCATAAAATGTATTAGTCACTTGTTTATTCATACCTTAAGTGATTATGTTGGATGAGATGATATAAATTTGCTTAAAACTTGTTTACGTATTAACTTTGCGTTTAATGTTCTTATATTTTGTGATCGTCAAAACTTAAGGATATCGAAAGATATTAATAACGTTTTTATACATTATTTATATCAACAATCTTCCCCTTTTTGATGATTACAAAATCTAAACTCATTAAAATAAAAATTAATATATATGCAAGTTTTTAGTGTGAGTTTATATCACTTCTCCCCCTTTTTGTTAACATAAAAAAGGTTATCCCGACGAGTGTATAGCTCCCCCTTGAAGTATACTCCCCCTCGTTTTGAGGTCATAAGAAATCGAGATATGGAATTCTTGCAAAAATATTTAGAGCACAAGTAATATATATATATATATATATATATATATATATATATATATATATATATATATATATATATATATATATATGATGCATGTAATACATATAGTACAAGAGAATTAACAAGAATGCATGATAATAAAACACAAGAAACATTCATTAATAGTTTAAATAGATTATGTTGAAAACATAATACGTAAGCATATATAAATGCTTTTCTAGCAAATTACACTAGATAATACTAAGTTGCCAACTTGAGGTCTCTTGGACTTGCTTGGAACACAAAAGGTTTGTGGAGATTTTATTTGAAGATAGGAATCATGGTAGTTGGATTAATATAGGTATATGTTTGGGTCATGAATGTTGGAGAGTTTGGTGATGGAGAGTTTGTAGCGGAAGAGGTTGATTAAGGGTTTTGGATGTTGTTCAAGTGAGGGTATTGGATGTGATCTAGTGAGAAGATCTTCAATCCAAGTGAAGTGTTCATTGAATGCAATGGTTTTTAGGAGAAAGATGCAACAAGGTCAATTGTTGACATGTTTTTCAACTTGATTCAAGTTGTGGGGTAATGAAAGGAGAGCTAGAGGAAAGTTGTTCCAAGTTGCATTGAGCAAGGTGTAAGGCAAGAAGAGCACAAAGCTCATGGGCTTCCTTGAGTTCTTCAATGAACTTCAAGTGTTCGGAGGAAGGTGATAGGACATGCAACATAGGGATAACATGTGTGTTGGTAGAAGGTGGTGGTGATACTCTTGGTGGCGGAGATATTTGTGAGTTTGGGTAATCATGAATGGATGAGAATGAAGTTGTGGAGGATGTATCATGAGTGGAGGATGTTTTGGATGGTGGATTGATATGTTGAACAAAATGTGAGGTGTTAGGAATGAGATTGGGATTGTTGTTTTGAGATTGAACATGCTCATCATTTGGCTTATGTTGGTAAGATGAAGGTGTATTTTTGGGAACAAGGATGGATGTTTGGTTATTATGATGAGGTTTGTGAAAGGGTTCATTTGAGTGAACATGATGGTTTGTGTATCATGAAATATGGTTTGACCTTCATGGGTTAAGTTGTAGTGTTGATGACACACTTCGTAGAGTGTAGGAAATGGGTATATGGTTGAATCTTTTGTGAGGATGACTAGGTTGAGTTATTGGTGAAGATGGTAAATGAGTATCAAGTGATGTGATAGGTTAGAGTGAAAGAGCGATGTTCATGGAAGGGTTTCTTGGTAGGAGGGTGTTATAGATGGTGCATTAGGTGCACTAGGATATGAAATTTGAGGTTGGGTGAGTAAAGGTTATGAGGTTTGAGTGTGTAAAGGTTATGAGGTTTGAGTGTAATGTAGAAGGATATGGGTGAGTAAAGGTTGTTGAAATGTAATGTTGAAGACATAAGAGGATTTTGTTGTTGGATGTTTGACAACATCATTTGGTTTGATGGGCTTTTAATGGAAGTTAGGCTTTCTTCTCCAAATGGGGTTTCTTGGTGGTTTTGGTTTGATGGGAGAGGACATGAAGAGATGAATGAAGATTATGAATAATGGGAGTGTTTATAGTGTAGGATAGGTGGGATTAAGGATGGATAAACTTTGATAGAAGGTTTAGGATAAAATAGGTTTGTGAATTTTGAGAAGTGTAGGATGAAATGGGCTAAAAAGTAGAAAAAGGAAACAACACCTTCGACCATCAGATGGCCGGTCCCCTTAATTGGAGGCCGGTCCCCTTAATAATTAAGGGGGCCGCCTTATGATTTAAGGGGGCCGCCCATCTGGTGATTCCCAGATTGCCAGAAAAGGGTTTTTGGTAGTACATTGCAGAAAGGTTGTGTTTTTGGTTTCAAACAAGTCCAACTCTTTGAGGCAATTAAGCATATACTAATTATGTAAGCAATTATGTAGCTAAAGCATGTTAATCAAAGAGATTAAGTAAACAAGCAATTTCATCTAGCATGCAAACATACTCATCAAGCAAGTAAACTATAAGTGCTAGGAAACAATAAGCAACATCAAGTATTTCATAACTACATAACTAGAAGGATTAATCCTAATGTGTATCAATGTGCAATAAGTGGGTAGTTATGATAGCATGGATTTCTAGACTTGTTACAAACAAAGTCTTAATGAACAAACCATGGTCCTCTTGATTTGATTTAGTTCACTTATAAGTGTCATTTATATAAATATAGATGACAAATATGAGATCACCATGCATGATTTTAAAAGAGACGTTTTTAGCATTATTCAACAATGTTTGAAAGTAAGTTTTCACTTAGATGTGAGAGTTATTTGAATAAGATAGATTGGGTTTTTACTTCAAAATGTGTGAATGAACGGTAAAGAATATTTTTCCAATCTTTAGTTTTGATCAAAATAAAATTGTGGATATTGATAGTGAAAACATGTTATTTAAAAGTGGGATAGTTATTTGAAAAACTATTTTCCAAAATGTGAGGTTTTTGCATATTTTTAGAGATATTAGATTTTTGACAACAAATATCATAAATCAAATATTAAAAAAATGTTTATAAAAGATCTCATGCTCAAGAGGATTGGTTAAGCCTATTATTATCCCATGCTATCGTTTCTACATATCCTATGATCCTAAAGGAAATGAAGACGATAATTAATATGTTAGATGCAAGAGTGTTGAATGGGGTATAACCTAACATCTATAGTTCCTTTGTTTTCGCACGCTTATCTAATCTTAATGCCATAGTCTACGAGAGCTTGTTTCATCCATAGTTTTTCTTACGCGAGGGATCTAATCCTACTTCTATATTAACGATCGATCCACTTAACTCATTTCACTTCATCACCATGAGTTTGCTAATAGTGGATATAGAAGATTTCCATTTTCTATTTTGTTCGGCAATGAAAAATTTTATCTTATTCCTAGGAGTGTCAACCAATGATGTTTCTAGGTTATAAGAATATAAGCTATTATGTACACATATATGTATAGCTAAGCATTAATCTAACTAATCATATATCTAAGCATGCAAATTATAGCGATGAACTTAAAAGAAACGCGTACCTTTTAGTCTTCAATGGAATATCTTCAAGCACTTCAAGTGACCATGTTGACTTATAGAAGTCATTTGTAGATGATATTCCAACTTCTTCCAAGATTGACAGCTTAGCCACTTGGTCCCCATTGTCTCATTGGTCCAAAGTTGTTTGGTCCAAACATATTCAACATTTGGCTAGGATGCATGTATGGTGGTAGTATTCCCCAAGGATTGTAACTTGGTTGATAATTCCACATTTGATGACTAGTATTATTGTAGTTTTGTCTATTTTGGTTTCTTCTAGGTTGAGGTGTTTTAGATCGAGTATGAAGATTATTTGGTTTTCTCGGTGGTGGAGTTTTAGATCTTAATTTAGATTTAGAGGATCCTACTTCGGTCTTTAAGGATGGTTTATAAATTTTTTTACTTTTTCATCATTCGCAATGGGTATTTTTCTATCTTTTGTAAGTATATAATGATTTTTGTTTACTAGATTCACATTCAAACTTTATACTTTTATTTCCACCAGTTGAAACATTAGTTGAAGTTAATCCTAGACCGATTTTATCTCCCGAAGTTTCTTGAACACTTATTATTTTCTTAAGTGGGTTACTACTATTTTTAAACTTGTCAAGTTTGAAAATTTCATCTTTAAGTTTTTCGTTTTCATTTTTAACCTCTATGCATGTTTTACATTCTATAAAAACTTCTTTTCCTTTTTCCAAATGTTGTAGTCTAATATTTAATTCGAGTACTTCATTTTCTAATAGATTATTAATATGTTTTAGTGACTTATTTTTAGCTATTACCTTTTGACCTAATTTACACAATCTACTATATTCGCTATCTAGGTCTTTTTCATCAAAAAATAAATTTTCATCACTATAGTATTCGGTTTTAGAACGTACCTTATCGGATGCCTTTGCCATAAGACACCTTTCATCTTTTGTTGTCTCTTTTTCATCATTGTTACTATCGCTCCATGCTCCTCCTACAAAGGCCTTGTGGTTTTGACTTCTTGACAATTTCGGACATTCTCCAATAAGATGATTTGGATCTCCACACTTAAAGCACTTTCTTTCATTATATGGTTGCCTAATGTATCTTCCTCGTCTTTTGAAGAATTTCTTGAAATCTCGTACGGCCATAGCATACTCTTCATCGTTGCTTTCGGAGGTTGAGCATTCTTCGTCACTAGAGTCCTTTTTAGCTTTCAACGCAATCGATTTACTTTGCTCCCTTTTTCCTTTGACCATCTCGGAATCTTTCTTTATTATTGCTTCGTAGACTTTCAAGTTGCCAATTAACTCGTCAAGTTGAAGAGTTGACAAGTTCTTCGATTCTTCAATCGCCGTAACTTTAGCTCGCCATTTTGGATGAAGAGCCCTAAGAAATTTCCTAACAAAATTCTTACTAGAAAAATTCTCATCAAGTGCTTTTAAACTTGTGATGATAATGTTAAACCTAGCAAATGCATTATCTATTGATTCCTCTTCCGGAATCATAAATTGTTCATATTGTTGAACAAGAAGATCTATTTTATTATCTTTGACTTGACTATTACCTTGGTGAGTAATTAATAAAGAATCCCAAATTTCTTTTGCGGTTTTACACATAAAAATTCTTTCATATTCTTTGCGTGGTAACGCATTATAAATAACCATTTTAGCCTCATTATTTTTTGCTAGTTTCTTTTTCAAATCATCATTTTGTTTTTCAAAAGATACAATTTCATCCTTTTTAGTTTCAAAATTATATTGAATAGGGGGAAAGTCACCAAAGGTAATAACATGCCAAAGATCAAGATCTTATGATTTCACATAAGTTTCGAATCTATTTTTCCAATAAAGAAAACCATCACTTTCAAATAACGGTGGTCTTTGCATAGATTGCCCTTCTAAATATTTTTCCGATTCCATAGATCGATTCAAGTTTTAAAATACAATATATTTTAAAAATCTTGTTTGACGTGGCTCTTGATACCAATTGTGGAAAACTAGAAGGGGGGGGGGGGGGTTGAATAGTTTTACGTCCTTTTAATTTTATTTTGAAAACTTAGTTTAGTTTTAAAACCTTGTTTGCTTTTAAAACTTTGATTCAATCTTATGTGAACTTCAAATCTTGAACAATATGAACAAGTATATCTAAGTATGAACAATAATAATAATAATGTACACTAAGTATGTGAAATCAACACATGCATAATATAAACAATTATAGCTATATATGAGAGATAAGTACGTAATCTTTTATTTTATAATCCTTAGTTATATTTTGTATGAAAACTATACTTGATCGAAATGATCAATTATATGTATGTAACCTTTTTAGTTTGATTGTAAAAACTTTGTTTTGTGAATGAAACTTTCGTTTGATCTTTAAGTAAAATCAATACTAACACTATATGAGCAACTATATATATATATACGTCTACGTCTACAAAAGTAATAGCGATATAAGCAAGATAATAAGTAAGATATGGAAAGATCTAACCGCGAGACAAAGGATTTATAGTGGTTCGGCTACAAGGACACCTTCCTTGCCCTACTCCATTCCTCGAGTCACCTACTCGAGAGTTTTCTTCACTATGTCAACAAGCTCCTTATGGCGGAGAAACCTTACACACCAATTTACACACCACAACTACGTCACAACTTATTCACACCTTCTACACAACTATTTCACTACTTAATCACACCACTTCTTCACACCTATTTCCTACACACCAATCTTCTTCACACCTATCTTCTACACACCAATCTTCTTCACAACTATCTACCTCCCAACAATCTTCTTCACACCAGTACTTATATTTCACTACTTCTATTCACAACTTCTACTCCTAGATCTATCTAGTTACACTACTATCACACCTTTACAATGAATGTACACAACAACTAGACTATATACACAAATCTACAATACTTCACAACTTGATGTTGAAGGAGTATTCTTCTCTTTCACTTTGAGAGATGAGAGGTGAGGGAATGAATCACTTGAAACAAGGATTAACAATTATATGATCAAAGGGTTTTTAGGAGGATGTTTAAAGAATTTGGATCTGAAAATTTTGTGCAAGAGGTGGGAAAAATTCTAGATTTAAGGTGGTATTTATAGGGAAAAATTTCTGACAGAATCTGACAGGGGAGCGTGGCCGGCCCCCTTAATTGTGTGCCGGCCCCCTTAAAATTAAGGGGGCCGCCTAGACGAAAACTGCAGTTTTCTTGTCTTTTTATGGGGAAAGTTTATTTGGTGAAAAACTAACTGATTTTGGTTAAAATTTTGAATTCTTATATTTATTATGAATAAAACATTTTCCTTTATTACCAAAAGTGCTTTTCAAAAATATATAATAAGTTTATTTAATTTTATAAACTTTGTATTATTTAAATAAACATCCCTTTGATCATAAAATGTATTAGTCACTTGTTTATTCATACCTTAAGTGATTATGTTGGATGAGATGATATAAATTTGCTTAAAACTTGTTTACGTATTAACTTTGCGTTTAATGTTCTTATATTTTGTGATCGTCAAAACTTAAGGATATCGAAAGATATTAATAACGTTTTTATACATTATTTATATCAACAGAAGTTGTAGTTGAGGGTGTGAAGGAACTTGAGGAAGGGGAAATAGATCCAAAACATGATGATTATTTCAATCTATATCCCACTAAAGAAGAACTTGCGTACTATAATAATCTTGTTGATAATCCTCGGCATCCTTTTGCTAGAATTGACCATAAGATTAAGAGAGGTGATCCTAAGAATGCTAAGATAGCATGTATGATTGGTTATAAACACATTGACAATGCTTACATTGATTTTGAATCCCCAATCAACATTATGTCCTCAAGTGTTTATAATGATATAGTAAAAACAAAACTTGGACCTAGAAAAGATCCCAAATACCCCGGTGGAGTTTGTAACTTTGTCGGGAGAATTAAAGGCCTACATGTCTTTGTTGGGAACTTTACTTATATCGTTGACTTTATGATTGTTGAGGACTTAGCTAGTGTTATCGATTGTCGCTTATCCCATGTTGTGTTTGGTAAGCCATTTGTTGAAGAATCCAAGTTAGAATATGATGAGATAGAAGGGACGATCCGATTCGTTAGTGAAACTGATAGGATCACGTATAGGATGCCTAATAGAATGAAAGAATTTCGTTTTGTGCCCCGATTTGACATGGATAATATTGGTGCTTTTGAGGACATCAATGAAGAGGATAAGAAAAAGGGCATGGAGTATGTATGGGAGAAGAAGAGCCTTTTCTACAAAGATTGCTTGACTCTAGGACCGAAATACAAAGTTGATAAGGAAATTGCCAATAGGATTATAGGAGCAATTGAGAAAAAGGTGGTTGGTCTCTATAAGGAACATTTACAATCAGAGAATGAGACCAATGATGAGGTCACGTGATAGCCCATGACCTTGAGTCTAGCTACAAGACTCGTAAATAAAGAAAAGCGCCTCTTGGGAGGCAACCCAAGCTTTTTATTTGTTTTAATTGTTTGTTTGATTTTTATTTGTTTCCGTATGCGTGATTATTTTTATTGTTGGCCAATCATGTTTCAAACTAAATTGTGAAAATGCTTTATTTTGTATTTAACCTCGTCTTAATTACATATAAAGGTATTTTGCAAAAAGCTAAGTGTAAGGGAGATCCAAATTTGTTTATAAGAACGAAATTGATCATGATTTACCACAATATTAAATAAGCATGTATACTAGTATTTGTTAGAGTCAAATGCTTGTATCGAGTCATAATGATGTTTTGCATGATTCTCCAGGAAGTAAAACATAAGTTTTTCTAGAAATTTTCCGGAAAACTTAACAAAAGATTTCTGCAGGTCACTTATGACGCCGTCAGGAAATAAAATCTGACGGCGTCACGTGTAAAATTCTGGAAATTTTGCAAGTTTTGTTTTTCTAACGGAGTCTTTAAGTTTTTGTTAATTCTTGAGTTTTATAAACTCCAGGAAATCTGCAAACATTCATTCCACAAGCATTATATCTTATTTTGTTTTCTAGGATTTATTAGTATATATAGATTGCCGCCGATTTTATGCGAGGTTGCCTTGTTTGTTTTCTCAGGTTTAACAGGTTATGTATGACAAGAAGATGATTTATTTTCTGGAAGGGAAGCTTTGAATGTTCATTTTCTTGGAGGAAGATCTAACCTTGTTACCACACTATCCACACCGAACGAATCAGGGGAGTATTTGTTTTTCATTCTTTTACCTTATTTTCTTCTACATCCTTTAAATGAACGTTAGAGATAATGTTCAACCTAAGTGTAAGGGGAGGGTAAATGATGATACCTCATAGGATACTATTGCGCTTGAGTTTGTTTGTTCGATGGTAGGTGTGTAATAAAACTAAGAGAAATACTTGTTAGTGTAATTTTAGCGTCAAATTTAAATTTTTTTACAACATTTAGGAGTGAAACTTTAGCCTTAACAAGCGTCTCATGGATAAGAGTTATATGACTAGCACAAAAACCGTACCACTCAAAATTTTACTAAAAGAGGTAGTGACCTTCTGAGTATTAGATTAATTGGCTAACGCGCTAGCGCTAGTGTATGACTTGGTGACCATCCGTTATGCAAATAACGCGCCAGCGATCCAACAAGTGCATTAGTTAGCATCCGTTAGTTGAAGCGTCAAAGACTCGTACCGGCCTACTACTAAGTGAGGATTCGCCCCTAGATTTGATAGGAGAAGCCTTAGAGCTTATGAGTGTACCGGTAGCATTTAGATTCTAGAACTTGCGTTAGTGATGCATCCTGAGACCGCTAGTGAGACTACATTCGTGTAGTAGGATTTACTACATGATAAGAGGCATTAGGATCACCCTTGTGTTAAACCCGTATCATAATTACTTGACCATTTAAGTCATATTACTTGACTAGCAAAGTCAATTAATTTTTACCACACCTTAGCGTTGTACTCATTTTTAGTACACGAAACCCCTAGTACACCCCTCAGAGCCTGTCTTTTCGTTTCTAACTTTAAGCATTTTACTTAAAAAAAGAATTTGTTACAACCCACTTAAATGTACACCCAAATCGCCTTAGCCTTCCGTGTATGCACTCATCTTTAGTGCATTATTGTTATTTGTTTAAACCCTTAGTTAATTATCTAATTGATTACATGGTTGCTAAGTCGAGTCATATCTTGTACATATTGTTTTGGGACGATTGGGACTCATGGGTAAAGTACTAGTGATATGGAGTAATGGGGAAGAACATCTTATATTACCCCCATATGTGCATTAATCTTAAAAGTACTCCAAGTGTTTCGATTATCTTAATTCGAGTCATTAGATTAGTTTATTGTAAAGTATGTAAAGATTCAAGTGTAAGGGGAATTTGCATTCCCTATGATGTATTATTTTGGATGGTAGGGTAAGAGTGTATGCAATTAGAAAAAAATAGAAAGCAAAAAAAAAAGAAAAGAGAAAAAAAAAACATACGGACTACCATCTCGTTTCATTCTATGTTTGTTTTTAAGTTTTTGTTATTTTTGATTCATTAGCCTAAGTCGAGTCTAGTCTTGGCTTAGCAACGCCATATTGTACGTGTAATTAACCAAGATGATTAATTCGCCACCAGTAAATACTGCCTATATCCAACAAAGCCGTGTATTCCATACCCCTGTACCTAACGTTATATCCCTTTAAAAAGACCTCTTAGACAGTTTATCCTAGGTGCTTACGCCAAGTGGTGGAGGTTTGATCCTTTCCCAAGCCTATGGTAATCTATTTTGTTATGACAGGTAGTGAGAGATGTTTTCCATTTCCATATTGTGATATATACTTTATTACACCCGAGAGATGTGAGTATCTAAACACTATTTGTGAGGTGCTAGTGTATGACCTCCGTGCTTGTCTTTGGTCTTTGGTGGAACGATTATTTGTTGTAATTACTTATATATTAGGACCCCTAACTTGTATTTTGATTAGAATAAAAGCGCATTTGCTTGAGGACAAGCAAATCTCAAATGTAAGGGTATTTGATGAGGCGAAAAACGAACCATTTTTAGGGGGTCATTTAAGCCCTAATTCGAATTTATTTGATCAAATATTGCCCTAAATCGTTCCTTTTGGCATTTTAGGTACTTTTGGAGTGAAATTCAGAAAAGGAAGCATTTTGGACGTTTTTGGAGCATAAAAGTGAAGAAAACGGCAAAGTCTTAATTTTTCTTGCTGGGAACAGTACCTGACGGCATCACAAGATTCTACATGACGACGTCAAGAGTAACACAAGAGGTGGAAGTGGATAAAGTCCGTGACGGTCCAGTAAAAACGTGACGGCGTCACCCAAGGCCGTCATGGTTCAAATGTTGGTGACGGCCCAGAACATATTTACACATGACGACGTCACCAAGGCCATCACGTGTTAAATTAAAGAGTGATGGGCCAGAAGATTTCCTGAAGGCGTCACGTAGGCCGTCACGTGTTAACTTGTTACAACTTGCGCTCGCGGTAACTGACACTGTTTTGGCCATAACTTTTGCATACGAACTCGGATTTGAGCGATTCAAAAAAGAAAATGATCGGGACGAAAAGATCTACAATTTGGTGAAAAAATGGTCATGACGCCATCACTCTTTACGAGCTGACGCCTTCAAGATGGGCCGACAGAAAATCTGCCTATAAATATAACCTTATTACTTCACTTTTTGTAAGCCTTAAACCCTAAGGTCGATTCCTGGGTTTAGGTAGGTGTTTTTCCAACAACTTAGAGGGTTTCAATCACTCCATAAACATCTTGTAATGGTTTGATAATTCTATCTTAATTCATGTCTTCAATTATCATTATTGTTGCTTGTTCTTTATTAATTATGCTTGGCTAATTCACCTTGTGTCTACTTATGATTGTGTGAAACTTGTATATAATTGATTAGATCTTATTGATTCCTTATTGATGTTTGTGTCTATCTTCATCAATTAGGGTGTGACACTTCGATAGGTATAATTGGTTTAGTTTATAATTCTTGATTCCTATTGTCTCTTGTTTGGTTGATTGTATTCGCTGTTAGGCTTAAGAAAACTGGCAGACTTCCGTTGGTAACATGCTTGAACGTCTTAAGAAACATGATCAGAGGTGTACTATGATTTTAGGTTGTGTTTAATGCGTAGGAGAATTCTAATGATCCCATGTTAGGAGTTTTTAACGGCTCGACATGGAGTGAAGTAGGATCCTATAGAGTTAGGGAATATTGTACACGGCCCTACGACTAGTATTAAGGAATACAACCCGTCAATTAAAACAAGGTGTGACAATTCAATAGGTAGAATTGGATAGCTAGCAAGGAGTAACATATCATAGGTAGACATGCTTCACTTACCTTGTATAACCCTAGTTTATTTTCCTACACATTAGTCTAATTAGTAGCTTTTGGGTTAGTTGATTAGCAACTAATTCCGCCCCTTCTTCCAAAACCCGAGATTTTCACTTGCTTTTCATAAAATATAAAAACACAAAAAGAATCATCTTTCACCTTTATACCTAGTTAGATTAATTTCAATCCTAACGACACTATTCCTGAGTTGAACGATCAATCCCCCGGTACTTGTCACTATACTATACTACAACGATCAGGTACACTGCCTGGTGGGGGTTGTAAGCTTCTCGAGATCCCTCGAGAGGTAAAACCTGTTCCGATTCCCACGCACCAATACCCCACAAAAATCATATAAGAAAAACACCCACACACAAACATATCACACGACTCGGTCGAGTATCCACCAAGTCCTAGCAAAATACCATGCAAGACGTGTCCTACCATGGTCTCCATAACAACACCAACACGTCATAAATAGTGCCAAATCAAATGCAGACGCGTCCAAACTAGTGCCATTACGGACAGTCTAATGCATCAAGACATAACTGTCCTTGTTGGACTTTTCGAGGATAATGTTATTACCAAGAAGTCATTCTTTAATTAATTCTCGCAAAAAACTTTTAAGTATATTAATATTGTTATCAATCTATAACATTTAACCTTATAATAAAAAAATTAGTAAAGAATTAAATGGCAAATTTACTAATTTACCAATAATAATTATATGAAATGAATTTAAAAGAAAAACAATAATCATAAGTGTCAAATTTTTTTATCTATTTATTGAATTTATTGTCACAAAAATTTAACTCGCGAAAGGTTTTAAATTAAAAAACCCAACTTAACTAATTTTTTGACGCCATTACATCACATGAGTAGTCGAGTACCATGCATGGTATTCTTAAAGTAATTGTCATTTTTTTAATGAACCAAAACGGTTTCCATAATAATTTCACTTAATCCACTCTTAATATTTAAAACCAAATTTGTACATACTTTAGTATCAAAATCATTCACCAACCTTTTACGACTAATATGCCAAGCAATCAACTTTGTTGAACATTAATTCCAATCCAAATTTTCATGCAAATCGACATATTATACAAATAACAAGGAGATAAACATAATAACAAGGTGATTTTAATAGTATGGATCAAAACAAAGGCCTGGGAAATGATGGTGATAGATACATAATTAGAATCGTGATATAAAGGTGAAAAGGAAAGCCAATATTGAAAAGTAGACGGATATATGAATCGGTGACCATTTAATCCATAAGGTCCAAGTTAATAGGGAGTGCTAATTAAGTCATGGGTAAAGGGGAAAATGACAAAAATGTTATAATCTGACACCCATTTAACAAGTATCATATTTTGCGGACTTTTCAAAATACTCAATTCTCAATTTCTCACACCCCATGTGAGGTTTTCAAAATTTTACGTGACTTTAGTAGCCAAAGATTAAGCAACACTCTTGAACTCCTAGTGACACTCTTTTTGTGGCTTTTAGTGACTCTTGTCCAAATGTACTAAGTAAACAGGGCCGGCAAATGAATTTGGAGGCCCCAGGCGAAAATAAAAAAGGGCCCCATCAACACTAAAAAAAACTTATAGGTTTGCGTAAAAGGTATTCATTTATAACAATTTCTTATAATTGACGTTTTATTTATTGTGACGAGATAAGTTGTATTTAACTAATTGAATTTACAAAGAAGAGACATTCAGATATATAGCTAGCATAAGTACACAAACGTAGCTATAAATGTTACTGGACTAGAAGAAAAGGGGGCCCTTAGATTAGGGGGCCCTGTACGACCGCATCACTTGTACACCCTCTTTGCCGCCACTGTAAGTAAAATAAGTATCACTAAAATTGCACATTACTGAAAAAAAATAAAAAATAAAAAAAATTAAAAATTAAACAAACACCATTGCTACGCATAAACAACTTCACACAAAATAATACTCGTAGAAAAACTCTACCGAAACCTTAATCACTTGCACAAAAATATTAAAAACTCACAAAATACTAAAATAATGTCCAAAACAAAGAATGAGTGGTTTATCAAAAATTTAAATATTATGGTCATTTTTGTAAAAGAAAGGTATGATAAATAGTAATATATTACATATGAATATCGAATTAGAAAATAATTATTTTAGGCTATCAAAGTCTTGATGGGATTTTAGATTAGTTCCGAATATTTTTACGACTTTTTAAGTTTAATTGGTCAAAGTCGATGGCAAGTCACTGGAAAGTTATTTTCCAAATTGATAATTACGTGAAGTTGGGTATAGCGTAATAATGTTTCTAATACTTTATTAATGTTTCTAACATTAATAAGAAAATTGTACTTTGTAAAAAAACTAACCATACAAATTCTTAATATTATAATATTTGTTACATTTTTTTACTTATCACCTAAAAAGAAAATAGTTCTTGGTCAAATATATATATATATATATATATATATATATATATATATATATATATATATATATATATTGGAAAATTGATTTTAGCACATCATTTTGTGAAAACAAATTTGTAAAATTTTAATTGACATAGCATTCCTTGGGTAAATAACAAACTATGCCTCATTTTGTATTACTTTAATTGTCACTTTTATACTAAAATGTAAAATTTTAATTGACATTACCTCATTCTGTATTAATGTGATTTATCACTTTTATAGTAAAATCTTTCTCTTTCTATTTTAACGGTAAAATGGACGAGGTTTGTTAGTGAAAGGATGAACCTATTTGATGCAGATGTTTGCGACCTCGCCTGTTTAATTCTGGATCATTTTTTACCCTTCCCTGGCCACCCCCAAATGTACATTTTAGCGAGATGTGAACACTTGACTTCTTATAAGAAAACCAAAAAAACTTACCGCTAGGTCATTTGATGGTGGTTCCTTCACTATCTCTTCTCTTAGTTTAATAGCATAATATTTTTCTTAATCATATACTATTCAAATTTATGACTTTTCCTTTCTTTTCATTTTTTTTGGTTTGTTTGATTTAGTTTTAAATTTAAGCCTTTTTTTCAAGTTAAAATGAATATGACATCAAGTTTAGATAATATTTAGGTTGCAATATGTGTGTGTTTATTTAGGCAAAACAAGTCGTTTGAGGTCTTGCCTTGGCATGTGTCATATATGCTTGGCAGCTTGGGCGTGGTTTAATTTTTTTATACCATACCAACGACATAGAATGTTAATGTTTTTTTTTAACCTTCAACGTTTTTAGGGTTAGCAATTGATTTTAGTTATGTTAATTTGAGGAGATAGAGTGTGAGTGTGTATAGTTTAGGTTAGTGTAAAATATGGGTAAAGAAGAAATTATAATAAATGAAAGACTTGTGATTGGTTAGTGGTTTTAGTCTTAAAGTTGAATTAGACTCGCAACTTAAATATTTTGTCATGTGGTATAAAGAGGTATGAAAAGTTTTACATGCATGACAAATTCTCAAATGATATTTTACCGGAGAAACCTTTTACCCAAAAAAAATCTCTAAAGATTAAATAGACAAATCTCGATGATTCATTTTTTTATCAAATTAAAAAAAAAAAATCACTTTCTTAATTTTTTTTAAAATTAAATATGTTACAAAACCATTAATCACTACACGAAACGAATCACTTCAACGCGGCGGGAATTAAATCATTTTTCTATAAAGGACATTTCTATATATACTTTTGACGAACATTTTTTTCGAGTGAAAAATTCTGTCCCGAGAAATCACATGTGATTTTTAAAATCAAGTCGATTTGTTATTTTAAAAATCACATATGATTCAAGAAATAACTCATGATTTTTAAAATAATAAATTACAAGTGATTTTACAAATCCACATGTGATTTGTGAAATCACACATGACTTTTAAAATAGAAAATCACAAGTGATTTCACAAATCAAATGTGATTTTTCAGGGTGAAAATTTCAACATCAGAATGATTTCACAAATCACATGGTATTAGTGATTAAAGAGACAACGTATGAATTTTAGCTATTTTATTTCGGATGCCAAACATGTGTTATTTCTTAAAAAATAGATTAACACAATATTGAGAGAGGCTTTGCTAGTTTTCTTCTACATCTTACAGATGGGTGACTTTTTTTTTTTTTTTTTTTTTTTTTTTTGAAAAACAAGGAAAATTTAAAGAACGTTTCATGCTTAGGATAATAGCATTGTCTTTTCTCTCTTCTTTGGCTACGAAGAGGAAGAAAGCAATGAAGTACAACATTAGAACTTCATTTTACAGCAACTTTGACACCGGTCAATGAAGCCCAACATGAGAAACGGAAGATAACACCGAAGTCACTAAAGCACAACACAAAATTAGATATTCCGTTGTATTTTTCTAAAAGTGATTGTTGTAAAATTCAATTCAATACATACATGTTACGATTGACATAGCTAATACGGCCTTAATTGTTAATAAGGACATAAATGTATCATAGGGAAGTTGTTAAACGACATAGATTTATCATGGAAAAATGGATGAAACAGACCGGGTATATAGAAACCATGAAGATGTAATGTCACCAACATAAGTATTTCGAACATGTAGTCCACAATTACTTTTTATTCACAAAGTCGCATCTTGTTTCAACTAGATGAATCATGCTGGACTAAAACACAACTTACTTTTGATTAGTGCGACGAAATCTATAGATTACCGTAGTGTATTGACGAGGTCTAAGTTTGTAATCTCTTGTACTGACAAAGGCTTCGCTTTGAAAACTTTCTAAAGGAACTCACCGTTTAACATTTGAGATGAGTTTTCTTGAAACAAACTTTGGGTTTGGTTAACACGGATTATAGATTCTCCAAAAACTATAAACAAGGATAATGAAATCATAATACTTCGCAATTCGATCACAAATATTATCACAACGCAACGACTGATCTGTCATATTTGTAATTAACAAGCTCACTTTTCTTTTAATATGTAAAAAGTGTTGCTTCAACCTAAAACAATCCTCACTATCCAAACATGTTTTTGTTTAAAAGAGAACCAAGTATGCGAACATTGTTTTTTTAACAACGAAGATTTATTTACTCCTCTAATCATACGGTGACTATTTTATGGAGATGCATGATCTACAATCTAAGGATAATGAGACATGATAGCAAGGTCAAACATACGCAACGCGTATAATTGTTGTTCTCCTACATATGTAGACCATAATTAAAAGATTATCAGACGTCTGTCGGTCGTGCTCAAGCATGGCCGTGAACATACCTAGTCTATACTACATATAAAACACTTATTTTTATTCCTTTGTTGTTGTTTGCATTTTATTTTAATTCTTAAATATGTATACCTATATCTATAGGGAAATTTGCATTTATGACACCGAAGCTGACACTTATTTCCAGCTTGACTTAATTTTGTGACATATTGCTAAAACTATGACTATTTTTTTTCTATATTCAAGATTACTCTTATCATTGTGTACTTTAATATGTTTAATACATATTTTTGGTATGTTTAATATGTGACGCCTAACTAAGGTACATTTGTAGCTTTTGAAACTACCCATAAGTTACTAAATATAACTTTTTTTTTTTTTTTTTTTTTTTTTATCTCAAATATCATTTCAAAGCAAAAACAATGAATGTGATAAAATGTGATTATATTACGAACCCAATGTGAATTCGATAAACATGACATACCACTACAACAAATTTGTCATTTCTACACACTTTTTTCTTCATGTTTTTTGCAATGTGAACTTTATTTTTAAATATATTCACACTTATAAGTGTGTAAAAATTATTCACACTTATAAGTGTGATATAATAAAAATTTTCACATTTTTAATTGTGAAAACAAAAGTTCACACTTATAGGTGTGAGGAGTAATCTTTTCAATTGCACACACTTTAAAGTGTGAAATATGTTGTAATAAGTGTGAAAAGTTAACCTTTTTTTTGTAGCGTGTCTTGCTCAAGGCGAGGATAAAAAGCCAATACTTATTCATATGATTTTAAGTTAATTTCAAAAAATGAAGTGACTTCAAACAATAATTTGCTTATTTTCCTCTCGTATTTCTTTTCAGCTCATATGTGATTATACATAGAAGGTAGTTATACTCAATCAAATAGTCTTGGTCAAGCTGTAAAGTAATTTGTGGATGACATATAGCATCTTTGAGTTCGAAACAAAATATAATAAAGGAATATAAGATAGTTTTAGTTATTGTTTATACTAAAACTTTCAGTACTATTCTAATTTATTCAGTTTAGTAGTAGTTACTATTAATATTAATATATACATATAAACGATCGTAGACTTATCTTTATCACCAATAATTGCTACAGTTTATAAAATTTGACTAGTTACAGTAACATGATAAGAAATTTGTGGAAGCCATTCATTTCACCAGTTGCATGTCACAAACTGTTACAGTAACATGCAAAAACTAAGGATAAAAAGCCAATACTTGCTCTCACAATTTTTAAGTAAATTTCCCAAAAATGAAGTCACCACAAGCAATAATTCACTTATCATCTTCCTCTCTTATTTCCTTTCTCTTTTCTTGTCTCGCGATAACATGTCTCACTTCCGCCACCGTCTCTACTTCATATGGTGGTAATGAGACTGATTATCTTGTGCTGTTGTCATTCAAGTCAAAGATCACCCATGATCCATACAATGTTCTAACCTCGTGGAACCATTCCTTTCATTTCTGTGACTGGAGTGGTATTTCATGTGGAAAGCGGCACAAACGAGTGACTGTTTTGTGGCTGGATTCGCAAGGCTTAGAAGGCTTGTTGTCTCCTCATGTAGGAAACCTTAGTTTCCTACGTGTGCTTTCTCTCTCTAACAACAGCTTTCATGGAACCATTCCTCATGAACTTGGTCGTCTATCCAGGTTACATAGTCTTTATCTTGATGAAAACAACTTCAGTGGAGACATTCCAAAAAACTTGTCTAGTTGTTCTAACCTCGAAGACCTTTGGCTTGCTTTTAATAAGCTAGCTGGAAGCATACCCAAGGAGATGAGTTTGCTCTCAAAACTTGTTGAGCTTGTAATTCACTACAATAAGTTAACAGGTGGAATCCCACCTTTCTTGGGGAATATTACATCAATGGAAGTGTTCTCTGCTGTCGGGAACCCGTTTGGTGGGAGCATTCCAGATACCTTGGGTCATTGGAAAAGCTTGACGAGATTTGATTCTGGTGTGTGCAACTTATATGGAAGCATCCCTCATTCCATTTTCAACCTCTCACTCCTAGTTAATTTTTCCTTACCTGATAATCACCTCACTGGTAGTCTTCCTCCAGAAATTGGAAATCAGCTCCCAAATCTTGAGTGGCTTCAGTTATGGGGTAACCAACTGACCGGAGTTCTTCCACCTTCTCTTTCTAATTGTTCTAAATTATGGTTTCTTGAAATGTTTGACAACAATTTTAGTGGGAAGTTGACAATCGACTTTTCAAAACTAAGAGATATTAATACAATTAGATTAAACTATATTAATTTCCATGGACGCGGAGAAGCTGATGACCTGAGGTTTGTTGATTCTTTGAAAAACTGCACCAAATTAGTACATTTGGAACTTTCTTATTGCAACCTTAGAGGAGTGCTTCCCATATCAATTGGTAATCTTTCTGATCAACTCAGCATATTAAGTTTAGGAGAAAATCAATTATTTGGAAGCCTACCTACAAGTATAGGTAGTCTAGTTGGTTTGACCGTTTTAGATTTAGATTCCAATCGTTTCAAAGGAAAGATCCCCAGTTCCATTGGTAAACTACAGAAGCTACAGTATCTTAGTCTATTTAGCAATCAATTTTCAGGGCCTATCCCTCATGCCATCGGGAACCTATCATTGTTGACTAAACTTTATTTAGAGTCCAACAAATTAGAAGGCCTTATTCCATCAAGCCTTAGGAATTGTAAACAACTTAATGAGTTAGACCTTTCATACAATAGACTCAGTGGAAACATACCCAAGCAACTTCTTCAACTCCCATCACTAACTATTGGTTTAGATCTTCCATACAACAACCTGTCTGGTTCCATTCCGTCAGAGATTAAATATCTCAAGATGTTGAGCGAGCTTGATTTATCTTATAATAATTTATCAGGCAACATTACTAGTAGCCTTGGTGAGTGCATTAGCCTTACAACGTTAAAACTATGTGGCAACAGATTTCAAGGCGTAATACCATCTTCATTAAGTTCCTTAGGAGCATTGGAGGTACTCGACATTTCTCAAAATAATTTATCAGGCAGAATTCCACAATTTTTAGACAAATGGAAATCCTTAGAGTATTTGAACCTATCCTTGAATGATTTTGAGGGTGAAGTACCAGTTGTAGGAGTGTTTGCAAATGCAAGTGCATTTTCGGTTCGGGGGAACAATAGGCTTTGTGGTGGTTTGGTTACACTTGAGTTACCCAAATTCAAGGAGATGGGTAGTAAGAAAAAAAGGTTTCCTTTATTCATATTAGTCATTGTGATTGCACCGACGTTGCTCATCGTGTTATGTTGTGTGTATCTTTTTTTTAAGAAGAAGCGTAATAGTCAACCATCTCAGTCATCAAGTAGTGAACGGTTCATGAAAGTTTCATACAACCAACTTCTGAAGGCTACTGATGGCTTTTCTACAGCAAATTTGATTGGCGAGGGTGGGCACAGCTCTGTTTATAAGGGAATCCTCGATTCTAATGATCATAAATCTGTTGCAGTTAAAGTTCTACATCTTCAAAGTCGAGGAGCGCGCAAAAGCTTTATAGCAGAATGTGAAGCATGGCGTAATACTAGACACCGTAATCTGTTGAAGATAATAACTTCATGTTCGAGTACTGATTTCCAAGGAAATGATTTTAAAGCGCTAGTTTACGAGTTTATGCCCAATGGAAGTGTACATGATTGGCTTCATTCAAGTGCATATACATCGAAACTGAACCTTCTTCAAAGAATAAATATTCTTAGAGATGTTGCCACTGCACTTGATTATCTTCACAATCGCTGCCAAACAACGATTGTTCACGGTGACTTGAAGCCATGTAACATTCTACTTGATGATGATATGGTGGCTCATGTTGGAGACTTTGGCTTAGCTCGACTACTTGGTACAGACTTAAACCAAAACAGCTCAACCGGGGTTAAGGGAACAATTGGTTACGCACCTCCAGGTAATTCCACTTTTATTCCATGATGTTTATATTTATTTACAGGTTAAAGTTTGTAAATTAATTAATTGTTATTCATTTGTAGAGCATGGTATCGGGAGCGAGATGACAAGTTGTGGGGACGTCTATAGTTTTGGAATATTATTACTAGAGGTGATGACTGGGAAAAGGCCGACAGATGACATGTTTAAGGAAGGTTTTAGCCTTCATAAATTTGCTTACATGGCATTACCAGATCATGTAGTCGATGTTATTGATGATGATGCAATTGTGTTGCAAAGTTCGGAAGCGAATGCAAAGAAAGTGGAAGAATGTTTGGTTGCAACTATCAAGATTGGAGTATCGTGCTCTGTGGATTCCCCACCACAACGGATGAAAATAGAAATTGTTGTCAATGAGTTGCAGCGTATTCTGGATGTGCTTCAAAATATATAAGGTACTCTCTTCTCCCTATTTGTAAAATCTGATTTTACATGAGTTTGTAAACAAATCATCACTAACTTAGTTTTATCTTTGAACGATTTCAGGTCAAATACCAAGCTTTCTTAGTGAGATTTGAAAGTAACTGCAACAAGGAGCGGTGCATGTCGTAGTTGTATAAACTTTATTTTGTCAAATATGGTTGTAAGTGTGTTTTAGTTTTCTTGTTGAATAAGTACTGTAAGAGACGTAAGAATTCATTTACATTCGTGATTTAGTATAATCTTTCGCAGAACTTACTATAATCTTTTATCCTTTCATGCCTCTATATGTTTGTTTTATTACTGCAAGTACACTTTATTTTTGATTTTATTGGTATTTTTTTAAGTCATCTGTCAAACATGTACTTGGAGATTATGGGTGTTTCATTAGGCATTCGTGTTTAAACTGTTTTTGTAAAGAAAGTTCAAGTAGAACTGACCCTTGACATCTTGGTGCAAGACCATGGTGTATCTGCATAAGGAATTTTTTTGAAAGTTGTAGTCAGATTACACTGTCAATGGGAAGCTAACAAATACTGTGGAGACTAGTGTAGCACTCATTACTTACAAGTGAAAGCTCTACGAAAGGCTCGGGAAGTGAGTTTTCAGTTACTCGACATCTTGAAAAATCTCATGATCCGGCTGACATCATGTGGGTAGAATTGGGACGTCATCAGAAAAGCGATATGCTCAGTTTACTTACATAACGCTGCAAAACCTAAAGGGATCAGGAATACATAAGTATTAGGAACCGGATGCCGTGCCATTTGCACCCGACCTCAGCTTTATGTTGCAACATCTTGGATGGGTATGGCTGCTCTTTGAGTAAATATTCTTATGGGTGGGAAAATGGGTGGGATTTGCGCTTGTGTAACGGGTCAAAACGAGAACATTTTTTGTAAGGATCAGGTTGGCCAAGAATGTTTTTTTGCCCAGTATTGTTATAATCCCTTATAGATGTTATCGTGCAAAACATGATTGCAAAAGTAATGTTTTGGTATTATTCATTTTTACCACATAGGACCCATTAAGATAGTTATTATACCTTTAACTTTATTAATCTGATATTCATGTTAATTAGCTTCATGCATACTGTACTTCATAAGCTGAGAGCAATTCGTATGTTGAATCTGGACTATCCTATAGTTTGAAATATTGTTTCATTTGGCCCAAATGGGCGCACAAGAGACGAAAGATTAAATTTCTTTGTGCAATAACTTAATGGTTTGTATAAAAATGTAACTCGAGTTCATGCAAATTATATGACGTATGAGAAAGATACTAATATCGTACATCAAAAAGGTTTGTAGGACATAATGTATTGAAACATGGACGGGTTGGGAAATGGGTCACAACGGGTTTGTAGGACATAATGTATTGATCAGGCTGAAACGTATCACTTTTAACAGTGGTTGAAACGAGACACTCAAGAATATGGTGCATGCGGATTTCTTACTGTAGGTTCATCATTGTGAGTAATGAAATCAGTTTGTTTTGGTTTCTTACTATACATATTTCTACCGTCCATTTTTCCACTTCATTTTTTTGGTGTTATAGTGGAAAATGTTGCAAATATAGGAAAAGATTCATTCGTATACAATCAAATACATGCTAAAACCAGTTGCATATAAGAAAAGTTATACCGCACCTGGTCAGGGTTCGTTCATGTGTTTTGGGTGTATAGGACTCGTTCATGTGTTTTGGGTGTATAGGACTGTAATCCATTCAAAAACAAGACCATGCCATGAATTTACACAAACTTTAGACTACTCGTCAAAGACTCGTGTATGGCCTAAATGAGCATGGTTCACTTACTTGACTATACAAAAACACATACGCACTGAACCAAATGGATTTACCAGTTTTGCACTCTCATAGTATCAACATTAGTAGATAAATAGCAAAAAGAAAGTCTCCTACTTGGGAGTGAGTACTCCAATCTATTTTAAAAGACCGCCAAGTAAAAAAGTAGAAACCATAAACGGGGACTGCTGATGAATTCAAGACTAGTCAATTGTTGCAGGATCTCATCCTGGTCCAACAAGCACACACAAACAAACGACACCAATTTAAGATAGGTAATTGACTTCAAATCATATTTGTTTTCTTCTGTAGGGGAATTCTGGGATTCTAATGGTTTGCCTGCACCGCAGTTCTGTCGGTTACATTTGGTCCTAAAAGGATAGTTTATGTTGTTACATTTGTCACACTTCCGGCTTCCTTATCCGCTTCTGAAACAAAATAAGATACATATATATGATTCAGACTCGAACGTCACTAACAAGTAACCAAATATATACATGAAGTACTTACCGGAACTCTTGGCTGGCTTTGCAACCTGCATATTAGCATCATAAAAATAAATTACAATGACACGTTATATAAAACATAGCTAAAAGCTTCAATGTGTCAAAAATAAAGCTGGTATAAAGATGGCATCTCACCTGAGATCCTGGTTTAGGTGTGTTGCATTTCCTCATGTTACAGACTGTTATGAAGGAGAAATTGACATTTCCACATTTTGGGCATTCCCAGTCATTTTCTCGTGTTCCATCTGTAAGAAGCAAGTGAAACAATGAAAAACGGATCATAAATTACAATCACCTGCTAGTCTGCGTAGCAGTATATGAATAAGTTAGATATAACATACCTTTCTTTTGAGATGGCTCTTCTGGAAAGGATCCAGGCCGTGGTCCCTATAAAAATTTAAAAACCAAATGATCCATCAATATAGCATATTAGCATCACATGTTTATATACATGTTAACACATGGAGTAGGTGAACGAATAATCAAATTTACTCGTTGGCTCGTTGCAATTAGTTGATTGATATAACAAAATTCAGACATACCATGGAAGCCTAAGCAATGGGCAACTGCAAACTGAATTGTTCCATCAGCTGAGGCAAACCATACAATGCACCTGCAAAAAAGATGTAATTCCAGTTTCAGCAAGATGTCACATAGTAGCAGGTAGTAGTGTTAATCGGGTCGGGTTTGGGTCGGGCTAAAATATCATACCCGAACCCAACCCTATTTGAACTCGGGTTCGAATATGAGTAAAATGGTCATAAAATTGCCTATTTGTTCTAATTTAGATAGATAATTTATAATAAACCATATTAAAATAAATAAAAAAAAACAGTATTCAGGTCAAACGGGTCGACCAGAACCCGAGTTAGCCAAAAATATCTAACCCGCTACCCAACCCTATTTAGCATCCGGGTTGACCCAAACAAACCGAATAAGATTAGTGAACAAAATAAGTATCAGAACACCATAACTTCTAAACAACACACACTAAACAATAAAATGGCCAAAATCAACCAAAAAACACATACCAGTTCCTATCATGGGCCCACCTGAATAAAGGTGTGGCAGAGAGTTGCAGAGGACGATACGGGTTCCCTCCAGGCAGACGGCTGTTGTAGTTGTAACGATAAGCAGAACCATCATAAGGAGGCCCATATACATTGAAGAGAGTGCACCGGAACCCGCACAAGAAGACGAGGAGTAGCCTTGTGGGGTCGGCATTTGCCTTGGAGCAGATTTCTGTAAAACGAACATTTCGTTGAATAATTAATAAAGATAACTATAGGAAAAATACACATCAGCAAAAGAATATATGATAACCAAATAACTTAAACTTAATTTTACTCATCGTAGAACTAAAATCTAGTATAAATACAATTGTTCGTTAACAAAACTACCAAGAGCAACCAGTTTCTGAAATCTGTTGGAACTCAACTAGAGGAACAAGAGTGAGAGACAGGTCCTGTAAACGCCTATTTTCTTAAAGCCATTACCGACAGCTAATGCGATATGTGTAATAAACGGATGGTGTAACTTACTGAGTTATAATCAGCTGGTCTTGGCTGTGTACAGTTGCGCATATTGCAAGTTGTCCGAAAAGAGAAGTTGAAATTCCCACAGCTAGGACATGTCCAGTCGTCTTCTCTACAACCACGTAAATCATAATCACAGCAAATTAATTAACTTGTCATCTCATACAAAGTAAATACGAATAAGGAGTAAGTGTCATCTCATACAAAATGAAATTATGGGTCCCTGTCTAAACTCACAAGAGAACAAATTTTATGCACTAGTATGTAAAGTCTTTGAAAAAAAACATAAAGCTTTAGGGTGTATTTTGGAGCTGAAACAAATAGAAACTAAACTGGGCTAGATAAGGGGATGTTTGTTTAAGCTAATTTTTAGGCATATGAGCTTATTTGACTATGCTTAAATCTCAAATACGCCCATATTTTCCAGCTTATCTTCAGACTTGTGAGCTTATTATGACTTAAAGATAGAAAATAAGCTCATAAGCTAAACCATAAGATGGAAAAGAAATGAGCTTATGAGATATAAGCTGAAAGCCCAAACATAAGCTTAAACAAATCCAATTATAAGGACATAAGCTAAACTATCACAAACAATTATAACGGGATGTTTGTTTAAGCTAATTTTTAGGCTTGTGAGCTTATATGACTATGCTTATATCACATACAACCATATTTTCCAGCTTATTTACAGAGTTGTGAGGTTATTATGACTTAAAGATGGAAGATAAGCTCATAAGGTAGAAAAAAGACGGATAAAGATGAGCTTATGGGATATAAGCCGAACAAAATTAGATCATAATCCCAAATTAAGCTTAAACAACAACCCCTAAGTACAAAGTTTGACCAGAGTAACCTCCAATTAATAAAATTGGCAAACCCCAATTAGTCCATTACTTCTAATTACCATCCCGATTCATGTAACACAATAAAATTGGCAAACCCCAATTAGAGCCTAAACGTTAAATTAAGTCCTGTCAACCTCTAAAAGTAGTTTAAGAAATAAAAGAAAGAGAAGGTACCTTCATTTTCTGTTTTGTTTACTCGACCATCGCTTTGATCGATATCAGTCCGTCAAGTCCGCTGCTAAAACTGGAGAGTGGCATTGGACGGTGGGTATTAAAGTCAAGTGTTTGACTGATAACTAGTAAAAGAGTATTTTTTTCGTTGGTTTGGTACAATCTGTTTGTTTTTTTTTTTTTTTTTTTTTTTTAAACTGCAAAAAATGTCCTTAAATTTTGCCAAAAATGCAAATAATGTTTATCTTACAAAAAAATTTGCAAATCATGTTCCTGACCGATCCACTTTTTGTAAATAATGTCCTTTGGTGTTACTGTTCATGCAAAAATGATCTTTTTGCTAAAATTAGCTTTGTGAAATATTTTACCCTCGCCTACTAGAGAGAACTTTTTGCAGCAACAACACTTTTTTAAAGTTTACTATTCATTTTCTTTTTCACTTCTCACCACCACCACCCTATGTGGATACATAACACCCCATTTTCAATTAACCAACATCCGGTTTAGATATGCAATAGAAGATTCGGTATCAAAAGTCAACAACTTTAGAACAGATCATTCACCCCGGCTACACAAATGCAATAAATGAAAGATTAAAGGATAAGATGTTATAGAGATATTTTAACTTTATATAACAAATGGAAACTATTTTATTGGTACTATTATCATCAACTTGATTGTTGTGAATCTTTTCATCCATCATCAGATATATCAAATCATAATCAAGCAAAATAAAATTAAACCAATTTAAAAAATCCAAGATTAACAAATTATGACAATCAATTAGACCCTAAACGTTAAATTAAATCAAGTTAACCTCTAAAATTACACACAAAAAAAAATAAAAAAAAAATAAAAAATAAAAAAAAAGAGAATTAAATGAAGCACAAGAATGAGAACGCACTATCGGTTTTGGTGTGAAATGAATGAAACAAACAAAAAATGGAGAGGAGAGTGATGGATGGTTTTGCTAAATGGTGGAGATTAGAGTTGATTGAGTGTGTTTGGATGAGATTGTCACCGTGACAACTACTCTATTTGTTTGTAAAAAGTTTATTCTTTTTCTTTTTTGCGATCATATTTGACACATTAATTTGTTGTAAAAATGTACATAGTTGCTCAAAAAGTTGATCAACTATAGAAGTGTTTATTTTTCTCTTCTCTTAACTACATATAATACAAAAAGTAACTTTCATTGAAAGTGAAATAGTAATGATTTTCAAAGGGTAGGAGGATTGGATGGCGGAGATTAAGCAGAGTCAAGTGTTTTTAGATGGGATTGACAGCGCGTGGCAAATATAAAAGAAAATACATCAATTATTTGTTTGTAAGTTCAATGTTTTTCTTATGAAAAATGATTCTTAAGGCTAAGCGGTAAGCTTATATATCTAATGATTTGATTGGTGAATCTTAAAAAATGATTGGTGAAAATCTAAAAGGTGTTTACTTTTCTCCAATTCTCTCTTAATTGAGTTAATTGTGAGCCCAAAACAGTTATTATTATCTATACTACTTATAAAACATTTAGCACCCTATCTCCTAATAAACTTTAAGATTTCCTAAAATAAAATTTAAGTAAATACAATTAGTTAAGCTATTAGTACAACCATCTAATATAATAAATTTCAACCATTTGTCTTTTCAACTCCACATTTAATGTTATGAAAAAAAAAATAAAATAAAATAAAATAAAAAAAAAAAAATCCTACATAAAAGATACATGTTAATATGTTTATTGTACAAGCTAATCAAATATATAAATCTTCATACAATTAATATAACTTTACCTTTTATATTGTATACATGGTTTTTAAAACTGGACCGTACAGAGAACCAATTCCCCAAACGGTTCCCCATTTTTGGTGATTTTTTGTGGTTTAGTTCGGTTCAGCTGCCAAGTTCTGGACCAACTGGTTCCCGGATGAACCGGCCAATCTGGTTATCAAAACATTTGTTGTATGCATCTTAACTCCATAATATTATCATCATTTGTCACGAAGAACATATAATACATTACTCGCATAAAATTTTATTTACAGGTACCCGCCACCGCAACGTACGGGTACCCTGCTAGTTATTTTTAATTGAGAGACTCACAAATGTCTCTTTCTTTCAATTAAGAGGCTAATTAAGACATTCAAGGGTAAATCACTTAATTTAATAAACAACCCCTTACTCCATTACTAAATATTGGGAATAAGTGGTTGCATGACTTAGCTCCTAACTGGAATGAACAAATATATAGTCGAGGGCACTGTTTAGTTTTTAGGAAAATGAATTGTAGGCCTAAAAGCTGAACCTAAAGTTAAATCTAAAAATGTGATTGATGGATTTAAAAAACTGATTGATAAAAAATGATGAGAGAGAAAAAGTGGGTAACACTTATCACAAATTGAATGGATTAGGTCTATTGTTAGATCTTTTTATTAGACATTAATATCAACACTCTAGTTTTTATTACTAGAGTAATAGCAATCCTGACATCTTAGTGTTAATTTATTCTTACTCCATTTTGGTTAATCACAAACTTGAGTTTTGTATGGGTATGATAATTAGTGCTTTTTGAGTATAAAGTCTATTTTTATTTTTAATTATTATTTATTTATATATTTATTTATTTATTTATTTATTATTATTATTATTTTGCATGATGTTGGGTTAAACTGAAGCATGTATTAGTATTTAGGGGTGTCAACCCGACCCAAACCCGAACCCGATAACCCTTATCGGGTCGGGTAAAATCGGGTTGAAAAAGCTTATCGGGTTAGTTTCACCCGAACCCGATAACCCGACATTGTTATCGGTCGGGTTCGGGTTAGATGATTTTTGTTATCGGGTTATCGGGTCAACCCGATAAGACCCGATAATTAATATTTAATTTTTTTACTAATATCTTAAAAAACCCAATACCAGAATCTACAATTTGCATGAGACAAAATGACACTCCAACATCAGAACTAGTAACATAAAACTAGCATGGTTTTTTTTCTTCATATCCAACATCAGTTATTCAGTACTAGTAACATAAAAAAAGGCTTACTAGTTACTAATATCCTAAGAGCATTTACATCAATAACTTGAGTTAAAGTTTAACACGGTGCCACGTCAGCTTTAACACTTTCACCTTAACTCACAAAAAAAACACTCCCATTCATAACTCAGCTTTAACTCAACAACAATTTACGAAAACACTCCTTCATTTAGGGGGGGAAAGTGATTTTTTTTTTTTTTTTTTTTTTTTTTTTTTTTTTTTTTTTTTATGCAACACACCCTTAGCTCAACGTTAAGGGGTTAACACAAAGCGTTAACGCCGGTTTAACGCAAGAGGTTGCAGCAGTTAACGTGCCATTAACGTGCATTAACTTCCCTTTAACGCAACTCATGCATAGCACTGTAAGTGCTCTAATTGACATCCTTTTGATACGTTATTGCCATTTATTTTTAAAAGCTTTACATGGGACAGTTAGTTGACATCTTTTGATACTACGTAGTAATATACTAATTGACTGTTGTTTTTCATCCTTTTTTGATACTAATACCTTATTGTCATTTCATCCTTTTGAAACTAATATACTAATTGACATCCTTTATTGCATGTCAACTATATTAAGAGTGTTTTTTTTACATGAACAGTTGGTTGTGCATTTGGATTTATACACAACTCTATTACAATTAATTATTAAGTTGTTTGATCAAGGTCACATTTGGTAATTTATTAGTTGCGCATTTGTAGTATCACCCGATAACCCGAATCACCCGACCCGACATAACCCGACCCGAATACCACCCGAACCAGATAACCCGATTCCTTATCGGGTCGGGTTGCGGGTGAGTCTTTAAAAATCAAAACCCGACTTAACCCGACCCGATAAAACCCGATAACCCGACCCGATACCACCCCTATTAGTATTGTTGTTTTATGATCTATATGACTATCGCACAGTTGGTGTTTACAGTATAGTACTACGTCTCTGCATTCTTCTTATATAAGATTACAAGTATCATTTGATCAAGAAATGAAAGCGTTATATGTAACATTGAAAAAACCATAGATGTTTCCTATAAAATGATATAATGGGCCAAAACAAATAGTTTACCCAATCCATCATCACTCCAAACAAAAATTTTGTTTCAGTTCATAAGTGAACTTGATTGTATTTTTTTTTTCTTTTTTAAAATATTTAGTAAATATATGATGATTAAATTTAAGTATAAGTTATACTTTGGGTAAATATGTTCTTACTATTTGCCTTTATTTTTGGATTATGTATAGTATATGTTTAGCTTTAGTTCATGGATTTTAGGGCCCAAAAAATGCATTTATCTCTCTTTGTGTTATATATGTTTTTGTTTTACACTTAACTTTATATAATTTATTTAAATTTCAACCATTAAATTTTTTATTAATTACCCTCCCTTTTTAAGTGGTTGTTTTCACAAATTTTACACCTATATTTTAATGTTTTTTTTCCCACTAAATTTATCAAAGTTTGACCAATTTCTTTTTTAATTTTGACTTTCAACTTACTAATAAAAATGCTCGATTTGCTACGTGTCAAAATAAAGAAATCTTTATATCGATCTGTTCCCTTACTTCAGCTCGTATTTCTTTGATGTCACCAGTGAAAAGAGCAAGAAAACCCCGTGTTCTGCATTTCATAACAAAAATAATTAAGTTTTCCGAAAGATCAAGTACCATAGTTACTTTGACATTTCCTAGTTTCTGCGGTTTTTCATCATGCAGAAATTCACTGGCCCTCTTGCATGCCCCATAGACAAGAGAAACTACCGCTGACAATTGCACAAAAAGACCATCTTTGTTCAATTATCAGAAAGTATAACATCAAACACCAATGTTTTCATATCCATTGCAACACGCGGGCCAATAAACTCGTTATTTATATATGGTTATTGTATGTGTTTAATTTATTTTTTATACCTACTCACTAGAAAAATGGTATACGAATCTGTTGCGACTAATTTTGATCATGTCCTCCTTTCGTGAATACTTAACATAAAATGCAACAAGAACAAGAACACCCAATCCATCATAAACATGATAACAAAACCTAGCTAATTCATTTTCTTGATTGAAAATCCTAAAAGGGTATGAATTAATCATAACAACCCACCTTCCAATTTAACAAAAATCATTTCTTGTTTTTCTAGTCAGGCATTTTTTAATCAATTTCTTGATTGAAAAATCATAAAAGTGTATGAATCATAACAACCCACCTTCCAATCAAACATATGCATGCATGGCAGACAAAAAACAAAACAGCTTTATGTTATATTGTTATTAGGCAAGAAGGTACTGCTAGCTGCTTAGGGTCCTTATTGGCGGGCTAATGAGTCTTTTGGTAAGTTTCTTCCATTATTGTTCTATTGTTTAACGTTATCTAATTGACCATTATTCCTTAAATTAAAAGTCTAGTCTTCCCTCTCCCAAGTTTTCTTCATCAATGAAGTCAACTCATGATAGAAAGAAAGACATAATACAATACCCATACTGAAACAAGGTTAATTCATGCATTGAAAGAGCTGCTTTTATTTTCTCAACTACTTCCAACAAGTTATACATTTGTTTGTAAAATGGAATTTATGAATGTGCTCGATCTTAATTATAAATTGCAGCATTTGTTTGTATAGAACTTCTGTACCAAAATGCATGATTGAATGTTTACAAGTTGCGTCCTAAAAGTAGTTTGTTACGGACAAAAGGAAGGTGCCAAGTATGTTCTCACGGAAAAGTCTTGGTCATCATGATAAGGAATTTGTGGGCGCCATTCATTTCACCAGTTGCATGCAAGAACGTTAACATGCAAAACCAAGCATAAAAAGCCAATGCATGTTCTTATAATTTTAAGTAAACTTTCAAATATGAAGTCACCACAAGCAATAATTCACTTATCATCCTCCTCTCGTATTTCAATTCTCTTTTATTGTCTCGTGATAACATGTCTTACTTCCGCCGACGTCTCTGCTTCATTTGGCGGTAACGAGACTGATTATCACGCATTGTTGTCATTTAAGTCAATGATCACCCATGATCCATACAATGTTCTAACCTCGTGGAACCATTCCTTTCATTTCTGTGACTGGAGTGGTATTTCATGTGGAAAGCGGCACAAACAAGTGACTGCTTTATGGCTGGATTCGCAAGGCTTAGAAGGCTCGTTGTCTCCTCACGTAGGAAACCTCAGCTTCCTCCGTGAGTTTTCTCTCTGGAACAACAGCTTTCAAGGAACCATTCCTCATGAACTTGGTCATCTATCCAGGCTACGCCATCTTTATCTTAGCAGAAACAAATTCAGTGGAGTCATTCCAACAAACTTGTCTAGTTGTTCTAACCTAGAAGAGCTTTGGCTAGCTGAAAATAAGCTAGTCGGAAGCATACCCAACGAGATGAGTTTACTCTCGAAACTTACTAGTCTTGTAATTTATGGCAATAAGTTAACAGGTGGAATTCCACCTTTCTTGGGGAATATCACATCAATGGAACGGTTCTATGCATACAACAACCCGTTTCGTGGGAGCATTCCAGATACCTTGGGTCATTGGAAAAGGTTGACAGAATTTTACTCTGGCGGCTGCAACTTATATGGAAGCATCCCTCAGTCCCTTTTCAACATCTCACTCCTAGTTAATATTTCATTACCTGATAATCACCTCATTGGTAGTCTTCCTTCCGAAATTGGTAGTCAACTCCCAAATCTTGAGATCCTTCATTTAAGAAATAACGAACTGACCGGAGTTCTTCCACCTTCTCTTTCAAATTGTTCTAAATTAGGATATCTTGAAATGAGTCACAACAATTTTAGTGGGAAGTTGACAATCGATTTTTCGAAATTAAGAGATATTTATATAATTTCCTTACAAGAAAACAACTTACATGGACGCGGAGAAGCTGATGACTTGAGGTTCATTGATTCTTTGAGAAACTGCACCCGATTAGAGGGGCTAATATTGAATGGAAACCAATTAGAAGGGGAGGTACCACATTCCTTGTCGGAGTGTCGGTCTTTGAAAGTACTCGATATTGGAAACAACCAACTAAATGGCACATTCCCTGAATGGTTAGGAGGTCTTTTAGAGCTGCAGGTTCTTGTACTCAGATCAAACAAATTTCATGGTCCCATTGAAACCTCCACTGCAATGGAACTTGCATTTTCTAGTTTACATGTCCTTGACTTATCCTATAATAGGTTTGTTGGCAAACTACCTGTAAAATATTTTCAAAATTTCAAGGCAATGAAGAACATGGTAAACAATAGTACCAAACCAAGATATTTGAACATCGGTGACTACTTTTATTACTCTATAATTGTGGTGGTGAAAGATGTGCAACTGACATTCACCAAACTTTTGGTTGAGTACACAATTGTTGATCTATCCAACAACAACTTTGAAGGGGAAATTCCAAACACCATCGGCAGCCTCAACTCGTTGAAAGTGCTCAACTTATCCCACAACAACCTCAATGGTGGCATCCCAAATGCTCTAGGAAATATATCGGAGATTGAATCGTTAGACCTATCTTGGAACCAACTCGTCGGAGAGATCCCTCAAAGCCTTGTAGGCATAAAAGGTCTTTCAGCCTTAAATCTTTCACAAAATCGTCTAGAGGGACGTATTCCGCAAGGAAAGCAATTCAACACATTTGACGTGACCTCGTATGGAGGGAATTTGGGACTTTGTGGGTTTCCACTATCCAAGTGTGAGCATCTGATTTCCGTAGACGTTTATGGGGATGGAGATGAGAAGGAGTCGGACGAGATCGGATTTACATGGAGAGTGGTGATTTTGGGATATGGATGTGGAACATTAGTCGGATTGGTGATGGGATATATAATGTTGTCAAAAAGAAAAGTCAAGTGGTTTAATGCAATTGCTGATGCAGCAGAGAGTTTGGTCCTGAAGAAGAAGAAGAGAAGACATGTATATATCGGGAAATGATGTTAGATAATGAAAGGTATGCTTTTTCACATGATTTCTTATTTTATCAATTGTGCAAAATGCCTTGCTCTATAAATTTTCTTGCTCTAAAACAATTTTTGATGCAGGTGTAGGAGTTTGGGGTGGAGCTGGGACTTTTTGAATTGTGTAAGCTTCTGAATTCGTGTGTTTTTAGGATTTTGTAATAAGTTTACTTGGTCACTGGCGAAGATGTATCAATGTTTTTGACCTTAATAGCAATTCAATAATTTTTGTTAGTAAAGCAGCAAATCAGATGTTTGTGATGTGATTTAGAGGAAACTAAAAGTAGCAGGTTGTAGGTTTTCAAGTAATTAACATTGTGAATTGATTATGAGACCAAATTGCTTAGAGTACTCCAGTTGAGTAGACCTTTGACTCTATGAAATCACACCAAAAAGAAATAATCATTGAGTGTGTTCAGTTATTTTTCCTTTTTGATTCAAAAGTCATAGTGCATTCTTTCGCTTCTCTAGTCCCATTGTGTCTAACAAGTATCTGAAAATTTTAATAAATTAGCCAACTATATAGAGGGCCGCATACACATGGTTGATGTCTACAAACTTATTTATTATGTTTATGAAGGGCTTTGAGCTGATGGAAGGAATGATGCAGGTAAAGAAGTTTTGGGGGTGGAGTGACACCTTTTGAAGTATACAGTCGTATAGCAGCTTCTGAATATCTCGTCTGATGTACATTTTTAGTCTCTTTGAATAGTCGTCGTTAGGATTTATTACTACATTTACTTGGTCACTGGGTAATGATGTGTTGATGGTGTTTGACTCCTACAGGCACAGTTCAGTAAATATTTAGTTATTTTAATGATCATACAACAATTGTAGTCACTGATAAAACACCCAGAAGGCCCTTCTCCAAAACTATAGTGTATTAAGTCAATAAATTTATATTTGAGAACCCACAAATCTCTATGCAAATGAGAAGGTAGGCCCCGCTCATTGCGGCGGAGCCAATTTGCTATATAATTTTTTGGGAATGTTTCTGTTTCAGTTTTGTGGTATTTATATGATTTGCTATATTTTTGCATGCTTTTAAGGTATGTTTTGTTCATAAATTTAGCGCTTGTCCATTTTTTTTACGTCATTGTATAATTAGAATAAGTACACAACCATATCGAGCACACATGACGATCAAACTCCCTACGTCAATGGTATCACGCCTAAAAAAAGACACAGGAACGTACAAAATAGGGTATTCGACTACGTTAATAGGCATAAGTAGCAGGTATATTGAAACCCGGCACAACATAGCAACGTATAAGTAACAACCATATAGTAAAGCACGGAAACCGCAAAATTGAAAATTTAAATATGCAAAACATAAGAGTAGGAACTATAAATATGAATGCAGCTGTAATTATCAAAATACATACGTAAATTTTAGTCGGCGGTGTGAGGGACGGAGCTACTTTATAACATGGGTTGGCCAAGGCCCACCCCAAATTGTAAAAGTTAATATATATTACATGCTATTGATTTAGAACTGGTCATTAAAAGACAATGTTGGCCCACCCAAAAATTCTCTTTCGAAATGTTAGGGACGAAACCTGCAATTTGGGCAAACCACATGAACGATTTTTGCAATGTACTCTATTGAAAAGGTAAAGTATTGTTTATATGTTTTGAACACGGTGGTGTTGTCGCCATCACACCATAAGTATTTATTTTTTTAATACTCCGTAATTTGTAATAATTGTTCATATATATTTATCTCAACAACAGAATATATAGTTAAGGAATTTATGATGATTTACTTCTATAGGCATCAAGTCTTATACAAGAATGTGAAACCATCTAGGCATGACATTGATTTTCTCTCTATTGTTGACCAAGCTTGTCATGCCACCGTAAACTTTTGACCAACAATTCTACCTTTCACAGTTGTAGGCTACCGTCTATTGTAGCAACTCCACCAATTATATTCAAAGAACCGACCAAAGTCATGGTCCAACATTATATTGTAGGCTATTTTTATCTCATCATTGGTTATTGGTTTGTCCTATATACATATAAAGCTCGTCGACATATCTTTATCACCAATAATTGCTATAAAAAGTTAAAAACTTATGACCAAGATGATAAGGATTTGTGGAAGCCATTCAATTCACCAGTTGCATGTCGATCACAAACTGTTAACATGCAAAAACTAAGGATAAGAAGCCAATACTTGCTCTCATAATTGTAAGTAAATTTTCCAAAAATGAAGTCACCACAAGCAATAATTCACTTATCATCTTCCTCTCTTATTTCTTTTCTTTTTTATGGTCTCGCGATAATATGTCTTACTTCCGCCACCGTCTCTGCTTCCAATGGCGGTAATGAGACTGATTATCATGCATTGTTGTCATTTAAGTCAAAGATCACCCATGATCCATACAATGTTCTAACCTCGTGGAACCATTCCTTTCATTTCTGTGACTGGAGTGGTATTTCATGTGGAAAGCGGCACAAACGAGTGACTGTTTTACGACTGGATTCGAAAGGCTTAGAAGGCTCGTTGTCTCCTCATGTAGGAAACCTTAGCTTCCTCCGTAAGCTTGGTCTCTGGAACAACAGCTTTCAAGGAACCATTCCTCATGAACTTGGTCGTCTATTTAGGCTACGTTTTCTTTCTCTTGGTATAAACAAATTCGGTGGAGTCATCCCATCAAACTTGTCTCGTTGTTCTAACCTCGAAGAACTTTGGCTCTATCAAAATGAGCTAACTGAAAGCATACCCAAGGAGATGAGTTTACTCTCGAAACTTACTCATCTTGTAATTTTCGAAAATAAGTTAACAGGTGGAATCCCACCTTTCTTGGGGAATATTACATCAATGGAAGTGTTCGATGTTAGCGAGAACCCGTTGGGTGGGAGCATTCCAGATACCTTGGGTCATTGGAAAAGCTTGACGACATTTTACTCTGGTGAGTGCAACTTTTATGGAAGCATCCCTCATTCCATTTTCAACCTCTCACTCCTAGTTAATTTTTCCTTAGCTGGTAATCACCTCACTGGTAGTCTTCCTTCTGAAACTGGTAATCAGCTCCCGAATCTTGAGCTCCTTCAGTTAAGGGATAACGAAATGACTGGAGTTCTTCCACCTTCTATTTCTAATTGTTCTAAATTAGGATCTCTTCAAATGAGTAATAACAGTTTTAGTGGGAAGTTGAAAATCGACTTTTCAAAACTAAGAGATATTCATTCAATTATTTTATTTGACAACAACTTCCATGGACTTGGAGAAGTTGATGACATGAGGTTTATCGATTCTCTGAAAAACTGCACCAGATTAGTAATGCTGATACTTACTAATTGCAGTTTTGTAGGTGTGCTTCCGATATCAATAGGTAATCTTTCTGATCAACTTAGCACACTAGGTTTAGGAGAAAATCAATTATTTGGAAACCTACCTTCAAGTATAGGTAGTCTAGTTGGTTTGACCACTTTAGATTTAGAATTGAATCGATTTACAGGAAAGATCCCCAGTACCATTGGTAAACTTCAAAAGCTACAATATCTTGGTCTAAATAACAATCAATTTTCAGGGCCTATCCCTGATGCCATTGGGAACTTATCACTGTTGACACTACTTTACTTACATTCCAACAAATTAGAAGGTCATATTCCATCAAGCCTTAGGAATTGTAAAGAACTAAATGGGTTAAACCTTGCAGACAACAGACTCGCTGGTAAAATATCCAAGCAACTTCTTCAACTTCCATCGCTAACTAACTTTTTATATCTTTCATACAACAGCCTGTCTGGTTCAATTCCATCCGAGATTAAAGACCTCAAGATGTTGAGCGAGCTCGATTTATCTCATAATAATTTCTCAGGTACCATTACTAGTAGCCTTGGTGAGTGCATTAGCCTTACATGGTTAAACCTAAAAGGAAACAGATTTCAAGGTGTAATACCATCTTCATTCAGTTCCTTGGGAGGATTGGGGGTACTCGACATTTCTCAAAATAACTTATCAGGCACAATTCCACAATTTTTAGGCAAATGGAAATCCTTAGAGTATTTGAACCTATCCTTTAATGATTTTGAGGGTGAAGTACCGGTTGTAGGAGTGTTTGCCAATGCAAGTGCATTTTCAGTTTGGGGGAACAATAGGCTTTGTGGTGGTTTGGTTACACTTGGGTTACCCAAATGCAAGGAGACGGGTAGTAAGAAAAAAAGGTTTCCTTTCTTCATATATGTCATTGTGATTGCACCGACGTTGCTCATTGTATTATGTCGTGTGTATCTTTTGTGTAAGAAGAAACGGAAGAGTCAACCGTCTCAATCTTCAGGGAATGAAAGGTTCTTGAAAGTTTCATACAATCGGCTTCTCAAGGCTACTGATGGGTTCTCTACAGCAAATTTGATTGGCGAGGGTGGACACAGCTCTGTTTATAAGGGAATCCTCGATTCTAATGATGATAAATCTGTTGCAGTTAAAGTTCTACATCTTCAAAGTCGAGGAGCGCACAAAAGCTTTATAGCAGAATGTGAAGCATGGCGTAATATTAGACACCGCAATCTGTTGAAGATAATAACTTCATGTTCGAGTACTGATTTCCATGGCAATGATTTTAAAGCGCTAGTTTACGAGTTTATGCCCAATGGAAGTGTACATGATTGGCTTCATTCAAGTGCATATACATCGAAACTGAACCTTCTTCAAAGAATAAATATTCTTAGAGATGTTGCCACTGCACTCGATTATCTTCACAATCGCTGCCAAACAACGATTGTTCACGGTGACTTGAAGCCAAGTAACATTCTACTTGATGATGATATGGTGGCTCATGTTGGAGACTTTGGTTTAGCTCGACTACTTGGTACAGACTTAAAACCAAGCAGCTCAACCGGGGTTAAAGGAACAATTGGTTATGCACCTCCAGGTAATTCCACTTTTATTCCATGATGCTTATATTTATTTCCAGGTTAGAGTTTGTAAATTAATTAATTGTTATTCATATGTAGAGTATGGTATAGGGAGCGAGATGACAAGTTGTGGGGACGTCTATAGTTTTGGAATATTATTACTAGAGGTGATGACTGGAAAAAGGCCGACAGATGACATGTTTAAGGAAGGTCTTAGCCTTCATAAATTTGCTTACATGGCATTACCAGATAATGTAATAGATGTTATTGATGATGATGCAATTGTGTTGCAAAGTTCAGAAGTGAATGCAAAGAAAGTGGAAGAATGTTTGGTTGCAACTATCAAGATTGGAGTATCATGCTCTGTGGATTCCCCATCCCAACGAATGAAAATTGAAATTGTTGTCAATGAGTTGCAGCATATTCTCAATGTGCTTCAGGATATATAAGGTACTCTGTTCTCCCTTTTTGTAAAATCTGATTTTACATGAGTTTGATAATAAATAATCACTAACTTGGTTTTATTTTTGAGCGCTTTCAGGTCTAATACAAAGCTTTCTAGGTGAAATTTGAAAGTAACTGCAACAAGGAGTGGTGCATGTCGTAGTTGTATAAACTTTACTTTGTCAAATATGGTTGTAAGTGTGTTTTAGTTTTCTTGTTGAATAAGTACTGTAAGAGACGTAAGAATTCATTTACATTTGTGAGTTTATTTTTCCTCAATCCAATTTCTGTAAAATTGAAAATTGTAGGCAAAGTTTGTTGGATAAAAACTAAGCAAAAGAGTTGGGACAACCTTTGGCAGGACATACTATATGTTTAATTTGTTGCTGCAAGTACAGTTTATTTAATTCTTTATTGGTTTTTTTTTTTTTTTTTTATGTCATCTGTCAAACATGTACTTGGACATTATGGGTTTTTGTTAGGCATTTGTGTTTAAACTGTTTTTGTAAACAACGTTCAAGTAGAACTGACCCTTGACATCTTATTGCAAGACCATATGGTGTATCTGCATAATGAATTTTATTGAAAGTTGTAATCAGATTACACTAACTCAGAAAATGATTGAGTTCCCGTTAGACCCCCGCAGCTCGCTAAACTGCTCTTAACATGTGAAGAATTTAGTTGTGCAAACAAAGTTATAATGATTGTATCTATGCTCTCAGTCCCGTCTGTATTCTTTAGTTCATAAGCCCAGACAGAAAAAAGCGAGGATGCACATGGAAAGTTTTTCGTGCCTGAACCCAATCATCTAACCTGAATCCAATCCACTTAACTTTCACCACCTCATGTCATTTCTTCTTAAGTTTGGTTTTTACCTGTTCTACCTTTTCTAATACTTTTAAGGTTTATTTTGTTTATGCCGCAGTTAAACATCAGTATCACCATGTTTTCATTCTTTATTCTTAATTATTTACTTTAGTTTAAGTAAAGATTCCTTTAGAAGTTCTAATTCTGGTAGGTTTTCCCGGTATGAAAAAATGTTACGTGTTCAACAATTCGATGAAAGTTTCAAGCACTAATAATTGGTTTCCTTAACGGCCCTTACCTTTTGAGACGGTGAATGATAGTGTTGGAAGATAATAATTTTGAGACAGAGGGATTATTGCTTTTCATTTGTAGTCAAGCATAAGGTAAAAGATATGACCATAACCATTCATGGTCATTCCAAGCTTGATAGCATTTGATGATTTTTTATGAATATACATAGGTATAAGAAGTTTCATATATGTTTTTGATAGTCCAGCTGCAGCCCGACTGACTGGGAACTCCTGAAGAGCATCCGTACCCATTCTAGGGTTATACACCTTCATTTTACCATACCCCGTATCAATCACATGATAAATACCGTCGACTGTTAGTGATGTTCCTGCTATGTTTGTGGCCACGATGCATTTGCGGGCACCATCATGTTTTTGGAAAATTTTGGCTTGTTAATCGGCTGAAAGTTGGGAGTAAATCGGGAGGATCAATAAGTTGGAAACAGTCTGTCTTGTGGAAGTAACGAGCTGTTCCATACGTTCAGCTAAAGCATAACAGGTCGCTTCAATTTCATCTTGACCTGTCATAAAAATATGTTGTCACCAGGTGCACTTGGATTGTCATTGAATGTTAAAGATTGGGACACTGCAAAGATACAACTTAAGTTACACATTTATACCACACTTATTATTTATCGAAAAAGCATCCCAAAATGTATTTTTAATATGCATAGAAGCGCCAAAATCACTTTACTAAAAAATAAGATTAAGAAACATAAACTCTAATTATATTCGACACACTTATTATTTATCGAAAAATTACAAAATATGGAAAAAAGTGTTTCAGGCCAACCGACCACATACGTAGTAAAAAAAATTACCTGTTCTGAATTAAACCGTTTTGACCCGTTAACCAACCCGCCCATTTTGCTGCATGATACGTTAGATCTAATAAGACTGTAAGAAGAAATTACCTCAAAAAGAAGTTTGAAAACTTTTGTGCATTGAGTGTGGCGGAAGTGACAATAAGCTTGAAGTCTCGACATCTGGCAACAACTTTTTTAAGGATCCCAAACAGTACGTCTGTGCTTAATGATTTCACATGGGTTTCGTCCATCACAATGACACTGCAATATTTCATAATAATTTAGATACAACTAATTAATTATATATATTAAACACCACTGAATTAGTTATAACAATAGAATTATTGGTATTTGTCAAGATCTGCATCTTTCAATGTTTCTCACAGAAGCACACCATCAGTTATGTATTGTGAACAGAAGAAAACAAACAATTTTTCAATATTTTATTGAAAGAGTTGCATAAGGCTAAAGATCAAATTTGACTTACCTTTATGTCCAGTCACGTCTTCAAAACGGATAGCATAACCGACCTTATCTCCAAGCTCAGTTTACATCTCTTCGCTGACTCTTTTTGCCACACTCATTACTGCCACACGTCTTGGTTGAGTGCAACCAACTATGCCATTAGTTGTATACCCATCTTCATGTAAATACTGCAAAAATAAATAAATAAAATAAAAATTAAAAAACGAAATGTAAATATGAAAAAAGAAAAAAAGTTGCATCATTGTAGGTATAACACGACCACAGCATGCAAATTTGATATCATACCTGAGCCAATTGTGTTGTCTTTCCTGAACCAGTTTCACCTACAACCACGACTACTTGATTTTCTCGTATCACCTATTCCACATAACAATCGAATATATAATGAGAAGCGTGACTAGTACAATCGAGGCTTTCCCCGGCGACTTTTTTAAGCCCTTTCCGTCGACATGTCGACGGAATTATACGTTACCGTCGACATGTCGACGGTGTTAGAGTTTAACAATTAAATAGCACGTATTGCGGAAGCTAGGATCAAGTATAACACATAAATATTAACTAAAACATAAATAGTAAACGTACCCGATGCACTTCAAATTAACCTTGATTCTTGTACAAATAGATCAATGATAAACCTCTTACCGTTTTGTTTATCGATCTCTTGATAATTACTAAAGTAAGTAATTACCTTGTTCTTGTACACACAAACTACCAACGAATAAAGGTTTGATGCAAGTAAACAAAACACTTAATATTTGCTTATGGAAAATCGATCCAAGAACCCTTGGAGAGAGGAGAACCGATCGGCCAAGAAGAAAGAAACAAGGAGAAAAGATTTAGGGTTAGTGTGTGTGCACAAAAGAAGATGTGAAACCCTAATCCTTGGCCTTGTATATATACTAGGTGAATCTTGGAGCACAAGTAAAGCATGGATCGACCCTAGGGAATGGGCTTCGACCGGCCATAGCACCCATAGGGTGTTTCTAGATCTTTCTTGACTCCCAAGTTACACTCTAGTCCATATCTTTCTTTACTAACGATAGTTAGTCCATACGGTTAATAACTAACGACCATTTAGTCCATTAAGTGTTTATAAATATATATATTCAATACATTTAATATATACATATTTATTTTACATTATTCTTGTTTGTAAAGTGTGCAATCCCGAGGTCTCGGGTTCGATACTAGACATTTACTTATTAATGTTTATACGTAACATTTAACAGCTCCCACTCGTATATCCATTTATAGTAAAATGACATTGGTTAGCGTCTTGCAACACTCCAATGCCCCTAGTTCAATCCGAGCTAGGTTTCCTGGAAAAACCTTTAATGATTCATCATTATAATTATCCTTTCATTACTAATACCACATTAATAAAGATGTGAGGTTCTTTATTAAATTTCTGTTTCTCGTTTCTTTATGATTGAACAAAATTACCAAAACATCTGAACGTATTCCAGATAGACTTTGGGCATGGCCATGCAAACATTTTGTCAACCCTACGAGGGGCCTAGCAGTATTAAACTTCTAAACAAATCAGAAGGAATAAATTCTATCTTGACTACAAGAATAACCCATGAACTTTGCAACACTTCTGAAAACAACCCTTATAACTCCCTGTTACGGTGAGCGGTAGATTGCTTCACAAAAATGCACTACATCCATGACACTTATCTGGTATCTCAAGTCTGAGGATAACTTTAAATATGATTCTCACATTAAATATTAAATCATATTATTGGGATAAGTCCAATATTCAATTCATTGAATATCATGTGAAATTGGTATGACTACGCATCAATATACTTTCAAGTATATCCTAAACCAATACTCAAATTTGTCTTAGTTTAATGATATTCCCATATCAATAATCGACAATGGACAATTTAGAATAATAAATTATTCATGGATCTTAAACATGCAAATATAGGATATATTATTAAGACAATGAATAAATAAACATAAAACATATTTTATTCCATTAAAATAATAATTGTACATTACATCCTTTATCCAAACACTAATCACAAATGGGCATGAAACTTTCAGCTAATCTAAGTCCTACACCTTCAGCATGCTTGTAAAGCTTGGTGCCAGGTAGAGGCTTTGTTAATTGATCTGCCAAGTTATCATCTGTGTGAACTTTGAGCATTTCGATTTCGCCTATTTCGACTTGTTCTCGAACATAGTGATGCTTAATCGGGAAATGTCTGGTGCCTTTCATGATTCCAGGCTCATTGGCAAATGTAATTGCAGCTGAATTGTCACAATACATTTTAATAGGTCTTTGAATCGAAGGCATGACTCCAAGCCCTGAAACAAACTTCCTAATCCAAACAGCTTCCATTGCAGCTTCTGAAGCAGCTATATACTCACTTTCTGTAGCAGACATCGCTAGTACACTCTGCTTTCTGCTCCTCCAATCCACAGCTCCTCCATTAATGACAAAGACATAACCCGTCTGAGACTTCGTATCATCCTTATCACCTTTCCAAGAAGCATCGCAGTAACCTGTAACATCAAGTTCTGCTGATGGATTTCCCCCATAAACCAAGAACATATCTTTAGTAGCCCTAAGGTACTTAAGAATATTCTTAACAGCAGTCCAGTGAGCTTCACCTGGATTTTGCTGATATCGACTGGTTAAATTCTGAGCAAACGCCACATTAGGCCTTGTACTTTTCACCGCATACATTATAGATCCCACAGCCGAAACATAAGGGACTCTTTTCATGCGTTGCACCTCTGCAGGTGTTGAAGCACAAACCTTGTTGCTCAAGCCATGTTGTTCTTGCATCGGCAAATATCCTTTCTTGGAATTTTGCATACCGAATCTCTTCAGTATTTTATCAATGTAAGCACTTTGGCTTAATCCAATTAATCGCTGAGATCTATCTCTATATATCTTGATTCCCAGAATAAATGCAGCTTCCCCTAAATCTTTCATAGAAAAACACTTTCCAAGATATGCCTTAACCTTTTGCAAACTTGGAATGTCGTTTCCCATGATCAATATGTCATCAACATATAATATAAGGAAAATTACATTACTCCCACTAACTTTGTGATATACACATGGCTCATCAAGATTTTGAGTGAATCCATACTTTTTAATTTCACCATCAAATCTCTTATTCCATTGTCGTGATGCTTGCTTTAATCCATAAATGGATCTTTTAAGCTTGCATACACGATTTGGGAATTCTGGATTTACAAACCCCTCAGGCTGCGCCATATAGATGTCTTCATCTAGGCGACCATTTAAGAAGGCAGTTTTTACATCCATTTGCCAAATCTCATAGTCATAGTAAGCGGCTATGGCTATAAGAATCCTAATTGCCCTTATGTCAACAGGAGAAAAGGTCTCCTCATAGTCAACACCAAAAGTTTGAGTATAGCCTTTAGCTACACAATGGGCCTTATAGGTGTGTACAACGCCATCCATGTCAGTCTTTTTCTTGTAGAGCCATTTACTCCCAACTAGTTTGGCACCCGGAGGTAGGTCTACTTCTTCCCAGACATCATTGTCTTCCATGGATTGCATTTCCCCATCCATAGCTTCTTTCCATTTGGCCTTTTCAGGACCATTCATGGCAGCTTTATAACTTGTAGGCTCATCAAGATCACCCAGTATATTCTCATCACTCTCTACATTAAGACATAGACGAGTAGGAGCTTTTACTGGTCTTGTTGACCTACGAATGGGAATCACTTCAACTTCAGGTGGAGGACCTAAACTTTCAGGTTCTACCGGAAGTTGGTTAGTGTTTTCAGAAGGTTCTACATCTTCTTGACCGTCTTCCAGATCATATACTCTCCCACTGAATTCTTGAGATATGAGCTCCCTTTCAAGGAAGTCTCCATACCTTGCAACAAATACTTTGTTTTCAGGTGGGTAATAAAAGTAGTATCCCATAGTTTCCTTAGGGTATCCTACGAAGATGCACTTCACAGATCTTTGTTGGAGTTTGTCTGCTGCGTCACGTTTAACATACGCCTCACAACCCCAGACCTTAAGATAAGACATGTTAGGAGCTTTTCCAGTCTATACCTCATATGGTGTCTTATCAACCTTCTTTGTTGGAACCATATTTAGAATGCGAACTGCAGATTCTAAGGCATAATCCCAAAACGAAAAAGGAAGAGTTGTTAGATTATACATAGATCGTATCATGTCTTGCAATGCACGATTCCTTCTCTCAGATACACCATTTTGTTGTGGAGTATATGGAGAAGTCAGGTGCTGGACAATTCCCTCCTTTGCTAGATAATCTATGAACTCCTGACTCAGGTATTCACCACCTCTATCGGATCGAAGAGCTTTAATCTTCTTTCCAAGTTGCAACTCTACTTCTGCTTTAAACACTTTGAATGTTTCAAATACCTCATGTTTATGTTTAAGTAAATAAGCATAACCATTTTATACGGGTCGATATAGCTAGAAAAACAGCTTTAATGGGCTTGTTGCAGCTGTGTAAAATAAAGAAGAAAAAAAAAATCTATAATTTTTTTTTATACTCTCCATTTATAAGTAGTCAGTATGTTAATTATGAGTACAAAAGCTCAATATATTTGAATTTGGTATCATTAAAATTATTTGATTTTGGGAGGTTCTATGTACTGGACTCCTTTTTTTCTCCAAGTTACCTTTTTATTTACCATTCAAAAGTAAAATGGGTCGAAATAGCCATCTGCTAGTGTCGGTTAGTTGCTGAACTCACTGCTTTTGGAACCTGTTAACACTAACAGATGATTGTGTTTACAAAAACAAGCATAACCCATAATGCTTTTAAAGGATGACTCGTCCGATATGGCTAAGATTTCAAGAAAAGTTCCAACCTTGTTCGTGTAGTTCAGGACACCACTGATCACCAGTTAGTTACTTTTTTTTTTACAAATGTAACATTAATGCAGACTAATAATTACTAATCGCTTAAATTACATTAGGAATACATAAAGATCCGTAAAAATACCAGATCATTTATCATTTATTAGAGACTCAAAACTTGAGAGCTGAGAGTGTTGTCAAAGTTACAATGTCAATAAGCTTTATGGATAGTAAAACACTGGAGTTTCAATGTTGCCACTTGATGGAAGTTTAATTAACAAAAAAGGTGTAGTTATGGATTGCCCTAAAAATAAAGATAAAACTGAACTGGGCCAAACAATTAAATTATAAAAAACGTGTCTTGTACCTACTTACAGTAATATGAAATGGGCTAAATATGAAACTGTACACCCACTCTTGTGAAACAAACCAAAGAACAGCGAACACTAAAATGGGTCAGATGGGTAGACTCAAAAAATATCTTTATCTGAACGTGTCATTATTTTGTTCCATTCCATCACAGATTGAAGACCTCAAGATGTTGAACCATCTCGATTTATTTTCTAATAATTTATCAGGTACCAATACTAGTAGCCTTGTTGAGTGCATTACCCTTAATACCATCTTCATTAGAATCTTTCAAGGCATAATACCATCTTCATTAAGTTCCATGGGAGGATTGGAATTTCTCTGGTAAAATTCCCCAATTCTTAAGAAAATGGAATTATTTAGAATTTTTGAACCAATAGGCTGAAGTACCAGAGTGTTTGCCAATGCAAGTGCATATTCGGTTTTGGGGAACAATAGGCTTTGTGGTGGTTTGGTTAGACTTGAGTTACCCAAATGCAAGAAGACGGGTAATAAGAAAAAAAAAAAAAAAAAAAAAAAAAAAAAAAAAAAAAAAAAGAAGGTTTCCTTTCCTCATATTAGTCATTGTGATAGCACCGATGTTGCTCATAGTATTATGCTGTGTATATCTTTTATGTAAGAAGAAACGCAATAGTCAACCGTCTGTCATCACGGAGTGAACGGTTCATGAAAGTTTCATACAATCATCTAAAAATAAGTTGATACATTGAGCTTGCCTACTGTATGACTACTCTTGCAAACAACACATCTAAAACGACACAAGCCAACCTTATTCACTACTTGAGCAGAAATGAAAATAAAACTTACATCGTAGACGTCACTGTAACTATCGTTATCGTCACTGTCTTTGAATAACTCGAGAAAAACAGATGGGGTTTGATGAACTTGATGTCGTATCCAATCTGCCTTTAGAATTGAGAATCAGTCCATATGACAAATACATAATAAATCTTTCGAGTACAAGCTCCAAATAACACTAATAAATAGCAATACACCACATTGACCACCTGCACAAACTATAACAAACACACTTTATCATTCTTTCGAGCTTCAAACATATGAATGGCAGTAAATGTTAAGCCTTGGCATTGGTGATATCACTGAGCCCATTCCAGTAATTTGTTGCTCTTTCAAAGGGAAGAAAATATTTACATTGTTAAGAAACTAACTGTCGAATACAGAAGTCGCAATTTCAAGCATTGAACTTACAAATGGATCAGTTTATGTTATGTTATATTTAATGGGTTCAACAGGCTTGAAAACATTCATTAATCATTATTTGTTAAACAAGTTTAAGAAAAGGACAGACCACATTTGCAGGTCAACCTGATCCAGTCCAGAACTCCAGACTAAAATTACCAGTTTGACTTGTTTCCCAACCTGACTAGCTGCCCGTTATGGAACACCTCTAGTTTAGATCATGTGTTACCTGTAAGGCTCCCAAGCCTGCATTTCCAAGGGTCCACATCTACAATGTCACTGATAAAGCATTAGCCAATGCTTTTCTGCAATACAAAGATATGGGAATACCAACGGGTTAGGACTAAAGTGTCATAGTAGTGTATATGGTTCACAATGTTAACGAGTCTATGTCAAAAGCAACCATTTACAGTATGAAAATAGGGGATCTTGCAACAAAAGTCAAACATATCAATAATGTTTTAAACACATAATTTTCTTGTGGAGTTGAAGTAATACCTTATGGAATGGGCTCTTTAGCCATGGCTGACGTAATAAGCCTACCTTAGCCATGGCTGAAGTAATAGCTTATGGAATCGGCTCAGTTATATCACCAATGCCAAGGCTTATCATTTGTTCATCAGGATATTTTAGCTTATGTGCAGCCGTCCTTCTACGAATCTGTAATTCCACCAACACATTTCATGTATCTAAGTCTCATGTCCAAATGAAAATAACAAGTTTCTATATCCATGTCTTTATTTATAAGAAACGTGCGACAGTGATACCGATGTAAACCTGAATCTATAGTGACAAAAAATCAAGCCACAATTTGACAAGTACCCTTGTATTCAGTGTATAGGCTTTCATGTTCTCTTTGATCCACCTTATCTTTAAGCCCTCATGTTCTGTTAACACATATTTTAGCTAACAAATCTAATCTTAAAAGAAATGCAAACATGAACCCAAATACAAAAGCTTTACCAATAAACTGCTAGTTTGAGGTCATATGAACAAGGCTCACAAGGATTCTATGTGGAATCGAGCTTTAAAGGACCAGCAACCCGTAACTGAACCATCAGCATGTAAAAAGTGATTTAAAGGTTTATGTTTATGTGGTCTAGGTGAAAAGAAATAAGAAAGCAAAGTGAAAAAAAGAAGGGGGAGAAATCCCGCTCAAAAGGGAAAAGTTAAAACAAATAAAGCCGGTTTTTATTTATAAAACAGGGCTCTATTTTGTGGCCGAATTAGATCCCGGTTTTCTCATTTCTTAACCAGGCTTTATGCCTTTGTTTTGGATGGACACCTTTATAGAGCCCTTTTTTCATATTAACAGGGCTCTATTAGGGGGACTTTATTTCAGATTTTGTAGTAGTGTGAGAAAAGTGAGTTTATGAGTCAATGAATTTCAGTACCAAGGTACATAGCCATCAGACCAATATTCAAACCCAAACACTCCTTTAAAGATAACTGATATTCAATACCATCCAAATTAATGATCATTTTCCAGCCTGCAAGCCTTATATCCATTACCATCCAAATTAATGATCATTTCATTTACTACCAAACAGGAAACTATCCTTATGATTTCTGCTAGCCAAAGACATCAGAAGACAATACAGATGCCTATCCCAAACACACTGTATCAGAAGTTAGAAAAGCTTGTGAAGCAAAGGTTTTCAAAACCAAGATATATAGCCATCCTAAAGAAACTATCCTTTATTCCAAACACCAGTTAGGCATATAACAACTTTTCTGATCAACAAGGGAGGTATGGTTAACCGGACCGTTAGTTAGGACAAAGTAGCTTCATCGCTCACTAGCCCCCATCCTAAAGAAACCACACCTCACTCTTCACATAATCCCATTCATGTCATATATCTTATAAGTTTGAATAACTGCTAATGATTTCTTAACATTAAGGCTCATAACAGCAAAATCCGAGTACAAACTCAGTATGAGGTATGGGTGCAAACCTGATATAACATTCATACGCAAAATAAAAAAGTTTCATCATGTTAAGAAGATCAGTAACATTATCTCAAACAGCCAAGTTACCTCTGAATGTGAGGTAGAAGCATATCTAGCAGATACTTTGGCATAAGCTTGCCCAGCCTGTAAGTTCTATTTACAAGCTTACCCAAACGCCCCCTAAATCCCATATTCCCAGATCCCTCTCACAAATGCACGCTACTTTACACATGATAATTGGGTAAAAAGGAAATACACTCCAATGTATAACACACTTTGACATGAGCTTAACCAAACACATTCAATAAGCTTTGTACCTTTTTTTTATACCCAACAGCTTATTAACCTCTCAAAATAAGCCTAACCAGTGTTGTAAAGCTCCGACTACAAAGTAAGTAATCGGCGATTACAAGCCACAAGGTCAGCGCCCAGGGCGAGTTGAGCAGAATCGGCCAAAAGATTCAATTTGGTCAAAACTTGGTCAGCCCGGTGCTAATCCGTACAAAACTCGGTTTGAAGTGTCTTAACAATTGTGTTAATGTTTCCAAACATAATGTGTGGTTCTATGAAGTATGAACAATACTATGGTCCTATAAACATATGATGCATATAATTTCAAAATGTGTACATACAAATTCCAATACCCCCACGTACTCCCCACCTAGGTCAATTACTCGCTGCCGCCTAGCAAGATTTGCAACCACAATTTTAGATTTTTTGGAACCCAATAACCTGTTAAGCGATTTAAATAAGCTTACCCAAACACCCCCTGAATCCCGTACGATCACACTACTAAAACACATAATAGTCCAAGAAACGGTAGATACATCATCCCAATGTAATAAACATAAGTCCTCACCTGATGATGATTTCCTCTCACACGGACGGTCTGAAGAAGACTCAATCTTTCCCCAGCAACTGCAATCGCTCCAAAATGTCCGTCATCTTATTAATATCCATCGGATCCAGTTATCACCAAAATCAAACATGTCAACACCTAACAACAAACAAAAACCTTTACACTTAGGCTATGTTAGGCAAAGCTAGCAGTAAGTAGTTGTTTGTTTTATATAAGTTTAAAACAACGTAAAACCCCAACGCGTCTTTTATTAGCATTTTAAACAGAAGCGCTTAAACAAAATCCAAAAGCTAAATGCTTCTATACTATAAACCAAGCTAAAACACATAACACGAGTTATTATCCAAGTCAAGAAGAAGCATCATCAAAATACGAATACCACACATCAGCAAAAAATAGAGAAACTAAAACTAGGGCTAAGTAAGGGGGTGTAAGTTTAAGCTTATTTTTAAACTTATGAGCTTATTTGAGTATGCTTATATCTCATATGCCCATATTTTCCGGCTTATTTACAGACTTGTGAGCTTATTATGACTTAAAGATGGAAGATAAGCTCATAAGCTAAACTATAAGACGGAAAAAAATGAGCTTATGAGATATAAGCTGAAAGCCCAAACATAAGCTTAAACAAATCCCAATTAGTCCATAGTTCTAACTTCTAATCAACATCCCGATGTATGTAAGACTAATAATAATATGAGTAAAGATTAATAAATTAATACAAGCAATTAGAACCTAATTAAACGATAAATTAAATCATGCCCACCTCTAAAACCTCTCTCTAATGTATACTTCTCTTTACTAACGCTGCTGAATGATACAGTAGTTGCTGTGAAATGATACAATGAACGGCTGTTCAAAATTATCGGCAATTGGTCAAAGGCCGTTTAATATGACGGAAAAAAAGAAAAAAAAATTACAAACCAGCCCCCCCCCCCCCCCCCCCCCCAAAAGTATGTAACAAGTTGTGAAAACTACCCTGAATTTTTCCTATTTACGATTTTATTTTTTATTTTTTATATAACAAACTTTATTTACCAAATATCTAGCGATTTTGTTAATAAAAAATAAACTGTTGAAAAGTCCTCTTGATTACGAATAAAACGAACCTGATATTGATATGCTTTTGACATACGTATTATGAGTATGGATCTATTGAGATGAATTATTGAAATAAGAAGAGTGAGAAGAAATTGTAACCACATATTTTAAATAAGGAAAGAGAAATAATATGAGATGCATCTATTTTTTTTGAATGCTTCTAATATTTGTGGTTGTGGTTTCTTCTCATTCTTCTTATATTAATTATATTTCTCATTTGATCCTAAGTCTACGTATTATTATATAAAAAATGTTGAAGTTTAATAGTATATATTTAATTTTTTTTAAAAGAAAATTTCAAAATGCAACATTATCGTATCAAATAACTTTCAAAACGACCTTAAAGTTTATTTAAAAAGAATTTTAATTAAAAAAATGATGATTGCCCTGTAATTTTAGTTGTTTATGTTTTTTTATAACAAATTTTATTTATTAAATATCTGATAAATATTTAGCAATTTGCTTATAAAAAACATACCGTTGAAAAGGTGTTAAAATTGTGGAAAAAAAAACGAGCCCAATATTGCAAGATTTTTAATTTAATTACTTCGTGCTTACACACATTTGTAAATTGCAAACAGTGTAGATATTATAGTGCCTAACGACAATTGAAAAAGGATGGCGTCTAAATTGACGGAAAAAAAATTACAACCCACACACCCAAACTATGTAACAAGTACCGAAAATTATCATGTACTTTTAGCTATTTATAATTTTTTTATAACAAATTTATATCAAATTTCTTTTTTATTTACTATAAATATAAGCTTCGTAATTACACACGTTTGTGAATTGCGAACACCTTAATATTGAGACACATGATCCACGCGGCTTATGGAACAAAAGAACAACATACATGTCGAAAGCTTTTTGTTACACATGTAGTTTGTAATTTAAAATAAGTCAATTGTCGTTTGCAAGACACTCGATATAAAACAGGAACCGGGCAAATGTACTAGCCAAACTTTAGTATGTATGGGTAATTAGCGCTCTTCGAATATAAAAAGCCTAATAAAACCTCATATCTATCTTATATCTATTTGATAATGTATTTCAAATAGATATGAGGTTTTATTAGGCTTCATATCTACGTTGGAGATAACTGTTAATCTCTTTTAAGTTTTAATAAATGTAGATTTTGAGGAAATGTGGGACGTTGATTCTCAAGGGTTACGAATATTGGGCGGTGGAGGTTAATTATAGCCAAGTATTTTTTTTTATTGCACAGGTTGTGTGTGTGATGGGGATTGCCAACGTGGCACCCTCATTGTTTTTTGGTACATAAAGTTGTTGCAAAAATGACACATAGCTGCTCAAAAACTTGATCAACTATACTTACTAAATATTGGGAAGCGGAGGCATGGCTTAAGGAATATGGAGTATGGGTAATCTTGCCATCTTAGTGTAAAAGCATTACTCATTTCTGGTAATATACTAGCCAAACTTTAGTATGTATGGGTAATTAGTGCTCTTCGAGTATAGCATGTCATGATCTATTGTGTATTAGCGTTATGCTGGTGCAAACTGGATCATGCGTTGGCTTTAGCAGAGTATTTATTATATAATCTGTATGATAATTCCACATGTGATATAATATACATGTAGTATAGCAAATTGTTTGGGTCGCGGTTGGTGTTCAAAGTATAGCACTATATCTCTCCATTCTTCTTATACTCCAAGAAATGAAAGCTGGCTACTGTACGTATGTTATATGTAACATTGAAAAAACCATAAATGTTTTCTATAAAATGATAGAATGGGCCAGAACAAATAGTTGACCCAATCCATCATCACTCCAAACAAAATTTTGTTTTAGCCCAAAAGTGAACTTGATTATTCTTTTCTTGTATCATATTGGGTAAATTATATGATAATTAATTTTTGGGAAATTTTCGAAAATAGATAGATCACCTTAGTGCATATCACTGTTTACCTCCTATTTTTTTTCAAGAGTTCAAAATAGACCGATGACGACTCTTTTTTGAGGCAACCTTTTTCTACGTTTGACACGTGTCTTAGTCAACCGAGCAAAAAAAATAATTCACATATAATATTTTGACACTTGTTGACTCATGGTTGCGTTGTACAAGTTGCCCATTTTATTTTGTACTTTTGAAAATTTAAGGTTCATAAAGTGATATGAACTCGGGCGATTGGTCTATTTTTTAAATTTTTCCTTAAATTTAAATATATGTTATACTTTGTGTAAATATGCTCGTACTCTTTGCATTTACATATTCAAAAGTATTTCTTTTAATATTTTTTCTCCTTGGCCTTTTAAATATACATAATAAAATTAAGCAAACTAAGCAACTGTCATCTAAATAGATTAATTCTTCTTCATAATATGTTTAGAGTTTTGAGTGTTATTTGATGATGTTATACGATCTATTTCGCTTAGAATTACGTAAACGAACATTAGAAGTACAAAACGAAGCGCACCTACGAACGACACCCGTTAGTTACTTGTCTACGATCTATGCAGTATAATTGTACACAGTCTTCCATATCTCAAGTCTTTTTAAAAGTCTCATATGATTATAGATATTATAAGTCAAATTTTCTTGGTCTTCTTAAAAGTCTTCGGTGAATATGCAAAATTTTGTCCTGATAAGGAATTTGTTGATGGCCGGCGTCCTCTTCACATTAAAGGTAAGGAATTTTCATTATTATAATGATTGTGGACGTATATTTTTCGCCAATTATTGCTATAAAAACACTGACCGGCTAGTATATGTATATTCTCAATCAAATGTCTTAGTCATGATGATAAAGAATTTGTGGAAGCCATTCATTTCACTAGTAGCATGTTATTAAAAAACGTTAACATGCAAAACAAAGGATAAAAAGCCAATACTTATTCTTATGATTTTATGTAAATTTCTAAAAATGAAATCACCACAAGGAGTGGCGGATCCAAAAATTCATAATAGGGTATGCACAATTTATATTAAAGTTATTTACAAATTTGGTTTTCGGGCTATTTATCGGGTCGGGTTTCCGGAATATGGATTAGGCGCATTTTCTCTTTTTTTAATCCAAGTTAATAAAGTTGTTTTGCCTTGTCAAAATTGGTCAATCCAATTCGACATCAATCGATTATTTTGACTAAAATCCATTTGGTTTTCGTGTTAATCGAATAAGATAAAAAAATATTTGCTTATGTTTTGTAATGCATGTAACGTGAAAATTTTAAAATTTAATCACTATTATCAACTAAAAAAAAGTAAAACTATTATAAGATGAAAAGACTAAAGTGTGGCTAACTGGTATTGAAAAAAACACGTTAACAAATTTATGCTTACCATATTTTGTTCAATACCCCAAAATAACAAACTTTAAAACATATAAAGGCAAATTCCTAAGTATATCCGTTATACCATTATATGATTCACACAACAAAATAATTTTGAATAGCATAGACAGACTTAAGGGAAAGTTTATTTGGAATACTAATCCTGAAATCGTAATTTTTAGTAGAGTAAAACATAAGTCAATAATAAAAAAGAAATAAGCATGTTAGAAGTTAAAACTAGATATAAAAGTTAAGTGGGGTGGGCCTCATTGTTGGACCAGTTATTTTAATATAAAAATTAACTTCACATCTTAGACCTATTTTAATAGGACCTACTTGCCTCCTTTTTTCTTCAAAACTTGCATACCTGTTAAAATGGTTACGGAGATTTTTTTCTTCATCTAAATGATGGTGCTTTAGAATTAGGTATGCACCTAGAATTTTACTATATCTTGGAGGGTATGCACTCTTAAATTTTCTTTGTAATTTATGGTTACTTTCGAAAAAAAAATCAGATTTTTTTTACACTACTACACTTTTAGACAGGGTATGCACGTACATACGTGATGACGTATGATACGGATAGCAGTCTTACTGGGCCTAGACTGTATTATACACAATTGGGCCCCAGACCAACAAACAAACATAGTGGATACCGCCAAAGCCCAAGCTACGCGCAAGGCATGTCCCAGACTTATAAGGACGCACACGAATCACCCAAGCGGGACTCCTGATGTAAGCTTACGGACCGGCCTACGGTCCGAAAGGTGATCAACGTCCGTAATCATCGATTAAGCTACGGACCCTTGCCCGACAAGGGTCCCACCTCGGCTACTACAGCAATATGCGAAATACTAGGAAACCCTAACATTTTGACCACCTATAAAAGGTAACCTCAGTACACATTTGCAAGGTATGACTTTCTCACTCATCCCAACATACCCACATATTCCTCTGACAACATGAATAGTTAATCTCACGCCGGAGCTTAATCGTGAGGCCCATCCCCACGATAAGTCTAACAGTTTTACTTTCATTTGTGCAGGAAATCAATCTATCACTTAGATTAGTGCAAAGCTCATACAACAAGCGGTCTATCAAGGACGGCCCAACGCGTAACCAAGCCTAATCTGAACCCCTCGCACTTTTTGCACTAACAAGTTGGCGCCATCTGTGGGACTCGAACCCACGACCACGTAAATCCGCCCCTGACCACAAGCGTTAAGTTACTTAGCTACAAAAGAAGTTATTAGATGTAACCAACTTCCATATTCAAGCTTTTATGGACACTTAGCTACAAAAGAATTCGGTTTTCTAAACAACAATTTATTATACAAGTACGGCCGGAGATAGGGCAGTAAATGAACTGAATGTTCATTTATTTATTAAATGAACGAACATGAGCAAAAGTCACGTCTGTTTATTTATGTTTGTGAACGTCCAATTATGTTTTCGTTAGCGTTCGTTTATGTTCATTTATTTATTTATGTTCGTATATCATATCTTTTAATTGTATAATTTTAAAATTAGTTTGTTTAAACAAAACAACACTTATAAAACAATATTATATGCATAGTTTAATAAAGTTTATGTTTGTTTGTCTATGTTCATTTATGTTCGGTCGTTTATGTCCGTTTAGCGTTTGTTTAGTGTCTTAATGAACGAATATAAACGAACATGAACAATTCATTTTCTTAATAAACAAACATGAATAAGAAAATTCATCCGTTTAAGCGTTCGTGTTCTTTTATTTGTCCGGTTAAAATTAAATGAACGAACATGAACAAGACTCCCTTCGTGTTCGTCCGATTCGTTTACACCCCTAGCCGGAGACATTAAGTGTCCAATATACTAAAATGTCATATTAGCTCATTAGCTCAATAACCTATCAGATTTTGTTTTTAACATCCTTCACATGACCCTTTAAATTTACTTAACCACCAAATTATTCCCTAAACTTATAATGCCTTATAAGATTTTGTTTTTAACATCCTTCACATGACCCTTTAAGTTTACTTAACCACCAAATTATTTCCTAAACTTATAATGCTTTATATTGGACATCTTATTAAGGTTCGTAATATAACAAATTTTCATCGTCACATGGTAAACTCTATATTTCTGTACATCATTTACTTTATTAGTGTTACATTTTTTTCTTGGAAAAATATATCATTGTTATACCTTTATTGTTTAACTGCAAGATAAATGTTTTCATACCCGCTACATCACGCAGGCCAGTAAACTCGTTATTTGTATATGGTTATCTTATGTGCTTAACCTATTTTGAAACCTATGCACTAGAAAAATGGTGTAAGAATTTGTTATGATTAATTGTACGAATTATAACAACCCGCCTACCAATTTAACAAATTGATTAATAATGCAATATAAGTCTTGTATTCCCACTCCCAAGTTTTCTTCAACAAAGAAACGCAATACCTTGAGTGTAATAAAGTATTTCGTTGAGACATTTTATCAAATGGTTTATGTGCATATTACAACTGACACACGGTTGGGGTGAGCATCGGGTCAAACCCGACCCGACCCGACAAACCCAAAACCCGAAAATCGCCCAAATCCCAACCCGAGACTGAATCGAACCGAACTGAAATTCTTGGAAAATCATAACCCGACACAAAACTGAGTGTGGGTCGAATCGGGTCGGCTTTCCGGGTCAAATGCTCACCCCAAAATTCATACATTGATGGAAAGAGTTGCTTTTATTTTCTCAACTACCTATACTTCCAACAAGTTATATTTGTTCGTAAAATGGAATAATATGAATGTACTCGATCTTAAGTATAAATTATAGCATTTTAACGTTAAATAATATGAATGTGCTTCTAGTATAGAAGTTCTATACCAAAATGCATGATTGAATATATGAATGTGCTCGTAAATGAATCAGATTAATAGATTGATTAAGAGGTTATTAAGAGTTTTTATTTTTTTTTATTTTAATTTTTTTAACAAACACAGTCTTAGCAACTATCATTTATAGTTTCTTACAAAATATGAAAATTTTCCTTATTCTTCATTTAAATATATTAATTGTTCTTCATAATATGTTTAGAGTTTTGAGTGTTATTTGATGATGTTATACGTTCCATTTCACTTACAATTACTTGTCTAGGATATATGCAATATAAGTGCATGTAGTCTTTTATATAACAAGTCTTCTTTAAAGTCCCAAGTTACTATACATGGAAAATAGTTGTTATAAGTCAAATTGTCTTGGTCAAGCTGAGAAGGAATGTGTGAATATAGGGAATAGGAAGTCCGAATGGTAGACCATAGGTTGCATGAAGTCTTCTTAAAAGTCTTTGTCAAGATGAAAAGGAATTTGTCTTCATTTCACCAGTTGCATGTCGATCACAAACTGTAACATGCAAAAACAAGAACACCCAATCCATCATAAACTTGAAAATCATACGGAGTACTATCTTTATTGAAAATCCTAAAAGGGTATGAATCATAACAACCCACCTTCCATTAAATAAATAAATAAATAACCACGTCAATTCTGTCCTTAATATGTAAAATCCAATACTGTAAAAAAAAAAAAAAAAAAAAAAAAAAAAAAAAAAAAAAAAAAAAAAAAAAAAAAGACATGAGCATGTAAAATATGAATGTGCTCGTAATTGAATCAGATACATTAATAAAGAAATGCGGCACTTTCAACGTAATTAGGTAAGAAATGGAAGGTGTCAAGTTGCTTATATCCCTTAAATTAAAAAAATTTAAAATGAATAGTATGGCTATCAAAACTTGACTGGCTAGCATGTTCTCAATGATATGTCGATCACAAACTGTTAACACGCAAAAACTAAGGATAAAAAGCCAATACTTGTTCTCATAATTTTAAGTAAATTTCCAAACATGAAATCACCACAAGCAATGATTTGCTTATCATCTTCCTCTCGTATTTCTTTTCTCTTTTATAGTCTCACGATAATATGTCTTACTTCCGCCATCGTCTCTACTTCCGTCTCTACCTCCTATGGCGGTAATGAGACTGATTATCTCGCTCTGTTGTCATTCAAGTCAAAAATCACCCAAGATCCATACAAAGTTCTAACCTCGTGGAACCATTCCTTTCATTTCTGTGACTGGAGTGGTATTTCATGTGGAAAGCGTCACAAACGAGTGACTGTTTTACGGCTGGTTTCGCAAGGCTTAGAAGGCTCGTTGTCTCCTCATGTACGAAACCTCAGCTTCCTACGTGTGCTTTCTCTCTCGAACAACAGCTTTCAAGGAAGCATTCCTCATGAAATTGGTCGTCTATCTAGGCTACGTCATCTTTTTCTTGCTGAAAACAACTTCAATGGGGTCATTCCAACAAACTTGTCTGGTTGTTCTAACCTCGAAGAGCTTTGGCTTGCTTTTAATAAGCTAGCTGGAAGCATACCCAAGGAGATGAGTTTACTCTCGAAACTTGTTTATCTTGGAATTTACGACAATAAGTTAACAGGTGGAATCCCACCTTTCTTGGGGAATATTACATCAATGGAAGTGTTCTCTGCCGGTGGGAACCCGTTTGGTGGGAGAATTCCAGATACCTTGGGCCATTGGAAAAGTTTGACGGTATTTTATTGTCATGACTGCAACTTATATGGAAGCATCCCTCATTGCATTTTCAACCTCTCACTCCTAGTTAACATTTCCTTACCTGGTAATCACCTCACTGGTAGTCTTCCATCAGAAATTGGTAATCAGCTCCCAAATCTTGAGATCCTTCAGTTAAGGACTAACGAACTGACCGGAGTTCTTCCACCTTCTCTTTCTAATTGTTATAAATTAGGACAACTTGAAATGAATAACAACAATTTTAGTGGGAAGTTGAAAATCGATTTTTCAAAACTAAGAGATATTTATTCAATTAATTTATATGGTAACAACTTCCATGGACGTGGAGAAGCTGATGACATGAGGTTTGTTGATTCTTTGAAAAACTGCACCAGATTAAGAGCTTTGGGACTTTACAGTTGCAACCTTAGAGGAGTGCTTCCTATATCAATAGGTAATCTTTCTGATCAACTCAGCCTATTAAGTATAGGAGAAAATCAATTATTTGGAAGCCTACCTACAAGTATAGGTAGTCTAGTTGGTTTGACCATTTTAGATTTAGATTCGAATCGTTTCAAAGGAAAGATCCCCAGTACCATTGGTAAACTACAGAAGCTACAGTATCTTAGTCTATTTAGCAATCAATTTTCAGGGCCTATCCCTGATGCCATCGGGAACCTATCATTGTTGAATAAACTTTTTTTATATTCCAACAAATTAGAAGGCCATATTCCATCAAGCCTTGGTAAGTGTAAAGAACTTATTGATTTAAGCCTTGCATACAATAGACTTACTGGTAAAATACCCAAGCAACTTCTTCAAATTCCATCACTAACTATTGGTTTAGATCTTTCTCGAAACAGCTTGTCTGGTTCCATTCCTTCAGAGATTAAAGACCTCAAGATGTTGAGTTATCTCGATTTATCTTACAATAGTTTATCAGGCACCATTACTAGTAGCCTTGGTGAGTGCATTAGCCTTACAATGTTAAACCTAAGAGGCAACAGATTTCAAGGTGTAATACCATCTTCATTCAGTTCCTTGGGAGGATTGGGGGTACTCGACATTTCTGAAAATAATTTATCAGGTAGAATTCCACAATTTTTAGAGAAATGGAAATCCTTAGAGTATTTGAACCTATCCTTTAATGATTTTGAGGGTGAAGTACCGGTTGTAGGAGTGTTTGCCAATGCAAGTGCATTTTCAGTTTGGGGGAACAATAGGCTTTGTGGTGGTTTGGTTACACTTGGGTTACCCAAATGCAAGGAGACGGGTAGTAAGAAAAAAAGGTTTCCTTTCTTCATATATGTCATTGTGATTGCACCGACGTTGCTCATTGTATTATGTCGTGTGTATCTTTTGTGTAAGAAGAAACGGAAGAGTCAACCGTCTCAATCTTCAGGGAATGAAAGGTTCTTGAAAGTTTCATACAATCGGCTTCTCAAGGCTACTGATGGGTTCTCTACAGCAAATTTGATTGGCGAGGGTGGACACAGCTCTGTTTATAAGGGAATCCTCGATTCTAATGATGATAAATCTGTTGCAGTTAAAGTTCTACATCTTCAAAGTCGAGGAGCGCACAAAAGCTTTATAGCAGAATGTGAAGCATGGCGTAATATTAGACACCGCAATCTGTTGAAGATAATAACTTCATGTTCGAGTACTGATTTCCATGGCAATGATTTTAAAGCGCTAGTTTACGAGTTTATGCCCAATGGAAGTGTACATGATTGGCTTCATTCAAGTGCATATACATCGAAATTGAACCTTCTTCAAAGAATAAATATTCTTAGAGATGTTGCCACTGCACTCGATTATCTTCACAATCGCTGCCAAACAACGATTGTTCACGGTGACTTGAAGCCAAGTAACATTCTACTTGATGATGATATGGTGGCTCATGTTGGAGACTTTGGTTTAGCTCGACTACTTGGTACAGACTTAAAATCAAGCAGCTCAACCGGGGTTAAAGGAACAATTGGTTATGCACCTCCAGGTAATTCCACTTTTATTCCATGATGCTTATATTTATTTCCAGGTTAGAGTTTGTAAATTAATTAGTTGTTATTCATATGTAGAGTATGGTATAGGGAGCGAGATGACAAGTTGTGGGGACGTCTATAGTTTTGGAATATTATTACTAGAGGTGATGACTGGAAAAAGGCCGACAGATGACATGTTTAAGGAAGGTCTTAGCCTTCATAAATTTGCTTACATGGCATTACCAGATAATGTAATAGATGTTATTGATGATGATGCAATTGTGTTGCAAAGTTCAGAAGCGAATGCAAAGAAAGTGGAAGAATGTTTGGTTGCAACTATCAAGATTGGAGTATCATGCTCTGTGGATTCCCCATCCCAACGAATGAAAATTGAAATTGTTGTCAATGAGTTGCAGCATATTCTCAATGTGCTTCAGGATATATAACGTACTCTGTTCTCCCTTTTTGTAAAATCTGATTTTACATGAGTTTGATAATAAATAATCACTAACTTGGTTTTATTTTTGAACGCTTTCAGGTCTAATACAAAGCTTTCTAGGTGAAATTTGAAAGTAACTGCAACAAGGAGTGGTGCATGTCGTAGTTGTATAAACTTTACTTTGTCAAATATGGTTGTAAGTGTGTTTTAGTTTTCTTGTTGAATAAGTACTGTAAGAGACGTAAGAATTCATTTACATTTGTGAGTTTATTTTTCCTCAATCCAATTTCTGTAAAATTGAAAATTGTAGGCAAAGTTTGTTGGATAAAAACTAAGCAAAAGAGTTGGGACAACCTTTGGCAGGACATACTATATGTTTAATTTGTTGCTGCAAGTACAGTTTATTTAATTCTTTATTGGTTTTTTTTTTTTTTTTTTTATGTCATCTGTCAAACATGTACTTGGACATTATGGGTTTTTGTTAGGCATTTGTGTTTAAACTGTTTTTGTAAACAACGTTCAAGTAGAACTGACCCTTGACATCTTATTGCAAGACCATATGGTGTATCTGCATAATGAATTTTATTGAAAGTTGTAATCAGATTACACTAACTCAGAAAATGATTGAGTTCCCGTTAGACCCCCGCAGCTCGCTAAACTGCTCTTAACATGTGAAGAATTTAGTTGTGCAAACAAAGTTATAATGATTGTATCTATGCTCTCAGTCCCGTCTGTATTCTTTAGTTCATAAGCCCAGACAGAAAAAAGCGAGGATGCACATGGAAAGTTTTTCGTGCCTGAACCCAATCATCTAACCTGAATCCAATCCACTTAACTTTCACCACCTCATGTCATTTCTTCTTAAGTTTGGTTTTTACCTGTTCTACCTTTTCTAATACTTTTAAGGTTTATTTTGTTTATGCCGCAGTTAAACTTCAGTATCACCATGTTTTCATTCTTTATTCTTAATTATTTACTTTAGTTTAAGTAAAGATTCCTTTAGAAGTTCTAATTCTGGTAGGTTTTCCCGGTATGAAAAAATGTTACGTGTTCAACAATTCGATGAAAGTTTCAAGCACTAATAATTGGTTTCCTTAACGGCCCTTACCTTTTGAGACGGTGAATGATAGTGTTGGAAGATAATAATTTTGAGACAGAGGGATTATTGCTTTTCATTTGTAGTCAAGCATAAGGTAAAAGATATGACCATAACCATTCATGGTCATTCCAAGCTTGATAGCATTTGATGATTTTTTATGAATATACATAGGTATAAGAAGTTTCATATATGTTTTTGATAGTCCAGCTGCAGCCCGACTGACTGGGAACTCCTGAAGAGCATCCGTACCCATTCTAGGGTTATACACCTTCATTTTACCATACCCCGTATCAATCACATGATAAATACCGTCGACTGTTAGTGATGTTCCTGCTATGTTTGTGGCCACGATGCATTTGCGGGCACCATCATGTTTTTGGAAAATTTTGGCTTGTTAATCGGCTGAAAGTTGGGAGTAAATCGGGAGGATCAATAAGTTGGAAACAGTCTGTCTTGTGGAAGTAACGAGCTGTTCCATACGTTCAGCTAAAGCATAACAGGTCGCTTCAATTTCATCTTGACCTGTCATAAAAATATGTTGTCACCAGGTGCACTTGGATTGTCATTGAATGTTAAAGATTGGGACACTGCAAAGATACAACTTAAGTTACACATTTATACCACACTTATTATTTATCGAAAAAGCATCCCAAAATGTATTTTTAATATGCATAGAAGCGCCAAAATCACTTTACTAAAAAATAAGATTAAGAAACATAAACTCTAATTATATTCGACACACTTATTATTTATCGAAAAATTACAAAATATGGAAAAAAGTGTTTCAGGCCAACCGACCACATACGTAGTAAAAAAAATTACCTGTTCTGAATTAAACCGTTTTGACCCGTTAACCAACCCGCCCATTTTGCTGCATGATACGTTAGATCTAATAAGACTGTAAGAAGAAATTACCTCAAAAAGAAGTTTGAAAACTTTTGTGCATTGAGTGTGGCGGAAGTGACAATAAGCTTGAAGTCTCGACATCTGGCAACAACTTTTTTAAGGATCCCAAACAGTACGTCTGTGCTTAATGATTTCACATGGGTTTCGTCCATCACAATGACACTGCAATATTTCATAATAATTTAGATACAACTAATTAATTATATATATTAAACACCACTGAATTAGTTATAACAATAGAATTATTGGTATTTGTCAAGATCTGCATCTTTCAATGTTTCTCACAGAAGCACACCATCAGTTATGTATTGTGAACAGAAGAAAACAAACAATTTTTCAATATTTTATTGAAAGAGTTGCATAAGGCTAAAGATCAAATTTGACTTACCTTTATGTCCAGTCACGTCTTCAAAACGGATAGCATAACCGACCTTATCTCCAAGCTCAGTTTACATCTCTTCGCTGACTCTTTTTGCCACACTCATTACTGCCACACGTCTTGGTTGAGTGCAACCAACTATGCCATTAGTTGTATACCCATCTTCATGTAAATACTGCAAAAATAAATAAATAAAATAAAAATTAAAAAACGAAATGTAAATATGAAAAAAGAAAAAAAGTTGCATCATTGTAGGTATAACACGACCACAGCATGCAAATTTGATATCATACCTGAGCCAATTGTGTTGTCTTTCCTGAACCAGTTTCACCTACAACCACGACTACTTGATTTTCTCGTATCACCTATTCCACATAACAATCGAATATATAATGAGAAGCGTGACTAGTACAATCGAGGCTTTCCCCGGCGACTTTTTTAAGCCCTTTCCGTCGACATGTCGACGGAATTATACGTTACCGTCGACATGTCGACGGTGTTAGAGTTTAACAATTAAATAGCACGTATTGCGGAAGCTAGGATCAAGTATAACACATAAATATTAACTAAAACATAAATAGTAAACGTACCCGATGCACTTCAAATTAACCTTGATTCTTGTACAAATAGATCAATGATAAACCCCTTACCGTTTTGTTTATCGATCTCTTGATAATTACTAAAGTAAGTAATTACCTTGTTCTTGTACACACAAACTACCAACGAATAAAGGTTTGATGCAAGTAAACAAAACACTTAATATTTGCTTATGGAAAATCGATCCAAGAACCCTTGGAGAGAGGAGAACCGATCGGCCAAGAAGAAAGAAACAAGGAGAAAAGATTTAGGGTTAGTGTGTGTGCACAAAAGAAGATGTGAAACCCTAATCCTTGGCCTTGTATATATACTAGGTGAATCTTGGAGCACAAGTAAAGCATGGATCGACCCTAGGGAATGGGCTTCGACCGGCCATAGCACCCATAGGGTGTTTCTAGATCTTTCTTGACTCCCAAGTTACACTCTAGTCCATATCTTTCTTTACTAACGATAGTTAGTCCATACGGTTAATAACTAACGACCATTTAGTCCATTAAGTGTTTATAAATATATATATTCAATACATTTAATATATACATATTTATTTTACATTATTCTTGTTTGTAAAGTGTGCAATCCCGAGGTCTCGGGTTCGATACTAGACATTTACTTATTAATGTTTATACGTAACATTTAACAGCTCCCACTCGTATATCCATTTATAGTAAAATGACATTGGTTAGCGTCTTGCAACACTCCAATGCCCCTAGTTCAATCCGAGCTAGGTTTCCTGGAAAAACCTTTAATGATTCATCATTATAATTATCCTTTCATTACTAATACCACATTAATAAAGATGTGAGGTTCTTTATTAAATTTCTGTTTCTCGTTTCTTTATGATTGAACAAAATTACCAAAACATCTGAACGTATTCCAGATAGACTTTGGGCATGGCCATGCAAACATTTTGTCAACCCTACGAGGGGCCCAGCAGTATTAAACTTCTAAACAAATCAGAAGGAATAAATTCTATCTTGACTACAAGAATAACCCATGAACTTTGCAACACTTCTGAAAACAACCCTTATAACTCCCTGTTACGGTGAGCGGTAGATTGCTTCACAAAAATGCACTACATCCATGACACTTATCTGGTATCTCAAGTCTGAGGATAACTTTAAATATGATTCTCACATTAAATATTAAATCATATTATTGGGATAAGTCCAATATTCAATTCATTGAATATCATGTGAAATTGGTATGACTACGCATCAATATACTTTCAAGTATATCCTAAACCAATACTCAAATTTGTCTTAGTTTAATGATATTCCCATATCAATAATCGACAATGGACAATTTAGAATAATAAATTATTCATGGATCTTAAACATGCAAATATAGGATATATTATTAAGACAATGAATAAATAAACATAAAACATATTTTATTCCATTAAAATAATAATTGTACATTACATCCTTTATCCAAACACTAATCACAAATGGGCATGAAACTTTCAGCTAATCTAAGTCCTACACCTTCAGCATGCTTGTAAAGCTTGGTGCCAGGTAGAGGCTTTGTTAATTGATCTGCCAAGTTATCATCTGTGTGAACTTTGAGCATTTCGATTTCGCCTATTTCGACTTGTTCTCGAACATAGTGATGCTTAATCGGGAAATGTCTGGTGCCTTTCATGATTCCAGGCTCATTGGCAAATGTAATTGCAGCTGAATTGTCACAATACATTTTAATAGGTCTTTGAATCGAAGGCATGACTCCAAGCCCTGAAACAAACTTCCTAATCCAAACAGCTTCCATTGCAGCTTCTGAAGCAGCTATATACTCACTTTCTGTAGCAGACATCGCTAGTACACTCTGCTTTCTGCTCCTCCAATCCACAGCTCCTCCATTAATGACAAAGACATAACCCGTCTGAGACTTCGTATCATCCTTATCACCTTTCCAAGAAGCATCGCAGTAACCTGTAACATCAAGTTCTGCTGATGGATTTCCCCCATAAACCAAGAACATATCTTTAGTAGCCCTAAGGTACTTAAGAATATTCTTAACAGCAGTCCAGTGAGCTTCACCTGGATTTTGCTGATATCGACCGGTTAAATTCTGAGCAAACGCCACATTAGGCCTTGTACTTTTCACCGCATACATTATAGATCCCACAGCCGAAGCATAAGGGACTCTTTTCATGCGTTGCACCTCTGCAGGTGTTGAAGCGCAAACCTTGTTGCTCAAGCCATGTTGTTCTTGCATCGGCAAATATCCTTTCTTGGAATTTTGCATACCGAATCTCTTCAGTATTTTATCAATGTAAGCACTTTGGCTTAATCCAATTAATCGCTGAGATCTATCTCTATATATCTTGATTCCCAGAATAAATGCAGCTTCCCCTAAATCTTTCATAGAAAAACACTTTCCAAGATATGCCTTAACCTTTTGCAAACTTGGAATGTCGTTTCCCATGATCAATATGTCATCAACATATAATATAAGGAAAATTACATTACTCCCACTAACTTTGTGATATACACATGGCTCATCAAGATTTTGAGTGAATCCATACTTTTTAATTTCACCATCAAATCTCTTATTCCATTGTCGTGATGCTTGCTTTAATCCATAAATGGATCTTTTAAGCTTGCATACACGATTTGGGAATTCTGGATTTACATACCCCTCAGGTTGCGCCATATAGATGTCTTCATCTAGGCGACCATTTAAGAAGGCAGTTTTTACATCCATTTGCCAAATCTCATAGTCATAGTAAGCGGCTATGGCTATAAGAATCCTAATTGCCCTTATGTCAACAGGAGAAAAGGTCTCCTCATAGTCAACACCAAAAGTTTGAGTATAGCCTTTAGCTACACAACGGGCCTTATAGGTGTGTACAACGCCATCCATGTCAGTCTTTTTCTTGTAGAGCCATTTACTCCCAACTAGTTTGGCACCCGGAGGTAGGTCTACTTCTTCCCAGACATCATTGTCTTCCATGGATTGCATTTCCCCATCCATAGCTTCTTTCCATTTGGCCTTTTCAGGACCATTCATGGCAGCTTTATAACTTGTAGGCTCATCAAGATCACCCAGTATATTCTCATCACTCTCTACATTAAGACATAGACGAGTAGGAGCTTTTACTGGTCTTGTTGACCTACGAATGGGAATCACTTCAACTTCAGGTGGAGGACCTAAACTTTCAGGTTCTACCGGAAGTTGGTTAGTGTTTTCAGAAGGTTCTACATCTTCTTGACCGTCTTCCAGATCATATACTCTCCCACTGAATTCTTGAGATATGAGCTCCCTTTCAAGGAAGTCTCCATACCTTGCAACAAATACTTTGTTTTCAGGTGGGTAATAAAAGTAGTATCCCATAGTTTCCTTAGGGTATCCTACGAAGATGCACTTCACATATCTTTGTTGGAGTTTGTCTGCTGCGTCACGTTTAACATACGCCTCACAACCCCAGACCTTAAGATAAGACATGTTAGGAGCTTTTCCAGTCCATACCTCATATGGTGTCTTATCAACCTTCTTTGTTGGAACCATATTTAGAATGCGAACTGCAGATTCTAAGGCATAATCCCAAAACGAAAAAGGAAGAGTTGTTAGATTATACATAGATCGTATCATGTCTTGCAATGCACGATTCCTTCTCTCAGATACACCATTTTGTTGTGGAGTATATGGAGAAGTCAGGTGCTGGACAATTCCCTCCTTTGCTAGATAATCTATGAACTCCTGACTCAGGTATTCACCACCTCTATCGGATCGAAGAGCTTTAATCTTCTTTCCAAGTTGCAACTCTACTTCTGCTTTAAACACTTTGAATGTTTCAAATACCTCATGTTTATGTTTAAGTAAATAAGCATAACCATAACGGCTGTAATCATTCGTAAATGTTAAGAAGTAGCTAGCACCTCTCCTTGACACATGTCTAAGTGGTCCACACACATCTGTGTGAATAAGACAAAGTAGATCATTCGCCCTTTCAATCCTATTTTTAAAGGGTTTCTTAGTCATCTTCCCAGCAATGCAAGATTCGCATTTATCAAATGATTCATCATTGATCTTATCTAAAAGCCCATCATGTTGCAGCTTTTTCATGCGATCTTTGCCAATGTGAGCAAGTCGACAATGCCAAAGATAAGACGAATCCAGACCTTTCTTGATTCTCTTATTGTTGATGCTATACATTGAATTATTTGTAACAAAAGCATTATTATCATTCATATCAATTTCAAATACACCATTCACAGCAATAGCATTAAAATAAAAAACATCATTTAAAGAAACTGAAATTCCATTGCTAGAAATAGTATGATGAAAACCAAGGTTTAACAAACATGAAAATGAAATTACACCTCTAACAATTGATGGTGCATAATGACAATTATTTAAAGATAGTACTAAGCCCGAAGGCAACACTAAATTAAAAACTCCTATAGCTTCAACTCCTGCATGCGCTCCGTTACCAACGTGCAAGAATTGTTGTCCATAGGCCAGCTTTCTCTCAACTCTAAACCCCTGCAAGGTATTGCAAATATGAATGCCACATCCCGTATCATATACCCATGAATTCAATTTAGGAGTAAGAGTGAATAATTCAATCATAAAGAACGCACCTGATGTGCTGGGGTTACCAGCATCATTCCCCTGCTTCTTGAGTCGCAAGTCATGAATGTAGAGAGGGCAATTGGGCTTCCAATGGCCCTTTTCATGACAATGGTGACAAGCCTGATCCTTCTTGTTTGGCGGATTCACCTTGTTCTGCTTAGGCTGATGTTGCTTCATCTTGGGTTGAAGTTGATAGGCCATGACCTGCTTGCCTTTATCACCTTTACCTTTGCCTTTGTTCACATGCGATTTCTTCTTGATTCTCCCCCCATGAATTGCCAACACTTGTGGGGTAGGAGCCTTGACCTTGGCTGGTAGACTTTTCTCATAATCAACAAGCAATGCGAGTAATTCTGAGACTGTCTTCCCCGAGCAATGCATGTTGTAATTCTGCACAAAACCAGCAAAATCCCTGTTGAGGGACCTGTTGATCAAGTGCACTTGCACATTGTCGGGGTAACCAAAACCAATTCTGTGAAATTGATCAAACGAATCTTTCATCTCATCCACATAATCAGCTACTGGTTTACCATCACCATGCTTGCAGTTGTGTAGCTTGTCAAGTTCATCATACAATTCAACTGCAGGTGGCTTCTCATAAGATTGCCTAAGGTTATCAAGCATATTCTTAGGAGACGAGTACTCATAATTCTTTTGTAATTGAGCACTCATGCTAGTGAGCATTAAACAAGCAACCTCATTATACTTAGCATTAGTCACCTTCCATGCTGCCTTTGCTTCTGGTGTTGCATTAGCAGCAGGTTCAGCAGGGCATTCCTCGGTCACATAGTCTAGCTTACCAGACGCCCTCAAGACAATTCTGAGCGAACGGTGCCAGTCATTGAAATTCTTTCCAGTCAGTTTATCCCTCTCAAGATGACTCTTGAAAGCAGAAATCACAGTTTGGTTATCGGGTTGAGCCATATCTACAGATAAAGTTCAAATATTAGTATTTTCGATAATCAATATCTTCAAGAAAATAAAATACCCAAGGCTATATTCATATAACCAACTAATTTTCTTGAAAATCTAGGATCCAACTTTACATAGATTTCACCACATCAGTTGATCTGCTAGTGGTGAAAGTACAAAAGTTGGTAATCTGTCGAACAATAATTGGCAAACAAGATTTCCAATTCCAAGATCATTATGGGATTTACATCAAATTGATTCATCAATTTGCCTTGTAAGCATGTTTCATCCCATCTCATGCCTTAAGTTCTAGGTCTCACGCACAACTTAATTAAGTCATCTACCTTAGAAACTGTAAAATTACAATTATGGTCTCACGCGTTAAAAGAATTTTACCTTGTTATAGTAATTTAGCCTAGGTCTCACGTTTACTAAATTAAAATTCCAAGTGTTCCTTATAGATAGATGACACGTAACTTAAATTAATAAGGGTATTATTTTTGATATGTCAATCAAAAAATATGTACAAAGATGCATGCACTCATCTTTATAACATAAGTTTTCATAAAACTTTTTAAATCCAATTCGTGAAATTAATACACAAAGTTTTACTTGAGGTTTATGCCAAAACCCTAAGATGACTTTCTACAATATATGATTTTAAAAGTAATTCGTTTAAGACATATTCAAGATTGTGATAACCAAGGCAGACTCTAAGGCTCTTTTCAAAGCCTTCAAATCACGGTTATGAATATCATCTTAAAGGACTTAATTTTAAAAGCATATTTGTACAAAACATCAATCAAGCAAAAGTTTATGGATTCAATCTCAAAATTGTAATAAAGTATGAATTTTGCTAGTCTCGCCTGGGAGCTGATTACCGTGCGAATCGGACCACTATCGGCACCTAAGACCTTGCAAGATTCTTACTTTATCACATTAGAGTTTCACCATTATTAGTCCGTATTATTTTCTTTATAAAAACAACCCTTTTATTGCTTACAACAAGTCAAACTAAAACAATAAAACAAGTATCAAAGAAAATCAAAACAACCAATAATAAATAAGTGAAACAATTAGCCACATGCAATCCGTATTAGAAAAGATCCTAATAAAATCAATTCTAGGTATAATAATGCATGTAATCAACCAAGGCCTTCTCCTCTTGATGGAGGAGAGTCACATACATTGACGAATCAATTGCGTAGGCCAAAGCTAATAAACATACCACATAGCATATATAAATCGATTTTAATATGTATTGGAGTATTCCCCAATTTTAGATCTATCTAAAACATGTGATAAAATAAACAAGATCCATGACTAACATGCATGTAAGTCACGGATTAAAACCTAACAATTAGCACATAGGTCACAAGATACGTTCAATTAACCGGTTAATGACCTAGGGTTTCTAATGATTACAAATAATCCAAGAAAACCACAAAACCCTAATTAGGGTTTCATGGAAAAATCGACCCCCCCCCCCCAAAATTAGGGTTAGGGTTTCGAAATTTTAATAAAAAAAAATTGGAAAAACCCTAGACAAAAAACATGTATCTAAAACAATTAAAGATCCGGTTTTTATTACGTTTTAGTAATCAATTACATGTTATACATGGCTCGTGATGCCACTGTTAGAGTTTAACAATTAAATAGCACGTATTGCGGAAGCTAGGATCAAGTATAACACATAAATATTAACTAAAACATAAATAGTAAACGTACCCGATGCACTTCAAATTAACCTTGAATCTTGTACAAATAGATCAATGATAAACCCCTTACCGTTTTGTTTATCGATCTCTTGATAATTACTAAAGTAAGTAATTACCTCGTTCTTGTACACACAAACTACCAACGAATAAAGGTTTGATGCAAGTAAACAAAACACTTAATATTTGCTTATGGAAAATCGATCCAAGAACCCTTGGAGAGAGGAGAACCGATCGGCCAAGAAGAAAGAAACAAGGAGAAAAGATTTAGGGTTAGTGTGTGTGCACAAAAGAAGATGTGAAACCCTAATCCTTGGCCTTGTATATATACTAGGTGAATCTTGGAGCACAAGTAAAGCATGGATCGACCCTAGGGAATGGGCTTCGACCGGCCATAGCACCCATAGGGTGTTTCTAGATCTTTCTTGACTCCCAAGTTACACTCTAGTCCATATCTTTCTTTACTAACGATAGTTAGTCCATACGGTTAATAACTAACGACCATTTAGTCCATTAAGTGTTTATAAATATATATATTCAATACATTTAATATATACATATTTATTTTACATTATTCTTGTTTGTAAAGTGTGCAATCCCGAGGTCTCAGGTTCGATACTAGACATTTACTTATTAATGTTTATACGTAACATTTAATAGACGGTACCACATCGACGGCTGTGCTTCAACGGGAACAGTGTTCCCGTCGACAATCACCGTCGACACTGTGGGTCCCACGTCGTTTTCCAGTCAAAGAAATTTGGTGTCCGTCAAACTCTTCCCGGCGACATGTCGACGGTACCATATAAATAATTAATGTTTTAATTAGTTGATTATAATTATGGTTTATATGATACCGTCGACATGTCGACGGTATCATTAAAACAAAAGAATTGTTTTTAATATAATGTCGTCGACATGTCAACGGCATAATATTAAAAACACTGTTTTTGTTTTAATGATATCGTCTACATGTCGACGGTATCATTAAATAACCAATAATTATGTTTCAATGATGCCGTCGACATGTCGATGGTATCATTATTAACACCCTGCTAACAGCAGGCTGCAAAATTGCAATTTTCCATATTTTTTCCGGATTTTTCGGAAAAAATCTACCAAAACCTGTAACATTACAAGCACCTATAACCACTCAATATCAACATGTCCTAAACGTATAACTCGCCATCGGCTATAACACTTGCAAAATATCGCTAAACACCCTCAAAATGAATAAAAACATATAAAGTCTACAAAACGGGGTGTGGTAATGTCTAAACCTAGCTGCCATATCCACAAATGTTTTAATATCCGCGACGTTCAAGTCGCCAAAAGGTTAAACTATACAATACTAACATATGGGTCGCCAAAATATTGTTTCAAGCATAAGTACAACACAAAATACCCAAGTTTGTACCTCTACATCCAAAATCACTCGTGATCATCAGTAGGACCCTCATCATCGCCAGAACCATCCTCATCGTCTCTGCGACTCCCGCTCCCTCCAGCTGAGCCACTACCTCTAACGCCACTGCCTGAGCCATCCACGTGCTGAGAACCCGCCTGACTAACATACTCGTTCCATCGCGGGTTGGAGGAGATAAAACCTGTGATCAAAGCAATCTCCGCCTTCAACTTCTTATGCTCTTCAACTTCTCGAAGGCGATTCTCCTCGACCTCAGCAATCTTCTTCTCGGCCTCAGCAAGCTTTTTCTCCATCTCAGCGTATTCTGAAAATGAAACAATCAAAATTAAAAAACATCTATTGCAATACTTAATTTGAGTCATGATCGAGTAATCTATAATTAATATATTATCAAACTGTACATACCTGGAGGTGGAGGCGGGGTGTATGGTAACGGTGGCCTGGAGAGCCCGGGTACGACCCTACCCCGTCCGGCAATGTGGCCCCGCTGCTTGCCCTTCAAAACCTTAGCAAGTATCTGCTCCTCCGTGTACGCCACCCCTTCCGGCGTATTCGCTCCCAGATCTCGCAGCCGGACCATCTCTTCCTATTTAATTGAGAAAAAAATTGAGAAAATTTATATATATATATGTAAGTGTGTGTGTATATATATATATATATATATATATATATATATATAAATTAAAAAATAAATAAATAAATAATAAATTAAAAATAAATAAATAAAAGATACTTACATATTGAACACGAGCCTCATCCTGCAACCACATACCATCACTGTCGCAGTGTGTGTAGTAAAACGACTGGATGAGGGACGGGTATTTTTTGTCCTTGCTGTTCAGAAACTGTATATACACATGCATATGTATAAGATGAAACAAATTAAAAATGGCAAATCAAACACCATATTTATTTTAATTAAACTTAAATACTTTTATAAAATCAAAATTAATTACTTTTATATAATTATAATTAAATAATTTTATAAAAATAAAATACTTGTATAAAAATAAAATGTGTCTTACGTAGTCGTGGCGAATAGCGGCCAATGACTTGGAACCGTGGCGGCTGTACACCTTCAACTTCTTTCGGTTCTCCTTGTTCACATCAGCACGCTTCAGGGTCTTCTCATTCATGTAAAACTTGATATGCTCCTCCCACACAGATGGCTCGACGTTCGGAGGAGGGTTTCTTCGTATCTCATCCACTTTTTCAGGCCCACCCTCCCCGTCGAAGTAAACCCTCTTCATCGTGCCCTTGTTGTCGGAGTAGACCTTAGCAATGTACGCATTGAGGCCCGCCGAAATGGTTTTCCAATGGGGTGAGTTCGTGTGGGTCTGCAAGTCGAAGAATTCCTGCAAACAAATTTAAACAAATATACACAATTAAACAAATTTAAATAAATGTACACATTCAAAGAATTAAATATAAAGATATAATTAAAAGGAAAAAAAAAATAACTGACCCCGAGTCGGTTCATGAAGCCCTGTCGAGTCGCTTCGTCAAGGTTGTGCCAGGAGGGATAGTGCAACGGCAAGGACCTAACCAGCTCGCCAACATAGTTACTGAACCATGCGCGGTTGGGCCCAACATGATGAAATGTCTTCTGATCACCCCACTCGAACTCGATCGATTGCGGGCCCGAGGCAGTCACAGCTTTCCTGAGGTCTTTGTTTTTGTTGGCTTCACGGACTTGTGCCCTGCCGCCATCCCGACCTCCACCCCTGCTGCCAGCTTGTCTCGCTCTACCTCCTCGTCGAGGTTTTTGTGACGAACCTACAATTGAAGTGAGTGAAAACGTTAAAAAATAACAAGTAACAAAATTCAAATTATCAAGTTTAATTTTCTTACCACTACGGTGACCGCTAGTAATCGAACGATAAGGTGGTGGTGGGTCATCGGCACCGTCACCACCGTGACCTCGCGCTACTGCTGCCATCTGTAAAAGTACAAGTTGAATTAACATATAGAAATTCGGGAACAAATTAACATAAGCATGCACACATTCAAATACATACACATTTAAAATAAATATACACATTTAAAAAATCCATAACAATTTCATTCAAATAAGCTAAGTGTCGTTTTACAAGTTACAATTTAAGATCAATCTGCTACATCTACATCACTATCATAAACAGCATGAGTCGCATCTTCAACTTCATCATCAGAATTGTTTGCATCAGAGTCTGCTAAATCATAAGGATCGTCGTCCTCATCATCAATAAATTCACCGTCGTCATCAACTTGAATGATTGGTGGTGGTGCCTCAACTAACGTTGATTGACCATCGATATTTAAGGTTTCAAATGCCAAATCATTCAAATTAGCAGACAGTTGGAGATTCGATGAGTTGTTGCCATGTATCACATCATCATCGTCTTCTGTCACAATGATATCCCAGGTTGTGTTGTGGTTCACTTCTTGGACGACCTTCCAATGGAGTGGTCGTCTGGCAAGATCTTCAAGGTAGAAGACTTGTTTTGCTTGTGTTGCGAGAATGTAAGGTTGATCTTCAAATGCTGTGCTACATGCCCAAATTTGTGTCATGTTGTTTCTAGTGTTATAACGTTCGACTCTACCTCTTTTGACCAAGTTGAACCACTTAACTCGAAACAACACAACTTTGAACTGGGTATACGCGAACTCCAGAATTTCTTCTAGCTAGCCATAATACATTTCTCCTTCCTTCTCGCCAGGAGAACAAATTCCGCTGTTCTGAGTTGTACGTTTTACATCGCGGCTGTGTATAACAAACTTCACACCGTTGACTACGCAAGTGTGAACTGAGGTTACGGTCGATAATGGTCCACAAGCCAAAGCGAATAAGTCTGGAGTACACCTTGGGTCATTGTCTGTGTAAAGTTTACCGATCTATGAACAAAGATAAGAATAGATGGAGATGAGTAATATATATAGTCGTTATTTATACAAGGAATTACATATAATAAGTTTACCTTCGTCTGAAACCATCTAGGAAATTCTTGTTGCATGTCGCTATCAGGATGTTCACTGAAATTGGACATGATATTAGAATTAATCGAAAAGATAACTTGGGAAAAAGAAATTTCGAAATAAAAACGCGTACCTCTCGAACTCGTTCATGTACGCGTCGATCTCAGGACTGTTGTGAAGTACATACCATATCACTTTCTTCATTTCTTGGAGACCTAACCGAATAATTGTCACTTTACCAGACGTTTTACATAGTGATCGGAACACCTGGAAATCACTTGTTGGAAGAGGACAGCCCTGAGATGCAGTGGGACGATTAAATTTCGTCCCAATTTTGCCCCAAAAATAACGAGAACAAAAAGTTAATGCTTCGTCTGCAACATAACCCTCCGCAATTGAACCTTCCGGCTTAGCTTTATTTCGTACATAGTTTTTTAGCTTCTTCATGTATCTTTCAAATGGATACATCCACCGAAATGAAACAGGCCCGCCTTGAATAGCCTCTTCAGGTAAATGCATAACCAAGTGAATCATAATGTCAAAAAAAGCAGGAGGATATATTTGCTCGAGACTGCACAAAATTTTGATCAACTGTTCTTTAGCTTTCACCGTGTCATTCACCATGAAAGTTCGGGCACAAATTTGCTTAAAGAATGAACAAAGCTCGATGAATGGTGTATAAGTCGGTGTGTCCAGGTATTGCTGAAGTCCATAAGGAAGTAACCGTTGCATCATTATATGACAGTCATGAGACTTCATGCCCGTTATATTGTTATCATCTTTGGTCACTTTCGACTTGAACTTGGATCCGAACCCATCTGGCAGTTTAATTGTTTTGATGTATTGACAGAACAGTTTTCTTTTATCGGGTGTGAGGGAGTACTTAGCTTGAGGCTTCGAGCACTTCCCGTTTTGTTTGTTTCCGAGCCACAACTCCTGTCGAATGCCCAAAGCTTGCAAGTCTTGTCTTGCCTTAGCAGTGTCTTTAGATTTGTCATTCATTAACAAAGTGTTCAAGATACTCTCCAACACATTTTTTTCGATATGCATGACATCTAAATTGTGTTTCAGAGTAAGAGAAGACCAATATTCAAGCTCGTAGAAAATAGACCGTTTAGTCCAGTTCAAGTCGGTTGTAGTATTACGTTTTATCTTCCCACCCCCATAATCTGGATGTTTCCCCGGAAAACGTGTGGGCAATATTGCAAGTTGAGTCAAGATATTAGCCGGATATTCTTTTTTAGGAGGATCTGTAAAATCAGGTGCACCATTGAATGTAGTAGCATCCCTCCTCCATTTATGGTTTTTTTTAAGAATCTTCTATGGCCAACATAACCTATTTTGCTTATCACACGCGTAGCCGGAGTGCCTACTTTGCATGTAGGGCATGCGTAGTAACCTTGCCCACTCCAACCTGACAAACTACTACGAGCAGGAAAATCATTGATGGTCCATAAAAGCATCGCTCTCATGTTGAATACTTTGCCTGTAACAGCGTCCATAGTCGGGATACCTGGTATTTTCCATAATTCCTTAAGGTCATCAATCAAAGGCTTCAAGTTGTATGTTGTTAAGATAACAGGCCACATGCTGTAAGTCTGACTAAGGTTGCCGAATGGATTGAAACCATCAGCAGCCAACCCTAATCGAACGTTTCTCGGTTCGTTAGCAAATTCCGAATATTTACCGCTGTCAAACTTCTGCCATGCTTCACCATCAACCGGGTGTTGCATCATACCGTTTACCGTAGACTTTCCAGTAGCATGCCAAGTCATATGTTTTGCGGTGTGAATAGATTTGTACAAACGTTGTAGCCTAGGAATGATAGGAAAGTAACGCAACACCTTGTTAGGAACTTTCTTCCCCGTTGTGTTCTTGTCTTTCCATCTACTCGTTTTACAGACCGGACAATACTCCAAATCTTCAGCACCAGTCCCCCGATATAAAAAGCAATCATTTTCACAAGCATGTATCGACTCATACCCTAACCCGACCTTTTTAAATGTTTTTTTTATAGCAGAGTATGATGGTGGGAGATTGTAACCTAACCTGGGAGGAAATACTTCCTGGAGAAATTTTAGCGTATTGTTAAATGAAGTATCACTCCATTTACCGCTGACCTTGAGATGCGTAAACTTTGACATAAAATCCAAGGTTGTCATAAAGTCACAACCCGGGTAAAGAGGCTGGGTGGAACTGGCAAGTAACTCTTCATACTCGTTACGTACAGGAGGTGTCGTTGCTTGAGCTGGCTCGTTACTTGTCTCGCCAATATTTGGAAGAGTTGGCTCATTTTGTTCATTATTTGGAGGAATATCAAAAATATCATTAATGCACGCACGCATGTCACTCATCTCACATCGTGTTGTGTTATCTTGTATAGGAAGAGGATCCGGTTCACCGTGTTCACGCCATTGTGTATAAGTTGGGTCCCACCCATTTTCGCTTATGTGGCTTTTAAGTAAGGCGAGAGATACCCATGGAACATTACAACAAAGACGACATGGACATTTTATGTTGCCGTAACTATTCAATAACGGCTTGCAATGTTCAACGAATGCGGCAAGACCATCAAAAAACTCTTTGGAAACACGAGTGTCTAAACGGGTCCAACTCTTATCAAGTATCATAATTGCATATTGTTTTGTTCAACTCTTAGTTATTACACATTCAAAATAAAGGAAAGTTGTTTTGTTCACCTAGTGCAACTATGGAAGGCAATCCTAACCCACTCTTTGAATGATTCATCTCATATATGAATGCGTATAACTGATTTACTATCTGAGAAAATTTCGGCAGCATTTCCCCTCAACTCCCCAAATATGTACATTAAAGACATATTCGTAGGAGTAAAGGAGAAACACTGTCGAAATCATCTCAAATAGTAAATCAATTATACGCATCCATATCCTAAATGAGACAAAACATTCAAAAAGCAGTCCCAAACAGGGGACTTTCCGAAATTAATTTCTAATAAATTAATTTCGGACGGGTTTTCTATAGGATGATTAACTTCGGACGGGGACTTTCCGAAATTAATCACTAAAATCCTAAAACATTCACAAAAGTCTAACAATAGCATATATTTTAAGTTAAACAATTAGACTATAAACAATTGTTTGGTTTTCGGTTTATGTTTCATAAAACTATTTTGTTATTTTGAAACTTGTTTTTGTGACTTATTTTTGAAACTATTATGAAACATAAGCCGAAAACCAAACAATATATCTACGGGCTTATGGCTTATTTGGTTTTCGACTTATGTTTCATAAGCTTATTATTATTTTTTTTTTACTTATTTTGAAACTATTTAAGTTAAAAAGTTTCAAAATAAGCCATAAAAATTAAGCTTGTGAAACATAAGCCGAAAACCAAACAAACCATAAGCCCGTTATATAAGCAGAAACATAATCAATCCGCAAAAATTCTAACACAAAACATAACCAATATATTAAAAGTAGTATACCATATATATATACTAACCAATATATACTAACCAAACGCCAACTAACATTTAACCAAACCCACCCAATATCCTACGGCTAGTTCAATACCAAGTCCCCCAAGGTGCTATTTGCACCGTGGGTACACAATATCCTACGGCTAGTTCACAATCCGCAACAATCCCTTTTATATCAAAACCTAATATACTAACCAAACTATACATACGGCTGCAATCACTAAACTAGTAACCAAACGCTACAACAAAGCATAAATAAGAAAAAAAAATTTTAAAAAAGAAATACATACCGTACGTATCAGCTGTGGTCTCGGCTGTGGCTCGGCTGTGGTCTCGGCTGTGGCTCAGCTGTGACTCGGCTGTGGTCTCGGCTGTGGTCTCGGCTGTGGCTCGGCTGTGGTCTCGTCTTGGGCTCAGGCTATAATAAAAGAGATGCAATATATAATGGTTATATCAAAATTTAAAAAAAAAAAAAAAAACTGTTGTCGTCGACATGTCGTCGGGATACCAAAAGTTAATAAAAAAAATAAAACGAGGCTCTTACCCTGCTGTGACCCTCGGCTCTCACCCTCGGCTCTCACCTGCTGCTACTGTAACAAAAATTAACAAGATTTTAATAACAATTTTATTAACAAAATTTAATACCAATTTTATTAACAATAATAATAACAAATTTTTATAACAACAATAATAATAACAAATTTTATTAACAATTTTGCTCACCTGCTGCTGCTGTGTCGGAGTGAAGCAGAAGAGAAGTGGGGAAGAAGAAGAATTAAAAAATGGAGGGGTAGAGGAGAGAATTAAATAATGGAGGGGGTAGAGGAGGAGGTGCACAGTGGTGCGAGTGTCGGACTGGTGGAGTGGTGTGGTGAGCTGTGGAGTATAATGTGGTTGGGGTGGAGGAGTGGTGGAGAAATGGTGGTGGTGTGGTGGAGGAGTGGTGGTATAATCGCCGGCGAGAGTGGGGGGGGATGGTTTTTTGATGGTTCGAAGTTATGAGCAATAATTTTGACCAGATCTGGTTTTGGTATTCCTTTTTATTATCCCGTCGACATGTCGACGGGAATATTAAGTAAATTTTTTATATTATTTTGTCGTTTACGTTTGGCGGGACGTATTAAATTTTCACGAAAATTTTGGCGGTTTTATTCCTGTCGACATGTCGACGGGAAAATAGCTTTTATTAAAAAAAATATTTATAATAAATACTTTATAAAATTACTTTATTATAAATACTTGTATAAAATTACTTTAATATAATTAAAAAAATTTATTTATTATAAATACTTTTATAAAATATTAAAAAATAAGTTTTATAAAATTAATAAACTAAATTTATATAATTGAAAAAAATTATTTATTATAAATACGTTATAAAATTACTTTATTATAAATACTTGTATAAAATTACTTTAATATAATTAAAAAAATTTATTTATTATAAATAGTTTTATAAAATATTAAAAAATAAGTTTTATAAAATTAATAAACTAAATTTATATAATTGAAAAAAATTATTTATTATAAATACTTTTATAAAATTAAAAAAATATATATATTTAAAATTAATTACTTATATTATAATTAAAAAAATCATTTATTAAAATATAAAATAAAATAATTAGAATATCACAAACGAGTCGAGATACAATGGTTATACATGAGATGTTAAACGAACGAGTCGAGATGCAATGGTTATACATGATATGTAAAATGAACGAGTCGAGATGCAATGGTTATACATGATATGTAAAACGAATGAGTCGAGATGCTATGGTTATACATGAGATGTTAAACGAACGAGTCGAGATGCAATGGTTATACATGAGATGTTAAACGAACGAGTCGAGATCCAATGGTTATACATGATATGTAAAACGAACGAGTCGAGATGCAATGGTTATACATGATATGTAAAACGAACGAGTCGAGATGCTATGGTTATACATGAGATGTTAAACGAACGAGTCGAGATGCTATGGTTATACATGATATGTAAAACGAACGAGTCTCATCTCACTATATCTCTCTCTCTCTACCTAACACCTTATCCTCACAATATAAACACACACACACACACATACTCATCTCACTATATCTCTCTCTCTCGATCTCTCTCTAGCAGTTTCTGTTTTCTGGCGATACTAGCATTTTCCGGCCGCCGGAATCTTTTTCTGGCCACCACCTTTTATCACCTCAACTTGTAGATCGGGCCACACCGGTCACGATTCAACCACTCAACCTCACAACCACAAACATACACTGTTATCATGGTGAAGAAGATGGCAGAATTTGAAGCTTTTCCTTGTCCTTGTGAACGAGGAGACGTGATTCTGCGAGAATCGTGTAAATCTTACTCCCGTGGTAAACTATACTATGCGTGTCCTTTCTCGCAGGTGAACAATTACATATTTTTTCTTTAAATAATTTGGTTAATTAGTTGTTAAAAATAATAGTTTATACTCTTTAACAGCCTGGGACAGAAGACCATGGATGTAATTTTTTTTATGGAAGGAGGAACGACTCGCCAAAATGATGATCGGTTCTCTGGGAGCTTCAACATCAAGCGGTTCTGGATCTGCTCCAAAAAGGTGCTCAAACTGTCATGAAAAAAATCTTAGAATAAACTTGCTGGAGGCACAAAAACAGGTGTTGGAGGCACAAAAACAGGTGCTAGAGACAAAATTAAGGGTGCTGGAGGCAAAACTTGACATGGCAACGTATCCCAACCACGACCACGCATGTCAGTCGGATGCAATACTCCGTGACCTTGTAGGTGACATGGATAAATTTCATATGTAGTACTGTTATCGTTGTTCTTGCTGTTGTTTGCTGTTGTTTGCTGTTGTTGTTGATGTTTTTGATGTTTAATAAAATGTTGTTGTTGTGGTTGTTGTTTAATAAAATGTTGTTGTTGTGGAGCAATAATTAGAACTGAAGGAGCAATAATTATCAAACACAAAGGCAAACTGTTTATTTAAAACAAGCAAGAGTTCTTAACCACATGCATTTTCATACAGACTCAAACTAAACAACTCGACAACCAAACTAAACAACTCAACAACCAAAGGAAACCACTCAAACTAAACAACTCGACAACCAAACGAAACAACTCAAACTAAACAACTCGACAACCAAACGAAACAACTCAAACTAAACAACTCGACAACTAAAACAACAGATCAAACGAAACAACCCATTTATTTATTTTTGCAGCTACTTCCTGCTTTACTCGAACTCGCACCATCTTTTCCCTTCCTTGCTCCCATTTCCTTGATATGTGCAAACGTAGCTTCAAGATTTGTGATCCTATTTCCCAGATTATCAAGTTTTGTTTCCAACGTACTTTCAGCTTCGTCGTCACCTCCAACAGCAACAACTTGAGCTTCAGCAGCATCTAGCTCGTCCATGTACTCTTTGTAGTACGACTTTTTCCTACACCATTCGATAATCTTGTCTCTCATCCACGGTTCAGCATCCTTAAAATCACCATATTCCTCATAAACTGCATGACCAAAAGTTAACATAACTTCATTAAAGAGGAGCTCGTGTGACAAGATTTTTGAGTACTCCTCTTCAACTGTGCAACCACGCCAAGTCATGTGTGTCTTGTAAGAATTGACAATTGAATTATTTGTGAGATGTGTAAAATGAGACGGAAATAATTTTGTAAGAATGTATATATTGGTAAAAAAAATGAGACGGGAATGTATTTGTGAGTATATATATAGGCTAATTTTTAAAGATATGTTCCCGTCGACATGTCGACGGGAACAATAAAGCAGGAAAATATCCCGCCCAATATTTTACCCATTTATTAAAAATGTTTATAATTAGTAATATACTCCCGTCGACATGTCGACGGGAATCTTAAAACATAATAATTATTATGCTTAATCACACGTTAATTGCGGGATAAAACGTTATTAATATATTCCCGTCGACATGTCGACGGGAATATATTAGCGGGTAAATTTCGCGCCCAACTTTGGTGAATTATTGAGGCTAAAAAAATATTCCAAAAGGTTCCCGTCGACATGTCGACGGGAAAATACGATTATGAGAAATTCAACGCAGTTGGCCTCGGTCAATCATTTTTTTTTGTCGTTTTCTGCCTTATGCCGTCGACATAATGTCGACGGGAAACTGTTCGTCGACATAAAGACTGCAAAAATAATAATTTAATCAAATAATATTATTGCGAAAACTCATACCTGCAATAATTCATCTCTTATAGAAAATATTGGGAGGTACTGACGTTGTTGTGATAGTGATTTTGACTTTGCAAAATCACTCACTGCTTCGCCCTTTGTCAGATGTTGTTGAAACTTTGCCTCTCCGTTGAAATCAACTTCACCAACTACTGCCATATCACCATCTACCAACGGCTTATTCAATTCTCATTCATCCATATGCATCCCCATTACCAACACTTTATAAAATCCAAGTATTGAAATCAGTTCCTCAACTGGGTTTATCTTATGTTTCTACTTGGAACGGACTTAAGTCAAATGGGTTTTCAGTTTCGATAAAAACTTTAAAAAATGGTAAGTTTTTAGCAAGTTGTAGTGTAGTTGGTGTGAAGTGAGTTTGAACTTTTGAAATGTAAAAAGATGTAAACTTTTGTTATGAATTTGAAACTGAATATGTTTAATTTGTAGTACTTACTATCTATTTGATTAGTGGCAGGTGGAATTACCTAATTAGTAGAAATAACTTTGAAATTGATATCAAATTTGAGGTTGAAATGTTACTTAGTTTGACTTCCACAGTCAAAATGGTTATATGTGTGACTTTAAAAATGAAATAGGTTTTATCTTATCCTTTTCACTTGGAATGGACTCAGGTAAAATTGGTTGTCAGTTTCACTATAATATTTTAAATTTGGTATGTTTTTGTTTAGTTTTAGTGTAGTTAGTACAAAGTCAAAGTCAAACTTAGGTTGAAAAAAAGTAGAAAGTCAAACTTAGGGAGTTTGAAGTGTATAAAGATGCAAGCTTTTGGTATGTGATTTGACACCAAGTTTATTAAATTTGTAGTACTTAATTTGAGTGTAATTTCTTATTGCAAGGTTTCATTTCAATGTGTAGTTTCTTACTTCAAGGTTCCAATTTAAGTGATGGATTTACTTCATGATTTCTTATTGAAAGGTTTCATTTTAATTTGCAACGGTTCTAAATTCCAAATTAAGTAATGGATTTACAAAGTTGTTTGCTTTCTTTTTCATAAACTATAACTTTGTATTTCACAGTTATTTAACAACTTATATTAGCTACATGTGGATTTCACGGGCGTATAGGGTAAACTAACAAACAAAAAACAATAGCTACAAAACCCAAAACAATGGTTGTACGTAAATCAATTCAAAATGTCTTTAGTCTTCCAGCTAGGATATGTCCAGCCCACAATATTCTCTAGTCCAGTCCATGAAAAATCAATATAAATCTTCCCGTCTGAGCCTGTCCAAACTACCATAAACGACCCTTTACCTTTTGACCCAGTCAACCCATGATCTGACAGGCCAAAAGAGACAAACAACCACTTCTCTCCAAAATTAATACCAAACCGACTCATATCACAATGTATAACCCATCACCCAAACACTCTATAATCTTACCACCATTACAGAAGAGGAATATAACCCATCATTACCAATTAGCTAAGTGCCAAGACCAAAGACCACACCAAGACAGTAACCAAAATTACTAGTACCCAAGACCACAGCAGATTTCTATCCCACAAAGAACAGATAGTAGAACATATCCAATTCCATATAACCTTATTCATTTGACAGGATTAAGGTAAAGTATTGTTCATATGTTCTGGCGAACACGGTCGTGCCGTCGCCATCACACAAAACATTTTAGGAAGAATATATATTTTAAAAGGTTATGGAGAAAAATTATTTAAAATAGATCTATTTCAATTACAATTACTTGTCTCCGATATATGCAATATAATATAAGTGTAGTCTTCCATATCCCAAGTCTTTTTAAAAGTCCCATCTGATTATAAATGGAAAATAGTTGTTATAAGTCAAATAGTTGTTATTAGTTTTATAAGTATTCATAAAAGTCCCGTGTCATTAATTATATGTGGAAAATAGTTGTTATAAGTCAAATTGTGTTGGCCAAGCTGAGAAGGAAGTGGATGATAGACCAAGTCTTCTTTAAAAGTCTTCGGTGATTTATTGATGGTATCCTCTTCACAATTGCGTGTCACGAACGTTGCATAAAGTCTTCCCTATCCCAACTCTACTTAAAAGTTTTGGTTAAGATGATAAGGAATTTGTGGAAGCCATTCAATTCACCAGTTGCATGTCACAAACGTTAACATGCAAAACTAAGTATAAAAAGCCAATACTTGTTCTCATAATTTTAAGTAAGTTTTCAAAAATGAAGTCACAACAAGCAATAATTTACTTATCATCTTCCTCTCTTATATCTTTTCTCTTTTACGGTCTCGCGATAACATGTCTTACTTCCGCCACCGTCTCCGCTTCATATGGCGGTAATGAGACTGATTATCACGCTTTGTTGTCATTTAAATCAAAGATCACCCATGATCCATACAAAGTTCTAACCTCGTGGAACCATTCCTTTCACTTCTGTGACTGGAGTGGTATTTCATGTGGAAAGTGGCACAAACGAGTGACTGTTTTACGACTGGTTTCGCAAGGCTTAGAAGGCTCGTTGTCTCCTCATGTAGGAAACCTCAGCTTCCTCCGTGAGCTTTCTCTCTTTAACAACAACATTCATGGAACCATTCCTCATGAACTTGGTCGTCTGTCTAGGCTACGTGGTCTTTATCTTTATATTAACGAATTCAGTGGAGTCATTCCAACAAACTTGTCTCGTTGCTCTAACCTCGAAGTGCTTTCGCTTGGTCAAAATAATCTAACTGGAAGCATACCCAAGGAGATGAGTTTACTCTTGAAACTTTCTCTTCTTGCAATTAAAGACAATAAGTTAACAGGTGGAATCCCATCTTTCTTGGGGAATATTACATCAATGCAAGGGTTCTCTGCTGCCGGAAACCCGTTTGGTGGGATCATTCCGAATACCTTGGGTCATTTGAAAAGCTTGACAGTATTTTACTCTGGTGGCTGCAACTTATATGGAAGCATCCCTCATTCCATTTTCAACCTCTCACTCCTAGTTAACATTTCCTTGGCTGATAATCACCTCACTGGTAGCCTTCCTTCAGAGATTGGTAATCAGCTCCCAAATCTTGTGTGGCTTCGCTTACTGGGTAACGAACTGACCGGTGTACTTCCACCTTCGATTTCTAATTGTTCTAAATTACGAATTCTTGAAATGCATGACAACAATTTTAGTGGCAAGTTGAAAATTGATTTTTCAAAACTAAGAGATATTAATTATATTATATTAGCTATGAACAACTTCCATGGACGCGGAGAAGCTGATGACATGAGGTTTATTGATTCTTTGAAAAACTGCACCAGATTAGTAGCGTTGGAACTTACGAATTGCAACCTTATAGGAATGCTTCCGATATCTGTAGGTAATCTTTCTAATCAACTCAGCTATCTAAGTTTAACAGGCAATCAATTATTTGGAAACCTCCCTTCAAGTATAGGTAGTCTAGTTGGTTTGACCACTTTACAGGTAGGACCAAATCGATTCAAAGGAAATATCCCAACTACCATTGGTAAACTTCAAAAGCTACAAGTTCTTGATCTACATGGCAATCAATTTTCAGGGCCTATCCCTGATGCCATCGGGAACCTATCACTGTTGATAGAACTTTACTTAGATTACAACAAATTAGAAGGTCATGTTCCATCATGTCTTGGGAATTGTAAAGAACTTAATTTGTTAAACCTTAGAAACAATAGACTCGGTGGTAAAATACCCAAGCAACTTCTTCAACTCCCATCACTAACTGTTGGTTTAGATCTTTCATACAACAACCTGTCTGGTTCCATTCCGTCAGAGATTAAAGATCTCAAGATGTTGAGCGAGCTTGATTTATCTTACAATAATTTATCAGGTACCATTACTAGTAGCCTTGGTGAGTGTATTAGCCTTACACTGTTATACCTTAGTGGCAATAGATTCGAAGGCATAATACCATCTTCATTAAGTTCGTTAGGAGGATTGGGGGTACTAGACATTTCTCAAAATAAATTATCAGGCAAAATTCCTCAATTCTTAGAGAAATGGAATTCCTTAGAGTTTTTGAACCTATCCTTTAATGATTTTGAGGGTGAAGTACCGGTTGTAGGAGTGTTTGCAAATGCAAGTGCATTTTCGGTTTTGGGGAACAATAGGCTTTGTGGTGGTTTGGTTAAACTTGAGTTACCCAAATGCAAGGAGACGGGTAGTAAGAAAAAAAGGTTTCCTTTCTTCATATTGGTCATTGTGATTGCACCGACGTTGCTCATCATATTATGTTGTGTGTATCTTTTGTGTAAGAAGAAACACAATAGTCAACCATCTCAGTCATCAGGGAGTGAATGGTTCACGAAAGTTTCATACAATCAACTTCTCAAGGCTACTGATGGGTTCTCTACAAAAAATTTGATTGGCGAGGGTGCGTTCAGCTGTGTTTATAAAGGGATCCTCGATTCCGATGATGACAAATCTGTTGCAATCAAAGTTCTACGTCTTCAAAACCCAGGAGCTCACAAAAGTTTTCTAGCAGAATGTGAAGCTTGGCGTAATATTCGACACCGTAACCTGTTGAAGATAATAACTTCATGTTCAAGTGTAGATTTCCAAGGAAATGATTTTGAAGCTTTGGTTTACGAGTTTATGCCCAATGGAAGTGTACACGATTGGCTTCATTCGAGTGCAAATACATCGAAACTGAACCTTCTTCAAAGAATAAACATTCTCATAGATGTTGCGACCGCACTTGATTATCTTCACAATTGCTGCCAAACAACGATTGTTCATGGTGACTTGAAGCCTAGCAACATTCTGCTTGATTCTGATATGGTGGCTCATGTTGGAGACTTTGGTTTAGCTCGACTACTTGGTACCGACTTGCACCAAAATAGCTCAACTGGGGTTAAAGGAACAATTGGTTATGCACCTCCAGGTAGTATTCCCTGAGGCTTCCATTAACTTAAAAAGTTATAGTTTGGAAGTTAATTAATTGTTTTTAATTCACAGAGTATGGTATGGGCAGCGAGATGACAAGTATTGGGGATGTCTACAGTTTTGGAATATTATTACTAGAAGTGATGACCGGTAAAAGGCCGACAGATGACATGTTCAGCGATGGTCTTAGCCTTCATAAGTTTGCATACATGGCATTACCAGATCAGGTAATCGACGTTATTGATGATGATGCAATTGAGTTGCAAAGTACGAAAGGGAATGCAAAGAAAGTGGAAGAATGTTTGGTTGCAATTATCAAGATTGGAGTATCGTGCTCTGTGGATTCCCCACCCCAACGAATGAAAACAAAAACTGTTGTCACTGAGTTGCAGCGTATTCTCGATGACCTTCAAAAGATATAAGGTACTATGTTCTCCCTTTTTGTAAAATATGATTTTACACGAGTTTGTTAATAATCATCACTAACTTGGTTTTATTTTTGAACGATTTCAGGTCTAAATGCAACAAGGAGCGGTGCATGTCGTAGTTATATAAACGTTAATTTGTCAAATATGTTTGTAACTGTGTTTTAATTTTCTTGTCGCATAAGTACTGTAAGAGACGTAAGAGTGCATTTACATTCCTGATGACTTATCATCTGTATCAAACATGTTTATGATTAAGTTTGTTTATTTGAATGAGAAGCTTAGCGCTTTCCCCTCTTTTGATTGGAACCAAAGTTTGTTTGTTTTATTACTGCATGTACACTTTACTTTTGATTTTATTGGTATTTCGTTAGGCGTTCGTGTTTAAATTGTTTTTATTAACAAAGTTCAAGTAGATCTGACCCTTGACACCTTAGTGTATCTGCATAGTGAATATTTTTGATAGTTGTAGTCAGATTACCCTAACTTAGCTAAATTTAGGTCTTGTAGTTTGTTTGCTATTAGGCCCAGTACCTGTTACAACATAATGCATGGAAACATGGACGGGTTAGGTAACGGGTCAAAAGACGATCAGGTTTAAATGTATCATTTTTAGATTCGGATGTTTCTTGTTTACTATTAGACCATGAATGAAACTAAACAAAAGCTAAATTTAGGTCTTGTAGTTTGTTTACTATTATGCCTTGTTACCGTCTTTTTACCAAAAACGCATACAAAAAAGAAATGCTTCGACAACCCCATCCCAGAAACCTGGAGGGTGAATATGGGGAACGTACTTTTGCTTCTGATGTCGTCAAAAATCTAAAATTTACTTGATATCGTACATCGAAAAGGATTGTGCGACATAATGTATAGAAACATGGACGAGTTGGGAAATGGGTCAAAACAGGATCAGGCTGAAATGTATCACTTTTAATAGTGGTTGAAACGAGACACTCAAGAATATGATGCATGTGGATTTCTTACTGTAGGTTCAACATTGAGAGTAATGAAAACAGTTTGTTTTGGTTTCTTAATATACATATTTCTACCGTCCATTTTTCCACTTCATTTTTTTGTTGTTATAGTGGAAAATGTTGCAAACATAGGAAAAGATTCATTCGTATACAACCAAATACATGCTAAAACCAGTAGCATATAAGAAAAGTTATACCACACCCGGTCGGGTTCGTTCATGTGTTTTGGGTGTATAGGACTGTAATCCATTCAAAAACAAGACCATGCCTTGAATTTACCACAAACTTTAGGCTACTCGTCAAAGACTCGTGTATGGCCTAAATGAGCATGGTTCACTGAACTATACCAAAACACATACGCACTGAACCAAATGGATTTACCAGTTTTGCACTCTCATAGTATCAGCATTAGTCGATAAATAGCTAAAAGAAAGTCGCCTACTTGGGATTGAGTCTCCAATCTATTTTAAAAGACTGCCAAGTAAAAAAGTAGAAACCATAAATGGGGACTGATGATGAATTCAAGACTAGTCAATTGTTGCAGGATCTCATCCTGGTCCTACAAGCACACACAAACAAACGACACCTATTTAAGATAGCCAATTGAATTCAAATCATATTAATACAATCCTATTTGTTTTCTTCTGTAGGGGAATTCTGGGATTCTAATGGTTTGTCTGCACCGCAGTTGTGTCGGTTACATTTGGTCCTAAAAGGATAGTTTATGTTGTTACATTTGTCACACTACCAGCTTCCTTCTGGCATATCCGCTTCTGAAACAAAATAAGATACATATATATGATTCAGACTCGAACGTCACTAACAGGTAACCAAATATATTAGCGTCATAAAAATAAATTAGAATGACACGTATCATAGCTAAAAAGCTTCAATGTCTCAAAAATAGAGCTGGTATAAAGATGGCGTCTCACCTGAGTTCCTGGTTTAGGTGTTGCATTTCCTCATGTTACAGACTGTTCTGAAGGAGAAATTAACATTTCCACATTTTGGGCATTCCCAGTCATTTTCTCGTGTTCCATCTGTAAGAAGCAAGTGAAACAATGAAAAACAGATCGTAAATTACAATCATCTGCTAGTCTGTGTAGCAGTACATGAATAAGTTAGATATAACATACCTTTCTTTTGAGATGGCTCTTCTGGGAAAAATCCAGGCCGAGGTCCCTATAAAAATTCAAAAACCAATTTATCGATCAATATAGCATCACATGTTTATATACATGTTGTTAACTTAGGGAGTAGGTGAACGAATAATCAAATTTAGGCTTATACTCCGTATTTCATAAGCTCGCTTTTTGTGGATTATTTTGAAACTTTTCGGCTTATATAAGTGAGCTTATGAAACATAATTGCCTAAAACCAAATAAGCCATAAGCCGGCTATATAAGCCGAAACAAACACCCCCTTAGTTGATTGATATAACAAAATTCAGACATACAATGGCAGCCTGAGCAATGGGCAACCGCAAACCGTATTGTTCCATCAGCTGAGGTAAACCATACAACGCACCTTTAAAAAAGATGTAATTCCAGTTTCAGCAAGATGTCACATAGTAGCAGGTAGCGGTGTTAATCGGGTCGGGTCCAACCGGGTCGATGCTAAAAATAACATACCCAAACCTGGCCCTATTTGAACTCGGGTTAGTTGGGTTCGGGTTCACTCGGGTCGGTGCTATTCGGGTTTGGGCCAACCGCCCAACCCGAATATGAGTAAAATGGTCATAAAATTGTCTATTTGTTCTAATTTAGTTATTTAGATAGATAACTAATAACTTATAAAAAACCATATTAAAAAAAAAAAAATAACACACACAACACAACAACGGGTCGACCCGAACCCCGAGTTAGCCAAAAATATCTAACCAGACACGCAACCCTATTTAGAATCCGGGTTGACCCAAACAACCCGAATAAGATTATTGAACAAAATAAGTATCAGAATACCATAACTTCTAAACAACGCACGGTAAATAATAAAAAGGCCAAAATCACCCCAAAAAAAAAAAAAAAAAAAAAAAAAAACACATACCAGTTCCTATCATGGGCCCACCTGAATGTTAGAGTTAGTAATAAGGGCCCAGCCCATTAGTTAACCTATCTTAGTCTCCAAGCTAAGTACGGTTATTTATATTCCCTGTAATCTTAGTTTTCATTATCAATTCAATAAAAACCATTAGTCAAATATCATTGTTCTTCATCTTTGATTACATGGTATGAGAGATATGAGGGTTTCAATTTTAGTTTAGTTCAAATTAGGGTTAGTCGTTTTTCGTATCCAGCGAGTACATCACGACAGCCGTTTAGAAGCACCCAGATTGAGTGTTGTTCTGATCTCACCTAGGTCATCAATGTTTCCAGATCACAACGGTTTCTCATTCTGACTAGATCCCCGGTGAGATCTGGTCCGATTTGTCATTGTGTTTCAATTTGGTTTGGGCTTCTTTTATGTGATTGTAGTTATTGATTTGTTGTTTGGTTTCTGATTTGGAAGTTTTGATTGGTATTTGTTTAATTTTGGAATTATGGTTGATGACAAGAAAAGTGATGACGCATCAGGACTTCCCATTGTGACTCGGATTACGGATATCAAACTTGATGGCTCCAACTTCTTTGCACGGAGCAAAACCGTTCGTATCTATTTACGTAGTATCGGAAAAGCTTCTCATCTCAAAGATGATACTCCTACGGATGGGACTAAGGATCAGTGGCTGCAAAATGATGCTCGGTTGTTCTTGATGATTAGGAACTCTATCGAACCATCTGTCATTCCTTTACTTGATCATTGTGAGTATGTAAAGGAATTGATCGATTATCGTGACTTTTTGTATTCGGGCAGAAGAACATCTCTCGAATATATAGTGTGTGTAAGGCTTTTCATCGTGGGGAACAACAAGATCAGTCACTCACCGCTTATGTTATGGAATTCAAGAAAATGTATCAGGAATTGAATTCTCTTCTTCCTATAAGTGCTGATGTGAACGTGATGCAAAAGCAAATGGAACAAATAGCTGTAATGAGCTTTCTGACCGGCTTGAGACCGGAATTTGATTCTCTAAGATGTCAATTCTTGAATGAGTCAGAGATTCCATCTCTTCGAGACACATTTGCTCAAGTTCTTCGTAATGAGACTCTCCAGTCTCCTCATACATTGGCTCCTAATAGTGCTCTTGTTAGTCGTGGTGGATTTCAAGGTGGTTCTAGGAATGGTCATAATGACCAAGTTGGTGATTCCCAAGGTTCTAACTCAGATGAGGTTGAGTGTTATTATTGTCAGGAATTAGGACATACTACGCGTAATTGCAAGAAACTCTTAGCTAAGAAAAAAGGGTTCCTCTGCACGTACTTCTAGCACCTCTGATAAAACGATCACAATTTCTGCCGAGGAATATGCTCGTCTTAAAGGTTCTGTGAATGTGAATTCTTCTACTGCAGCTACTGCTATTGCTAGGACAGAATCCGTTAAGGTATATGATGACCAAGAAGATTGTATCTGGTGACCAAGAAGATTATTGGTCTTAAGTAATTTGTTACCTTTTTTGTTGATGATTTTGTTTTTGAAGTTCTTTTTTGGTTAGTTGAGACCTCCCACACGTTGCTTCGTTTTTTGGGTATTTTTTAGTTAGCTGAGACCTGTCTACACAGGTTGCTTCGTCTTTTGGAAACTCTGGTTAGTTGAGACCTATCTTGACAGGTTGCTTCGTTCTTTTGGAAATTTTGGTTAGTCGAGACCTTTCGGTTGCTTCGTATTTTAGTTCGATCCCAAGTAAGATCGATAAGCTTTGCGTTTGTTGAAGATTCGGATTATTGCTTCACTGAAGACTTATGATTATCTTTTTTGGGTTTTATGTTTGTAACAAGTTGGGCATGATCATTATCTATGCTCCAGCTTGAGGGGGGATGTTAGAGTTAGTAATAAGGGCCCAGCCCATTAGTTAACCTATCTTAGTCTCCAAGCTAAGTACGGTTATTTATATTCCTGTAATCTTAGTTTTCATTATCAATTCAATAAAAACCATTAGTCAAATATCATTGTTCTTCATCTTTGATTACACTGAATAAGCAGGTGTGGCAGAGTTGCAAAGGACAGGACGATAAGGGTTTCCTCCAAGCAGACGGCTGTTGTAGTTTAATGATAAGCGGAACCATCATAAGGAGGCATAGATGTTCCATTAAACGGAGATGCAGCATAAGGTGTTACACCCATATACATTGAGAAGAAGACGAGGAGTAGCCTTGTGGGGTCGGCATTTGCCTTGCAGCAGATTTCTGTAAAACAAACATTTCGTTGAAATACTAATTACAGTAATAAATACACATCAGCAAAAGAATAAATACAACTGTTTGTTACCAAAACTACCAAGAGCAATCAGTTTTAGTGCTTTGGTTCTATGAAATCTGTTGGAAATCTACTAGATGAATATCTAGCTCATAACAAGAGAGAGAGACTGGTCTTGTAGACGATAGCTACTGCGATATGTGTAATAAACGAAATGTGCAACTTACTGAGTTATGATCAGCTGGTGTAGGCTCTGTCCAGTTGCAAGTTGTCCGGAAAGAAAAGTTGACATTCCCACAGCTAGGACAGGTCCAGTCGTCTTCTCTACGACCACCTAAATCATAATCACCACAAATTACTACCACAGAATACAAGAATAAATACGACTAAGGAGTAAGTGTCATCTCATACAAAATAAAATTATGGGTCCCTGTCTAAACTCACAAGAGAACAAATTTTATGCACAAGTATTTACAGGCTTTAGGGTGTATTTTGGAGCTGGGGCAAAATAAGGGGATGTTTGTTTAAGCTAATTTTTAGGCTTATGAGCTTACTTGACTATGTTTAAATCTCATACGCCCATATTTTCCGGCTTATCTTCAGACTTGTGATCTTATTATGACTTAAAGATGGAAGATAAGCTCATAAGCTAAACTATAGACTAGAAAAAAAAAATGAGCTTGTGAGATATAAGCTGAAAGCCCAAACATAAGCTTAAACAAATCTAATTATAAGCACATTAGTTAAACTATCACAACCAATTATAAGGGGATGTTTGTTTAAGCTAATTTTTAGGCTTACAGGCTTAATTGACTATGCTTAAATGTTACGACCCAAGATTATGTCATGGGCTACGTTATCTTTATTTATCTTAATTGTTATGTTATGTTTGTCGTGGGCTAAGCCCGTTATCATTATTAGGTTAATTGTCATCATTGTAAGGCTATAAGTACCGAACTATTATAATGAGAATCATCATCATTTCAATACAAAAAAACAAGTCTCTTTTCCTAACCATATTTCTTAAGGAGCTCGCGCCCGCTTGAAGTGGTGCCCTATCCCGATACAATCCCTAATCAACTGATACGACCCGGTTAGGGGTTGTATCGGGATAAGGCACCACTTCAAGCGTGTGCTGGCTCCGTAAGAAAATAGAAGAGAAGAACTAGATATTTGTTTATTAACTTTTGATTGATTGAATATAATGAATGGTTACAATAGTATTTATAAGACAAAGTAGGGTAAAACCCTACGACCTAAATAGGCCATGGGCTTGGCCCAGGCGTATCATTCCCACTCCTTCAAAACCACCTTGCCCTCAAGGTGTTTTCTTAAAACATTCTTAATTGACTTCCCTAAATAAACATGAAAACAATCATAAACACGTAAATAAAGATAGATTATATGACATAATCTTTATGCCATGCGTTGGACTTCTTGAGTAGTTTGGGCAGTCCATCCTCCTGCAACATTGGCGTAATCCGGGATCCCATAATCTTCTTTGAATTGCAGCCTTCGCCTTTTTCTTCTTTCGTATTCCTTTGCCGTGGACATAACACAACACCATTCTTCCATCTTTTGCTGCCCCACGACCTTTCTTGCGATATACCCACTTCAAACTAACAACCAAACTCTTGCCGAGAAAATCTCTACCCTCCAACATCTTAATCACAAACTCCTTGATTAAACCAAAATTTATTTCATCTATACTACCATCAGATATACTACCTCTATCCTTAAGTAGCGATATCACTATATTCGACTTATCTTTGTCAACCCTACACACTTCACTACCACCCACAACAACATCTTCCACACTAATTTTATTTTCTGAAAATTCGCTAAACTCACTACGAACTTCCATGCTTTCCACATTACTCTCACCAATATCAAAAACATCATTTATCATGCTACTAACCTCAATAACACCAATATCTTCATTAGCATCTAAGGACTCTTTAATCACACATGGAGCTTCTTCACTTGGCCATGATAGAACGATATCTATTTTCTCTTCAATGTTCAGCTTTTTCCCTGCAATTATCTCAAAACGAGCCTCCATCACACGGGCCATGGAACAGGCTTCTCCTAAAGTTGTAGGCGCTAACCTTAAGACTGCACATTGTAGAAGCGGTTTAAGTCCCGAGATATAAATCGATTTAAATAAAGATTCTGAGATCCCCGTTACTTGATTTATAAGAATCTTAAAATCATTCTCGTATTCGGCCACCGTACCCATTTGCAAAAGCTTAGATAGTGCGTCCCGATAGTTGTTGCCCGATGCCATGAACAGTTTCTCGAATAAGAAAAAAAAGTTCCTGATGAACAGTAACTCGTGAACAGTAGCGTGAATAGTGATGGATGAACAGTATCAGTGATGAATAGTGCTGATGAACAGTACCGATGAACCGTGTCCGATGAACAGTTTTTTTTTTTTTTTTTTTTTTAAAGATTGGAACCCTAATAAAAAAACCCTCTCAACGAGAGCTCTCAATGAAAGCACCAACTGATACGACCCGGTTAGGGGTTGTATCGGGATAAGGCACCACTTCAAGCGTGTGCTGGCTCCGTAAGAAAATAGAAGAGAAGAACTAGATATTTGTTTATTAACTTTTGATTGATTGAATATAATGAATGGTTACAATAGTATTTATAAGACAAAGTAGGGTAAAACCCTACGACCTAAATAGGTCATGGGCTTGGCCCAGGCGTATCATTAAATCTCATACGCCCATATTTTCCGGCTTATCTTCAGACATGTGTGCTTATTACGACTTAAAGATGGAAAATAAGCTCATAAGCTAAACTATAATATGGAAAAAAATGAGCTTATGAGATATAAGCTGAAAGCCCAAACATAAGCTTAAACAAATCCAATTATAAGCACATAAGCTAAACTATCACAACCAATTATAATGGGATGTTTGTTTAAGCTTAATTTTAGGCTTGTGAGCTTATTTGACTATGCTTAAATCTCATACGCCCATATTTTCCGGCTTATTTTCAGACTTGTGAGCTTATTATGACTTAAAGATGGAAGATAAGCTCTTGAGGTAGAAAAAAGCCGGATAAAGATGAGCTTATGATATAGAAGCCGAACAAAATAAGATCATAAGCCCAAAATAAGCTTAAGCAATAATCCAATAAATATAATTGGCAAACCACCCCAATTAGTCCATACTTCTAATCACCTTCCCAATTCATGTAAGACTAATAATAATATGAGTAAAGATTAATAAATTATGACAACCAATTAGATTTATATAAATCATGTAAACCTCTAAAGCCCGAAAATCCATACTTCTAATAACCATCTCGATTTATATAACACTAACTAATTACACAGCAAGAGTAAAATTAAATGCTGCCAACCTCTAAAACAATACGAATCACTTTTGGGAATTGATGAAGAAATCGTAAGTGGCATAAATACATTATCAAAGAAAAAGTACCATCAGTTTTTTCGATGTCAGTCAAAAAATCCGCTGCTAAATCATAGTTGTTGTGGAGAGCGATGGAGAGGTGGTGGGGTGGGATCGGAAATGTGGGGTATTGTGCTTTTTGTTAACTACAAAAGAAACAACGGATGAAAAATAGTTTTTTTTTTTTTTTTTTTTTTTTTTTTTTTTTTTTTTTTTAATAAGAGTAAATTACATAAATCGTCCTTCTGGTTTGTATTTTGAGGGGAAAAACAAAAATCACAATCTTATGCCCTCACGCTGTGCATCTATATCACGTTACTCCTTTTTTAATGACCATTTAAACGCCGTTGGTTGGTTGGACATGACCCGTAATTTTTGCATACCACAAAGACATAACCCGTCGAAAAAAAAACACAAGGACTATATGTGAAACTCAACTTTAAGGACTAATTAAGTAATTCACTCATTTAATTATTCGAGCCGAACGAGCCAAACGAGCTACTCGAGCTAAACGAGCCGAACGAGCTAATCGAGCTTAATATGTAGTATCAAAATATTTTAATTATAATTATTTAATTACTATTAGTATTAAAGGTTAAATTTAAAACCAAAACTAATAATATGTTAAACTTCAATCACATCAAAGATCTTCACTTTAGTTTATATATAAAATATAAACATAAACTAATAAACTTAGGCTTTTGTTTTTATAGACCCCATATTTCATTTCTTTTGTCTCACTCATCCAATGTGGGATGTAAAATTGAATCTTTTTTCTTTTCTTTCTTTCATTCAAGCTTTCAAGTATTACTTGGATTCTTAATATGTATAAATAAGTTAAATGTGTTAAATAAATTCTTACTCATATATATTTATTGATTATATAATTGTTACTATTAGTTTTATACTAGTTAAGTGTCTTATAAAGAAGTAACTAATATGTTTAATAACCCTCTATCAAATATACAAATGAATTAAATCCAATCATAAATACCTCTAAATAAGAATTATGAATCATTAGATGATTTAACGAATCTCACTCGTATAGCTCACGTGATGTTGAGAGTTATATCAAGGTTTTTGTAATTAAAAATACAACATATGTATGTATATTGTATATAAATGATTCAATTTTATGATTTCACGCTTACACACACAAAAGACACATACAATAAAATTCAAATATGTATCATATGTGACATATATATATATGATACTCAAATATATATATACACATATGACACGTACATATGAAAGCCAACTATGTGTTGGACACACATATGAAATACATAAGTGCTACCAATATTTACATATAAAGACACATAAATGATATATACATAAGCATAAACTCATTGTGAGGTTGCTAAAAACAATTGGTCCATGGTTCTTAAACGATAGAACATAAACAACGTTATCCATGGTTCTTAGACAATAGAACATAAACAACGTTATCATCTTTGATTAATCTGATGATGAAACATAGAAGATTGTCGTTGGTAATATTCTTGTAGAAACTCTTATTCTGAGTTTAGTTATGAACTAACTAACTCTTATACTCGTTTAAATCATGTTAACTAGTTGAGATAATTATCATATTAGTTTATTAATTATAATCCATCACATGTGAATAAAACATGTTTGTGCATACACATATAATGTATTTCATATAAGCATTTATACATACAAACACTAGCATACATTCTTACATATGATTCACACATACATTTACAAGAGACACATGAAGATACATAAATACACATATACATACACATAGGACTGTAAACGAACTGAACGTTCAATGCACATTTCATGAACTATTCGGTAAAAAGTTCGTTTATTTATTAAATGAACAAACATGAACAATATTTTATGTTCGTTTAGTTAAATGAACGAACATGAATAAAAGTCGTGTCCGTTCATAATTACTTGAGCTCACTATATAATTTATGATCTTAACTCTAACTCGAATAACAAAATTTCCTTGACCAATTTCATGAATCGAGCTTACAAAATTATATACTTCGCTATACTCTTTCGAAAATCATGTATATAGAAAAAGGTAAAATATATACTAGAGAATCATAGATGATACAAGTATATCAATTATGTGTTATCTATGAACTTTAATTAATATTTTATTTTATTCTTTGAGCATCAAAATTGTTTTTCTTTTATATTATTATATCAAGTGTATTAACTTTGTTATTTAGTTTAATTAGTAAATTTGTTTGCATAAGTTAATGAAAAAAATATCACATTTTTAATTAAGAATTATAATTATAATAGAAAATAAAACAATACAAAATTGATGTTTTGAAAATTTTGTATAGTAGTTATATATTTTCTAATCAAAGAAAAAAGATAAAAAGTATCCCACATTAAAAATAATAAGAAAAGTAAAGAAAGATGGATACTATAAAACAAAGACCCACTTCCCTTTATAAAAAACCACATATACTTGAAATTATAAAAAATATAAGTATAATTGTTATACACTCTTTTTTGCTTCAAATGCAAACTAGTATTTATTATAAGTTAGTTTAAGCATTAGAACAACTTTTATAATTGTAAACGAGCTTTCGAGCTCGAGCTTGAGTTAATAAACGAGCATATCAAGTTCGATATTCTATATGAGCATCTTAAGTAAAAAAATTTAAATGAGCTTCGAGCTCGAGCTCGAACAATAAAAAAAATATTCGAGCTCGAGCTCGAGCCAATTTATCAAAGTTTATTCGAGCTCGAGCCGAGTAGTTAATAAACGAGCCTAGCTCGTTTAGGCCAAAACTCGACTCGGCTCGGATCGTTAACACCCCTAGTTTAAAGTATAAACATATGAAAAGTTTGAGTGTATTAAATTAAAAATTATATTTAATTATATTAAATTTTACATTTATTTAATGTTAATTAAATGCATTTTTTATTGTAAAAATAAAATTTGAGTGTATTAGTAACATTTTAATTGCATGCATTTATAGTTTAAAAGATGTCCACTGAACACTCTTTAGCAAATCCCTTACAATTTTACTCTTACACATAAATGGTTGAAATATTTATAATAGTATTTTATACCTTCGAATCCAAATTCCGTGAAACAATTTTTTTTTTATCTTATTTTGATTATGTTCACTTTCGATATATTATAGCTTAAAAAGTCGAGTTATTGAGCTAGTGTTTAGTTTTTTTTTTTTTTTTTTTTTTTTTTTTTTTTTTTTTTTTATTTATTATTTATTTTTTTAAGCATGATTTCTGACCTTTTTGGCCGACTAATCTACGGGGTATTTACCATTCAAAAGTAAAATGGGTCGAAATAGCCATCTGTACTAGTGTTGGTTAGTTGTTGTACTGACTGCTTTTGGAACCTGTTAACACTAACAGATGACTGTGTTTACAAAACAAGCATAACCCATAATGCTTTTAAAGGATGACTCGTCCGATATGGCTAAGATTTCAAGAAAGGTTCCAACCTTGTTCGTGAAGTTCAGGACACCACCGAGAATCACCAGTTAGTTACTTTTTTTTACAAATCTAACATTAATGCAGACTAATAACTACTAATTGCTTAAATTACATCAGGAATCCATAAAGATCCGTAAAAATACCAGATCATTTATCATTTATTATGCCAATGAACATACAAATTCAGAAAATTAAATTGGTCCAAACACACGTACATAGTATTGATTCAAATAAGGAAGATCCATTGACGTTACAAATGAACATAGTATTGATTCAAATAAGAAACATCCATTGACATTACTGTTTATGAGATAATTTCAGCCATGAATGAATTTGTTGCTCTTCTTTCCCGAAATGAACATAGTATTGATTCAAATAAGGAAGATCCATTGAAATTACAAATGAGTTGATACATTGAGCTTGCCGACTTGAGCAGCACATCTAAAAAGATACGCCAACCTTATTAACTACTAGAGCAAAAATGAAAATAAAACATGCACCATAGACGTCACTGTACGTATCGTTATCGTCACTGCCTTTGAAGAACTCGAGAAAAACAGATGGGGTTTGATGAAATTGATGTCGTCTCCAATCTGCCTTTAGAATTGATAATCAGACCATATGACGAATACAAGCTCCAAATAACACTAATAACTAGCAATACACCACACTGACCACCTGCACAAACTAAAACAAACACACTTTATCATTCTTTCGAGCTTCAAACATATCAATGGTAGTAAATGTTAAGCCTTGGCAATGGTGATATCACTGAGCCCATTCCAGTAGTTTGTTGCTCTTTCAAAGGGAAGAAAATATTTACGTTGTTAAGAAACTAACTTTCGAATACAGAGGTCGCAATTGCAAGCATTTTACTTATAAATGGATCAATTTACGTTATGTTATATTTAGTGGGTTCAACAGGCTGAAAACATTCATTAATCATTATTTTTAAACAAGTTTAAGAAAAGGATAGACCACATTTGCAGGTTAACCTGATCCAGTCCAGACTAAAATTACCAGTTTGACTTGTTTCCCAACCTGACTTGCTGCCCGTTATGGAACACCTCTAGTTTAGATCATGTGTTACCTTTAAGGCTCCCAAGCCTGCATTAGCCAATGCTTTTCTGCAATACAAAGAAATGGGAATACCAACGGGTTAGGATTGAAGTATCATATATAAGGTTCACAATGTTAATGAGTCTATGTCAAAAACAACCATTTACAGTTGAAAAATGGGGGATCTTGCAACAAAAGTCAAACATATCAATAATGTTTTAAACACATAATTTTCTTGTGGAGATGAAGTAATAACTTCTGAAATGGGCTCAGTTATATTACCAATGCCAAGGCTTATCATTTGTTCTTGTATCTATGTCTCATGTCCAAATGAAAAATAACGAGTTTCTATATCCATGTCTTTATTTATAAGAAACATGTGACAGTGATACCGATGTAAACCTGAATAGTGACAAAAACTCAAGTCATAATTTGACAAGTACCCTTGTATTCAGTGTATATATAGGCCCTCGTGTACTGTGATATCAATGAAAATGGCAAGCAAGTGGAGAGATGAAATGCCTACAATGCTAAATTTACTCCACTAGCAGATCTAAACATCAAACAACACATATACAATTGAAATTTACAATTAAACCCTAAGTTTCAATGAACTGCTAATTTGAGGTCATATGAACAAGGCTGGCAAGGATTCTGTGTGGAATCGAGCTTTAAACAAACACTAACGGCGACATCAATTGTTACAAAAAGAACCAATAACCCGTAATTGAACCATCAACAGTTGGAATTTTATGATTACATGGATATCAGAGAAAGATTGCATACCTGGTTGTTGAAGATTTTCGAACCCAAGCCGTCAACTGGAAACATGTAAAAAGTTATTTAAGGGTTTATGTGGTCAAGGTGAAAAGAAATAAGAAAGCAAAGTGAAAAGTTAAAACAGATAAATCCAGTTTTTTATTTATAAAATAGGGCTCTATTTTGTGGCCGAATTAGACCCCGGTTTTTTCATTTCATAACTGGGCTTTATGCCTTTGTTTTTTATGGACACCTTTATAGAGCCCCTTTTTTCCTATTAACAGGGCTCTATTAGGGGGACTTTATTTCAGATTTTGTAGTATTGTGAGAAAAGAGAGTTTATGTGTCAAAGAATTTCAGTACCAAGGTACATAGCCATCTGACCAATCTTCAAACCCAAACACTCCTTTAAAGATAACTGCCAATTAATAACTAGAGATTTCCGAATCTAACCAGTTAATTCTAGCAGACAAGTTCATGACATTTTCCAGCCAAAGACATCCTTATGATTTCTACTAGCCAAAGACATCAGAAGACAATACAGTTGCATATCCCAAACACACTGTATCAGAAGATAGAAAAGCTTGTGAAGCAAAGGTTTTCAAAACCATGATACATAGCCATTTGATCAACAAGGGAGGTATCGTTAACCTGATCGTTAGTTAGGGCAAAGTAGCTTCATCTTAACATAACCTCATTCATGTCAATCTTATAAGCTTTATATCAATAAGGCTACTGAGCTATACCAGGAGTTCTCCTTGAACTTTCATGTCTGCTTCTTTTATTATCATAATCTCTGTAGCCTCTTCCATGACGAGGTGACGATTCTGAACGGTCTCGATAATCCCTATCATCACTATATAACCTTGAGACCACCCTACCTTCACACCTATCATATTCTGGTGAATCACGCCTAGACCGCCGATGATTACCACTTCTGGAACTTCTAGATGAAGGAGTAACACACTACAACATCCGAGTACAAACTCAGTATTAGGTACGGGCGCAAACCTGATTAAACATTCATACGCAAAATACAACTTTGATTGCCAGTTGCAGATACATAAGTTTCATCATGATAACAAGATCGGAAACATTATCTCAAACAGCCAAGTTACCTCTGAATGTGAGGTAGAAGCATATCTAGTAGATTGTTCTTCTTCGGTAGTACTTTCTGCAACATTAAAAAACATCGCACAATTAGATCAAACTTTACAGGTTACATTACATTAAAACGATGATTAGAAGTAACTAACTCTTACCTGAATCAAACGTTTTGCTTCCACTTGAATCACGGTACTTTCTGTGTTGATTTTGCCCACTGCTTGACCACTTCCAACGTCATCTTGATCAGCGAGTGAGGATTTTTCCATATCTTTGTCTATAGATGACATCATAGAAGAAACTTTTGGTCTGGGAACTTTTTTTTGGGTAAAAGGTCAACGACCCGGTAAATATATTATTCCAAAAAGCATTTAAGTAAAACGGATATGGGTGAATCCCATATCTCAGCCCGTTACATTGGCGAAAAGCTTACATAACAGGATACTTCCTATCTTCGAAACAAGAAAACAAACCACTAACCACATGGTAACTAAAGACACTGACAAAAAATGTAAACTACTACCTACGACCTTGGAGATTAAAGCCATACATGGCATTAAGAGCATCCAAATTCCTTGGAAGATCATAAATTTGCTTCGAATAATCATCATAGTCATCAAACTCATCTTCACGCTCATGACCACCACCAAACAGATTTGCTAATTCGTCGAACGTGTTAAGAACCTCATCATCACCACTATCAAAAACCACAACCTCACCCACCTTAAAAAATGGGTTAACCCTCTTATTAGAAGAGGTAGACGGAGCAGGAGAAATACTAATCTTAGGAGACCCATATTGCTCCTTCTCTTTCATATCACTCACAAGAGGATCTTGTGACGCATTACTAGTTTTTAACGACTCATCCTCATTAACTTCCATTGTATGACTAGAAACCACATCCTTGTTGGTGTCATTAGTAGGAATACCAAAAACATCCGTATCATCCATATTAAGAGCATCAAACTGGTTAGATGTAGAAATCTTCGTTCCACTCGAACTAGCCATAGAAGAAATCTTCTTCTTAGTTCCACCCACTCTTGGGTTCAGTAGGAGGCACTTTGTGTCTATATTGCATCTTTTTACCCACATTAGGCTTTGTAAAACCTCCTTTATTAGGACCAGATTGGCCACCACTATTACTCTTCTTCTTAGTATTGACCGTTTGGAAACAATCATAAACACTTGGTGTAGGCTGAGTAGCGGAATAAATTTAGGACAATCAATCAGAGTATGACCAAAAATCTTACGCTTATCACACCAAGGTGGTTTCCACTCGTATTCAACCCGTATCTTCTCTATAGTCAAACCTGACCCATCAAGTAAAGGTATCTCAACAGTAAGGCTGTCCCTAAGCACCTCATCCGACTTCACTTCGATCATGCATCTAACAAAACTACTACGGCCCCACGATTCCTTGCACATTTGGCTAGTATAAGCATCTAACCTTTTGGGCGTACCAATCAATGCGGCAAGAAGACAAAGGCCATCATCATAAAACATAGCAAGAGGAACATCATGGAGTTTAACCCACCCCGGGATATTGGTCAAATCCTCTTTTAGTAAGTTGGTGTTCAATGTCCATGGTTTAAGAATAATAGGTACATTTCTAATCAACCAAGGACCGTTATCAAGAACATCATCAACAGCTTTCTTCGAATTGAACTTAAAGAAAAAGAACCCCTTTGCATTCATCATAACCTCTTGTATACCATACTTAGTCCACGCATTGCGTACATAGTAATCAACAACAGGAAAAGCAAGGCGTTGACCAAGGAAATACCCATAAAGAATATTCTCAAACCTAGTGTTCACTTCTTCAACCACTTTCATAGGGACAAAAAGATCCACACCATTTGATTTCATGCTACATTCCATCCTACGAAAGTTAGATGTGTATTTCTTAGGTTGATTAGAAGTAGCACAAGCAGATGATGTAGGAGGTTGTTTCAAAGCATCCACGCCAACCTTATCAATACCAACAGCCCCAGGTGAATTCATATGAACCTTTTCAGAACCTTGAGCTTGGTTAGCAGCCCCATGTGAACCATTAAGATCATAAACAAAAGAATCAAGAGAAACCGGCTTCACTTGTTTATTCTTGTCCACTAGCGTAGATAATTCAATATCACCATCCTCACCACTCCACTCAGTAATAATAGAACCAGACGATACATTCAAAGTAACACTATTAGGGTTCATCATTGAGGCTGAACTTAACTCACCAAAGCTAGTAGTGACTGTAGCCACATTAGAAGTATTAGATTGCGTAGTACCAAGTGAAACCGGCTTCACAAGGTCATCATTAGGGTTCCTAACACTCCTAGCAGCTTTACGAGTTTTAGAATGTTTGAATTTGGAGCATTAGGAGGATCATAAATCTCCGTTGTGTTAGCCACTTGAGAAGCTGCTACAACGCTTGGATCAGAAAAACTCGTACCAAAGTTTTGTGACTTCATACTCACCGCATGCACTCAATAATTAGACCACAATAAAGAAAAAACAAGCACGTCTTGTAATCCAACTCGACCCACAAATCCCAAACGATCTTGTACGATAACAGTACTCAAACCCCAATGATCAATATATAAATACGTATAACTCAAAGTCTTGAATTAATAGATCATAACAATAGAAAAAGCATGCACAAAAGACAAAAAGAATATAACTCTAACCCTACAATCGTAATAACAAATAGTGTACCTCACCGACCCACTATGATCTTTAAAATGGTTAATAAATCAAAGAACAATTATGAGGAAGTAAGACACATAAGGAATTTTGAACAGTCGATTGTTAGGAATCGATACCCTTTTTTTCGCCGGAGAGGGTTTTTTATTAGGGTTTTTTGTATATTGGTCTCGGAACTTTAAATGATCCTTCAACTCGTTTTGCACTAGCAAGAACATCTAATCCTGAAACATAGTAAACTTTGTGTTATTAAAGAAACTGAAAATGACTGACTCCTCAAAACATTAACACTCAAACAAGATACATGAGCCTGATTACAAACGAGGTGTGGAACTTATGATAGGATATAAGTAGAGTGTACACCAGAAAAACTAACGAACCTTGCAACGTTTATAACCAAACTTCAGAAAGGTAAAGTCTTTAGATATGTGGTTCTTATCTTGATGCAAAACAAGGCAACACACATTATATTAGCTTCAATGATGCTTAAAAGATACTAAGACGTACTGTATATGGATAACCATATGCTTAACTTATCCAGTTATTCATTATCGAAAAACCCCTTATTCCCCCAAATTACTAATAAGCACTTTGGCATAAGCTTACCCTGTAAGTTCTTTATACAAGCTTACCCAAACACCCCCTAAATCCCATATTCCCATAAAAGGTATCCCTCTCACAAACTCACGCTGCTCTATATGTATAAAGCACATTGACATGAGCATACCCAAACACATTCAATAAGCTTTGTACCTTTTTAATACCCAATAGCTTACTAACCTCTTAAAATAAGCCTACCCAGTGTTGTAAAGCTCCGACTACAAAGTAAGTAATCTGCGATTACAAAGTAAGAAATGCAAGATGAAACTCCAAGGAAAAGGAGTAGGACTGCAAGAGATGTCAAAGTGGAAGGCATATTTGGAACCAAGGCAAGGCTGGAAGGGATGATAGGCAAAATAGAAATTCGATGATGGAAGAAAAGTTAATTATAACTTTTGAAGATAACCAACAAGGAAATGGAGAATACAAATGGCTTAGATGGTCACAAAGAAGATGAAGAATGCAGATTTGAAGACTTTGGCATATTGACATTAGGGAGGAATTGTTGGACCAATAATGTCTTCTATGCCAAAGATATATGTAAATACATATTAGTGTAAAATGGTCCAGTAAAGGGCTATGTTTCTGGTTTGGGCCGAAGGCCCACAAACCCAATAGATAGAAAACATAGACAGTTAGATTAGACGGTTATTTAGTCACTTAGTATGCAACGACTAATTTAGGGTTGCAACGGTTATTGTGAAGCGACATGTTTTTTTGGTGGCATCATTTCATGTCTTATAAATAGTTTAGGATTCTCTGTAAAACATGTAACCCAATTCGATTATATATATCAATATAAAGGGGTTCACCAAATCTTCTTTGTTTCTTGTTTTTGTATTCTAAATAAATATTATCTACATGATGTTTGGAACATCAATATGATCCTGGAAGATCAGACCTATAGAAATTTTACAACGAGTTTATGCCGAATGGAAGTGTACACGATTGGCTTCATTCAAGTGCAAATACATCCAAACTGAATTTTCTTCAACGAATAAACATTCTCAGAGATGTTGCTACCTGCACTTGATTATCTTCACAATCACTGCCAAACAACGATTGTTCACGGTGACTTGAAGCCTAGTAACATTCTACTTGATGATGATATGGTGGCTCATGTTGGAGACTTTGGGTTAGCTCGACTACTTGGTACAGACTTAAACCAAAACAGCTCAACCAAGGTTAAAGGAACAATTGGTTATGTACCTCCAGGTAGTATTCCACAATGCTTATACTCCCTCCGTCTCAAAATTATTGTCATGAAAGAGAAATCAAAAAGTTTAATAAAAATGGGGCCACTATAAATCTCAACCACTCAAATGGATTATTCCTCCACTAAATTCTCTTTTTCTTACTTAAAATAGAAAGTGGACAATTATTTGAGAAATCCCAAAAAGGAAATATGGACTATAATTTTGAGACAAAAGAAGTATTTACTTACAAATTACGTTTTGTAAATTGTCCAGCTGTTTTTAATTCGCAGAGTATGGTCTCAGGAGCAAGATGACAAGTATTGGGGATGTCTACAGTTTTGGAATAGTATTACTAGAGGTGATGACTAGGAAAAGGCCGATAGATGTCATGTTTAAGGAAGGTCTTAGCCTTCATAAATTTGCTTACAAGGCATTACCAAATCATGTAATCGATGTTATTGATGATGATGCAATTGTGTTGCAAAGTACGGAAGCGAATGCTAAGAAAGTGGAAGAATGTTTGGTTGCAACTATCAAGATTGGAGTATCGTGCTCTTTGGATTCACCACCATAATGAATGAAAATTGGAATTGTTGTCAATGAGTTGCATCGCATTGTCGATGTGCTTCAAAATATATAAGGTACTCTATTCTCTCATTTTGTAGAATCTGATTTTACATGAGTTTGTTAAAAATCATCACTAATATGGTTTTATTTTTCAACTCTTTCAGCTCTATCATCAAGCTTGTATGGTGAAGTTGTAGGAAACTGCAACACGGAGCAGTGCATGTCGTAGTTAAATAAATGTTAAGTTGTTAAAGATGTTTGTAATTGTGGTTTAATTTTGTTGTTGCATAAGTGTACGAGACATAAGAGTACTTTTACATTCCTGGTGACATATCTTATGTATCAAGCAAGTTTGTAAGTGTGGTTTAATTTCCATGAATCCAATTTGTGGTATTGATTTCTACTTTAAGTTCTACTTAGTGTTCGATTCCTTAATGAAAAAGCCTAATGTTATTTGTGTTCTTTGACTTTCAATTTCATAAATTTGACTTTTTCTTGAATATATGAATGAGAAAGCTCAAGGCTTCCCTCTCTTCTGGTTTCGAGCACTGTACGGTTCAATTTCATAGAAAGTTAATATCATGTTTGGTTACACACTTGTACCATGCATTCGGCCAGTACAAAATCATTATTACTACTGCAAGTATATTGTACTAAAAATGGGTCAATAATGACCAAAGTGTATTTCTGATACATAAATCAGCTCGAATATTTTTATACTTTTCGTATTCCTTATACAGTTAGCACTTCCCTATTTTCATCGGATAAGCATTTGGTTAAGCAATCCCAAACTCAAAACTGTGTATTTCTGTTTATTCTAAGCAAGCCCAAACAGCCCTTTAGCAATTAATGTGTAGCCTTATCCTCATCATTGTTGTTTTAACCATATTTCTAGAAATACAAGCGTTTAGCTTTTGTATGTTGTCTCTCCTATTTAAAACATAATAAATGGAGACTTTATATTACATAAGTCGATGTATACTTACAGTAGCTATTATGTTACCAAACTTTGAAAAAATGAACAGCTACTGCTAATAACTGTTTATAATTGGTACTACAAGCGTTTAGCTTTTGTATGTTGTCTCTCCTATTTAAAACATAATAAATGGAGACTTTATCTTTTACATAAGTCGATGTATACTTACAGTAGCTATTATGTTACCAAACTTTGAAAAAATGAACAGCTACTGCTAATAACTGTTTATAATTGGTACTACAACTATCGCTAGTTTTGCAAACAAGAATAAGGGTAAGAATGGTGCTCACAATGCTCCGGGTAAAGGAGGTTTTACTAAACCTGCTATGGGTCCTAATTTTAGGTATCAACCTAAAGCCCCTCCTCCTAATCCCAAGAAGGTGGATACTACAAAGAAGAAGGCCGCTGATGTGGCTAGTACGAGTGGTACGAAGATTGGTGCATCAAACCAGTTTTATGCACTTCATATGGATGATAATGATGACTTTGGTATTCCTACCAATGAAGTGACTAAGGATGTGATTTTTGGTATTCCAAAGGAAGCTATGGACGAGTCTTAATGCATTACAAGAACTGCTTGTGTGTGATTCAAAGGGAACAAAGGAGGTTGGTTCTACTCCTATAGTTGAGAAAATTGGATTGCTTGAAAAGCAACTTATTTATGGGAAAACTACTCTTGTTGATGATGATGGTTATCCTTTCAAAAGGTTGATTATTCGGGGTCTACTTCTACTGAGAGGGTTGACCCATTCTCTAAGGTGGGAGAGATTGTTGTTTCAGATAGTGATGAAGACGAGGTTGTGAATACTTTTGATGAGTCCATGAACCTATTTGGTGGTGGTCATGATCATGAAGATGATTACGATGACTATGATTATGATGACTATGCGGATCAGGTCTACGATCTTTCAGGAAATTTCGATGCTTTATATGAAACGTATGATATCAAGCTCTAAGGTCTTAGTAGAAAGTAATTTTGTTTTCATAGGAGTCTAATGGTATCTTTTGAGTAATGGTTTTTTCATATTTAGAGAATTGGAAGTATCTTGTTATGTAAGCTTTTCCGCCTATGCAACGGTCTGAGATATGGGATTCACCTATATCCTTTGTACTTAAACATTTTTTGAAGTAATATATTTACCGGATCTTTTGACCTTTTAACCATAAAAACAAATATATTTCATCCCATATTCGCTAATGCAGTATTACAGCTAACATAAACACATATGATAACGAAAACCGCCTACTACATTCTGTGCTCACTAATTTAGTATTACAACTACCATTAACAACAGAAAGCACCACCTAATAACCTCACACCAAGCGCTACACCAATCCACTATATTATATTCACTAGTCTTCATCTTACAAAACCACATAACTATAATTTATTTCAAATTTGAACCACTCTATACACTTTAGTACATTGGCTTGACCGGGCACAGCGAATTTATGAGAATTTCATATGACCATTCCATTCTCACTCTCGTCGGTACAGATACATTCGACTATATATTCATACCGGTTATAAACGCACATTTCTTTAGTAGTACAACATGTGTATTATTGTAAATCTTTGTTTGGAATTGAAATTAAAATAACGCGTGCGATTAAACGAGAAAAGTACAAATGATAGGATTTATAACTTTGAAGTCTCTTCAAAAATTAGTGGATGATAAGTCTTATCATTTTTCATTTTTAAGGTTCGGTCGAACGATGATGATATAGAGATACTTCGTATATTAGTTTTTATCAAACCCCGAGTCGATATGTATTAAGGGTATATTCCCGTAATAATATAAAATGTTATACTTTATACCCTTATAGTTTCAAGTATTGACAATTTATACCTTTGAACTTTAGTAAAATGACAGTTCTACCATGGAGTTTCAAAAGTGACACTTTATACCCTTGCCTAAATATAATTTGCACCAGAGTCCTTATTAATTCATAATTACACTTTTTATACCCATGCTTTAATTTGTTTTTAAATTTAATCCTTTTTGTATACATAGTTTTAGAATTTTGGCAAAACAAGCCCTCCATGCATTTTGAAATTTACATGCATAGTCCTTATTCTATATTTTTAACTAAATTTACATTTTTGGACCAAAGAAACTCCAAGTTTAGTATTTTAACCCCCATGCATGGTTGTCGTTACATTTCTAGTCCTTATTTTGTTTAAATTGCCTTTTTGATTTCGAAAAGGTATGGCATGTTATAGCTTACCAATAGAAGTTATTTTAAGCTTATAAATAAGCTGTTGAGGGCTGGGATTTTCAAACAGCTTATGGACTTTGACATCCCATTAAGGGTGCGTTTGCTTTTGTGTTGCGACAACAAAAATAGAAACAGAAAAATAAGCGAGGCCTTGGGGAATTTTGGGCAAAGGTTTCATAGTTTTCAATACTATTTTATGAGCTTATTCAGTTGGCTAAAACTCCCAGCTTATAGCTTTAAGCTTGTGGGTTAAAATTTGATCAAAAGAGGGGTGTTTAGGTTGTTCTCGACAAGAAAAGAAAAGAAGAAAATAAGGACGAAATTTCTGAAAGACTTGTAGCTTATTTTTATATTTTGATAGTATGTTGGTAAGCGTATTTAAAGGACTCATAGGGTAGCTTATAGCTTAAAGTTTTTAAAATACAAAAATAATACAATAAGGGTGTTTGTTGTGTTTCGGTAAGAATAAAAAGAAAAGAAAAGAAACATCATTTTTAATCTTTGTTCTCACTTGTACTAAATTGTCACCATATGTAAGTGTTACTAGAAGTGTAAAAAGATTAGAAAAGGACTTTGAGGACTTACAACACTTATGAATCCGATTAGAATGAAAAGTGACCAAAGTGACTTTAAAATGAGAGTATGAGACTAAGCTTTTCCAAGACTTCTAGGCCATTGTACAAACTTTTATCCTCTCTTCTTGGACTCAAGATCATTAGGTAAGAGTGTGTGAGTGTGGTTTGTGTTTGAGAACAAAGTATGAGATGAAATGGTTCCTGTTTGGTTTGTTATATATAGGGAGGTAATTAGAGTTTGCATCAGATGGATTTGCCACATGGAGAGTTGTGTTGACATGATAAGAAACTCAATATGAGATATTGTAAGAGTCCATGTGACTGTGTATCTTGGTTCGAATGGTTTTCAAAGACCAACATGTGCATGGCTTGACGTTGTTGACCAAGGAGCTAATTAAATATCTAGGAGACATGTGTGTAAGTGAACTGGTTTGAGTTAATTGTGTTTGCATATGACCAGTTAGGGTTTAGTTGGTTTTAGAATTAGTTTAGAGCTCGTTTGGACCAGGATTGATATGCGTTTTTCGGTTTTTGTGCTCGCCGTAACATTAATTCTCACGTACCCAAATACCCTATTAATCTATACCAACCCAATAATCTCACCCATAAACGTGGAATAGATGTCACCGTCTACATTCATAGGTGAGAGGCTGCACATATGCATCATTTTCAGCAATGTTCCACTCCGCGGCAAACGTATATGGGCCACTGGAAGTGAAAACCCGTAATTTTTTGCGACTACCACTAGAATGCATATCCATGATTGAAGGTGTTGTGATGGAATGCAATTGGGGGCTAGGATTTTGGTTATTAATGAAATGAAATGAAATGGCGGTTAGTCGGAAATTAGGATTTTAATGAAAGTTACTGATAAGGATGAATTGTGTTACAAAACTTTTATTAATAATTCCTCGCAAGATGCAGAACATCATGCTCCTAATCTATTTGTTGGAAAACTTGTGAATTTTTATCTTTGCTAATTTCCCGAAGTTTTAGAACCAAATCAACCATATATAAATCAAATATTTTGAAACTTAAACCCCACAATCTACTATTGTGTCCAGAATAATATCCAATATAAAAAATTTCTTTTATACGGCTTAAGTCATAGAACTTCTTTTGCACATACAAGTCACTAAAAGATGGTTTTGTTTCACATTAGGTCATTTTGTAAACCGCACTACTACAAAAATTGACATAGAGCCCGGTTGAAAAGGCTAATAGACACTACAAGAAAAAGTGCCTATAGTGACGACACGAATATGGTCACTAATAGTAGATATTTGGTCACTAAGCTGATTTAGTGACCATATCAAAGTGGTCACTCGTGGTCACTAAAAGTCGGTCACTAAAGGTAATAGATGTATGGGTCCATGTCTGAACTCACAAGGGAATAAATTTTTGAATAAGTATTTAATGTCTTTAAAGTAACAGCGTAAAGCTTTCGGGTGTATCTTGCAGCTCAAACTACATATATAGAAACTAAAACTAGGGCTAAATAAGGGGGTGTTAGTTTAAGCTACTTTTGGGCTTATGAGCTTATTTGACTATGCTTATATCTCATACGCTCATATTCTCTGGCTTATTTACAGACTTGTGAGCTTATTATGACTTAAAGATGAAAGATAAGCTCATAAGCTAGAAAAAAACCGAATAAAGATGAGCTTATGAGATATAACCCGAACCAAATAAGATCATAACGACTGCTAAGTTTAAAGTTTCACCTGAGTAACCTCCAATTAATATAACTGGCAAACCCCAAAGTCCATACTTCAATCCTAATCACCACCCCGATGTATGTAAAAGTAGTTGACATTCCCACACACGTCCAGTCGTCTTCTCTACGAGTCTACGACCACCTAAATCATAATCACGACAAATTAATACCACAGAATAAACTTATGGGTCCCTGTCTAAACTCACAAGACAAATTTTATGCACAAGTATTTATAGGCTTTAGAAAAAAACGCAAAGCTTCAGGGTGTATTTTGGAGCTCAAATTAATAGAAACTAAACTGGGGCTAAATAAGGGGATGTTTGTTTAAGCTAATTTTTAGGCTTATGAGCTTATTTGACTATGCTTAAATCTCATAAGCCCATATTTTCCGCCTTATTTTCAGACTTGTGAGCTTATTATGACTTAAAAATGAAAGATAAGCTCATAAGCTAGAAAAAAGCCAGATAATTAAGATGAGCTTATGAGACATAAGCCGAACCAAATAAGATCATAAGCCCAAAATAGGCTTAAACAAATCCCCCTAAGTTCAAAGTTTCACTAAGTATCCTCCAGTAAAATTGCCAATCCCGAAAATCCATTCTTCTAGTTCTAATCACCATCTCGATGTATGTAAGACTAACATGAGCATATATCAATAAATTATCACAACCAATTAGACCCTAAACATTAAATTAAATCCTGTCAACCTCTAAAACCTCTCTAATATACTATTTTCATATAATCAAATTACACAAGAAAAGGAAGTGGTCGTTTCTCCTCTAAGCATTATTACAACATCTAGTCAAACACAATTTTGCAAGTAAATCCGTAATAGATACAGTATGCAGTAAGGCCGTATCAACCATCATAAAACAAGCTTTGAAATTATATGAAGCATGAGAAAGAGAGCAACACAGAACGTACCATCGGTTCTGGCACGTTTGACAGCTGAGGAGTTTTTTTTTATCAATCTAAAATCACAAAACAAACATAATAACACAAATTTATATCGACAAAATATACCAATAGCAACTTCAAAAAAAAAGGCCCTAACATCTCATATCCCATCAATAACAAAAGTACAAAACTGATCTAGATCAATCAAACAAACAACAATTCCAATGCATAACACAAATTGTTTGTTAGTAATAAGCATGCAGAAATTTAACAAAACACACCCTAACGTCTACTTTTCTATCAATTAGAAGGCACGGTATAGTGTACAACACCATAGTTACCCCAACATTTATAGTATTCTTGTTAAAAATTATTCAGTATATTTGCGTGTATGCCCTTTTTTTGGTTCTGTTTTAGTAGGTCTGTTTTTAGTATTAAGAGGGCAGGTAAAATGTGGGCTGGTCGCCGGTGTTACCAGACCTGATAGGCTGGTTCTATGAAGTCTATTGGAACTCAACTAGAGGAATATTAAGCACACTTTCAAACAAAAATTAAATTGGTAGATATAGCTAGTTCATGACAAGAGTCAGAGACTTGTCTTGTAAACGCCTAATTTATTAAAGCCAAAAAACAACTCCGATATGTGTAGTAAACAGATTGTGTAACTTACTGATTAGATCAGCTGGTCTTAGCTGTGTACAGTTGTGCATATTGCAAGTTGTCCGAAAAGAAAAGTTGACATTCCCACAGCTAGGACAGGTCCAGTCGTCTTCTCTACAACCACCTAAATCATAATCACTGCAAATTAGCCAAAAAGATCTAACCCAATACCCAACCTTATTTAGCATCCGGGTTGACCCAAACAAACCAAATAAGATTATTGAACAAAATAACTATCAGAACACCATAACTTCTAAACAACACACGCTAAACAATAAAATTGCCAAAATCAACCAAAAAACATAAACCAGTTCCTATCATGGGCTGACCTGAATAAGCAGGTGTGGCAGAGAGTTGCAGAGGACGATAACGGTTCCCTCCAGGCAGACGGCTGTTGTAGTTGTAACGATAAGCAGAACCATCATAAGGAGGCATAGATTTTCCATTGAAGGGAGAAGCAGCATAAGGTGTTACTCCCATATACATTGAAGAGGGTGCACCGGAACCCGCATAAGAAGAAAACGAGGAGTAGCCTTGTGGGGTCGGCATTTGCCTTGGAGCAGATTTCTGTAAAACAAACATTTCGTTGAAAGACAAATTAATAAAGATGACTATAGGACAAAATACACATCAGCAAAAGAATATAAGATAACCAAATAACTTAAACTTAATTTTACTCATTGTAGAACTAAAATATAGTATAAATACAATTGCTCGTTACCAAAACTACCAAGAGCAATCAGTTTCTGAAATCTGTTGGAACTCAACTAGAGGAACAAGAGTGAGAGACTTGTCCTGTAAACGCCTATTTTCTTAAAGCCATTACTGACAGCTAATGCGATATGTGTAATAAACGGATAGTGTAACTTACTGAGTTATGATCAGTTGGTCTTGGCTGTGTACAGTTGCGCATATTGCAAGTTTTCCGAAAAGAAAAGTTGACATTCCCACATCTAGGACAGGTCCAGTCATCTTCTCTACGACCACCTAAATCATAATCACGACAAATTAATACCATAGAATAAACTTATGGTTCCCTGTCTAAACTCACAAGACAAATTTTATGCATAAGTATTTATAGGCTTTAGAAAAAACGTAAAGCTTTATGGTGTATTTTGGAGCTGAAACAAAAAGAAACTAAACTGAGGCTAAATAAGGGGATGTTTGTTTAAGCTAATTTTTAGGCTTATGAGCTTATTTGACTATGCTTATATCTCATATGTCCATATTTTCCAGCTTATTTTCAGACTTGTGAGCTTATTATAACTTAAAGATGGAAGATAAGCTCACAAGCTAGAAAAAAGACGGATAAAGATGAGCTTATGAGATATAAGCCGAGCCAAATAAGAGCATTACTTTAGGCTGTTTAATGGGGTCGAATATACATGATTATTTATTCTTAGGTGCTAGAACAAGTGAAGAGATGCAAATTAGATAATTCCAATCTCTCCCACTAGCAATTACAAAATGTAACTACGGCTACTAATTCCAGCAGTACTAACATAAAGGCATGTTATAATCATAGTCGGTAATGCAATCATGGCTTCTGATGTTTTATAATGCACTATTGATAACAGAAAAACAATGTTAACTAGTATGACTAAAAAGGCTTTTGACGCAATCGTATTACTCTTCTAGTAATCACTAATCAAATGTTAATGATCCAAATTTGCTTACTAAAAGCTTATTTATATACAATAACAACAAGAAAGACAGCATGACCAAAACTTACAAATCACTTATTTCAACATGTTACTCTATGTGTTTGACCTAATAAAGTGACTAACGAATAGAGTGACTACTAGTCAAATATAAAACTACTAGTCAATTATAGACGCTTAGCCTAACAATAAAATAACTAAGGGCCACCCAACATGATTTGCTTGTATAGACCATGGAAATTACTAGTTAATTAGAAGGAGCGTACAATTCTCAGCTTATAACATCATAAGCACAACAACTATGAAACACACAAAACAGAATCACAGTATACAATTATATAGGTCGGTTGTTCTTAGTAAGTGGTATGGGATTATTTTGTTTATAACTACTCACGGGCTTAAAAACCATTTAAAATAATCAAACCCGGACATGTTTTAATAATTCAATGTGTAGGAGTGTATACTTAAGTGTTATACAAGCAGATAGCAAATTAGCAAACACTTACTTGTTAGCAAAATACACATCTGCAAAAGAATATATGATAACCAAATAACCTAAACTTAATTATACTCATCATAGAACAAAAATCTAGTATAAATACAACTGTTGGTTACCAAAACTACAAAGAGCAATCAGTTTCTTTAGTGCGTTGGTTCTATGAAATCTGTTGGAACTCAATTAGAGGAATATAAAGCACACTTCCAAACAAAAATTCAATCGTTAGATATATCTATCTCCTAACAGGAGTGAGAGACTGGTCTTGTAAACGCCTATTTTCTTAAAGCCAAAAAACGATAGCTACAGCCATATAGAAACTAAACTGGGGCTAAATAAGGGGATGTTTGTTTAAGCTTATGAGCCCATATTTTCCAGCTTATCTTCAGACTTGTGAACTTATTATGACTTAACGATGGAAGATAAGCTCATAAGCTAAACTATAAGACAGAAAAAAATGAGCTTATGAGATATAAGCTGAAAGCCCAAACATAAGCTTAAACAAATCCAATTATAAGCACATAAGCTAAACTATCACAACCAATTATAACAGGATGTTTGTTTAAGCTAATTTTTAGGCATATGAGCTTATTTGACTATGCTTATATCTCATACACCCATATTTTCCAGCTTATCTTCAGACTTGTGAGGTTATTATGGCTTAAAGATGAAAGATAAGCTCATAAGGTAGAAAAAAGGCGGATAAAGATGAGCTTATGAGATATAAGCCGAACCAAATAAGATCATAAGCCCAAAATAAGCTTAAAAAACAACCATCCCGATTTTCAATATAAGTTGAATGTTTTCACCAATTAGTCCATAGTTCTAATCACCATCCAGATTCACGTAACACTAATAATATGACTATATGAGTAAAGATTAATAAATTATGACAGCCAATTAGAGCCTAATTAATTAAACGATATATTAAATCATGCCAACCTCTAAAACCTCTATCTAATCTACCAGTAAGGCCGTATAAAACTAGTTTAAGGATTAAATGAAGCAAAAGAAAGAGAACGTACCATCATTTAGACCATCGCTGCTAAATTATACAGTTTTACTGTGAAACAAACAAAAAATGGAGAGTGATGATGGTTTAGCAAAATAAACGTCTGTTCAGAATGAACGGCTAAAGGCCGTTTAATTTGACGGAAAAAAGAAGAAAATTACCAACCAGCCCCAACCATCTGTCGCCACTTTCCAAGCCATTTGAGTGGCGTGTGTGACTTTCGGAAAAAGGACAAAAAGAAAACTACCGTTGCATGCCCAGATTCGATAGAATATGAAGCAAATAAATTAATAAAAGAAAATGAATAATGTGCATAGTTCTTGAGTCCAAAATTTAAGGGTTATGTGTTTTCATATTTTAAAGAAGGAGTAGATGAGATTAAGAAGAAGGGTTTTTATTATTTATCTCTTATATTTTAATAAGAAGAGGCCCACTTAATTGTAAATTTATGATGAGAGCAAACTCAATTTCCTAGGCCCATTTATCTTTTCAAACTTAATTATCCAACTTAAGTCAAGTTGTACCTCTCAACTTTAGAGGATCTCATTCTTAACTAAAAACAAAGTGATGTTCATAAAGTTTTGTTCTTATTTAGGAATTTTCAAATATGAAGCTATTTGCTATTTTACTACCTCAATATTTTTACTTGAGTTATGTATACTTGATTTAGTATCTCAAAAAATTAGTTATTGTACTTTTTTTTAAAGTTTCATATTGTTTTTAAAAAGAAAAATTGTATTTTTTTTTAAAGTTTCGTATTTTATTTTTATTTAAATTAATCAAAGTTTAACTTGTTTGAAAAAATATAGAAATAAAATAAAATTGAAGGTGGGTGGGGCTCAAATGACATGTTATGAGTGAAGGGGTGTTTTGGTGTGTGAGTGTTAAAAGTGAGAATGTTGAGCTGGCGCTGAGTTGGCAGTGAAAAAAGGAAATTGGCATGCCATGGTACCCCATGCTCTAATAGTATACACAAAGGTAGTTCCTAGTTTTGTCAAGGTGAAAATTTTAACCAGTTACTAAGTTAACTAGATTTATCACAGCCAATTACACAAGAAAATGAAGTGGTTGTTTCACCCCAAATCCTTATTACTACATATAGCTAAACACAATTTTGCAAGTAAACTAGTAACAAAACAAGTTTAGAATTAAATGAAGCACAAGAATAAGAACGTACCATCGGGTTTGGTGTGAAATGAAATGAGTGAAACAAACAAAAAATGGAATGTGATGGTTTGGTGATTGGTGGAGAGCAGGAGGATTGGACGGTGGAGATTAATTAGAGTCAAGTGTTTTTGTTTGGATGGGATTGCCAATGTAGCAAATACAAAATGGAATACATCGACTATTTGTTTGTAAGTTCAAACCTTTTTTTTTCCTTTTTTGTTTTAATATTTTTTTGTAAGTTTTATTTATTTATTTATTTATTTTTATTTATTTTTTATTTTTTTGCAAAAATGAACATAGTTGCTCAAAAAGTTGATCAACTAGACTTAAAGGTGTTTCTTTTTTCACTTAATGAGTGAGCTCAAATATTTGATTCATCTTATTATGGAGGTTCTCAAAAACTCACCAAATATGCAATCCAAAACTCAAAATGGGGACTATTGCTGCACTTTTGAAAAGTTGGGGACCAAACTTGCAAATATGCCAAACCACAAGGACCAAAAATGCAATTTACTCTATAATAAAAGAATTACATTAATTTATAATTTTTTTGGCAAAACAATCTTATTAGAAAAATTAGACGAATCTAATTATTCAATTTTGACACGTGGCAAAATCAAGCAATGTGATTAATTAATAAAAAATCAAAATTGATTTGATTTTGGTGATTGTTTGTTAAATTTCATGTATAGAAAAAAAATCCACAACAAAAGCATATGGCTGTATTTGGCAACGGGTTTTTGAGAACTTATACAGGCTTGAGATTTTAAAATAAGCTTTGTCTGTCACACGAGCTTATAGAAGCTTTTATAAGTCATAAGTCTTCATAAGCTCAAAACTATAGAAAAAGGCTTATAATAATTTATCATGTAAAAGCTAAAACTATATGTGAATTTAATTTTATATATTTTTATGCAATTTTATATTAATAAGTTTCAGCTCCAAACTAATTTACCAAATAATTTTATAAAAATATAAAATTCATCTTTCAGCTTATCATATAAGCTACAGCTCCGGTCCCACGTCACCTCATTGCGCCAACACACCCCATGTATCAATAATATGAAAAAACCAAATTTACAAAAAAGCCCCGGTTGTTTTATAAAACATCAAGAGTCAAAAAATTTATTACTATTGAATATTTAATACTAGATCTTCCAAACTTGCCCTCAGAAAATTTATTATTTTTGGGACAATTTACATGAAACGGGTCACTTTTGGTTAGTTTTTATATATAATAGGTGTTTGGATTCTGGTATAGTTTACTATGGTTTTACTTCTGTGATAAATCATTCTATGAATACTTTATACATGTGAGTTATGCTTAATCTATCAACTTCGTTTATCTGTATCAGGTTTGAGAATCGCGATCAAAAGTAGAAGCTTGGTTAAGCATTAGCTCGGGCCAGAATATTGCCTAATCTTCACGTTTACTTCAAACTATTAATGTAGTTGCATTATTAAGGAAGTGGTGAAGTAGATTAACTGCTTACTACGTGAACTCGTGAAGGATGGAATGCAATAACGATGATGCGACAAGGGTGAAAGAAATCGTTGAATGTAAAGGGTGCCAAGAAATTTGCTTTAAAGGCCTAAAATTTGTTTCCTGTTCTGGAGGGTATTTCCCAACTATTAGCAGTTCTGGATGTGCATGTTGCTGCCGAAAACAATGTGGTGAATCAGATTATTATGGGATACTTGGTGTGAACCCGTTAGCAGATGATGATATTGTGAAGAAACATTATAGGAAATAAGTCTATAGGTGCAGAAGGGGCATTCCAGCTCGTTTCTCAAGCATGGAATCTGTTATCCGATAAAGACAAAAGATTGGCATATGATTATAAAAGGCATGCTCAGTTTTTGAACCAGAGGGTTCCTCAGAACGTGTTTTCACGAGTGCATATACCTCCAACTCAGAACGGTTTTCACGAAGATGCGCAGACAAAGGTTACAACTTCTCAAAAGAAGGATAAAACTGTTAGATTATGGACATTAATTTAGTAGTCGTATGTTAGGATCGAACTCGAGATCACGGGATTGCACACAATATGTATGAAGAGAAAAAGTAATAATTATTTATAAAATGTTATAATTAATTATTAAACACAAAATAAATAATAGTAATTAGTATTTAATGATTAATGACTAATTATCTATTAAACGAAGATTAGGAAAGTAATACTAGACAAAACATGGAAACAAGAGAAGGTTCCGGAAACCCCTAGGGGATCCAAAACCGATCGGCATAGGGGGGTGGTAACCTCCTTATGTGCCTTGAGCTCCAAGTTTTGTGTAGTATATATACAAACCCAAGATGTATTGTTTTCTCATAACTTGTACACACACATCTTGGTGTTTTTCTCTCCTCTCTTTTCCTTGGTCGATTTTATCAAAACAAACCCTAAGGGTTTCGATTTTCATAAGATCAAAACAAGTCTTGTGTTTATTACTTGCATAAACTTTTTCTTGAATTAGTACGTGTGTACAAGAACGTGAGTCAAACACACTATTGTTTGATTCTTGGATTGAATTACAAAAAGGTAAGGGGTAATTCTTATAATCCACATAAACCCTAATTAGGGTTATTGGTTCCGGAAGATTGCATTTGATTCTTGTTCGGGCTAGAATCATAAAGGTATGTTTACTATTTATATATTGATTAATTAATTACATGTTATATGATCTTGTTATAATTGCTTCCGCTATGCTCACTTTGATGTACTTGGTTTATTTATATGAAGGTCATGATATAATAATTCCAACAGTGGCATCTAGAGCCGTTATAATGTGTAATTAATTATCGAAACGCATAAAAATTGGATCTTGATTCGTTTAGTTACATGTTTTTAGGGTTTATTTGTTAGATTCCTAACCCTAAAATATTTTATGGGTCGATTGACCTTAATAGGGTTTTAGGGTTTATGGTTTTTAATTTTTTTTAAATATGATTAGAAACCCTAAGATGTCATGTAATTGTTATGCGTTTTAGTAAACGATCTTGGTGCAATATGTTAATTGTTAAGCTAAATCCATGAAAAAGTGCATATTTGCATGGATTTTATATTGTGTGATTATTTAAATGGTTTAAATTGTTTATATGAATTAATGGTTAAGTTATATTGAAACATGTAAATTTATTAATAGATGTCGAATTGGGGAAGACTCCAATATTAAGTAATCAATTATGTGCTATGTGGTATTTATTTAATTTTGGCTTACGCAATCGATTTATCGATGTATATGGCTCTTTTTCCTAGAAGAAGAAAGCCTTAATTGAATTAATACGTTATACACCTAGATTTGATTATTAATAGGACTATTGAATAAGATTTGCATGTGGCTACATGTTTTATACATATTTAATTGTTATGATTATGTATATTTGTTTATTTAGTTGTTTTATTTTTTATTGTACATTACTTGTTTTTGTTTATCTATTGTGTTAGACATGTTTATAAACGAAAAGGGTAATTTTTGAATAGAAAAATAATACGGACTAAATAATGGCGAAATTGTTTTGGTTTTTAAGAATAAATCTCAAAGGATTGGTTGATTGATGTTTTTGTACGTAATGGTTAAATAGGCTCGACCGAAGTTTACACACTATAAGATGGGTATAAGGATGGCAACGCATTAAATTGTGGCCTTAGATAGACAACATTCATGTCTTAACGCTCGTTTGTGTGTAAATTAGACTTACCGAACAACCATTACATGTACACTGTCATCTTAAGGGTGAATTAACCACAATTTCACAATGATTATCCGAAACACTAAGCTTTCGGGCTTATGCAAAAGTACGATATAGTGGACGATAATTGATGGTAATTCTTTAATTGGTGAACCCGATACCTCAATCAAAATTTTGTTATTTTATTCTTAGCAAATTGGTAATAAAAATGTTTTGTAAAACCAATGTTATGAAGTTGTATGCATGCTTCTTCATACATTATTTTGATTACACATCAAAATTTAATACCCTTATAAAATTAAGTCGAATGCCATCTAATTAAGAACACTTGAAGTTGTAATTTACGTCATGTGAGAACTTGGCGAGATTGCAATGGAGAGGTAAATTTCATAAATTCATTGCTAGCAGATCAACTGATGTGATGGATTTGTGAGTTTGCAGTTTTTAAGTTAGACGACTTAAATTGAGTAGGAAGTGAGGTCTTGGACTCAAGGCATTAGATGGGGATGAAACATGCTTACTTTGCAAAAGTATTTGTGAAAGTAAATCCCATACATCTAGGAATTGCAATATTATATTGGCAATTATTGTTCGACAATTACCTTGTTGAATACTATCATTACTAGCAGATCAACTGATGTAATGGTACTATGTCAATTAGGATCCTAGCTCTAAGAAAATACTATGGTTTATATGAATATATTTACCTATGGGTATTTTATTTTCTTAAAGACCTAATTATCGAAAATACTAAAATTGAATTTTGAATTCGTTTTAATGTTTTAATGCAACATTCAAACCGTAAACGTATTTTGGGCTTTGGTAAATTGATCTAGTTCTGTTTTCAAACAAATGTTTGATTAAGAATAATTTACTTAAAAGACAAAAGAAGTCTCCCTTCTATGAAAGAAGAGTGAGACACAATCCTATTCCTTTTCATGAATGAGAAAGGATAATAGGAATATTAGATATGTCTAAATTCTAATATAACTCATAGCAAATTTTTAATAGTTAAGAAATTTGTGCATATTTTCCATAGGGATTTAATCATCCTCATTCGGTGATTAAATTCTTAGTAACAAATATGATATTTGGTTAACAGAAAATTATGTATGACATTTTATGAGTTATTATATTTAGAAGCTAGACTAATTACCGCAAAATGGTAAAAGACAAACTAGTTGTTTTGACTATTTTAAAGGTGCTACATACATTGAAGGATGGTAGACTTATTAAGGAAGAAATTGCATGCCCAATTTTTCAAGTTAATAGAATTTGGTGGATAGTCCATCATTTACAAAGTAGGATACACTCTTTAATGCATAAGTAATTGTTACGCATGGACATTTAAAGGCGTAGGAAAGTTAAAGACACAATATTTGTTTTTACTGGATATGAAACATTTACAATGCTGTCAAATTCAGTGGGAGTATTGTGTACTTATCACTGAATAATGAATTATTGTAATGATCTTTAATTCAGTGGGAGTTACAAGCTTTGACATCTTGGTAGCTAAAGATAATTACTTTTCATATGTAGACACTCATACTTTTAAGGATAGTCTTGTACGTTTCCTTACTAGACATTGTTGTTTTACATATACTTGTTATGCTAAAATCTATGACACAATCATATTGAACACATAAACAAATGCATGGCATGTTGTTTATCAATTATATGAGGTTGTTCCATGCACAAGTGGGAGAAATGTTATCTTTAATGTGTGCAAGAAACAACTCATAAAGATATGATTTAATGGATTCTCTTGACTACAAGGTAAGAGAATAATGTTCTAATATTAATTCAAGAAACACTTGGTGTTACAATTTATGTTATGTGAGAGCTTAGCTAGATTGCAACAACAAGGTAAATTTCATATTTCATTACTAGCAGATCAACTGATGTAATTGAACTATGAGAATTTGCAGTTTCTAAATAAGAATGATGTTCTGATATGAATTATACTAGGCTAATTCAAGAAACACTTGGTGTTACAATTTATGTTATGTGAGAGCTTAACTAGATTGCAACAACAAGGTGAATTTCATATTTTCATTACTAGCAGATCAACTGATGTAATTGAACTATGAAAATTTGCAGTTTCTAAATTAGATACCTATTAGAACATGTGTCAATATGATATCAAGACTACTTTAATTTATAGATTTATGAATTCATGTAATGACATAAATTAATTAAGTAATCTAATGCTACTTCATTCTGAATATTTATGTGTCCTTGGAATGACATAAATAAATGAATAAATAATGTTATTTACATTATTGTGAAGTAATAAATTAACTTGAAATTACTATTGAAACCAAAAGATGGTGTTCATAATTACTTTAGTTAAACATGTTTATGTTTCATTATAAAGATATAAACATAAAGTCTTTTAATTGTTACAAGACTTATAATAAAGTAAGACGTTATCTTGTTATGTTTTTTAATTAAGACATATACATGTAGTCATTAAATTGTTAAATGACTTATAACGTATAGTGAAATTATAACAGTTTATGTTTTCTTGTAAAGACATGGACATGAAGTGACTTTGTAAAAAGTACTTATGTTATAAAGCATGTAATTGGCTTGAAAAATATTATTATACCATTATAATGATTTAGTTGGTAAATAGACAAGCCAAAAGGAATAAGGTTATCTTAAATATTGTTAGATTGTCTTACAATATTAATACTAATGAAATACCAAATGTTTATGGTATGTTCAGTTAGGAAAATCAAACTATTGTTTGATTAAAGATAACTATGACTTCTTTTCTTCCAAAGATTATCAAAAGTTATCAAGGTTAAAATATTGAGTATGGCTTGGACATATTTAATAAAACTCCAACCTAGAAGATTAATAAGACATTATTATATGATGGAATGTGATGAATCACATTAAGTCTTAAATTGAAGTTCCAAATTTGTTTAAACTGCTTATGAAGAGGTTATTAACAAAGACAAGTCATGAACTATCAATATGTATTTATAATATCACAAAAGAGAACATTGTATTGTTACTTTATTTGCTAAGTATTCAAAGATAGTCTTTAAATTACTAAAAGCAAGTGGGAGTTTTGATCTTTAAAAGATAAAATTACAAGATACATAATCTTCTAATAAAAAGACACTAGTAAATATCATGATGAAGTTTGTCATTTGAATGTTAAACTCAACATGATAATTAAGTTTGACATTTAATTGTTAAATCTCAAAGATGATGGAATTATCATTCATAGAATAGCAATATATCTCAGATATTTGATTAATATGCTGAGGGCTATGATTTACAGGATTATTGTAAACCTGATAATCATTATGATACATTACCAAATATGAAATTGGGTAAAGTATACATGATATGAATGATTAAGATGCTGTCCATAAAGATAATCAATTTTAGAAATTTGGTTTATCTTAATAGTTAGACTAGAAAATGAAGATGAGTTTCTTCAAAGATTAGGTAACTCTTGTGGTTTAAATCTTTGTATAGAAATCATATGGACAATATTGTGCACGTATTTAAGGCATATTTTATGACAAGATTATTAATCACACTTAAGCAATTAACTGTGATTGAATATTCTTTTCTAAATACATTAAATATATAAAGATTATGATTGTCATATTTATGAAATTGACAATGGAATATCAAAACTCTTTCTTGAGTGATTACTTGAGCGAGGACGATAAGTAATCAAAAGGAGTTTATGAATTCAAATAAATCTTTAGAAGTGTACAAAGTGCAATAATCCATGGATGGATAAATGCATGCATCTAGAAGATTACTCTTATTTTTAATTATTAAATTCATGTTTTGATTTATAATTAAAATAAGATAATTTCTAAGTATTCCTAAAAGCTAGTGGGAGTATTATGTTTAATTCTTAAATCATATATGTTGTAGAACATATAAAAAGTAACATTCCATATTAGTTAAAAGTTAAGTCTTAGTTTGGAATGAAACTTTAAAAGATTTAGAAAATAAGACATACAACATTGGAATGAATGTTTATTATTTAAGAAACATGTGCGGTAAATGAATCTAATATAACATGATATATTTTTTAGAATGTAAATGGATAACATGAATAAAATCTAAGTATGACTCAAAGATTTTTCATGAACATCATGTTTTGTTGTATCATGCTTGATTACAAGATGATTTGGCAATATTAATATCTAATTAAAAGTTATTAGATAACTTGTGTAATATTCTAAAAGAATATGTTTGATTATAGAATTACATCCTAATATCTGGAACAGCTTCAAAATTCTATAGATGAACAATTTTTCAATTGTTGTGAAAATTGTCATAGCCAACAAACTTGAAAGTTTTGAAGGGCATCAAACATTACATAATAGATATTAATGTTTACGGGGAAGTTTTAATAGCATATTGTGTCACAACTCGTAATTTTAGGTCATTTTCCAAATTCAGGCAAATCACTATTCACCGGTCACTATTCATCATTTTACTATTCATCATTTTTGAGGTCAATTTGATATTCCGAGATACATTCAGAAGTTTTACTATTCATTTGACACTATTCATTTCCGGAAAAATGAATCACTATTCACTTGCATTACTCGTTTCATCGTAAATTTAGTTTACGAGCACTTAAATTCGCGTAACCGTATTGGTTCAGGAGCGAATTCATGCATTAGCATTGGGGCATTTCATACGGACTAGAAATAGTCTACATATCATTATTATGGCACTTGCATACTATTCCACTCGTAGGATTTCTAAAATTATATTTTCGATATAATTTACGATTTACGTACGTTTATTTTAAATAAACACTAATACGCGAACTATAAATGTGTCTAACATGTCCGACACTCCCGACTATTGTCCCAATATATATTTATATTCATTTTGATAATATAAAAATTATAATATTAATTTACCCGGTATTTTGGAAATTTAATTAATTAGTATCGTACGTTTAATTAAATTACGACGGTTTTCGTGAAAACTAAATAATAATCACCCAAACTCTCCGTACTTGTACCCGACATATTTTTACAATTTTTATAACTTTATTATGACCCGAATAACTTCAATAAAATTTATTTTTAGTTAACCCGGTACCCGACTAAACTTAAAACTAATAAAACTACATCTAATCCACTAATTTTCCTAAATAATTCACAAAACACACTCCCCCCTTTCCCTCCTTTATGAGGCCGGCCAACCCCCCCCCCCCCCCCCCCCTTGGTCCTAATAATATCTAAACTACACCAACTCACTTAAATGCCACCAAACAATTGTCTCCTAAGTATAAATTAGACCATTTCACCCCATTTCACACCAATAATTATCTTTAGTGCTAGAAAGCTTTTTCTCTCATTTTCTCTTGGTGTATAACCGGCCTAGGATCATCAAGAAGGAAGAAACCATATTTTTTCAAAGATCATAGAGTAATATTGTTCTTATAGTCATCCTTGTTAGAGTTTTGAAATAAAAACTCAAGGATTAGTAGGCTTTTTATTATCCAAACTCCCTAAACCTTCAAGTAAGTTAACAAACTCATTTTTATGATTTTTACAAGTTATTACCATGTTTATATACTTTTCTTACAAGAAATCATGCATATATAAAATTATACTACTTCATTTTTGTATATAATCAAGTTTTAGCCCTAGAAATGGAATCATATGAAACCCTTGTTAGACCTAGTTGATTTATGATGTTCAAGGACCCATGACACCCTAGGAAGGTATATGGTATGATTAGACTAGATTTGTGGTGATAAAAAGTGGTTTGATTGAAGTTGAAACTAGTTTAGAGCCTTGGAAATGGTTTTTGAAACTACATATTGACCTACTGTCCCATTTTGGTAAACCCAGAAAAATCCGAACTTACACAGTGGACTTTGACAATATTTTTAGAAAATACTTTCAAAAATGAAACTTTAGGCGAAAGAACGGATTAAAAAGAGCTTATAACGAAGGAGTTATGATTTTTGTAAACTTGACGACGGAAACTACTTTTCTGAAAACTGCATGCTGTTTGGCAGTTTTCGACGGACAAATAGAGACACTTGACGTAACCTTATGGAACCAAGTTATCAAAAATATATTAATACATACTAAAACGAATCCGTGGACATAAAGAACGAGGAAAATGAACTTAAAACGACCAAGTTATACACGTTATAAAATCGTCAAAACTATATATATATATATTGGTCACAAGTAAAAATAATAACTTACGTACTAAATGGTATATTTTCTAGAAATATTACTAAGGACTATATTTTTAACAAATAAATACGTATGACCCAAAAGAATATTTATACGACTTAACGACACTATTTTAAGGTTTCCAATACGAAGAATACAACGCTAACATTTTTGTACGATGTATATTACGACAAGTTTTATAACTCCAATCGGACTTATTTTTCCTACGTAGGGAAAGTATATTAATTGATAATAACTAGTATTTCCAAATTACGAGTGGTATGAGTATCATGTGCATGTGCATTCACTTCATCACGGCATGATCTAAATTAGATCACTATCATTTATTTTAGGTTGCGGATAGTGTTCGCTCCCTGTTGACTTTATCATTTCGCATCTTTGTATCTTCACTCCAGGTGAGTCATAGCCCCTACTCTTTCTATACTTGTTTTAACTATTTGGGGGAGATACATGCTCAACTACTTGCTTACTTGTACAGATACTCAACACTTATACTTGATTGCATTATACTTGATTTCATACATACATGATTGATACATACACACATACTTACTTGATACTTGAATTTGGGAAATGGCACCCAGTAATCATACATACATACATATTTCCAATGGCCCCAGATTAAGTTGCTGGACACAACCATTGAGACATACATACAAATGTGAGGTCTTCGGAGATGAAGTGTAGACTCACTACTAATTGCTAAACTGTTGTTATAAACTTATACATATCTTAATCATATTATATTGTAGCAGTGGGTTGTGAACACACAGGTTACAAGTCTCTTATGGCGGGACTTGCAACTGAGTGGATTTACGATGCCTTTGCTGTGTGATCATTTTCTTTATAAACTATATTTGTTAAACAAACTCTATGAACTCACCAACCTTAGTGTTGACACTTTTAAGCATGTTTATCTCAGGTTAGAAGGGCAATAGCAGGTTTGTGGAGCTGAGAGTCTTAGGGCATGCTTTTGGAGACTTTAGCTCTTATAATTTACCATTCGATACTCTTTAAAAACTTATGTACCATTCAAATTTGGGATCTTTTGGTTTGTAAACAATGACTTTTATCTATTCGAATGGTAACTTTTTAAAAACGTCTCATTTAGAGTTCGTTTTCTATATCTTGTACTTTGTGCCCTGAAGTAGCATCCCTATGACACAGTCTTCCGCTGCGGTAATTTGGGGGTGTTACAGATTGGTACCAGAGCCTTGGTTATAGAGAACTAGGTTGTTGTTAGAGTCTAGACTATAACTGCATACATTTAGACTCTCCTCCCTATCGCCTTAGATGCAAACTGCAGTATGAATTCTTGAGAAAGTATTCAAATCACAATATGTTATGAACTGTTTCACACGACCGAGATTCCACCACCAAATATCAATGCTTATTCAGAAGTTGCGGGAATTTCACAAGGAACGGGAAATAGCATTTCAGCCCCAGAAATGTGTAAGATGACGGGTATTGAGGCTGGTATTGGTACAAGCTCCCAGCGGGATCCACTAAAAAGGGATCAAGAAGAAGCTGGACTAGACACTAATATAGAGGAAGCTTTGAGAAATAAGATCGCTAAAAAAGAAGCTAAATCCGCATCTAAGAAAGTCAAATCTGTTAAAACAAAGCAAGACATTAAGGGGTTTGATGCAATTAAGGAAACAGGGCCTATCAAGAATCACCTTATAAAGAAGGCGACTATGGAAATAAAGAAAAAACTGGACGAATGGAGTTCAGAGGCCGTAAAAGTTGCTGACATGGCAAACAGCTTCTCGAAGAGTAACGAGGCTGACGTACCAGATCCAGATTTCCATGATTTTGATATAGAAAGAAGAGAAAAATGTTTCAAAGAAGGTCAACTCTGGGCTGCTTATGATGATCGTGACGGGATGCCTCAGAACTATGCTATAGTTCACAGAGTAATTTCTTTGAACCCGTTTAAGATGAAAGTATGTTGGCTTAGCTCAAAACCCAACAAGAAACCACTTCCTTTTCCCGGATTCCTGGAAGCATTCGGCGTCTTTCAACCAGGAAAACATGAAACCGTTAATTACCTACCCAAATTATTTTTTTTACAAAGCAGAGAAACGGTAACATTCGTGTTTTCCCTAAAAAGGGAAGTGTTTGTGCTCTGTACAAATACCATAAAACACCAGATACAGTAAGACCTACTTATGAAATTGTGGAAGTTGATGAGTCCAATGAAGAAACAGGCATTACCGTTACACCACTAGTCAATGTTGCAGGATTTAAAACAGCGTTTCACTGACATCTCAACAGTAAGGAAACAAAATTATCCCGGAAAAAGACTTTCCTTAAAATATCGCATCAAATACCTTCATACCATCAGGATAGTGCAACAAAGGCTTAGGCCCATCTTTAGGCACATAATTAGGTCTCCCAATCACTAACTCTTTATTTTATTTTATTATTATTATTTTTTGTCTGCTTAATCCAATAGTGTTAAACTTTTGTTGCATGTACTTTATGTTATAAATATAATCAACTTAACTTAAATCTTACACTAGTGTTGGTCATCACCATCACCGTCACCATCTCAACGTTAGCGGCACATCACCATTTAATAAACCACCACTATCATCACTATTTATGGTCACCACCAATCAAAAAAATATAAAAATATCTCACTTTATTCAACCATATTAACAATATATCCACACGCACTCACAAACCAAAAGAAAATGTAATAAAAGTCACACACATAAGCGTGGTGCAGACCACCACTATGTTCAAAATCTGAAGCATGGCACATGGTGTTTGGATGGCATTTATGGGGATCACTCGTAGGAGGTGGGATAGTGGTGATCCAACACCTCACGTAGAAAGTTGGCTTAGGCTAGGTGTAATTGTCACATTCTCACCACCTCCACCTCAGCGTCATATCAGTTTTTAAACACACCACTTAACCCATCACCTAACAACCGTAGTGGTGACTACTTAACAAAAAACATAAAAATATCCCACTTTATATAACATACCCAAAATATACCTCATATATACCCACACTCATAAAAAAAAAGGTAGTTCACCATGTTAGGTGGTCTGTACCACCAAACCAACAGCGAAAAGGTACCTTGGAGCGCAATGGATGGGAGCCGTAGTGATGGATGGTGCGTGATAGAGGCTCACCATGGGTGGTGGAGGCCTCCATTACTTCCGGTCTTTAAACTTTTCAAAACTTCACTTGAAGGCTTCAACCAAATAAAATTGTGACATGTCAATTTTAAATAATTGGGATATTTATTCCGGTTCTTAGGTAGTTGAAATATATATATATATATATATATATATATATATATATATATATATATATATATATATATATTTTTTTTTTTAATGAAAAGCACAGATTTTGGATTTTTGTAGTCTATGTAATGAGTTGTTGAAATGTCTTGCATGTACACGGTGTTTGCTTAAGCTTATTTTTTGAGATATTAATTCATTTCGGTTTACGTTTAATAGCTTACTTTTTTTTGGCTTATTTTAGTATCAACAAATCACAATGAACAAATATGAGCAATCTTGCCATTTTAGTGTAAAAACATTTAATTACATTACTCATTTATGGTAATAAACTAGCCAAACTTTAGTATGTATGAGTTATTAGTGCAGTTCGAGTATAACGTGTCACATTCTCTTGTGTATTTGCATTATGCCCGTGCAAACCGGATCATGCGTTGGCATTGGCAATGTTGTTATTATATGATCTGTATGATAATCCCACATGTAGTACAGCAAATTGTTTGCGTCGAGGTTAGTGTTTAGAGTATAGTACTACAAGTGTCATTTGATCAACAATTGAAAGCTCGTAACTATGCAAGTATGTAACATTGAAAAACCACTAGATGTTTCCTATAAATGATATAATAAGCCAGAACAAATAGTTGACGTAATCCATCATCACACCAAAAAAAAAATTTGTTTAAGCCCAAAAGTGATATGAAGATTAACTTTACTCTTACTCTTTGCATTTGCATATTGAAAAGGTAAGGTATTGTTTATATGAATAGACGAACATGGTCGTGCCGTCGCCATCACACCATAAGTATTTTTTAAATAACTTTTATCCTAAACCTTAAAATATATATAATAAAATTAAGCAAGCTAAGGTGTTGTTTGTTTGTTAAGAGACTATGAGTGTGAATCTGATTTGTACATCTGAATTTGAATATGTGGTTGAAAAATTTGAATATGATTCCAACTTAATATGAATAAATGGTTGAGAAATCTGAATATAATAGTGTTTTCTTTTTCTTCTTCTTCTTCTTCTTTTTTTTTTTTTTTTTTTTTTTTTTTTTTTTTTTTTTGTGTGTGTGTAAAAATACCGGAGTGTGTTTTAATGTTTACAATAAAGATAAAAAAAAATTTCACAATATATAATTTGATTTTATTTTTCTGGATAAAATATAGGGTAAATGATATGAGGATTAATTTTAAGTATAATTTATACTATACTTTGTGTAAATAAACTATTACTATTTGCATTTGTATATTGAAAATGTAAAGTATTGCTCATATATTCTGACGAACACGGTCGTGTCATCGCCATCGCACCATAATTTCTCAGCCCAAAAGTGAACTTGATTGAATTTTTTTAGTAAAATATTGGGTAAATGATACTGTATAAAAATAAAGTAAAGTAACTCCTAATACCGTTTTCACGGTTATGGCTCTCAATGCGGTTCTACCAAAGGTAAAAAAGAACCTCCGAATTTGCAAGGAGTAGTGATCGAACCCTTGACCTCTGTCTCCAGAGACAAAGGTATTAACCACTTAATCGTTATATTTTTTGGTAAATGATATGATTATTAAATTTAAGTATAAGTTATACTTTGTAAAAATATGCTCTTACTCTTTGCATTTACATATTGAAAAAGTAAAGTATTCTTTATCTCTTACTCTTTTAGAATATACATAATAAAATTAAGCAAACTAAGCAACTGTCATTTATACTTTCTTACAAAGTATGAAAATTTTCCATATTCTTCATTTAAATATATTATTCCTTCTTCATAAAATGTTTAAGTTTTGAGTGTTATTTGACGATGTTATACGATCTGTTTCACTTAAAACTACGCAACAAAGTGCGGCTACGAACAATACTCGTTAGTTACTTGTCTACGATATATGCAATATAAGTGTAGTCTTCCATATCCCAAGTCAGAGCCGGTCATAAGGATTTTGATACCCAAGACGAGATGATCGAAACATGCCCCTAATATATGTTATAAACAGGTAACATAAACATACCATTTTTTCGAGTTTTCGTGTAAAACAAAAATGCATATATCAAGTAAATACAAGTGTATTATAACTTAAAAAGACGGTATAAAACAATTAAGAATTAATCCTTACCTTTGTAAGGATCAAGAGAAAAAAGCTATCCAAGTAAATCACAAATTAAAACAACCACAAAAATTTAGCGAAGTACCCAACCACAAAGTGTATATGCTATATCCCTCGACAGTACATGTACTCACAAAGAAATGATAAAAAAGAAGAACATACGATTCCACGCAGCTAATGTGTTTTTTGTGATTAATAAATGAAAGCATTATCTTTATACATGCTTACAAAATGAGAATGTAAAGATAAAGAAAACTTAATTGCAATAACCACTCAGAGGTGACCTAATGACAAAAGCACTTGTGATTATCACTCTAAGATGTGTGAGGTCTCAAGTATAATTTTTTATAAATACAAACAACCTTGAAGTGACCACAGCAACCTCCTAAGAACGGAGGGTTCTACCCGGTTTTAGTCTGTGTGGCAATAGGTTCAAATCCTGTAAATTAGTCGGCCAAAAGTCGAAAACCATCATTACTATAAAAAAAAAAAAAGAAAAAAAAAATTAATTGACACGAGTCTTGTAATAATACTTGGCTAAAGTAAAAATGGAAAACATAAAAAACTTAGTAACAATTCTTCTTCAAGATCGAACACCAACATACTTCAACTCATTTTCTTGTTCATGTTATGCCCTTCTTGTTCATGTTAGCACAAAAAAATAAGAATAAATAAATAAACTTTTTTTTTTTCCACTTTTTTACACATCGAACCTCAAACGCAATGATGGCCCGCCTCGCCAGATGCCAGAGCCGGCCTTGTCCCAAGTCTTATTAAAAGTCTTCCCTATCTCAAGTCTTCTTAAAAGTCTTCGGTGATTATACAAAATTTTGTTGATGGCCGGCTTTCTCTTCACAATTTGCATGCATCTCATGAACCTTAAATATTAAAGTTAAGGAATTTGTTGATGGCTGGCATCCTCTTCACAAACGTTAAATATTATAGTTAAGGAACTTTTGCTATTATAATGCGTTCAGCCGTTCAGTTTCATTTTGTGGGTTCGTCTTATATATAAATGATTGTAGACGTATATTTTTCGCCAATTCATTTCACCAGTCGCATGTTATTAAAAGCGTTAACATGCAAAACTAAGGATAAAAAGCCAATACTGTAAATTTCCAAAAATGAAGTCACCACAATCATTAAGTTACATTTCATCTTCCTCTTATATTTCAATTCTCTTTTATGGTCTCGCGATTATATGTCTTATTTCCACCACTGTCACTGCTTCCCATGGCGGTAATGAGACTGATTATCACGCATTGTTGTCATTTAAGTCAAAGATCACCCATGATCCATACAAAGTTTTAACCTCGTGGAACTATTCCTTTCATTTCTGTGACTGGAGTGGTATTTCATGTGGAAAGCGGCACAAACGAGTGACTGTTTTATGGCTGCAATCGCAAGGCTTAGAAGGCTCGTTGTCTCCTCATGTAGGAAACCTCAGCTTCCTCCGTGAGATTTCTCTCTGGAACAACAGCTTTCAAGGAACTATTCCTCATGAACTTGGTCGTCTATCTAGGCTACGCCATCTTTATCTTAGCAGAAACAAATTCAGTGGTGTCATTCCAACAAACTTGTCTGGTTGTTCTAACCTCGAAGACCTTTGGCTAAGCCAAAATAAGCTAGCTGGAAGCATACCCAAGGAGATGAGTTTACTCTCGAAACTTTCTGGTCTGTTAATTCACAAAAATAACTTAACAGGTGGAATCCCACCTTTCTTGGGGAATATCACATCAATGGAAGTGTTCTCTGTTGCAGAGAACCTGTTTGGTGGGAGCATTCCAGATACATTAGGTCTTTGGAAAAGCTTGACGGAATTTTACGCTGGTGGCTGCAACTTATATGGAAGCATCCCTCATTCCATTTTCAACCTCTCAATCCTAGTTAATTTTTCCTTACCTGATAATCACCTCACAGGTAGTCTTCCTTCAGAGATTGGTAATCAGCTCCCAAATCTTGAGCGGCTTCAGTTAAGGGATAACGAACTGACCGGAGTTCTTCCACCTTCTATTTCTAATTGTTCTAAATTAAGAGGTCTTGAAATGAGTCAAAACAATTTTAGTGGGAAGTTGACTATTGACTTTTCAAAACTAAGAGATATTAATACAATTCACTTACAGAATAACAACTTCCATGGACACGGAGAAGCTGATGACCTGAAGTTTATTGATTCTCTGAAAAACTGCACCAGATTAGTAAAGTTGGAACTTTATAATTGCAACCTTACAGGAATGCTTCCAATATCTATAGGTAATCTCTCTCATCAACTCAGCTTTTTAAGTTTAGGAGACAATCAATTATTTGGAAGCCTACCTTCAAGTATAGGTAGTCTAGTTGGTTTGACCACTTTATTTTTACAAAATAGTAGATTCAAAGGAAACATCCCCACTAGCGTTGGTAAACTTCAAAAGCTACAAGTTCTTGGTCTAGATAGGAATCAATTTTCAGGGCCTATCCCTGATGCCATTGGGAACCTATCATTGTTGACTAAACTTTATTTAGAGTCCAACAAATTAGAAGGCCATATTCCATCAAGCCTTGGGAATTTAAAAAACCTTAATTGGTTAAACCTTGCAGACAATAGACTCACTGGTAAAATACCCAAACAAGTTCTTCAACTTCCATCACTAACTAACTTTTTAGATCTTTCACACAACCGCCTGTATGGTTCAATTCCATCAAAGATTAAAGACCTCAAGATGTTGAGCAAGCTCGATTTATCTTATAATAATTTTTCAGGCAACATTACTAGTAGCCTTGGTAAGTGCATTAGCCTTACAACGTTAAAACTAAGAGGCAACAGATTTCAAGGTTTAATACCATCTTCATTCAGTTCCTTGGGAGGATTGGGGGTACTCGACATTTCTGAAAATAATTTATCAGGTAGAATTCCACAATTTTTAGGCAAATGGAAATCTTTAGAATATTTGAACCTATCCTTTAATGATTTTGAGGGTGAAGTACCGGTTGAAGGAGTGTTTGCTAATGCAAGTTTATTTTCAGTTTGGGGGAACGATAGGCTTTGTGGTGGTTTGGTTACACTTAAGTTACCCAAATGCAACGAGACGGGTAGTAAGAAAAAAAGGTTTCCTTTCTTCATATTACTCATTGTGATTGCACCGACGTTGCTCATCGTATTATGTTGTGTGTATCTTTTGTGTACGAAGAAACGCAATAGTCAACAATCTCACTTATCACGGAGTGAACGGTTTATGCAAGTTTCATACAGTCAACTTCTCAAGGCTACTGATGGCTTCTCTGCAGCACATTTGATTGGAGAAGGTGCGTTCAGCTGTGTTTATAAAGGGATCCTCGATTCTGATGATGACAAATTTGTTGCAATCAAAGTTCTACGTCTTCAAAATCGAGGAGCTCACAAAAGTTTTCTAGCAGAATGTGAAGCTTGGCGGAATATTCGACACCGTAATCTGTTGAAAATCATAACTTCATGTTCAGGTGTTGATTTTCAAGGCAATGACTTTAAAGCTTTGGTTTACGAGTTTATGCCGAATGGAAGTGTACACGATTGGCTTCATTCAAGTGCAAATACATCGAAACTGAACCTTCTTCAACGAATAAACATTCTGAGAGATGTTGCAACCGCACTTGAATATCTTCACAACCGCTGCCAAACAACGATTGTTCACGGTGATTTGAAGCCTAGCAACATTCTACTTGACGCTGATATGGTGGCTCATGTTGGAGACTTTGGTTTATCTCGGCTACTTGGTACAGAGTTAAACCAAAATAGGTCAACTGGGGTTAAAGGAACAATTGGTTATGCACCTCCAGGTAGTATTCCATGATGCTTATATTTACTTAAAAATTACAGTTTGTAGATTAACTAATTGTTTTTAATTCGCAGAGTATGGTCTCAGGAGCGAGATGACAATTACTGGGGATGTCTACAGTTTTGGAATATTATTACTAGAGGTGATGACCGGGAAAAAGCCGACGGATGACATGTTCAACGATGGTCTTAGCCTTCATAAATTTGCTTACATGGCATTACCGGATCATGTAATCGATGTTATTGATGATGATGCAATTGTGTTGCAAAGTACGGAAGTGACTGCAAAGAAAGTGGAAGAATGTTTGGTTGCAATTATCAAGATTGGAGTATCCTGCTCTGTGGATTCCCCACCACAACGGATGAAAATTGAAATTGTTGTCAACGAGTTGCAGCGCATTCTCGATGTGCTTCAAAATATATAAGGTATTGTGTTCTCTCTTTTGTCGAATCTGATTTTACATGAGTTTGTTAATAAATAATCGCTAACTTGATTTTGTTTTTGAACGCTTTCAGGTCTAATACAAAGCTTTCTAGGTGAAATTTGAAACAAGGAGCGGTGCATGTCATAGTTGTATAAACTTTACTTTGTCAAATATGGTTGTAAGTGTGTTTTAGTTTTCTTGTTGCATAAGTACTGTAAGAGACGTAAGAGTGCATTTACATTCCTGATGAAAACTAAGTAAAAGAGTTGGCAGGACATTCTATAATCTTGTATCCTTTCATGGCTCTATATGTTTGTTTTATTTTTTTATTGGTATTTTTTTTAAGCATTTGCCAAACATGTACTTGGAGATTATAGGTATTTCGTTAGGCGTTCGTGTTTAAACTGTTTTTGTAAATAAAGTTCAAGTAGAACTGACCATTGACATCTTATGCAACACCATGGTGTGTCTGCATAATGAATTTTGTTGAAAGTTGTAATCAGATTACACTAACTTAGAAAAATCGACAATTTACTTGATTTTGACCCACCACCTAAACTTAACATTCTTAACTACATGTATCAACTAAAAATGACTAATATTGGGCTAAAGTTGACTGAGTTCCCATTGGACCCACAGCTCGCTAAACTGCTTTTAACATGTGAAGAATTTAGTTGTGTAAACGAAGTTTTAACGATTGTATCTATGCCCTCTGTCCTGTCTATATTCTTTAGTCCATAAGCCCATATAGAAAAAAGCGATGATGCACATGGAAAGTTAACAAATACTGTGGAGACTTGTGTAGCACTCATCACTTACAAGTGAGCTCTACGAAAGGCTCAGGAAGTGAGTTCTCAGTTACTAAACATTTTGAAAAAGCTCATGATCCGGCTGACATTATGTGGGTCGAATTGGGGCGTCATCAGAAAAGTGATATGCTCAGTTTACTTCCATAACGCTGCAAAACCTAAAGGGATCAGGAATACATAAGTATTAGGAACGTGATGCCGGCCATTTGCACCCGACCTCAGTTTTATGTTGCAACATCTTGGATGGGTATGGCTGCTCTTTGAATAAATCTTTGTAAGGGTGGGAAAATGAACGGGTCTAGCGCTTATTTAACGGGTCAAAACGGTAACATTTTTGGTATGGATCAGGTTGGCCCGGAATGTATTTTTCCCAGTTTTGTTAGAATCCCCTACAGATATTAGAGTACTAAATATGATTACAAAAGTTATGCTTTTTGTTACTATTTACAGTAGAAACTCGATAAATTAATACTGGATTATTTAATAAACTCTCTAAGATAATATTTGTTGTCGGTCCCGACTCGGGGATAGGGTGCTAAATTAATAATTCGCTAAAATTATAAGATAATACATTTTTGATAATTTCTTTAGACCTCATATAAAATATAAATTAATAATTCCTTATATATAGCATATTACATGAATGATTTATGAAGGTTTTTGAAAAATGACTCAATTGTCTTTTGTTTTTTGTTGAAATCAATTTCCCCTTGAATCTCGTCTCTAATTTTCCTTAGCATGGTAAGAACTTCTGATGTTGTTTTCTCATAGCTCAACAAGAAATTGTTCAATGTGATTGCCGCTTTAATAGCTTCGTTTCGCGAAGGGTGCTCAATTGTAGAACTTTCATCATCTTCTTCATCGATATCATTGAGTGAGACTTGGATTATCCTTGTTGTGCTTGCATAATGCTCTTCGAATCTCGTCTGTCATTGTTGTTTTTTCACACCTTTAAGATGGGAAGCCATGTTGTGTGTATGATTTGTTTGTGTTAACCTATTTTGATCTTGTATTTATATAGAAAATATTTTTAATGTCCATAAAGTGATACATTGAACACAAAAAGCATAATAAGGTGGGAGATTGAAAGTTTCTTTCAAATTGGGCCGTTCATTTGATATACATGCATTGTATACAATAATTAAGTGGAAGCTTGAAAGGTGTTTGTAAACTAAGTATTCTACTATAAATTAATAAAATATTAATTAATATATAAATTAATAATTATTAATTTACCGATTAATTAATAACTCTTTTAATTAATAAATTTTGGTGGTCCCAAGTGTATTATATTATAGAGTTTCTACTGTAGGAGCTAATTAGTCTGGTATTCATGTTAGCTTGCCATATGGCAAAAATTGGCAAGAAATCATTCATCTGGCTACCAGAAGTACTCCGGCAAATAGACTGTAGCAACCAAAGCTACAAGTCTTCTTGAAGAGTTATTTGACCAACATCTTGGATGGTATGGCTGCTATTTGAATATATATATGTAAGGGTGGGGAAATGGGCATGTTTGGTGACTTGTTTAACGGGTCAAAACGAGAACATTTTTTGTAAGGATCATGTTGGCCCATAATGTTTTTTGCCCAGTTTTATGAAAATCCTCTATAGATGTTATCGTGCTAAATATGATTACAAAAGCAATGTTTTGGTTTTTGCTATAAGCATTGTGATATTATATAAGTTGTTTTGGTCACACACACACTCGAAAAATCATCTCGCACACAACTCAACGAGTAGACATAGAACAATAATTGGCTCAAAAAACCAGACATTCTTCATGTGGCCATCGGACATGATTAGCTGTTTCTACTGTTCTACATTGTAAATTCACACCATAAATAGGCTCAAAAAACTAGACATCAAACCATCCCAAAACAGCTCATAAACTCGGTACTGGCTTTGATACTCGATCAAGTACTGTGCAGAAGTTCACACATCCCAAAACAGCTCATAAACTCGGCTCGCGTCTTCCATTTCCACAACCTTCCCTTTCCTCTTCTGGCAAGCCAATGCAGCTGACGTGATCAAGTTTATGGCGTATCTCAGAGATGTTTCAACCTCAATTTTTGTCAACAAAACCTATGCATCATCAGATACGTCCACATCTTCCTCTTGACACCTTATATCAAGAATCTTGTGAATGTCATCTTGAGTGTATGGTTGTGTGGAGATGATGAGAAGGCGGTCCAGGAAATCAATTGGAATCCCATGGGGGGATTTGTAGTTTGTGCTTGTGATTCCTGGGTTAGAGGCGACAAGTATTGGTGCCATGTCGTTTTCTAAGGCACGGTTTAGGAATGAAAAACACTCGATATCAGGCATGTGGACTTCATCTATGAACAGAACACCAGGAATGATCTCTGCCTTTCCTTCCTCTCGCCACTCTGCAACCTTTGTATCGATCTGTTCCCTCACTTCAGCTCGTATTTCTCCAGTGTCACCAGTGAAAAGAGCAAGAAAACCCTGTGTTCTGCATTTCACAAGAAAAATAATAAGTTTTAAGAAAGATCAAGTACCATAGTTACTTTGACATTTCCTAGTTTATGCAGTTTTTAATCATGCAGAAGTTCACTGACCCCCCCCCCCCCCCCCCCCCCAATAGACAACAGAAACTACGCTGACAATTGCACAAAAGTTCCACCTAATGAGGCATCTAACTTCAAAGCATCCTAACTGTAAATGAATTAATCCAAAATTCCTAATTTCAATCAAACCTTATGTACCTTTGCGAATGGGCATCTATGCTCTTATCAGTTATATTACAGTTATTAGCATTAAACACCAACATACATTTTGTAAGCAATGCACAATCAAGAAAGGGAAGCATTAGTCATGAGTTTGAGAAAATGGCACTTTTGTTCCTAGCAAAGAAGAGTCCTTTTAGATTTCAAATCAGTTTAAATTTTAAGTCACATGTGTTTAAGGCATCATACCAAATTAATGAAAAGAGAGTCATATATATACCATGATAAATAGGAACATTGATAATCAACACGGTTATAACCTTAATACACTACCACAATCACCAAATCAATCTCTTTTCCTTCATAGGGATCTAGAGTATCTGATCTATCGTTATTTGAACATCAATATATCAATGAATCCAAAATCCTTTTATTTTTTCTAGTATTTGATAAGACTATTTTCAGACCATATATCTGCTATAAATATTTGGATGATCAAACTTTAAAATTAAACTAATTTACATGTTGACATGAAAACAGAGTTGTATACAAGCTTTCTTTCTTATCAGCTAGTAGTCTGTGCAACAAGCTAAATACCCTAACATATGAAAACATTACATATGGTTCCAAGCAAACTAGCATAAGATCATACACAGTCTCCATCTCAGTCGTTTTCAATGTCAGCTTCCTCATTGTTGAAACACCCTCTAATCATCAAACACCCTAATTACCAAACAATTGCAAAATCTAGCGAGACATGAAGCTCGAGTACATATCACATTATGTATCAGTGCATGCATAGAAGACATGGGGTCATGATCACCATTCACATGTTCATTGTAAAAGCATAATAGTCCGTATTAAGACTATGGTTTATTGGCAGTGATGAGTGACCCCTATCGTTTTCGCATTCAACTTATTATGCAATGTGGAAATGTAGTAGTCCTTCCGTCTATGGGATGGCAACGGGGTCAGGTATGTCGGGGATTGCATTTCCCCATCCCCATCAGGTATCAAGATCCACATCGGATATTGGGGATTTTTAAGTTTCTTAAAAATCAACTGATATGTTCTCTTTCACATGTCTACGTACATATAAGCTGAAATCAAATGAGCTCATAAGCACACATATAAGCCTACACAAACACCCCCTAGGATTAGCCCCGAGTATCCCTGACCAAGAATTTGAAGGTACCTCAACACTAGCATTAACTGTAAACACGCAGCTAATTTGAAACAGTAAACCATAACCTTAGAAATGCATAGCAGTTTCTATAAATTAAAAGTGATATCAAAGGGAGAGATGTTAACGACTTAACACATACAAACACACACATATACGTAAGCTTAATTTCTATAAACACGCATACAAACATGAATCTTTATATAAACATGCGCCATAGATATCATTCCCTTCTAGAGACATAATTAATGTTTAAAGCTGTAGCTGTAACATCTAAATCCAAAATTAATTCATGTTATTTTAAAAAACCAAAATTCACATCATTCGGGCATACAAAACGGGTATTAAACCAGGGTAGTTACACCGTCACTTATATAGTCAAATACGAACAAGTCACAAACAATAAAAGCAATCTCAAATCCATATCCTAACAACTGACCAACAAAATCTCAGAAACCTGAATCCAAACTCAAAATCTCGAAAACCGAAAACCTAAACATCATATAACTCAACAATCCAAGCTAAACCCGGTTCATATCCTAAATTCAAACCACATTTTCTCAAAACACCAAAATTCACCCCATTTACGCACACAACATACGCATCCAATGAGGGTAGTTACACCATCACTTATCGTCAAATACTAACAAGCAGTAAACATTAAAAGCAATCTTAAATCCATATAAAAACAACTCAAATCTTAAAAAACAGTCATAGACTTGGCAAAATCTCGAAACCCAAAACCAGAAAAATGAATCAGTTAACAATTAATGCTAATAAATCTAAGCTCATCAAACATCATTTACAGCAAAATCTAAAAAATAATCAAATTAAAATTAAATTATAGCTTTCTCTTGTACAAACAATCGTAAGAACCTTTTCATCAAACATCTCGTGAATACCCAGTGTAAAATGAGCCAGTCAAGAACACACATACTTTAAATAATCTTGGACTAATCTTGAAATGCTTAGAAACTTTATGTGAATTTGGAGTGATAGGAGGCGTTGGATTGAAAAGGATTGGATTGGATGGTTGAAATTAGGAGAAAGAGGGTGGGATCCGTGTGAGGTGATTTGCACCAATAAGATATGTACACCTGTCTATTACCATTTACACACCCTATATGATGTGTTTTTCACCAATTTTTGCTTCTTTCAAAAAGATTCAAATGAAATGGTACTTTTAGATAAAAAAAAAGTTAAAAAAAAACATGTTTAAGTATTTTGGGTTTTTAAGATGGGATAATTTCATATTTACCCAACTTAAATATCAAAATTTCATATTTATTCAAAACACAAGTTTTTAGTGTATAATTTACAATGTTTTTAAAACATGAGTCAGGGAAATATGAAATTATACTGTTTAAGTATTTTTCGTTTTTAAGAAAATACTTTATAATTTGAAATGGTCAAAAGTACAACAAGCGAGCTTAAAAAGGTGTTTGTTTGTTGCTAACAAGCTAATTAAACTTTATTTTAGATTTTATAGGCTGATATAAGTCTATTGGTCCAAAAATAAGCTAGAAAAGTAACTTATCAAACATAAGATGAAATCAGCTAAACTCGTTAGCTTAAAAGTAAGATTAAACAAAACCTCTTAGTATGAATCGTGAAAAATTTGTTAATGGACATGTCCCCTTATGGCAAATTAAGATAGATAACTTTAAAAAAAAAATAGAAAATGGATGGATAATGACTTTGGGATGGAAAGATTTTGTATTCTTCGCAAAAAATAATACATTGCTTATTTGCACAATTAGCCAAAACAAAAACACTAACAAAACCTGCATAAGCTGATTTTCATATTCCTTAAACAAGAATGTTAACACAAAATATTGGGAATGGGTGGAGGTATGGCTTAGCTCCTAACTGGAATGAACAATGTAGTCGCAGGCTCTGTTTAGTTTTTACTAAAGTAGTAGCGACTTTTTTTTTTTTTTTTTTTTTTTTTTTTTTTTTTTTATTTATTTTGAGAAAGGAGAATTTATATATTAATCACAAAAAAGAGTGCATAGTTTTTTTTCTACTTAGCCATGGACATGCCCATGCTAGAGTAAATTAAAGAAGAAACACAGAACTATAAAGAATAGCCCACTCTAATCAAGGCATTCTCAACCACTATATCACACTATACTATTCTCTATACACTTAGACTATTCTTTACAGTATTTGCAGACAAAACTAAAACCCTGAATCATCTTCTAGTCAATTTTACATTCCAAACCTCTTCCACTCTTCTAACAGCAGCAATTATACTCATCATTTTGAGTCTAACTATCTCTTTGATATTCTGCACTAGAGCTTCTTCATTTCTATGATTATGCTTGAATACTCTTGTGTTTCTTTCCTGCCATATGAAGTAAACTGCAGATCAAAAGACCAATCTTCTCACAACACTATCAAGTTCATCATATTCATTTTTGCCAATTTCTCAATGATAGTATGCCAGCCATAACTCACTGTCATGTTTAACATTTTTTTGCATTTCAGACCAGATAGCAATGTTGCAAAAATCGGGAATCGGTAGTCGGGCGGTCGACCACCCTGCAGCGATTAATCGGCCAAGGCGGGATTAATCGGTGATTAATTGGATTGGCATTTTCTACATGTTTTGGGTATTTCTGGACACCAAACTAAAGATCTTAACTGATTCCAAGCCTACTATGTTTCCAAACTTAAATAAAAGGCTCCAATTCTGATTATGAGGCCCATTGTGCGTTTTAAGTGAAATAAATGATCCCCAAATTAAGTAGAATGCCTAAATTTTTATTTTTATAAATTTGACCGATTCGGCCGATTTTTTCTTGTTTTTTTGCCTAGGCCGAATTTTTCACCGATTTTTTAAAAATCAACAAGGTGTATAACAGATTAACGATTAATCGGCCGATTCGGACGATTTTTGCAACATTGCTAGATAGTATGAGAATAAGAGCAGGAGAATAATAAATGCTCATGTGAGTCAGGGCAATGACTGCACAGAGCACATTTCATATGTTCATTAGGCCTCCAAATAGCTAATCTGTCTTGAGTCATTAGTCTGTTTAATCACAAACTTGAGTATTGTATGGATACGGTAATTAGTGCTCTTTGAGTATAACGTCTCATGTTCTTTAGCGTATTTGCATAATGTTGGTGTAATCCGGATCATGTATTAGTATAGTTGTTTTATGATTTACATGATTATCGCACATTTGATAAGAATATACATGCATTATAACAAATTGTTTGCGTCACGGTTGGTGTTTACAATATAGTACTACATCTATGCATCTCTTATATAATAAAAGAAGTACATCATTTCGGAGTGATTTTGGCGAAACAATCTTATTGAAGAAATTTTTTTTGACCAATCAGGTTGTTCAATTTTGACCAAAAAGGGTTAATTCCATATATTCCAATTTGAACCCTTAAAGGTCATATTTATACAATCAAAACCAATAATACTATATATACCCAATTTAAACACAAAATTTGTCATATCCACCCATTTATATATCATAAACCAATCAAAACTCAGTTTACATTATTAAATACCCATTATACCCTTCATACAAACACATTGCCAAATTATAACAAACATGTACAAATGAGTCAGATAAGGCTATCTGAAAGTAGTCATGGTTTAAGAAATTTCTCTTCAAATTTGACCGACAACTATAAAGTTACCACCATTTTTTGCCCCATTACAATTGCAAACTGATATCTAACCATTCAAGGGTTGTCTAGTGGCAAAAAAGCTTGTGATTATCACTTTAAAATGTGTGAGGTCTCAAGTTCAATTCCTGCTAGGTGTAAATAATCTTGAAGTGGTCACACCAACCTTCTGAAAAGGAAGGGTTTTACATGGTTTGAGCATGTGTGGCGGTGGGTTCAAACCCAGTGGATTAGTCGGTCAAAAGGTCAAAATTGTGCCCCCTAAAAAAGGGGGGGGGGCAAAAGCTTAATTTGACCTCTATTCTATAGTTTTGTAATTGTACGTACTATTATCATATTCAAATATATTTCGGATACTACAAAATCCATACAGTTGTGGTTCACTTTTGATTAACTGTATAAAACAATTTGCTATTGGTTATTAAGAGGGGTAAATTCACTTTTGATTAAATGTAAAAAAGATTTTGTCATTGGCTATTAAAAAGCGTAAAATAGTCTATAAATATCAAATTGATAATTATTAAGTTTTTCAAAAATTTTAAAATGAATAAATTTGTACAATGGTTAGATTTGACAAACTTTGTGTTTAAATTGGGTATATATATATAATATTATAGGTTTTGGTTAGGTAAATATGACATTTAAGAATTTGCCATTGTAAACACATTCATATTTTGCCACGTCGTATTGTCACATAACACAAAAAGTTCCTAGTCAGCAACTTAAATGAGTGGAGTGGCAAATTCGCCCCAACTTTTCAAATCTAATGGCAAATATGACCTCTTTAAAATTTGAGTGGCAAATTTGCTCTTTTCTTACATTTATTATGGCACATTTTAACCATTTTGGTTTCTTCGGGGCATCATGTAGGTCACTTAGACGACCATTTTATGTGTGTTTTACATTGACTATCAATGAGAATCAATGGAACTCTCTATCAAATGTTGTAATTTTTTCTGCACGAACTTGTATTCACATGAACAACATGACGTTAATACTGTAAAGTATCAAACACTACAAGGTGTTTATCTTGATGTTGGTTATTCTTGAATTCCATGTATGTCAATTTTTTTAGATGGTTATAGCTCAAACTTGATAAGTTCACAATCCAAAAAAATGGGCTTGTGATCTTTTCGAAAGTTATATAATTAAGCTCATCAGCTTACTATTCAAGGTAAGACAAACACCCTGATATGTCTTTTCAACTTATATGACTTATCCAAGCATTTTCAACACAACTAGATGTTATCCAAAACACTCCTTCAAATACCACATTGATTATGAATGTTTTATATTAACCAAGTAATGCATGTTCTTGCAATAGAAAGCGGGCTTATGATCATTTATAAAGTTTCACAATCTCATAAGTCTACTAAATTATGTAAAACAAAAGCTATGTGTGGTGAATGTTTTATTTAACTGAGTTATGGATACGTATATTGTATTTTTCAAATGGGCAAATAATAAAAAAAGGTAATATACTTGCCACAATTTCATCGAATGGGTAGTGAACTATTTTTTTTTATTTTGAGGGTAATTTTCTTTCAAAATCATCATCTTTAGGGTATTTTGTAAAAATTTTGGACAATTTTGCCCCTCATAGCTAATACAAATTTTTTTTCCCGAAGGGCAAAATTGTCCAAAATTTTTGCAAAATACCCTAAAGATAATGAATTTGAAAGAAAATTACCCTCAAAATGAAAAAAAAAATAGTTCACTACCAATTCGATGAATTTGTGGCAAGTATATTACATTTTAATATCGCCATTTTCAAATTATCTCTACTTATAGCTTTTCTAATGCCACCTGCCAAACCCCGGGTCTATAGTCTATATAGATAATATATATATATACCTTACCCAATACCTTTTCTGAATTTTTAGCCTAGATTCAAGAACGTTGATGTGCATTGTGCAAACTACTAATCTGTATTTATTTAACTACTCACTGCTTAATAAAATTCATTTTAGATAACAAACTATTATAATTATCAATAGTTAGTTTTGTATTATTTTGAGGCATTATTGAACTTAGTTGTGAATCAGGTTGTGATTAGTTTACAATTGAATGTAAATGTTTTTTTCTCAAAACTGAATCATATTTAATCATATGTTACAAGTTTTTTCATACATACCTATAACAATTTTATAGTACCTATCAATTTTCTACTTACATAAGATTTTTGCGTGCTTAAATTAAAGGGCCTCTTTTCTAGCTACGCCCAGGGCCTCTAAAGTCCTCCGGACAGGCCTGTGTTATGTGATGATGTTATAACTTATACGATCTATTTCACTTACAATTACGTAAACAAACGTTAGAAGTACGCAACGAAGTGCAGCTACGAACGACACTCGTTAGTTACTTGTGTACGATATATGCAATATAAGTGCAGTCTTCCATATCCCAAGTCTTCTTAAAAGTCAAATTGTCTTGGTCAAGCTGAGAAGGAATGTGTGGATGATAAACCATAGGTGATGCTAGTCGTGCTAGTTGGGTTGCATGATTGATATGTTACAAAGAAATCATAATGTCGTCTTCCCAATCCCATGTCTTCTTAAAAATCTTCTCGTATACGTAGAAAATAGTTATAATCAATCAATTTCTTGATTGAAAAATCCTAAAAGTGTATGAATCATAACAACCCACCTTCCAATTTAATAAAAATCATTTCTTGATTGGTTGTGTTTTTTTAGTCACGCATTTTATAATCAAACACATGCATGGCAAACAAACAAAATAGCTTTATGTTATTAGTCAAGAAGGTGCTAGCTGCTTTGGGTCCTTATTGGCAGACTAATGAGTCTTTGGTAAGTTTCTTCCATTGTTATATTATTTAAGGTTATATAATAGACATCTTGGACCGTTATCCTTTAAATTAAAGTTATAATGAAATATAAGTATTGTTTTCCCACTCTCAATTTCTTCAAAGTCTTTTATAGATAGAAAATGGTTATTATTAGTCAAGGAATTAGTGAATGTTAGACAAAAGGTGTTACTAATCGTGCTATTTGGATGGCATGATTAAAGGTATAATGCAATATAAGTCTAGTGTTCACACTCCTAAGTTTTCTTCAACAAAGACACGCAATACATTGAGTTAAAAAGTTGAGTTATCTTGTAAAGTATTTCATGCAAAAATGATAGTAAAGAAATTGAGTTATCTTGTAAAGTATTTCGTTGAGACATTTTATCTAACGGTTTATGTGCATATTACAACCGACTTGTTTGAACATATGCAAAACCCTGATAGAAAGAAAGAATGAAAACTTATCATGTAGTTCTTCCCAAGGAAACAACGAACAAACTTAAATCATTTACCATTCAAATTTTGTATATCATGTAATTTTTCCTAAGTATCAAATATACTTAGTGACATCATTATTTAATATTTTTTCATGGAACAAGCAAATAGAAAATTGACAAGAAAAACCAACCTGTTAAAATGTTGATATAAGCAATAACCTTTTTTTAATGGAATCATGATTAGTGAACGTACAATTGAATTAAACGCTTACCAAAAGTCAATAACAACTAAAGGTAATTAATATGTATCATATTATTGTTTCAAGGCTATACCTTCCAATATCTAAAGAGCAACAAATAGTTACTATTGAAAACACTCATATACATATTTTAGTAAAAGATTCTCATTTTCACCCATCATGTATGTTTACACCGCTGAAATTAAAGTGTCCACGTAAAACACTGTAATCATTTTAGAAAGTTCAAACTTTGTATGTGTTGTTTGAACCTTCATTAGCATAAGATTTTTCGCTCAAGGTTTAACCTGTAAGTTAATCTTATTAGCTTTCTAAGGTCAAATAATGTTGAAATCTCAGTTAAATGTGTTAAATTCATTAAAACATGACCTGATTGGTTTTTCAGTCGTGTATTTAATCAAACACAAAACAAAACAGCTTGGACCATTATCTCTTAAATTATATTATTTGTTGATGGAATGAATAAAGTTATAATGCACTATAAGTCTAGTCTTCCCACTCCCAATTTCTTCCATTCAAAGTCTCCCAAATATTCTTGCTCAACTCGACTATAAAAAGCCATTTATTTCACCAGTTGCAGGTCACAAACAACAATTCACTTCTCATAATTTTAAGTAAATTTCCAAAAATGAAGTCACCACAAGCAATAATTCACTTGTCTTCTTCCTCTCTTATTTCTTTCCTCTTTTACGGTCTGGCGATAACATGTCTTGCTTCCGCCACCGTCTCTGCTTCGTATGGCGGTAATGAGACTGATTATCATGCATTGTTGTCATTTAAGTCAAAGATCACCCATGATCCGTACAATGTTCTAACCTCGTGGAACCATTCCTTTCATTTCTGTGACTGGAGTGGTATTTCATGTGGAAAGCGGCATAGACGAGTGACTGCTTTACGACTATATTCGAAAGGCTTAGAAGGCTCGTTGTCTCCTCATGTAGGAAACCTCAGCTTCCTCCGTGAGCTTTCTCTCGCAAACAACAGCTTTCAAGGAACCATTCCTCATGAACTTGGTCGTCTATCTAGGCTACGTCGTCTTAATCTTAAAATAAACAAATTTAGTGGAGTCATTCCAACAAACTTGTCTCGTTGTTCTAACCTCGAAGAACTTTGGCTCTATCGAAATGAGCTAACCGGAAGCATACCCATGGAGATAAGTTTACTCTCAAAACTTGCTGTCCTTTCAATTCACTACAATAATTTAACAAGTGGAATCCCACCTTTCTTGGGGAATATCACATCAATGGAAGTGTTCTCTGCTGCCAGGAACCCGTTTGGTGGGAGAATTCCAGATACCTTGGGTCATTGGAAAAGATTAACGTCATTTTTCTCTGGTGGCTGCAACTTATATGGAAGCATCCCTCATTCCATTTTCAACCTCTCACTCCTAGTTAATTTATCCATAGCTGGTAATCACCTCACCGGTAGTATTCCTTCAGAAATTGGTAATCAGCTCCCAAATCTTGAGTGGCTTCAGTTATGGGGTAATGAACTGACCGGAGTTCTTCCACCTTCTATTTCTAATTGTTCTAACTTAAGACTTCTTGAAATGGGTGACAACAGTTTTAGAGGGAAGTTGACTGTTGACTTTTCAAAACTAAGAGATATTTATATAATTAATTTACATAATAACAACTTCCATGGACGCGGAGAAGCTGATGACATGATGTTTGTTGATTCTTTGAAAAACTGCTCCAGATTTGTAACTTTGGATCTTTATGATTGCAACCTTATAGGAGTGCTTCCAATATCTATCGGTAATCTCTCTCATCAACTCAGCTATCTAGATTTAGGAGACAATCAATTATTTGGAAGCCTACCTTCAAGTATAGGTAGTCTAGTTGGTTTGACCACTTTATATTTAGATAATAATAGATTCAAAGGAAAGATTCCCAGTACCATTGGTAAACTACAAAAGCTGCAGTACGTTGATCTGTCTAGCAATCAATTTTTAGGGCCTATTCCTGATGCCATCGGTAACCTATCATTGTTGAATGAACTTTATTTATATTCCAACAAATTAGAAGGCCATATTCCATCAAGCCTTGTAAAGAACTTATTGGGTTAAACCTTGCACACAATAGGCTCAGGGGTAACATACCCAAACAACTTTTTCAACTTCCATCACTAAATTATTTTTTAAATTTCTCTCAAAATAGACTATCTGGTTCAATTCCATCAGAGATTAAAAACCTAAAGATGTTGAGCAATCTCGATTTATCTTACAATAATTTATCAGGCAACATTACTAGTAACCTTGGTGAGTGCATTAGCCTTACAACGTTATACCTAAGTGGCAATAGATTAGAAGGCATAATACCATCTTCATTAAGTTCATTAGGAGGATTGGGGGTACTCGACATTTCTGGAAATAAGTTATCAGGTAGAATTCCACAATTTTTAGGCAAATGGAAATCCTTAGAATATTTGAACCTATCCTTTAATGATTTTGAGGGTGAAGTACCGGTTGTAGGAGTGTTTGCCAATGCAAGTGCATTTTCGGTTTTGGGGAACAATAGGCTTTGTGGTGGGTTGGTTACACTTGAGTTACCCAAGTGCAAGGAGACGGGTAGTAAGAAAAAAAGGTTTCCTTTCTTTATATTAGTCATTGTGATTGCACCGACGTTGCTCATCGTATTATGTTGTGTGTATCTTTTGTGTACGAAGAAACACAATAGTCAACTGTCTCAATCTTCAGGGAATGAAAGGTTCTTGAAAGTTTCATACAATCAACTTCTCAAGGCAACTGATGGGTTCTCTACAGCAAATTTGATTGGCAAGGGTGGGCACAGCTCTGTTTATAAGGGAATCCTCGATTCTATTGATGATAAATCTGTTGCAGTTAAAGTTCTACATCTTCAAAGTCGAGGAGCGCACAAAAGCTTTATAGCAGAATGTGAAGCATGGCGTAAAATTAGACACCGTAATCTGTTGAAGATAATAACTTCATGTTCGAGTACTGATTTCCATGGCAATGATTTTAAAGCGCTAGTTTACGAGTTTATGCCCAATGGAACTGTACATGATTGGCTTCATTCAAGTGCATATACATCGAAACTGAACCTTCTTCAAAGAATTAATATTCTTAGAGATGTTGCCACTGCACTCGATTATCTTCACAATCGCTGCCAAACAACGATTGTTCATGGTGACTTGAAGCCAAGTAACATTCTACTTGATGATGATATGGTTACTCATGTTGGAGACTTTGGTTTAGCTCGAGTACTTGATACAGACTTAAACCAAAACAGCTCATCCGGGGTTAAAGGAACAGTTGGTTATGCACCTCCAGGTAATTCCACTTTTATTCCATGATGTTTATATTTATTTCCAGGTTAAAGTTTGTAAATTAATTAATTGTTATTCATATGTAGAGTATGGTATCGGGAGCGAGTTGACAAGTTGTGGGGACGTCTACAGTTTTGGAATATTATTGCTAGAGGTGATGACTGGGAAAATGCCGACAGACGGCATGTTTAACGATGGTCTTAGCCTTCATAAATTTGCTTACATGGCATTAGCAGATCAAGTAATCGATGTTATTGATAATGATGCAATTGTTTTGCAAAGTACGGAAGCGAATGCAAAGAAAGTGGAAGAATGTTTGGCTGCAACTATCATGATTTGAGTATCGTGCTCTGTGGATTCCCCACCACAACGGATGAAAATAGAAATTGTTGTCAATGAGTTGCAGCATATTCTGGATGTGCTTCAAAATATATAACGTACTCTCTTCTCCCTAAGAGATTTAAGAGTGCATTTACACTCCTGATGACTTATCATATGTATCAAACATGTTTATGATTAAGTGTGCTTATTTTTCCTCAATCCAATTTCTGTAAAATTGAAAAATTGGGGACAAAGTATGCTGGTTACATCAGTCAAACATGTACTTGGAGATTATGGGTGTTTCACTGTTTCGTTAGGGGTATCTGCATAATGAATTTTGTTGAAAGTTGTAGTCTGATTACTATTAGGTATTTGTAGTTTGTTTACGATTAGGCCCGGTACCTGTTACCGTCCTTTTACAGAAAATGTTAGCAATTCCCTGGATTATACGATCACCAATACACAAACAAACTGGAATTTTTATTATAATGTAAATCACAATGTTTACAAAGACTTCTAACCCTATTTATATTAACCTAACCGACACAATCCTTAATGAAACGTTGTGACCGGTTATAAACTTTTACATTGACCCTTTACACCCCTAATCTATTTACAATGACACTTTAAACCTCGGACTTATTAACAGATTATATATCAACATTCCCCCCTAATCTGTTAAAAGTCAAAGCCTTCAAATCTTCCATGCATCTTCAATCTTCCACTGACTTAAGAAACAAAGCCAACTGCTTCTTTCATTTCTTTGCACCCGCCAAACGAGTCTTGATCCAAAGCAATCCGCTTATTCCGAATCATGCCCGTTTATTCTGCACTGCTGGTCAGTATCTGGTTCTTCCTTCCTGGTTTTTTTATTTGATCTCCCATTCTTTGATCAAAACCCGCTTCGCTGTTGAATGTCAAGTCCGCCTTGCTAATAATTATTACTTCCGCCTCCTGCTAATGGCAATTATTTCCGCTTCCCTGCTATTGACAATCAAAACCCGCTTCTCCGCTGTTGATCTTAACACCCTTGATCAAATCTCTAAACCATTAATCTCCCTTTTTTTTCGATGATTTCCGCCTTCATTGTCTTCGCATGCTTGGTTGACACTTCATTTTGATTAAACCCGCTGTTGCAATTTCTGGCAAATCCGCCTTTGCAAAACCCGCTGTTAATTGAAGCCTTTTCTTCTTCGTTGGTTATCAACAACAACCGTTCATTATTCTGGTTCGGTTCTTCAACAACCAGTAAGTCTCCTTTCTTCCAATCTTAATCTAAACCAAATGTTCCTAATACCTACAGTGCCCTAGTTAACCAACGGTTTACCTACTGTATTTTCCAAGAATAGTACCCTAGTTTCCTATTAACCGACTATCCTTAATCCTCCTGGTTTCACCACAAAACCAAAACAACTTCCTGGTTTCACCACAAAACCAACACAACTTCCTGGTTTCTTTCCTAAAACCTATTGTTTACCAAAAACAACACCCTGATTACTTTCCCAAAAACCTATTGTTTTTCCACCAATACAACGCTCCAAAAACAATCCCCTGGTCTTATCGTAACCTGTTATTTTCACCCAAGACAATCCCCTGGTTTATCAAAAACCTATTGTCCTAACACCAAAAACAATAATCCTGTTCTTAAAACTATTGTATACTAACTCGAAACAATTCCCTGTTTTAAAAACTATTGCTTTCACACCCACTAAAACAATTCCCTGTTTTCCAACTTGAAAAACTATTGTTTTACAAATCCTAAAAATAGTATTCTGTTTTTCCGATTGCAAGACAAATCCAAAAAACCAATCGCTTCAATTTTACTAAGAAACAATACCCTAGTTTTTCCGGTTATCTAACAAATCCAAACCACTATTCTTAACCTTCTCCTAATTGTAATAATTCTAAATTCCTACACTAAATACCCACAATTCGAAATTGAAAAAAAACTTATCTCAGTGTGTTTGGTTCTGTAATTCTCGATTCTACCTTTGATTTCTTCGAACTGCAAATCAAAATAATTGTTTCCTCTGTCTCCTTCTTCCGAACAGCAACAACAAGGAATCGGACTTCTGTCCTTTTTCAAAACCTCGAACAAACAACCACAAATCTTCAATTCGTTCTTCCTTTGGTATCTACGACTCCGTGATGATGATCCAATCCCAACAAACCGCTGCCCTCTTCAAACAATCGGACTCCTGATATTGTTCCAAAAAAAAGACGCAGCCTTCTTCAATTGATCCAACCTTAGGCTCTGATGCCACTGTTAGCAATTCCCTGGATTATACGATCACCAATACACAAACAAACTGGAATTTTTATTATAATGTAAATCACAATGTTTACAAAGACTTCTAACCCTATTTATATTAACCTAACCGACACAATCCTTAATGAAACGTTGTGACCGGTTATAAACTTTTACATTGACCCTTTACACCCCTAATCTATTTACAATGACACTTTAAACCTCGGACTTATTAACAGATTATATATCAACAGAAAACGCGTACAAAAAAGAAATGCTTCGACAACCCCATCCTAGAAATCCAGAGGGCGTATCTGGGGAACGTACTTTTGCTGCTGAAGTCATCAAAAATCGACAATTTACTTGATTTCGAGTTCATGGATCCGCCACCTAAACTTAACATTCTTAACTACATGTCTACCTTTATCAACTATGGATATTGGGAGCATTGAACAACACAGAGTCTGATATTGGGCTAAATATGACTGAGTTTAGTTGTGTAAACGTAGTTTTAACGATTGTATTTATGATCTCAGTCCCGTCAGTATTCTTTAGTTCGTAAGCCCAGAAAAAAAAAAAAAAAAAAAAAAAAAAAAAAAAAAGTGATGATGCACATGGAAAGTTAACAAATACTGTGGAGACTGGTGTTGCACTCATTACTTACAATCGAAAGCTCTACGAAAGACTCGGGAAGTGAGTTCTCAGTTACTCGACATTTTGAAAAAGTTCATGATCTGGCTGACATCATGTGGGTCGAATTGGGACGTCATCAGAAAAGCGATATGCTCAGTTTACTTACATAACGCTACAAAACCTAAAGGGATCATGAATACATAAGTATTCGTAAGGGTGGGAAAATGGGCTGGTCTGGCTGCTTGTGTAACGAGTCAAAATAACATTTATTGTAAGGATAAGTTGGCCAGGAATGTTTTTTGCCGAGTATTATTATAATCCCCGCTATAGATGTTATCGTGCTAAATATGATTGCAAAAGTAATGTTTTGGTTTTATTCATTTTTACCACATAGATCCATTAAGATAGTTATTATACCTTTAACTTCATTTTGATATTCATGTTAGCTTCATACTTCATAAGCTGAGAGCAATTCATATGTTGAATCTGGACTCTCCTATAGTTTGAAATATTGCTTCATTTGGCCCAAATGGTCGTAAAAGAGACGGAAGATTAAATTTCTTTGTGCAATAACTTAATGGTTTGTATAAAAAGGTAACTCGAGTTCATGCAAATTATATGACGTATGAGAAAGATACTGATATCATACATCTAAAAGGTTTGTACGATATAATGTATTGAAACATGGACGGGTTGGGAAATGGGTCAAAACAGGATCAGGCTGAAATGTATCAAAACAAGATCAGGCTGATATCAATTGTTGCAGGATCTCATACTGCTCCAACAAGCACACACAAACAAACGACACCTATTCAAGATAGGCAATTGATTTCAAATCATATTAATACAATCCTATTTGTTTTCTTTTTCTGCAGGGGAATTCTAAGATTCTAATGGTTTGTCTGCACCGCACTTCTGTCGGTTACATTTGGTCCTAAAAGGATAGTTTATGTTGTTACATTTGTCACACTTCCAGCTCTCTTCTGGCATATCCGCTTCTGAAACAAAATAAGATACATATATATGATGCAGACTCGAACGTAACTAACAGGTAACCAAATATATTACATGAAGTACTTACTGGAACTCTTGGCTGGCTTTGCAACCTGCATATTAGCGTCACAAAAATAAATTAGAATGAGACGTTATATAAAACATAGCTAAAAGCTTCAATGTGTCAAAAATATAGCTGGCATAAAGATGGCACCTGAGATCCTGGTTTAGGTGTGTTGCATTTCCTCGTGTTTCAGACTGTTCGGAAGGAGGAATTGACATTTCCACATTTTGGGCATTCCCAGTCATTTTCTCGTGTTCCATCTGTAAGAAGCAAGTGAAACAATGAAAAACGGATCCTAAATTACAATCACCTGCTAGTCTGTGTAGTAGTATATGAATAAGTTAGATATTAAATACCTTTCTTTTGAGATGGCTCTTCTGGAAAGGATCCAGGCCGTGGTCCCTAAAAAAATTTAAAAACCAAATGATCCATCAATATAGCATCACATGTTTATATACATGTTAACTCAGGGAGTAGGTGAACGAATAATCAAATTACTCGTTGGCTCGTTGCAATTAGTTGATTGATATAACAAAATTCAGACATACCATGGCAGCCTAAGCAATGGGCAACCGCAAACCGAATTGTTCCATCAGCTGAGGCAAACCATACAATGCACCTGCAAAAAAGATGTAATTCCAGTTTCAGCAAGATGTCACATAGTAGCAGATAGAGGTGTTAATCGGGTCGGGTTAGGGTCGGGCTAAAATATCATACCCGAACCCAACCCTATTTGAACTCGGGTTCGAATATGAGTAAAATGATCATAAAATTGCCCATTTGTTCTAATTTAGATAGATAATTTATAATAAACCATATTAAAATAAATAAATAAAAACCGTATTCAGGTCAAACGGGTCGACCCGAACCCGAGTTATCCAAAATTATCTAACCCAATACCCAACCCTATTCAGCATCCGGGTTGACCCAAACAAACCGAATAAGATTATTGAACAAAATAAGTATCAGAACACCATAACTTCTAAACAACACACGCTAAACAATAAAATTGCCAAAATCACCCAAAAAACACATATCAGTTCCTATCATGGGCCCACCTGAATAAGCAGGTGTGGCAGAGAATTGCAGAGGACGATAAGGGTTCCCTCAAGGTACACTGCTGTTGTAGTTGTAATGATAAGCTGAACCATCATAAGGAGGCATAGATGTTCCATTGAAGGGAGAAGCAACATAAGGTGTTACACCCATATGCATTGAAGAGAATGCACTGGAACCCGCATAAGAAGATGACGAGGAGTAGCCTTGTGGGGTCGGCGTTTGCCTTGGAGCAGATTTCTGTAAGACAAACATTTCGTTGAAAGTCTAATTAATAAAGATAACTATAGGACAAAATACACATAACACAACAGCAAAAGAATATATGATAACCAAATAATTTTAACTTAATACTCATCGTAGAACTAAAATCTAGTATAAATACAACTATTTGTTACCAAAACTACCAAGAGCAATCAGTTTCTTTAGTGCGTTGGTTCTATGAAATGTGTTAAAACTCGACTAGAGGAATATAAAGCACGCTTTCAAACAAAAATTAAATCGGTAGATATATCTAGCTCTTAACAGGAGTTAGAGACTGGTCTTGTAAACGACTATTTTCTTAAAGCCAAAAAACGATAGCTACTGCGATATGTGTAATAAACTGATTGTGTAACTTACTGAGTTATGATCAGCTGGTCTTGGCTGTGTACAACAGCTCATATTGCAAGTTGTCAGAAAAGAAAAGTTGACATTCCCACAGCTAGGACAGGTCTAGTCGTCTTCTCTACGACCACCTAAATCATAACCACCACAAATTAATACCACAGAATACAATTCCATACTTTGTTGTGACGTCAGAGAAAATCAAATTTTATGCACAAGTATTTAAAGGCTTTAAAAAAACCGTAAAGCTTTAGGGTGTATTTTGGAGCTCAAACAAATAGAAACTAAACTGGGGCAAAATAAGCTTACTTTTGGGCTTATGAGTTTATATAACTCTACTTATATCTCATGAGCCCATATTTTCCAGCTTATTTTCAGACTTGTGAGCTTATTATGACTTAAAGATGAAAGATAAGGTCATAAGGTAGAAAAAAGACGGATAAAGATGAGGTTATGAGATATAAGCCGAACCAAATAAGATCATAAGCCCAAAATAAGCTGAAACAAATGTCCCTGAGTTCAACATTTCACCAGAGTAACCTCCAATACACCGATTGATGTAAGACTAATAATAATATGAGTAAAGAGATTAATAAATTATGACAAGCAATTAGAGCCTAATTAATTCAACGATAAATTAAATCATGCCAACCTCTAAAACCTCAATCTAATCTACCATTTTGATATAATCAAATTACACTTATATATAGACATATTAGTAATCATTTTCATATAACCCTGCATGTATCAATTAGAATTATAACATAAAAGGCAGGATTAGCATTTAGATTGAAGAAATGTAATTACCCGTTAGCTGTGGGTCCCACATCATACAAGACAAAAAGGTATTAAAACTTACAAAGACGATGAGAAAATCAAGAGTCCAACATTGTTTTCTCATTATCCTTGTAAGTTTCAACACCTTTCTGATTAAGACCATTATAAAGAAAGATGGCCAACAAACTGATTCAGAAGACGACTGCAAAAGAAACTCGATAATGTCAAGGTGATTTTGTTCGTGTGGAAATAAAATGTAGAATTACGTGGACAAATGAGAGCCCATCATTTATTTGGTCAAACGAATGGATAAACTTACTTTTTTTCATATATGAGCCCAATATTTTTTATTTTTTTTCTTAACCTAGAAAAAAATAAGCTTAAACAACGACCCCTAAGTTTATAATTGGCAAACCCCAAAGTCCATAGTTTTAATCACCATCCCGATTTAACACTAATATGAGGTATGTATTAATAAATTATCACAGCCAATTAGAGCCTAATTAAACGTTAAATTAAACCATGTCAACCTCTAAAAATATATGAATTAATTAAGCACAAGAATGAGAACGCACCATCGGTTTTGGTGTGAAATGATTGAAACAAACAAAAAATAGAGAGTGATGGTGGAGATTAGAGTTGATTGAGTATGTTTGGATGGGATTGCCACCATGACAACTACTCTATTTGTTTGTATAAAGTCCATTCTTTTTCTTTTTTACTATTTTAACACATTAATTTGTTGTAAAAATGTACATAATTACATACATCTGCTCAAAAAGTTGATCAACTCGACTTAACAGGTGTTTATTTTTCTCTTATCTTAACTACATATATAATGTAAAAACTAACTTTTATTGAAAGTGAAAAAGTGATGATTCTCAAAGGTTGGAAGGATTGGATGGCGGAGATTAATCAGAGTCAAAGTGTGTTTGTTTGGATGAGATTGCCAGCGTGGCAAATATAAAAAGAAATACATCAATTATTTGTTTGTAAAAGTTCATTGTTAATCTTATGAAAAATGAATATTATGGCTAAGTAGTAAGATTATTAATATGTCTAATTATTTGATTGGTGAATTTGAAAAAATGATTGGTGGAAATTTAGATAGAGAAGATGTAAAATACAAGTGTCTAATGTTAAGTGGATTGGACATGTAATTAGGATTGCATTTTAGGCCTAAATAGTACTACTCTTTTCTTATTTTGTATCTGTTACACATTAATTTAATTTGTTGCGAAAATGAACAAAATTGCACAAAAATGAAAGTGTTTGCTTTTCTCATATATTTTCTCTTAATTAAGATAAATGTGAGCCCAAAACACATTTTTTTAATTGAGATATTGACAAATGTCTCTATTTCCCGGAAAAAAAATCTCATCTAATGTTTTTCCTAAAAAAATTAATTCGTCTCTCTCACATCCTATGCGCTAAAAAAAAAATGGCCGTTGTTTTATAAAACTCTGTGGGTGGCAATATTGCCTAAGCATGCCTCAATGTAAAATTTAATTAGCCAATAAAATGATGCCAACACATTTCATGCCACAACATACCTCAACATCATTTTTTAGTGGCAACGTTGATGTGGCAAATCCAACAAGTATAAAGGGGGAAAAAAAGTAATTGCCTTCCAACAATTAATGTCCAACGGTCACAAAAGTAATTGCCTTCCAGCATACCGAATCGGTAAATAATCCCGCGGCTCATGCCGAATTTGCCATGCCGAACCGCTGGCAATGGGGATACCGAGTCTTACCGTGCATGCCGAACCCCATGCCTCAAACGTTGCCACTCCCTAAAGGTCAAAAAAACTATCCCGTTTTTATCCAAAACAACCAACCCCCCCCCCCCCCCCCCCACCCCATGTGGCCATGTGTGAAAAATATGGAAAACAAGAAAAATATGAAAAACAAAATTACAAAAAAGCCCTCGTTGTTTAATAAAACTTCAAGGATAAAAAATGAATTCCTTCCTAGAACCCCAAAGCCAAATACCCTTTGTTCTATTGTTTTCAATAGTTTCCATTGTTTAAAGATATCAAATGTAAGTTGTTGGCTGTTATTTTACATTTCAGTAGAATCAAATACCCTTTGATTCTAATAATACAATTTATATAATCGATATGGTGTTTTAAAATTGTGATTGTTCATATGGGTGTTTTATTTTGTTAGTTTAGTTGATGAATTTAGGTGTTCATTACTGGTTTATATATGTATGCGCATCAATTGTTTGTTTTTATGCCTCAATGAAATAGATTGTTTGGTTAGTGTCCAAACTTTTTTTTGTCTGCAATTCTATTACGCGCATAAGTACAATAGAACCCAAGGTGTAGAAACCAAAACCAACAACGACCAGCACCTGGAAATCTTGTGTATCATTTTAGCCCAACTGGAAATCTTTATGGTGAAATCTCCCATTGCTATTGTTTGTTTGTTGTAGAATAGATAAATGTGTTATACAGATTATTTCATTACTTCTATAGACGTATGCTGCATGTGTTACGTATTTTATTTGATTTTATAGATTAAATAGGCTATAAGGATGGTCGGTAAGTTAACTGCAATTGCCCTCATTGGTTTCCGCTGGCCCTATGGACCTGTAAGAATCCCTTCGATTATATTAATGAAAACCACATTTGAGTGAATTTGAGTTGCTTCACTTATGTTTGGGCTTAATTTTGACACGTATGGTTTACTGGCTTGGTTAATTAATTGTGGTTTTGGAATGGGTTAGTTTGGTTTGGCTTCACTTAACAGTTTTGTTGTCCGCCATAACAGATATTCCTCTTTGTGACGTGCCCGAGTTTGAAAAGAGTAAGATGACACTCATAAGATGTGTGCCGTTTACTGACTGAAAGTAAGTAACCAGATCTTCCAAACTTGCCCTCAGAAAATTTATTATTTTTGGGACAATTTACATGAAACGGGTCACTTTTGGTTAGTTTTTATATATAATAGGTCAAACGGGAAATAAATAAAATGAAAAGCAATAGATAATTAGAAAACGGGTTGAAAAAGTCCAGTATTTGGAAACAGTAAAACTTTTAGTTATGTGACAATGAGGAAAATAGGTTTTTGGATTCTGGTATTGTTTACTATGGTTTTACTTCTGTGAGAAATCATTCTATGAATACTTTATACATGTGCGTTATGCTTAATCTATCAACTTTGTATATTGAACTGTATCAGGTTTGAGAATCACAATCAAAAGTAGTAGCTTGGTTAAGCATTAGCTCGGGCCAGAATATCGCCTAATCTTCACGTTTACTTGAAACTATGAATGTAGTAGCATTATTAAGGAAGTGGTGAAGTAGATTAACTGCTTACTACGTGAACTCGTGAAGGATGGAATGCAATAAGGATGAAGCCACAAGGGCGAAAGAAATCGCTGAAAGTAAGTTTTCTTCAAAGGATGCCAAAAAATTTGCTAGGCGCAAAATTTGTTTCCTGGTCTTGAGGGTATTTCCCAAGTAGCTGTTCTGATGTGCATGTTACTGCCGAAAACATGTAAGCGGTGAATCGGATAATTATGGGATACTTGGTGTGAACCCATTAGCCGATGATGATACTGTGAAGAAACATTATAGGAAACTAGCTTTATCACTTCATCCCGATAAGAACAAGTCCTTAGGTGCAGAAGGGGCATTCCAACTCGTTTCTCAAGCATGGAATCTGTTATCCGATAAAGATAAAAGATCAGCGTATGATCATAAAAGGCATGTTCAGTATTTGAAGCAGAGGGTTCCTCAGAACGTGTTTTCACGTGTGCATATACCTCCAACTCAGAACGGTTTTCACAATCTCACAAAGAGTACAGCCCGGACAGCTGGCGCAGATGCGCAGACAAAGGTTACAACTTCTCAAAAGAAGGATAAAACTACTACTCAGACAAAGAAAAAACGAAGAGTCAAAAGGATGAGACTGATGGGACTACCAAGACGGTTCCCACTTCTGTTCCTTCATCCTCCAGTGAACAGATAGCTCCTGAGACGTCAAAGGTCAAAGGTTCTCGAAAAAAGAATAAAGTTAACGGGACTACAAAGACGGCTCCCACTTCTGCTCCTGCATCTTCCAGTGAACAGATAGCGCCTGAGACGATGCCCGGGCCTTGTTTAACAGAGGTTAAAACTTCTCAAGAAAAGGATAAAGTTAACGGGACGACCAAGACGGGTCCCACTTCTATTCCGTTACCGGTTACTAAACAGATGAAGACTAAGACGTTTTGGACCATATGCATGAGATCCAAATTGCAGTATGAATTCTTGAGAAAGTATTTAAATCGAAATATGCTATGCCCCACCTGTTATGGACCGTTTCATGCGACCGAGATTCCGCCACCAACTATCAATGCTTCTTCAGAAGTTGCGGGAATTTCACAAGGAACGGGAAATAACATTTCAGCCCCAGAAACATGCAAGATAACGCGTGTTGAGGCTGGTAATGGTACAAGCTCCCAGCGAGGTCCGCTAAAAAGGGATCGAGAAGAAGCTGGACTAGACACTAATATAGATGAAGCTTTGAGAAATAAGATCGCTAAAAAAGAATCTAAATCCGCATCTAAGAAAGTCAAATCTGTTAAAGCAAAGCAAGACATTAACGGGTTTGATGCAATTAAGGAAACTGGGCCTATCAAGAATCAACTTATAAAGAAGGCTACTACGGAAATAAAGACGAAGCTAGACGAATGGAGTTCAGAAGCCGAAAAAGTTGCTGACATGGCAAACGGCTACTCAAAGAGTAACGAGGCTGACGTCCCAGATCCAGATTTTCATGATTTCGATATACAAAGAAGCGAAAAGTGTTTCAAAGAAGGTCAACTCTGGGCTGCTTATGATGATCGTGACGGGATGCCCCGGAACTATGCCATAGTTAACAAAGTAATCTCTTTGAACCCGTTTAAGATGAAAGTATGTTGGCTTAGCTCAAAACCTAACAAGAAACCACTTCCGTTTCCCGGGTTCCTGGAAGCATTCGGCGAGTTTCAACCAGGAAAACATGAAATCGTTACCTCCCCAAACTATTGTTCTCACAAAGCTAGCTTTACAAAGCAGAGAAACGGTAACATTCTTGTTTTCCCTAAAAAGGGAAGTATTTGTGCTCTGTACAAATACGATAAAACACCGGATTCAATAAAACGTACTTACGAAATTGTGGAAGTTGATGCGTCCAGTGAAGAAACAGGCATTACTGTCACACCACTAGTCAAAGTTGCAGGATTTAAAACAGTGTTTCACCGACATCTCGACAACAAAGAAACAAAAGTTATCCCGGAAAAAGACTTTCTTAAAATATCGCATCAAATACCTTCATACTTGCTCATGGGTCAAGAATCTGCAAACGCTCCAAAGTGTTGTCTAGACCTCGACCCTGTAGCTATTCCTCCTGAGTTTCTTCATGTTTTAACAGATGTTAAGGAAGCCGATACAATGGATATCGACAATGGTCCAAGTGCTGATGGTGTTTGTTCCATTTAGGTACAAAATTCCTGAACTTTGGAGTTTGGTTTGGTTTTTTGGGTTGTTGGATGGGAAAATAGAAAACATGTAGTGTGCATTATGTAGTTGTAACTTGTGCTCAAAAGGGTTGTAAAACTCAGTTTTTGTTAGATGCTGCTGTTATATCCTGACATTATTTAGAAATGTTTCTTTTGTACTTTTGGAATCCAAACATTGCCGGTTACTAAGGAATATGAAGGAATGTTTTGGTACTTATTAATGTTTTTTTTTTTTTTGGTCTGCTTAATCCAATAGTATTATAAATATAATCAACATAACTTAAATCTTACACTGGTGTTGGTCATCACAATCACCATATCAACGTTAGCGGCATATCATCATTTAACACACCACCACTATCATCACCCTTTATGGTCACCACCAATCGAAAAAATATAAAAATATATCACTTTATACAACCATACTAGCAATATATCCACACACACACTCATAAACCAAAAGAAAATGTAATAAAAGTCACACACATAGTGGTGCGGACCACCACTATGTGCAAAATTGCGTAGAAATTAGCCTTAGGCTAGGTGTAATTGTCACATTCTCACCACCTCCACGTTAGCGCCATATTAGTTTTTCAACACACCACTTAACCCATCACCTAACAACTATAGTGGTGACCACTTAACCAAACACATAAAAATATCTCACTTTATACAACATACCCAAAATATACCTAACATATACCCACACTCATAACGAAAAGCTAGTGCACCATGTTGGGTGGTCTGCACCACCGAACCAACCACAAAAAGTGATGCGGTGGCTGATGCTCATCTTATGTTTTATCCTATTTAGAAAGTTCTGGAGTCTTTATTTAAGTCTGTTTTTAGGAGTTTATCTAATACCCTTTATCAGATTAGGACTAGGTTTACTAATTAGTATTCCAGTAGGATTACTATTTTCTCATTATAAATAGGGGTTAAGTTTAGGAGTTTGTTATGTTTTTGTTTTCCAGGATTTGATATTAATAAAAAGACCTCGGTCCAGCAAACCATATTACTCCCCCTTTGTTTGATAATATGTTAATTATCGACGTCCGACAATACATGTATCCTAATTGCCTAAATCCTGTAGCATCACGCTACATCAAAAAGGCACCTTGGCGCGCAATGGATGGCAACCGTAGTGACGGATGACGCGTAATAGAGGCTCACCACGGGTGGTGGAGGCCTCCATTACTTCCGGTCATTAAACTTTTCAAAACTTCACTTGAAGGCTTCAACCCAATAAAAAATTGTGACATGTCAAATTTAAATAATTGGGGTATTTTATTACACTTACTTTTTTTTTAAAATGAAAAACATAGATTTTGGATTTTTGTAGTCTATGTAATGAGTTGTTGAATTGTCTTGCAAGTACGCGGTGTTTGCTTAATATTAATTGATTTCGGTTTACGTTTAATAGCTTATTTTTTGGCTTATTTTAGTATCAACAAACCACAATGAACGAATATGAGCAATCTTGCCATTTTAGTGTAAAAACATTTAATTACGTTACTCATTTATGGTAATATACAAGCCAAACTTTAGTATGTATGAGCTATTAGTGTTGTTCGAGTATAATGTGTCACATTCTCTTGTGTATTTGCATTATGCTCGTGCAACCCCGATCATGCACCGGCATTGGCAATGTTGTTATTATATGATCTGTATGATAATCCCACATGTGATATAATACAAGTGTCATTTGATCAACAATTGAAAGCTCGTAACTATGTATGTATGTAACATTGAAAAAACAATAGATGTTTCCTACAAAATGATATAATGAGGCAAACAAATAGTTGACCTAATCCATCATCACTCCAAACAAAAATTTTGTTTAAGCCAAGAAGTGATATGAAGATTAACTTCACTGTTACTCTTTGCATTTGCATATTGAAAAGGTAAGGTATTGTTTATATGAATAGACGAACAAGGTCGTGCCGTCGCCATCACACCATAAGTATTTTTTTTTTAATAATTCTTATCCTTAACCTTAAAATATATATAATAAAATTAAGCAAACTAAGTCTGAATCTGATTCATATATCTGAATATGAATATTTGGTTGAAAAATCTCAATCTGATTCCAAGATAAATGGTTGAGAAATCTGACTGATACAATAGTGTTGCTATTTTTTTTTAAATGTAAAAATACCTAAGTGTGTTTTAATGTTTACAATAAAAATAAAAAACAATTTTCATAATATATAAATTGATTTTATTTTTATGATAAAATATAGGGTAAATGATATGAGGATTAATTTGAAGTATAAGTTATACTTTGTGTAAATAAACTCTTAATATATATATATAATTTTTTTTTTGGGTAAAAGGCTTTTACCTAGGGGTGTTCATGGTTCGGGTAATAAACCGAACAAACCGAAAACCGAACCGAACCGAACTTGTAACCGAACCGAATTTGTCAAAACCGAACTGAACCGAACTAAAAATTCGGTTTTCGGTTTGGATATGGTTTTGGCTATCTGAACCGAAAACCAAACTAAAAATATGGTTTTGACTTTCTTGCAAGAACCATTTTATCTGTGAGAACTAAGAGAACCACCAAAAACATACATGCACGCCTTTTAAAATAAAATAAAAATACATGCAAATCATCAATAATCGTAAGTATCCACCTATGTTCTTCAATATCATCATGAAATCATCCACTTTTTTCACAAAAACCTTACACATAGCCGCAATATTGTCGTTCCACGCCTTATAAGAACATACATGCACACCTTCAAAGAAAAATTTTGTATTTCCAATTTTTTATCAAATTCTTTAGAACAACTATGTTTTTTTTTAAAACATATATGTTGTTTTTAGAACATATGTGCAAAAATACAATTATTGAAAGCGTTCATGTATGTTTTTGGTGGTTCTCTTAGTTCTCGCAGATAATATGGTTCTCGCAAGAAAGTCTCACTATATATATATATATATAGGAAGGCGAATTTTGGTGCATCATATTTATAAAGTTACTGCATCACATTTTTAAGTCACTGCATCACAGTTATAAATTTTAGTGCATCACAGTTACTGCATCACAGCTATAAAAAGTTACTACATCACAGTTAGTGCATTGTAGTTATTAAGTTATTGCATCATATTTTAAGTCACTGCATCATAGTTATAAATTTAGTGCATCAGAGACTTTTTATTCTTTTTATTTTAAGACCCTTTTTATTTTAACCCAAACCTATATATATATATATATATATATATATATATATATATATATATATATATATATATATATATATATATATATATATATATATATATATATATAAAGATATTAAAACTTTGTCCTAATATAAAATACACTCTATATCCTTGAAATACTTATTTTTCCCAAAATTCTATATAATTAACTTTAAAAAAATATAAATGGTGTAATTCAAGTAAAAAATTCGGTTTTCGGTTTTGACCCATAACCGAACCGAAGTTCGGTTCGGTTATAAATATTTTCGATTCAGTTCGGTTTTCGGTTATGACCCAAATTTTTTTTTTAACCGAACAACCCGAACCGAATAAACCGATTAATCGAGAACCGAACCGATGAACACCCCTAGTTTTAACTTGGTGAAATATATAAACTCTTAATCTTTGCATTTGTATATTGAAAATGGAAAGTATTGTTCATATGTTCTGACGAACATGGTCGTGCCATCGCCATCACACCATAAAGTATTTTTTTTTAATAATTTTTCTCCTTAGCCTTTTAAAGAATATATAATAAAATTAAGCAAAGGTGTTGTTTGTTTGTTAAGAGACTATGAGTGAGAACCTGATTCGCACTTTTGAATCTGAATATGTGGTTGAAAAATTTGAATTTGATTCCAACTTAATGTGAACAAGTGGTTGAGAAATATGAATCTGACTAATATAATAATATTTATTTTTGTAAAAATACAAGAGTGTGTTAATTATTAATGTTTACAATAAAATTAAAAATAAAAACAATTTTCACAATATATGACTTGACACCGATACAATAATAAATGGTTTAGGGTTGTTGTTAAATGGGTGGTTGACATGGTTAAGACGTTTAATAATGGGTCGGGTTTGGGTTGACATTCTCAACCCATCAAAACATGTTTGGGTTTTGATAGAGCATTTTAACACGTATTGCCAGCCAAATTATTATCCTCCTTGTACATCTTTTATTTAATAAAAAGTGTGCGATGACTCTCTTTCTTTAAGCGTATATTCTATATGAAAGTGAACAAAATAAACAATTCGAAATGAAAATTAGATCTAAAACATAACAAAATAAAGAAAACAAAGTTATGATGCATTAATAGGTGTTAAGACGCCCCCTCAACATCTATTTCAATAAGAGGTTTTTATCTCTTATCACCTCTAAATAGGCAGAAAAATACACACTTACTTAATCATGATTAACTTTTACCGCCTCGAATGACAGGAAAAAACAAACACACTTTTTGGTATAAAGTCTAAACATCTGACTGAGTTAGATTAAAAGGTTGATTAAGAGGATATTAATTATTATTATTTTTATTTATTTTTTTTTTAACAAACACAATCTAAGCAACTGTCATTTATAGTTTCTTACAAAATATGAAAAATTTCCATATTCTTCATTTAAATATATTAATTCTTCTTCATAAAATGTTTAAAGTTTTGAGTGTTATTTGATGTAGGCTCCATTTCATGTAAATTACTTGTCTACGACATAGCTGTTAAGATCTCGATCTAGCTCTTAAGATCTTCCGATCTTACGACCCCATTAAGAAAAAACGAGTCGATCCTTTGTAGGATCTTAAAAAGCATAGGATCTTAAGTATCATCTCGATCTTACCATATAGGATCGTAAGATCTCGATGCTACTTCCCTTAATTTAACTAACTAATAAACTATAAATTAAGAATTTTGTTAGCAAGCGTTGATTACTGTAAATGTTTAATAAGAGCAAGATATATAGATTTTTTGGTTAAAAGATTCATCGTCCTTAACTACCGATTATATATTTTTGTATTTTAGAGCATTACGAGTCACATTCTCATATATATAACTTTCAGAACTCTTTTTTATTCTCTAATTTGTTATACAATCATCTTTGAATACGAATTACTAAAAAAATAAGATTTTTAGACATTTAAGTAGGATCTTCCGATCTCGATCTGATCTTACGATTCCGATCTTGCAAAGAAAAAAACGATCCATAGTAAGATCTCGATCTTAACAGCCTTGGTCTACGATATATGCAATATAAGTGTAGTCTTTCATATACCAACTACCAAGTCTTCTTAAAAGTCCCATGTGATTATACATGGAAAATAGTTGTTATAAGTCGAATTGTCTTGGTCAAGCTAAAAAGGAATGTGTGAATGATAGAGCATAGGTTGCATAAAGTCTTCTCAAAAGTCTTGGTCACAAAATGCAAAAACAAGAACACCCAATCCATCATAAACATGATAACAAAACCCTGGTTACTGTCCCTCACGCTACTTGCAAAATCCATGAAAAATCATTTCTTTATTGATATCAACTTAACGTGAAATAAGTGGTTGATAAATTGAACCTGAGTGATATAATAGTGTTTGGGTTTTGATATGATATAGCATTTTAACACGTTTTTTGAGACTAGTTATTAACATTACATCTTTTATTTAACAAAAAGTGTGTGATGCTTCTCTTTTAGTGCATACTATACGAAAGTGAACAAATAAACAATTCGAAAAAAAATCAGATCTAAAAAAAAAAAAAAAAAAAAAAAAAAGTTTTGATGTATTAAAAGGTGTTAAGACACCACTTCAACATTTACTTCAATAAGGGGTGGCAATGGTGATGCAAAAAAAAAGTGATGAACACATGTTTAACCAATCAAATGCCAACAACACAATTTATAATTCACCATGACTTTCTTTATTCTTTTAGTGGCAATGGTTCAATGTATTAAATTGCTCAATGTATTAAATGCCCAACTTCCCAAAATTGCTTGGTTGATGTGCATGCCGATTCGGCATGGGATGGTCTTGGACCATGCCTTTTCGTTGATGCCGGAGAGGTGGTTATGGAGGATGCCGATCGGCATGGCATGCCGAGCCTCCATGACCTTGCCATTGCCACCCCCTAAGAGGTTTTTACCTCTTAATGAGCAAAAAAAAGACAAACACACTTAGTTATGATTAACTCTTACCTTCTTTTAATGACGGCAAAAAAATAAACACACTTTTTGGTCTAAAGTCTAAACATCTGACCGAGATAAAAAGTTTTTTTTTTTTTTTTTTTTTTTTTTTTTTTTTTTTTTTTTTTAATTATTATTTTTAATTAACAAACACAGTCTAAGCAACTGTCATTTACAGTTTCTTACAAAATATGAAAAATTTCCATATTCTTCATTTAAATATATTAATTCTTCTTCATAAAATGTTTAAAGTATTGAGTGTTATTTAATGTATGTTCCATTTCACGTACAATTACTTGTCTACGATATATAGTTATACAATATAAGTGTAGTCTTTCATATACCAACTACCAAGTCTTCTTAAATGTCCCATGCATGTGATTATTCATGGAAAATAGTTGTTATAAGTCGAATTGTCTTGGTCAAGCTCAGAAGGAATGGTGTGAATGATAGACCATAGGTCACATAAAGTTTTCTTAAAAGTCTTGGTCAAGCTGAGAAGGAATGTGTGAATGATAGACCATAGGTTGCATAAAGTCTTCTCAAACGTCTTAGTCACAAAATGCAAAAACGAGAACACCCAATCCATCATAAACATGATAACAAAACCCTGGTTACTGTCCCTCACGCTACTCGCAAAATCCATGAAAAATCATTTCTTTATTGATATCAACTTAACGTGAAATAAGTGGTTGATAAATTGAACCTGAGTGATATAATAGTGTTTGGGTTTTGATATGATATAGCATTTTAACACGTTTTTTGATACTAGTTATTAACATTACATCTTTTATTTAACAAAAAGTGTGTGATGCTTCTCTTTTAGTGCATACTATACGAAAGTGAACAAATAAACAATTCGAAAAAAAATCAGATCTAAAAAAAAAGAAAAAAAAAAAAGTTTTGATGTATTAAAAGGTGTTAAGACACCACTTCAACATTTACTTCAATAAGAGGTTTTTACCTCTTAATGAGCGAAAAAAAAAGACAAACACACTTAGTTATGATTAACTCTTACCTTCTTTTAATGACGGCAAAAAAATAAACACACTTTTTGGTCTAAAGTCTAAACATCTGACCGAGATAAAAAGTTTTTTTTTTTTTTTTTTTTTTTTTTTTTTTTTTTTTAATTATTATTTTTAATTAACAAACACAGTCTAAGCAACTGTCATTTACAGTTTCTTACAAAATATGAAAAATTTCCATATTCTTCATTTAAATATATTAATTCTTCTTCATAAAATGTTTAAAGTATTGAGTGTTATTTAATGTATGTTCCATTTCACGTACAATTACTTGTCTACGATATATAGTTATACAATATAAGTGTAGTCTTTCATATACCAACTACCAAGTCTTCTTAAATGTCCCATGCATGTGATTATTCATGGAAAATAGTTGTTATAAGTCGAATTGTCTTGGTCAAGCTCAGAAGGAATGGTGTGAATGATAGACCATAGGTCACATAAAGTTTTCTTAAAAGTCTTGGTCAAGCTGAGAAGGAATGTGTGAATGATAGACCATAGGTTGCATAAAGTCTTCTCAAACGTCTTAGTCACAAAATGCAAAAACGAGAACACCCAATCCATCATAAACATGATAACAAAACCCTGGTTACTGTCCCTCACGCTACTCGCAAAATCCATGAAAAATCATTTCTTTATTGATATCAACTTAACGTGAAATAAGTGGTTGATAAATTGAACCTGAGTGATATAATAGTGTTTGGGTTTTGATATGATATAGCATTTTAACACGTTTTTTGATACTAGTTATTAACATTACATCTTTTATTTAACAAAAAGTGTGTGATGCTTCTCTTTTAGTGCATACTATACGAAAGTGAACAAATAAACAATTCGAAAAAAAATCAGATCTAAAAAAAAAGAAAAAAAAAAAAGTTTTGATGTATTAAAAGGTGTTAAGACACCACTTCAACATTTACTTCAATAAGAGGTTTTTACCTCTTAATGAGCGAAAAAAAAAGACAAACACACTTAGTTATGATTAACTCTTACCTTCTTTTAATGACGGCAAAAAAATAAACACACTTTTTGGTCTAAAGTCTAAACATCTGACCGAGATAAAAAGTTTTTTTTTTTTTTTTTTTTTTTTTTTTTTTTTTTTTTTTTTTTAACAAACACAGTCTAAGCAACTGTCATTTATAGTTTCTTACAAAATATGAAAAATTTCCATATTCTTCATTTAAATATATTAATTCTTCTTCATAAAATGTTTAAAGTATTGAGTGTTATTTAATGGATATTCCATTTCACGTACAATTACTTGTCTACGATATATAGTTATACAATATAAGTGTAGTCTTTCATATACCAACTACCAAGTCTTCTTAAATGTCCCATGCATGTGATTATTCATGGAAAATAGTTGTTATAAGTCGAATTGTCTTGGTCGGTGTGACTGATAGACCATAGGTTGCATAAAGTCTTCTTAATAGTCTTGGTCAAGCTGAGAAGGAATGTATGAATGATAGACCATAGGTTGCATAAAGTCTTCTCCAAAGTCTTGGTCACAAACTGTTATTATGCGAAAACAAGAACACCCAAATCCCAATCCATCATAAACATGATAACAAAACCCTGGTTCCTGTCCCTCACGCTGATCGCAAAATCCATGAAAAATCATTTCTTTATTGATATCAACTTAATGTGAATAAGTGGTTGAGAAATTGAATATGAGTGATATAATAGTGTTTGGGTTTTGATATAGCATTTTAACACGTTTTGTGAGTAGTTATTATGATCTTGTACATCTTTTAATTAACAAAAAAGTGTATGATGATTCTCTTTTAGTGCATATTCTATACGAAAGTGAACAAAATAAACAATTCGAAAAAAAATCAGATCTAAAACATAACCAAAAAAAACAAAGTTATGATGCATTAAAAGGTGTTAAGACACCACTTCAACATTTACATCAATAAGAGGTTTTTACCTATTAATGAGCAAAAAAAGACAAAAATACTTAGTTATGATTAACTCTTACCTTCTCTTTATTTTACCGGGGTAAGAAACCCTTTTACCCAAAAAAAAAAAAAAAAAAAAACTCTTACCTTCTCTTAGTGACGGGAAAAAATAAACACACTCTTTGGTCTAAAGTCTAAACATCTGACTGAGATATATATATATATATATATATATATATATATATATATATATATATATATTTTAATAACAAACACAGTCTAAGCAACTGTCATTTATAGTTTCTTACAAAATATGAAAATTTTCCTTATTCTTCATTTAAATATTTTAATTCTTCTTCATAAAATGTTTAGAGTTTTGAGTGTCATTTGATCCATGTTATACGTTCCATTTCACTTACAATTACTTGTCGACGATATATGCAATATAAGTGTAGTCTTTTTCACTTACAATTACTTGTCTATGATATATGCAATTTAAGTGTAGTCTTTCATATCCCAAGTCTTCTTATAAGTCCCATGTGATTTTACATGGAAAATAGTTGTTATATGTCAAATTGTCTTGGTCAAGCTGAGAAGGAACGTGTGAATGGTAGACCATAGGTTGTTTTAATGATTTGTCTTCATTTCACCAGTTGCGTGTCCATCACAAACTCTTAACATGCAAAACTAAGTATAAAATGCCAATACTTGTTCTCATAATTCTAAGTAAATTTCTAAAAATGAAGTCACCACAAGCAATAATTCACTTATCATCTTCCTCTCTTATTTCCCTTCTCTTTTACGGTCTCATGATAACATGTCTTACTTCCGCCACTGTTTCTGCTTCGTATGGCGGTAATGAGACTGATTATCTCGCATTGTTGTCATTCAAGTCAAAGATCACCCAAGATCCAAACAAAGTTCTTACCTCGTGGAACCATTCCTTTCATTTCTGTGAGTGGAGTGGTATTTCATGTGGAAAGCGGCACAAACGAGTAACTGTTTTATGGCTGGATTCGCAAGGCTTAGAAGGCTCGTTGTCTCCTCATGTAGGAAACCTCAGCTTCCTCCGTGATATTTCTCTTGTGAACAACAGCTTTCAAGGAACTATTCCTCATGAACTTGGTCGTCTGTCTAGGCTACGTGGTCTTTATCTTTATTATAACAAATTCAGTGGAGTCATTCCAACAAACTTGTCTGGTTGTTCAAACCTCGAAGACCTTTGGCTCAATCTAAATGAGCTAACTGGAAGCATACCCAAGGGAATGAGTTTACTCTCGAAACTTACTCGTCTTCAAATTAGCGACAATAAGTTAACAGGTGGAATCCCACCTTTCTTGGGGAATATTACATCAATGGAAGTGTTCGTTGTTGTTGGCAACCCGTTTGGTGGGATCATTCCAGATACCTTGGGTCATTGGAAAAGCTTGAGGGCATTTGGTGCTGGTGAGTGCAACTTATATGGAAGCATCCCTCATTCCATTTTCAACCTCTCACTCCTAGTTAATTTTTCCATAGCTGGTAATCACCTCACTGGTAGTCTTCCTTCAGAAATTGGTAATCAACTCCCCAATCTTGTGTGGCTTCAGTTATGGGGTAACGAACTGACAGGAGTTCTTCCACCTTCTCTTTCTAATTGTTCTAAATTAAGAATTCTTGAAATGGGTGACAACAATTTTAGTGGGAAGTTGACTGTTGACTTTTCAAAACTAAGAGATATTTATTCAATTAAATTATATCATAACAACTTCCATGGACGTGGAGAAGCCGATGACATGAGGTTTATTGATTCTCTGAAAAACTGCACCAGATTAGTAACCTTGAATCTTTATAATTGCAACCTTATGGGAGTGCTTCCAACATCAATAGGTAATCTTTCTGATCAACTTAGCTTTCTAGCTGTAGGAGACAATCAATTATTTGGAAGCCTACCTTCAAGTATAGGTAGTCTAGTTGGTTTGACCACTTTATATTTAAATAATAATAGATTCAAAGGAAACATCCCCACTAGCGTTGGTAAACTTCAAAATCTACAAGCTCTTGGCCTATATAGCAATCAATTTTCAGGGCCTATTCCTGATACCATTGGAAACCTATCATTGTTGACTAAACTTGGTTTATTTTCCAACAAATTAGAAGGCCATATTCCACCAAGCCTTGGGAATTGTAAAAAACTTATTGTGTTATACCTTTCATACAATAGACTCGGTGGTAAAATACCCAAGCAACTTCTTCAACTTCCATCACTAACTATTGGTTTAGATCTTTCAAACAACAACCTGTCTGGTTCCATTCCATCAGAGATTGAAGACCTTAAGATGTTGAGCGGTCTTGATTTATCTCATAATAATTTCTCAGGTACCATTACTAGTAGCCTTGGTGAGTGTATCAGCCTTGTAGAGTTGTACCTTAGTGGCAACATATTTGAAGGCATAATACCACCTTCATTCAGTTCCTTACGAGCATTGGAGGTACTCGACATTTCTCAAAATAATTTATCAGGAAAAATTCCACAATTTTTAGAGAAATGGAAAATCTTAGAATATTTGAACCTATCCTTTAATGATTTTGAGGGTGAAGTACCAGTTGTAGGAGTGTTTGCAAATGCAAGCGCATTTTCGGTTCGGGGGAACAATAGGCTTTGTGGTGGTTTGGTTACACTTGAGTTACCCAAGTGCAAGGAGACGGTTAGTAAGAATAAAAGGTTTCCTTTCTTCATATTAGTCATTGTGATTGCACCAACGTTGCTCATCGTATTATGTTGTGTGTATCTTTTGTGTAAGAACAAACGCAATAGTCAACCATCTCATTCATCAGGGAGTGAACGGTTCATGAAAGTTTCCTACAATCAGCTCCTCAAGGCTACTGATGGCTTCTCTGTAGCAAATATGATTGGAGAGGGTGCGTTCAGCTCTGTTTATAAAGGGATCCTCGAGCCCAATGATGATAAATTTGTTGCAATCAAAGTTCTACGTCTTCAAAATCGCGGAGCTCACAAAAGTTTTCTAGCAGAATGTGAAGCTTGGCGGAATATTCGACACCGTAATCTGTTGAAGATAATAACTTCATGTTCAAGTGTTGATTTTCAAGGCAATGAATTTAAGGCTTTGGTTTACGAGTTTATGCTGAATGGAAGTGTACACGATTGGCTTCATTCAAGTGCAAATACATCGAAATTGAACCTTCTTCAACGAATAAACATTCTTAGAGATGTTGCCACTGCACTTGATTATCTTCACAACCACTGTCAAACAACGATTATTCACGGTGATTTGAAGCCTAGCAACATTCTACTTGACGCTGATATGGTGGCTCGTGTTGGAGACTTTGGTTTAGCTCGGCTACTTGGTATAGAGTTAAACCAAAATAGCTCAACCGAAGTTAATGGAACAATTGGTTATGCGCCTCCAGGTAGTATTCCATGATGCTTATATTTACTTACAAATTACAGTTTGTAGATTAACTAACTGTTTTTAATTAGCAGAGTATGGTCTCGGGAGCGAGATGACAAGTATTGGGGATGTCTACAGTTTTGGAGTATTATTACTAGAGGTGATGACCGGGAAAAAGCCGACAGATGACATGTTCAATGATGGTCTTAGCCTTCATAAATTTGCTTTCATGGCATTACCAGATCATGTAATAGATGTTATTGATGATGATGCAATTGTGTTGCAAAGTACGGAAGCGTATGCAAAGAAAGTGGAAGAATGTTTGGTTGCAACTATCAAGATTGGAGTATCATGCTCTGTGGATTCCCCAACCCAACGAATGAAAATTGAAATTGTTGTCAATGAGTTGCAGAGTATTCTCAATGTGCTTCAAAATATATAAGGTACTATGTTCTCCCTTTTTGTAAAATCTGATTTTTCATGAGTTTGTTAAATAATCACTAACTTGGTTTTATTTTTGAACGCTTTCAGGTCTAATACAAATCTTTCTAGGTGAAATTTGAAAGTAACTGCAGTAGGGAGTGCATTTCGTAGTTATATTAACATTACTTTGTCAATATGTTTGCAAGTGTGTTTTAATTTTCTTGTTGCATAAGTACTGTAAGAGAGCATTTACATTCCTGATGACTTATCATATGTATCAAACATGTTTATGAATAAGCAAAAGAGTTGGGATAACCTTTGGCAGGACATACTAGAATCTTGTATCCTTTCATGGCTCTATATGTTTTAACCTTTATAGGTGTTTCTATAAACAAAGTTCAAGTAGAACTGACCCTTGACATCTTAGTGCAACACCATTGGAATATACTGAATTTTGTTGCAAGTTGTAATCAGATAAAATCGACAATATACATGATTTTGAAATCAACTAAAAATGACTGATATTGGGAGCATTAAACAACACAGGGAGTCTGACTGATATTGGGCTAATAATGATTGAGTTCCCGTTGGACCCGCATTTCGCTAAACTGCATTTAACATGTGAAGAATTTAGCTGTGTAAACGGATTTATAACAATTGTCTATGCTTTTAGTCCAAAAGATCGGGCAGAAGAAATTGATGCTGCACATGTAAAGTTTTTCGTGCCTGAATCTGATCTTTTGACCTTACTCGACATCTACAAACTATGGAAAGCTAACATATACTCTCGAGATTGGTGTAAACCTACAAGTTAAAGCTCTACGAAAGGCTTGGGAAGTGAGATCTCAGTTACTCGACATCTTGCAAAAGCTCAAAATCTGGCTGACATCATGTGGATCGAATTGGGACGTCATCAGAAAAGCGATATGCTCAGTTTACTTCCATAACGCAACCTAAAGGGATCAGGAATACATAAGTAATAGGAACCGGATGCCGTGCCATTTGCGCTTGTATAATGTATGGGTATGGGTATGGCTGCTCTTTGAGTAAATATTCGTATGGGTGGGAAAATGGGCGGGATTTGCGCTTGTATAACGTATGGGTATGGGTATGGCTGCTCTTTGAGTAAATATTTGTATGGGTGAGAAAATGGGCGGGATTTGCGATTGTGTAACGGGTCAAAACGAGAACATTTTTTGTAAGGATCAGGTTGGCCCGGAATGTTTTTTTGCCCAGTTTTGTTATAATCCCTTATAGATGTTATCGTGCTAAATATGATTGCAAAAGTAATGTTTTGGTTTTATTCATTTTTACCACATAGGACCCATTAAGATAGTTATTATACCGTTAACTTTATTAATCTGATATTCATGTTAATTAGCTTCATACTTCATAAGCTGAGAGCAATTCATATGTTGAATCTGGATTGTCCTATAGTTTGAAATATTAATTTGGCCCAAATGGGCGCAAAAGAGATGGAATATTAAATTTCTTTGTGCAATACTTAGTGGTTTGTATAAAAACGTAACTCGATTTAATGCAAATTATATGACGTATGAGAAAGATACTGCTATCGTACATCGAAAAGGTTTGTACGACATAATGTATGGAAAAATGGACGGGTTGGGAAATGGGTCAAAATAAGATGAGGCTGAAACGTATCACTTTTAATAGTGGTTTAAACGAGACACTCAAGAATATGGTGCATGTTGATTTCTTACTGTAGGCTCATCATTGTGAGTAATGAAATCAGTTTGTTTTGGTTTCTTTATTTTTTTGTTGTTACAGAGGAAAATGTTGCAAATATAGGAAAAGATTAATTCGTATACAACCAAATACATGCTAAAACCAGTTGCATATAAGAAAAGTTATACCGCACCCGGTCAGGGTTCGTTCATGTGTTTTGGGTGTATAGGACTGTAATCCATTCAAAAACAAGACCATGCCATGAATTAACCACAAACATTAGACTAGTCGTCAAGGCTCGTGTACGACCTAATGAGCATGGTTCACTGGACTATACCAAAACACATACGCACTGAACCAAATGGATTTACAAGTTTTGCACTCTCATAGTATCAGCATTAGTCGATAAATAGCAAAAAAAAGTCGCCTATTTGAGAGCGAGTACTCCAATCTATTTTAAAAGACTGCCAAGTAAAAAAGTAGAAACCATAAATGGGGACTGGTGATGAATTCAAGACTAGTCAATTGTTGCAGGATCTCATACTGGTCCAACTAGCACACACAAACAAACGACACCTATTTAAGATAGGCAATTGACTTCTGTAGGGGAATTCTGGGATTCTAATGGTTTGCGAGCACCGCAGTTACATTTGGTCCTAAAAGGATAGTTTATGTTGTTACATTTGTCACACTTCCAGCTCCCTTCTGGCATATCCGCTTCTGAAACAAAATAAGATACATATATATGATTCAGACTCGAACGTCACTAACAGGTAACTCTTGGCTGGCTTTGCAACCTACATATTAGTGTCATAAAAATAAATTAGAATGACATGTTATATAAAACATAGCTAAAAGCTTCAATGTGTCAAAAATAAAGCTGGTATAAAGATGGCATCTCACCTGAGATCCTGGTTTAGCCGTTTAGGTGTGTTGCATTTCCTCATGTTTCAGACTGTTCGGAAGGAGGAATTGACATTTCCACATTTTGGGCATTCCCAGTCATTTTCTCGTGTTCCATCTGTAAGAAGCAAGTGAAACAATGAAAAACGGATCATAAATTACAATCACCTGCAGCATATGAATAAGTTGGATATAACATACCTTTCTTTTCAGATGGCTCTTCTGGAAAGAATCCAGGCCGTGGTCTCTATAAAAATTTAAATACCAAATGAATCATCAATATAGCATCACATGTTTATATACATGTTAACATAGGGAGTAGGTGAACGAATAATCAAATTTACTCGTTGCAATTAGTTGATTGATATAACAAAATTCAGACATACCATGGCAGCCTCATCAATGGGCAACCGCAAACCGAATTGTTCCATCAGCTGAGGCAAACCATACAATGCACCTGCAAAAAAGATGTAATTCCAGTTTCAGCAAGATGCCACATAGTAGCAGGTAGCGGTGTTAATCGGGTCGGGTCAAACCGGGTCGATGCTAAAAATAACATACCCGAACCCGAAAATGAGTAAAATGGTCATAAAATTGCCTATTTGTTCTAATTTAGATAGATAACTTTTAAAAAACCATACTTAAAAAAAAAAAAAAAAAAAAAGTCAAACGGGTCGACCCGAGCCCGAGTTAGCCAAAAATATCTAACCAGACACCCAACCCTATTTAGCATCCGGGTTGACCCAAACAACCCGAATAAGATTATTGAACAAAATAAGTATTAGAATACCATAACTTCTAAACAACACATGGTAAACAATAAAAAGGCCAAAATCAACCCAAAAAAACACATAATAGTTCCTATCATGGGCCCACCTGAATAAGCAAGTGTGGCATAGAGTTGCAAAGGACAGGACGATAAGGGTTCCCTCCAGGCAGACAGCTGTTGTAGTTTAATGATAAGCAGAACAATCATAAGGTGGCATAGATGTTCCATTCAACGGACATGCTCCACCTCAGCCTTATCATTGTCCTTATCATCATTATTAGCCCCATGTGAAGCATTAACCATCATAAGCAGCATAAGGTGTTACACCCATATACATTGAAGAGGGTGCACCGGAACCAGCATAAGGAGAAGATGAGGAGTAGCCTTGTGGGGTCGGCATTTGCCTTGGAGCAGATTTCTGTAAAACAAACATTTTGTTGAAAGACTAATTAATAAAGATAATAGGACAAAATACACATCAGCATAAGAATATATGATAACCAAATAACTTAAACTTAATTTTACTCAACGTAGAACTAAAATCTAGTATAAAGAGCAACCAGTTTCTGAAATCTGTTGGAACTCAACTAGAGGAACAAGAGTGAGAGACTGGTCCTGTAAACACCTATTTTCTTAAAGCCATTACCGACAGCTAATGCGATATCTGTAATAAACGGATAGTGTAACTTACTGAGTTATGATCAGCTGGTCTTGGCTGTGTACAGTTGCGCATATTGCAAGTTGTCCAAAAAGAAAAGTTGAAATTCCCACAGCTAGGACAGGTCCAGTCGTCTTCTCTACAACCACGTAAATCATAATCACCGCAAATTAACTTTCTCGTCATCTCATACAAAGTAAATACGACTAAGGAGTAAGCGTCATCTCATACAAAATAAAATTGTGGGTCCCTGTCTAAACTCACAAGAGAACAAATTTTATGCACAAGTATGTAAAGTCTTCAAAAAAAACCTAAATCTTTAGGGTGTATTTTGGAGGTTAAACAAATAGAAACTAAACTGGGGCTAAATAAGGGTATGTTTGTTTATGCTTACTTTTGGGCTCATGAGCCCCATATTTTCCAGCTTATTTTAAGACTTGTGAACTTATTATGACATAAAGATGGAAGATAAGCTCATCAGCTAAACTATAAGACTGGAAAAGAAATGAGCTTATGAGATATAAGCTGAAAGCCCAAAATAAGCTTAAACAAATCCAATTATAAGCACATAAGCTAAACTATCACAACGAATTATAAGGGGATGTTTGTTTAAGCTTACTTTTGGAAGATAAGCTGATAAGCAAGAAAAAAGCTGGATAAAGAAGAGCTTATGGGATACAAGCCGAACCAAATAAGATCAAAAGCCCAAAATAAGTTAAAAGTTTTGACCTCCAATTAAGATAATTGGCAAACCCCAATTAGTCCATACTTCAAATTTCCATCCCGATTCATGTAATAAATTAATAAATTAAACGTTAAACTAAATCGTGTAAACCTCTAAAACCTCTCTCTAATAATAGATTAAAGGAAGCACAAGAAAGAGAACGTACCATCGGTCCGCTGGTTTTGGTAAATGGTGGAGGGAAAAAGTAAAAATTTAAAAAAAAAATTAAAATTAAAAATTAAATAAATAAACCTTTTTTAAAAATTTAAAATTTTAAAAAAAATGTTAAATTTAAAAAAAAAATTAATAACAAATAAATTTAAAAAAAATAAGTTTAAAAAAATGAATTTAAAAACAAACTAAAATTTTTTTAAAAAATGAAAATTTTAAAATTTTTAAAAAAAAGTTTAAAATTTTTAAAAAACTTAAAGTTTAAAAAAAAAAATTTAATTTTTTTTAATTTGGATAATTTTTTTTTTTAATTTCTTTTAAAAAAACTGGATGAAAGAAAAGTAACGAGCGTTTAAAAAATAGGACCAAATGCGTAATTAACGAGCATTACCAAAAAAGGATCAAATGCACGAATTTGGTCCAGTTTGGGGGCCAACAGCGTAACTTCTAATCAAGTGGCAACCTGTTAACCTACTAGTAACAGGTCATATTAGCTAGATCAAATATTATTTGAATGTATTTTAGCGACTTTGACAATTACAAAGTACATTGCGTAGATGTGTTCATTTGAAAAAATATATTGTGTATATGTAACTTTCACCCTATCTTATTCTCTCTTAATTGAGATAAATGTGAGCTCAAAACACATATTTTTGTTTTAATTGAGAGACTCACAAATGTCTCTCTCTTCCAATTAAGAGGCTAAACGGACTTTTCTTTTTTTGTTTTTTTAGAAAGGATTCTATTTAGGGCGAGACATTAAGACACTCAAGGCTAAACCACTTAATTTAATAAATAACCCCTTACTCCATTACTAAATATTGGGAATAAGTGGTGGCATGACTTAGCTCCTAACTGGAATGAACAAATATGTAGTCGCGGGCACTGTTTAGTTTTCACTACTAGAGTAATAGCAATCCTGCCATCTTAGTGTAAATTCATTTACTTACTTCGTTTTGGTTAATCAGAAAACTTGAGTTTTATATGGGTACGGTAATTGGTGCTATTTGAGTATAAAGTCTATTTTTTATTATTATTTTTTTATTTTTTTTATTTTTTTTTTGCGGATTTACATAATGTTGGGTTAAACCGGATCACGTATTAGTATTGTTGTCTTATGATCTATATGATTATCGCACATTTGATACAATATACATGTAGTATAACAAATTGTTTGCCTCGCGGTTGGTGTTTATAGTATAGTACTACATCTTTGCATTCTTGTTATATAAGATTACAAGTGTCATTTGATCGAAAAATGAAAGCGTTATATGTAATATTGAAAAAACCATAGATGTCTCCTTATGATATGATGGGCCAGAACAAATAGTTACCCAATCCATCATCACTCCAAACAAAAAATTTGTTCAAGTTCAAAATGAACTTTATTGTATTTTTTTTGGCTAAAATATTTGGTAAATGATATGATGATTAAATTTAAGTATAAGTTATACTTTGTGTAAATATGTTCTTACTATTTACTTTTATTTTTGATTATGTTTAGTTTATGTTTAGGTGCAGTTTGGTATGTTGGGTTAGGATTGGATTTAGAAAATTAAAGTAGAAAAAAATTGTTTGTTTGTAGCTTTAGCTTTGAAAGTTGGGATCAGTCCTAAAAAATAACACTATTAGAAAAGATACTATTTTGGGTGAGGATGGGATTAAAATGTGGGTTACATTAATTGTCGTCTTTGTCTCTCTCTTTTATTAGTATTTCTTATTCTAAAAAAATAATTAATTTTAATAAAATATAATATTTTACTAACTTAATATATTTTATATCGATATAATAATATATTTTCTTTCTCTAAATCCAAATCCAAATTCTAAACCCACCTACGTACCAAACGGCCCTTAGCTTTGGTCCATGGATTTTATGGCTCAAAAATGCATTTACTTTCTTTGTGTTACACAAGTATATGTTTTTGTTTTACACTTAACTTCATATAATTTATTTAAATTTCAACAACTAAAATTTTAATTAATTACCTTATTTTTTTAAAATTGTTGTTTTTACAAATTTTACATTTGTATTTTTATGTTTTTTTTTCTCCGCCAAATTTATCAAAGTTTAGCCCTTTTTTTAATTTTGACTTTCAACTGACCAATAAGAATGCTCAATTTTGTCATGTATTAAAATATAGCAACCTGGTTGACCCATTTTTTTTCTTAATAAGGTTGTTTTAGCAAAAAACTTCATAAATGATTTAATTCTTTTATTGTATAAAGATAACACAAACCACAATACAATCTCACAAACCTACAACTTTACGGTTGATGTGCACACTCACATACCATTAAGTCAAAAACTTTGGCTACTATTCGTATTATGTTTATCGATTGTGTAACGTAATTTCCATCAACTAATAGCCTTAGAGCTCGGGGTGTAGTAATGAGTGAGCCTCGTCACTCCGAGGTATCTATCGCCATTGCACTAGTTGGTGTAGTAGCCAAGTCTTTCGCATTTTTTGGCGCTCGCATGGGAGAAATTTTCATTTTTTTTCTTTTTATTTTGCTTATTTGTATTGATTAATAATGGATGGGTGATGAGGCGAAAAATGATCCGTTTTTAGGAGGTCATTTAAGCCCGGAATTGAATTTATTTGATCAAATATTGCCCTAAATCGTTCCTTTTGTGATTTTAGGTACTTTTGGAGTGAATTCTGGAAAAGAAAGCATTTTGGACGTTTTTGGAGCATAAAAGTGAAGAAAACGGCAAAGTCTTAATTTTCCTTGCTGGGAACAGTACCTGGCGGCGTCAGCAAATCCTACATGACGGCGTCAAGAGGAAAAACAAGAGGTGAAGAGTATGGAGTCCATGACGGTCCAGAACACTTTTGCATTAGGGAGTGACGACGTCACCAAGGCCGTCATGACCCCTTAACACGTGACGGCCCAGAGGAATAAAGCTCTTGACGGCGTCAGATCTGGATCTTGGCAATCCGATTTTATTATGGGCGGCGGGTTGACGGCGTCAGAATTTTGTTCTTGACGCCGTCACCTTAGAAAATCTATATATAGTCTTTGTAATTTTCATTCAAAAGAGTGGAGAATTTTAGGAACGACTTGAATAAACCCTAGGTCGATTTTCACAGTATTTTCAAGGGTTTTCACCCTTTGAATCCTTTCATGTTCAATTAAGATAAGTATCCTTTCAATTCATTCAATATGTCTATGTGTTGTTTGAATATATCTTACGCTTGTCTTGATTTTAACATGCTAGGCTTGATCTCTTGTGTGTTTGCTTAGATGTAATGAAACCTAGATGTTGATTATAGGTTGATTGCTTGCTTATAGTTGTAATGGATGAATGATTTCGATGTTAGGCTTAAGAAAACTGGCAGACTTCCATAGTGTAACTTGCTTGAACGTCTTAAGAAGCATGAACCAATGCGTACTAGGTTTTTATGGTTGTATTTAATGCATGAGCGAATTCTAGTGATCCCATGTTAGGAGCTTCTTGCAGGCTCGACATAGGAGTGAAGTATGAGCTTATAGAGTTGGGGAAGTACGTACGCCACCCCACGATTGGTATTAAGGAATATAACCCGTCATTCACGCAACTGTAACAAACAATTAACCTGTAAAAGATATCTAGGGAGTAATGAAATCTAAGTAAACACAATTCTCCCATTTATTGTTCACACCACTAGTTTAATTAGCTTTATTTACATTTTTGTTATTTTATTTTGATTGCATTTTAGTTATTGAGTTAGTTGATTAGCAACTAATTCCGCCCACTCTTCCAAAACCCGAGATTTTACTTGCTTTTATAAAAATATAAAAATACAAAAAGAATCATCCCTCACCTCTAGACCTAGTTTTTAGGCTTTCTAATCCTAGCGACACTATTTATGAGTTGAACGATCAATCCCCCGGTAATTGTCACTATACTATACTACAACGATCAGGTACACTGCCTGGTGGGGGGTTGTAAGCTTCTCGAGATCCCTTGAAAGGTAAAGCCTGGTGCGATTCCCACGCATCAAGTTTTTGGCGCCGCAGCCCGGGAATAGTCATTGTCTAGGTTAGGATTTCTTTTTATTAGGTCTACTTGCTAGATTCCTTTCTAGTAATATATATATATATATATATATATATATATATATATATATATATATATATATATATATATATATATATATATATATTTTTAGGTTTTCTTTAGTCTATCTATTTCTTCGTGCCTTTGTTCGTAATCTTTACCATCCTACATCATGTAAGGTGGTAACATCTTTGAACCCATCAACCCAGTACAACAAGACCACCAACAAAACCCACCACTAGCAAACCAACCTCTTAGGCCCCGAACCCTAGGAGAGTATTCCCAACCTAGCCACCAAGGCTATCGAAACACTATTGAGCTCACCCAAGGAGCCAATGTGTCTCCCTTGCGATCCGACACCATCCGGTTGGTGCAAAGCGGATGTTCATTCCATGGACTTCGTTCCGAAGATCCTAATCAACATCTCAAGGACTTCCTTAAAATCATAGATTCTATAGACCTTGATGTTACAACTAGAGAGTCGACCCGATTACGCCTATTCCAATTCTCTCTACGTGATCAAGCTAGTCAATGGCTTGAATGCTTTCCCGCGGGATCCATCACCTCATGGGATGATCTCACCACTCGTTTCCTTGCTCAATTTTTCCCACCGGAAACGGCGATGCTTAGAAATGACATCTTGATGTTTCAACAACATCAGGGTGAAACTTTCTACGAAGCTTGGGCTCGTTTCAAGGGTCTACTCCAAAAAGTCCCTCATCATGGTATAAATCTTTGGTAATTAGTTGAAATCTTCTATGACCATGTCGACTATCACACCAAACGTACCATCGATCGAGCCGCCGGAGGTAGATTGCGTGATAGGAACGCCGAGGAATCTTGGGCAATTATTGACGAACTTGCCGCCGATAATCAAGAATTATGGGAGTTTAATCACACTATAGAAGCGACCATCAACGCAATCTCGACACCTGTAGGGACCAATCAAATCTCCGATGAACTCCTTTGCAAACTTGAGGCAAAAAGTTGACTATTTCGAGGAAAGGCAAAAGAGACCTTTAAGTCCTAGACGGGCTACTGTCAATTCTGTCTCGAAAATGACTTCAACGCCGTTATCAGAGTCACCTTCTAGAGAGAATGTTGAAACCTTTCAAAATTATGCCCCACCTTATTCTCCTCCTAAAAAACTTAGCCCGGAATTTGAAGCTCGAATGAGAGAATATATGGCAACCCATTCTGAGCGGCTTGCTAGATTCGAGGAAGCAATTTATAAACAAAAGGAGGAGATGCAAGAGAAAATGAATGAGATGATGAGCCTAGTGGAGGAGTATGCAAACCAGAAAACCCCTGAAAGGATGTTACTGAGGAAGGAAAGGGCCACCCCCACTACCCGTTTTGTTAATTCCATCACAATTGTCCACACGGCTAATGAGAATGTAGAAACCCCTAGTGAACAAATCACAGAAGAACCACCAAAATCCCAACCCTTGAGTTACTACCTGAAACATGATATAAACGAAAACACCATAACAAATTGGGTAAAGGGTGACGGGCATAACCAATCTTCCAAACAGGGTTCAGAGAAGGAGGAAGAGGGAAAAGATGAATATGATATATTACCTGGGGGGACCGATATTTGAGAAACTACTGGTACAAAAGGTAGCTACTAAGTAGATGGCGTGTGGGAACTTTGAGATACCAGCCAGCATCGGAAATTTGAAATGTCTAAACACTTTCGCCGACCAAGGATCAGAAGTAAATCTTATGCCCCTAACTATCTACACCCAACTAACGTCAAAAATGCCAGCCACCACTCGTGTTAGGCTATCCTTCGCTGGACACTCTTATGTGTACCCCCTGGGAATCGCAGAAGATGTGCTGGTCAATGTCGCAGGATTCATGTATCCCGTTGATTTCATGATCATCGATGATAAAGGAGGTGGATGCATGCCAATAATCCTTGGGGCACCATTCCTTACCACCGCAAGAGCTGTCATTAGGTATGAAAATAGGAAAATTGAGCTAAAATCTAGAAAAAGAAAGATTAGCTTTCCCATGACCCCGCGATATACGCAAGAAAGCTTGATGGGGAGAAAGCTCAAAAACAACATTGACACATCGCCTAATCGTGTTCAGGAAAAGATTCTTGCATGGGAGGCAAGAATCAAAAGTTACAAAGAAACTAAACATGAAGGGAGTAAAAGCAAAAGCAACGTAGTTCATGTCGATTTTGAACATAGTCAACCAACGAGGAATCATGTACCATTCGCGAAAGGGGACCTGGTACTCTTAAGACACTTGGAGATAACGATACCTCCTGATAAACCGAGTCCCTGGTGGTATGGGCCTTTCACAATTGGAGGAATAAGCAAAGATTGGATAGCTAACCTGAGCAGTAAAGGAGGAGGAGAGGTGACTGCGAGTATCGACCGATTGAAACACCACCACCACGATAGTAATGATCGTAATTATATGGGGTACATCATCTCAAGGGATGAGGTCACGTAGTAGCCCATGACCTTGAGTCTAGCTACAAGACTCATAAATAAAGAAAAGTGCTTCTTGGGAGGCAACCCATGCTTTGTGTGATTTTTATTTGTTTGATGTTATTTGTTTCCATATGCATGCTTTATTTTTATTGTTGGTAGATCATATTTCAAAACTAAAATGGTGAAAATACTTTATTTTGTCGTTTGGCTTAGACTTAACTTCATCCAAAGGTATTTCGCAAAAGATAAGTGTAAGGGGAAACCCCAAATATGTTTTAAAGAAACAAAATCGATCATGATTCTCCACAATATTAAATGGACATGTATATTCTTATTTGTTAGAGTCGAATGCTTGTATCGAGTCATAATGATGTTTTGCAGGATTTTCCAAGAAGTAGGACATAAGTTTTTCATAAATTTTCCAGAAACTTAACGTAAGAATTTCTGCAGATCACTTCTGACGGCGTCAGGAATTAATTCCTGACGGCGTCATGTGTAAAATTCTGGAAATTATGCTAGTTTTGTTTTTCTAACGGAGTCTTAAAGTTTTTGTTAAATCTTTAGTTTTATAAACTACAGGAAATCTGCAAACATTCATCCCACAAGCATTATATCTTACATTGCTTTCTAGGATTTGTTAGCAGATATAGATTGCCGCCGATTTTACGCGAGGTTGCCTTGTTTGTTTTCTCAGGTTTAACAGGTTATATATGACAAGAAGATGATTTATATTCTGGAAGGGAAGCTTTGATTGTTCATTTTCTTGGAGGAAGATCTAACCTTGTTACCGCACTATCCATACCGAGCGAATCAGGGGAGTATTTGATTTCATTCTTTTACGTATTTCACTTTTAGATTCTTTAATTGAACATTGGGGACAATGTTTATCCTAAGTGTAAGGGAAGGGTAAATGATGATACCTTATAGGATACACTTTCACTTGAGTTTGTTTGTTTAATGGTAAGTGTGTAATAAAACTATGAGAAATACTTGTTAGTGTAATTTTAGCACCCAATTTAAATTTTTTTACAACATGTAGGAGTGAAACTTTAGCCTTAGCAAGCGTCTCATGGATAGGAGTTGTATGACTAGCACAAAAGCGTACCATTCAGAAAAATTTTCCACCCAAATATGTGAGGTTCGCCTTTAGATTTGATAGGAAAAGCATTTATTATTAGTGCTTATGAGTGTACCGGTAGCATTTAGATTCTAGAACTTGCGTTAGTGATGCATCTCGAGACCGCTAGTGAGACTACATTCGTGTAGTAGGATTTACTACATGATAAGAGGCATTAGGATCACCCTTGTGTTAAACCCGTATCATAATTACTTGACCATTTAAGTCATATTACTTGGCTAGTAAAGTCAATTAATTTTTCCCACACCTTAGCGTTGTACTCATTTTTAGTACACGAAACCCCTAGTACACCCCTCCGAGCCTATCTTTTCGTTTCTAACTTTAAGCATCTTACTTAAAGGAAGAATTTGTTACAACCCACTTAAATGTACAACCAAATCGCCTTAGCCTTCCGTGTATGCACTCATCTTTAGTGCATTATTGTTATTTGTTTAAACCCTTAGTTAATTATCTAATTGATTACATGGTTGCTAAGTCGAGTCTTATTTTTGTACATATTGTTTTGGGACGATTGGGACTCATGGGTAAAGTACTTGTGTTATGGAGTAATGGGGAAGTACATCATTTTATTACCCCCAAATGTGCATGAATCTTAAAAGTACTCCAAGTGTTTTGATTATCTTAATTCGAGTCATTAGATTTGTTTATTGTAAAATATGTAAAAATTCAAGTGTAAGGGGAATGTTCATTCCCTATGATGTATTATTTTGGATGGTAGGGCAAGAGTGTATGCAAAAAAAAAAAAAAAAAAAAAAAAAAAAAAAAAAAAAAAAAACGAAAAAGTTAAGAAAAAGAAAAAAAAAATAGAAAAAGAAAAGAAAAAAAAATAGAAAAAGAAAAGAAAAAAAACACACGGACTACCATCCCGTTTCATTCTATGTTTATTTTATGTTTTTGTTATTTCTCATTTATTAGCTTAAGTCGAGTCTAGTCTTGACTTAGCAACGCCATATTGTACATGTAATTAAGCAAGATTATTAACTCGCCACCAGTAAAAATTGCCTTTATCCAACAAAACCGTGTATTCCATATCCCTACACCTAACGTTTTAACCCTTTAAAAGACCTCTTTCATAGTTTATCATAGGTGCTTACGCCATGTGGTGGAGGTTTGATCCTTTCCCAAGCCTATGGTAATCTATTTTGCTATGACAGGTAGTGAGAGATGTTTTCCATTTCCATATTGTGATATATACTTTATTACACCTGAGAGATGTAAGTATCTAAACACTATTTGTGAGGTGCTAGTGCATGACCTCCGTGCTTGTCTTTGGTCTTTAGTAGAACGATTATTTGTTGTAATTACTTTTATATTAGTGTTAAATGACCCCTAACTTGTATTTTGATTAGAATAAAAGCGCATTTGCTTGAGGACAAGCAAATCTCAAGTGTAAGGGTATATGATGAGGCGAAAAATGATCCGTTTTTAGGGGGTCATTTAAGCCTCGAATTGAATTTATTTGATCAAATATTGCCCTAAATCGTTCCTTTTGTGATTTTAGGTACTTTTGGAGTGAATTCTGGAAAAGAAAGCATTTTGGACATTTTTGGAGCATAAAAGTGAAGAAAATGGAAAAGTCTTAATTTTCCTTGCTGGGAACAGTACATGACGGCTTCAGCAAATCCTACATGACGGCGTCAAGAGGAAAAACAAGAGGTGAAGAGTATGGAGTCCATGACGGTCCAGAACACTTTTGCATTAGGGAGTGACGACGTCACCAAGGCCGTCATGACCCCTTAACACGTGACGGCCCAGAGGAATAAAGCTCTTGACGGCGTCAGATCTGGATCTAGGCAATCCGATTTTATTATGGGCGGCGGGTTGACGGCGTCAGAATTTTGTTCTTGACGCCGTCACCTTAGAAAATCTATATATAGTCTTTGTAATTTTCATTCAAAAGAGAGGAGAATTTTAGGGACGACTTGAATAAACCCTAGGTCAATTTTCACAGTATTTTCAAGGGTTTTCACCCCTTGAATCCTTTCATGTTCAATTAAGATAAGTATCCTTTCAATTCATTCAATATGTCTATGTGTTGTTTGAATATATCTTACGCTTGTCTTGATTTTAACATGCTAGGCTAGATCTCTTGTGTGTTTGCTTAGATGTAATGAAACCTAGATGTTGATTATAGGTTGATTGCTTGCTTATAGTTGTAATGGATGAATGATTTCGATGTTAGGCTTAAGAAAACTGGCAGACTTCCATAGTGTAACTTGCTTGAACGTCTTAAGAAGCATGAACCAATGCGTACTAGGTTTTTATGGTTGTATTTAATGCATGAGCGAATTCTAGTGATCCCATGTTAGGAGCTTCTTGCAGGCTCGACATAGGAGTGAAGTAGGAGCTTATAGAGTTGGGGAAGTACGTACGCCACCCCACGATTGGTATTAAGGAATATAACCCGTCATTCATGCAACTGTAACAAACAATTAACCTGTAAAAGATATCTAGGGAGTAATGAAATCTAAGTAAACACAATTCTCCCATTTATTGTTCACACCACTAGTTTAATTAGCTTTATTTACATTTTTGTTATTTTATTTTGATTGCATTTTAGTTATTGGGTTAGTTGATTAGCAATTTATTCCGCCTACTCTTCCAAAACCCGAGATTTTACTTGCTTTTATAAAAATATAAAAATACAAAAAGAATCATCCCTCACCTCTAGACCTAGTTTTTAGGCTTTCTAATCCTAGCGACACTATTCCTGAGTTGAACGATCAATCCTCCGGTACTTGTCACTATACTATACTACAACGATAAGGTACACTGCCTGGTGGGGGTTGTAAGCTTCTCGAGATCCCTTGAGAGGTAAAGCCTGGTGCGATTCTCACGCATCAATGGGTTTGTGTATGTGTTGTATTGTTTGAGAGTGTAACTTTTTTTTTTCTTTTTTTTTGGGGGGGGGGGGGGGGTTGAGAGTGAGATATTTAGACGAATGGTGTGGTGTGTGTTTGTGTTGGTTTGCAAATTAGTTTTCTTATATTGATTAAAAATGCTGTCTGGTTTGTGTTTATTAATTAAAAAGGGAAAAATGGTGTGTGATGCACTGGTGTGTATTTTTATTGATATGTTTTATTTTTGTATTTTTATTTCAATGAATAAAAAATTAGCTGGTTTGAAAAATAAAAAAGAAAATAAAATGGTGGATCTCAAAAGTGGACTAAGTTACTGAGGAGGGTGTTTTTTAGGTGTGTGAGTGAGAGGTAATTGAAAATGGAAAAAGTCAAGATGGTGCTGAAGTGAAGCTTTGGCTTAATTTACTGCATGCTTTCGTTTACTTTAAGTCGGCCTTATTCGAAAATTTAATGGTAAAGATATGAATATGCATCCTTTACCCCAAAAAGAGACTACGTATATACATCTTTTGATCTTTCCAATTATACACTAGAAATACGATTTTGTAATTATCGATTCTAAGGTTGTATGTAAATGCATTCTTGTCCATCTAAGAGGGTAGAACATAAAGGTTAGTATTTGTTCGTCCACAAAATAAGAAAACTTATCACTTCTTCGTTAGATATGTCAATAGACACATGACCACACGTAGAAAAAACCATTGTTGACAACGAACGAGCAAACCAACTGACATATTTCATCGTTTAGGACCACAATTACATCAAACAAATATTCACTGTATAAGTGTATATACACTAGTATAGAGCCATTATGAAAATAATAAACAAGCACTATTGCTATTTTTTTTATAGATAAAATTGTATAATATCAAATCTCTTGTATAATTTAAAAATATATAAAAACATATACTCTATGAAGGTGGGGTAGGGCGGGTTTCTCGGTTCGATTTCTTTTACGAAACCAAAAACCACCCCAAATATTTGGTTTTTATAAAAATCAAAAGCACCACCATCGGTTTGTCAATTGGAGTGGTTTTTTCGATTCGGATTTTTTGGTTTTTCCCGTTTCAATTCGGTTTATCAATTTTTGTTCTCATTCCTAAAAATGATATAAATACGTACTAAGTTTTACTAAAGTATTTTTAATAATTTTTCTCGTTAACCTTTTAAACATATAAGAAAAATATTGAAATAAGCAAACTAAGCAACTGTCATGTTGTATACACTCTCACAAAAAATTGCTCAACAAAATATTATTACGACAAAGTATAAACAACTATTTGATGTTACTTTTTTAGACCAACTTTGCATGGCTTTATTACAATGTGAAAGACTAGAAAATTTTGATTCAAAGATAGCCGAGATCTTCAACCGACACTACCACATACGTTTATCACATGTCTAGTTGACTACTATTTAGAAAGCAAATTGCAAATTTCGTTTAGTTACAAAAACATGTCATGACTATTCTTGTCCATGCTTGAATAGTTTGTAAGACTTGTGAAAAACATTTTTCTTCATCTCTTATTTTGTTGCAAAACACATTAGTTCACATGTCATATATACTTTCTTACAAAATATGAAAAATTTCCATACTCTTAATTTAAATATATTAATTCTTCTTCATAAAATGTTTAGAGTTTTGAGTGTTATTTGATGGTATTATACGCTCTATTTCATTTACAATTACTTATCTACTATATATGCAATATAAGTGTAGTCTTCCATATCCCAAGTCTTCTACATGGAAAATAGTTGTTATCCCAAGTCTCTTCGACGATTATACAAAAAAATATATAGTTAAGGAATTTGTGATGATTTACTTTTATAGGTGTCAATTGTTGGCTGTACAAGAATGTGAAACCACGTAGGCATGACATTGATTTTCTCTATTGCTGACCAAGCTTGTCATGCCACCGTAAAAAACCATTCAACATTTCATATAAACTTTTGACCAACAGTTCTACCTTTCACAATTGTAGGCATGATTTGTAGAAGCCATTCATTTCACCAGTTGCATGTCACAAACTGTTAAATATAATTAGTTTTTCCAATCAACAAAACAATAAGCCATGTGTCAACAAATTAAGTAATGATGCACGAAGATTAACATTTATATCCAAAGCATATGTTTATACTCCATCGTATTTTGCGAAAACGACAATACACAACAATTGTGAGCGAATGATATATATCTAGAGTAACTATAAAATGAATTTTAGTTTACCAAAGATGTAATTCACATATGTTGGTTTTATAGACGATAAAATAATAGTCGTGTGTTAGGATCGAACTCGAGATCACGGGATTGCACACTTTACGTATGAAAAGTAAATGTATAAAAATTATATATAAATGTTATATTAATTATTAGAACACAAACACGTATTAATCGTTAACGTTTAATGGAAATGGATAACGATTATTAGACGAATGAAAAGGGAAGGACTAGAGATGAAATTTGGAACAACATGAAGGACCCGAAAGCCCCTCATGGGATGATGGGCCGATCGGCCTAAGGGTTGCCAAACCCTTGGGATATCTTTTGCTCCAAGATTTCCAAGCCTATATAAACACACAAGTTTTCTCATTCTCTTCACAACTTGAAAACCTAACTTGTGTGTTTTCTTCTCTTCTCTTCTCTAGCATTTTTCGACAAGCCCCATTAAGTGAAGGTAGTCGAGACTTGTTATTTTAAGCGTGTGTTGTGCTCGTCTTACTTGCATAACGTTTGCTTGAAGTAGTACGTGTGTACAAGATCGTGAAGCAAGCATATTATTGCTTGTCTCTTGGTTTGTTCACATAAACCCTATATTGGGAATTGGTTCCGGAAGATTGCTTTGATTCTTGTTCGGGCTAGAATCATTAAGGTACGTTTATTATTAATTATTTATGTTTCGTATTAATTAATTACATATTATGGTCTTGTTATAATTGCTTCCGCTATATGCTTACTTGATGTGTTTTGGTTTATTTATGATTGTCATGTTATTATAATTCCAACAGTGGCATCACGAGCCGTTGTAATATGTAATTAATTATCGAAACTAGCATAAAAATTGAATTTTGATTCGTTAATTACATGTTTTTTTAGGGTTTTGATTCCTAACCCTAATTTCTTTTATTAGGTCGATTGACCTTTTGGGTTTTAGGGTTTTGGTTTTGTTTTAATATGATTAGAAACCCTAGGATGTCATGTAATTGTTTATGCGTTTTAGTAAACGATCTTGGTGCAATGTGTTAATTGTTAAGCTAATCCATGAAAAGTGAATATTTGCATGGATTTTATTGTATGATTATTTAAATTGTTTAAATTATTGAACATGTAAATTTATTAATAGATGTAGAATTGGGGAAGACTCCAATATTAAGTAATCAATTATGTGCTATGTGGTATTAATTTAGTTTTGGCTTATGCAATCGATTTATCGATGTATGTGGCTCTTTTTCCTAGAAGAAGAAAGCCTTAATTGAATAAATACATTATACACCTAGTTTGATTATTAATAGGACTATTGAATAAGATTTGCATGTGGCTACATGTTTTATGTAACACCCCAAATTCATGGATGCAGCGGAATTCAAACTGGGTGTTACTCGACAGCACAATAGTCACAATAATAGAAAACGAACTACAATTGAGTCGTTTTAAAAGGTTTATCATTCAAATTATATAAATATCAGAGATTACAAAATGAGGTCCCAAATGGTTCCATGTTTACAATTTACATTAAACGAGTTTTTGAATGATAATAAAATTTATAGCCCGCTTGAACATCTGTGCCATTCCGTGCCATCCTTGATCATCATGAACCTGAAATACATGCTTGAGAGGTCAACACAAAGGTTGAGTGATATTCATAGAGTTTGTTTAATGTTTGAACACAATATGTTGGTAGTATGAGTTAATTAGACTCATACACATGTTTGGAAAACAAAGGTGGGCTACGTTGTTATACGCCCGGAATGGTCATTATCATACTAAGCTTATGACACCAATGCGTTAACGGGTACCAATATCAATCGGTGGAGTTATCCCGGTAGGTATTTTTCCGTCATACCTAAGTCTCAAATATTAATGCATTTGTATGAACGTATTCACTACAAATGGGATTCGTCAATCCCAATAGGCCTATTCACAATATTCACGCTCACTATTACTAGTGATTAAATGGTTCATAATAAGGGATCTTGGTTCGGCAAGGATGGTACTTAGTGATAATAAAACAATCAGGCAAGCATACAATTTGAAAGCATTGTGTTCGGTTATAAATAGCATGTATTCCCCCCAAGGGTTTGTAAAACAATCAAGTAATGAAATGTGGGGCTATGAACTCACCTTAAGTGATGTAGTGAGTAGTGAGAATGATGGTTGAATCACAAAGATCTCTTAAGAGCAACCTATAATAGAATGTTGCGACTTAGGTTTGGAGTAAAGAATATGAAGTATTGCCTATACAAATATCTTGCATTTAGTCCATGATGTGGTATGCTGTATAAAGTGTAAGTGTTTAAATAACAAATGTTGGTGAACATGTATAGTTTGTATATCGTTTACTACCGTTCGGGCCGACATAATTCAGAAGTCATGTTAGTAAGCGTTCGAGGAGCCAGGACACTTTAATTCGTAAATCCACAACTTATCTCGACGGCTTACATAATGAACTCCTCACATGAGGCTCCCTACTATTGTAGTAGTTGATAAAATATATAGATATAAGTTTTGATCCGAAAAGTTACATGTCCGATATTTGAATAAACTTAGGAAAGTTTATTTTCGAAGGAAGATTGTTATTAAAATGAGTTACTTAACTCTTGTATGACAATTCCTTGTAATCTTATGGTTCTTATAGATGAAGTAAATCCAAATTGCTTGTTCAAGTTCTCGCCAATTCTTGTTTCATGTTTCGCCTAAGTAAACTTACATGGTCATTTCGTCATGGCCTAGCCATGACCTTTGGTCCTTGTTCCAAGGTTATGAGACTCAACCTTGGCTTTAGCCATGGTTGTGGTCTTGATTATAGGTCATAAGACCTCTTGTTCCTATTAAAGTATAACCATAATATAGTGACTTATATATATATATGTAAATAGCTGTTAAGAAACTGAGAAATATCTCACTCGTTATTGATTTTCTGGAGACGTGCACCTGAGTTTTTGTAGAAAACGTGATTCCGGACAACTGTCGTGCCTTAACTTTTTCATGAAACGGACCAGAAAGGCCTCTTTTTGCGTGTTTTATATAGAAACATTTTAGGCAGTTTTGCCGCAAATCTTTGGTAACTTCAAATCGCCATAACTTTTGACTCGTTTACTCTTTTCAGGTGGTTCAAGTTGCTACGGTTTCCTTGTTAGGTCCTCTATTACAATATGTAATAATCCAATATCATATTTTTACCATTTTGATCAGGTCTTACCAAGAAAGTCACTAGTTTACTTGTTTTAGTAACTTATCTTAACAATCAATTACAACAACATGTTTTACTCACTTTTTATACATCATGGACATTTATACAAGACATAATATATCAAGAAAAACATGTAAATGATATGAACATGATTAATTAACAAGAAGCATGTTAGGGTTTGGCTTACAACTTTTGGCTTTCAAAGATGAAAGGAAGTTAACATGTAAGGATAGGACTTTGATAGACTTGCTTCAACCCACTTCACTTCATGCAATCTTTCTACTTCTTGTAATCTTGAAAGATGGATGATGAAGGTTGAGGTGAATTGAGTGGATTTAAACTCAAGAGAAATCACCAAAGTATATGAGGTTATGGAAGTGTTTTGGTAAATGATAACCTAACTAGGGTTTCTATCTTGATCTTGCACTTGAACCTTGCTATAATTTGGAAGAAATAAAGCTAAGTGTGGAGTGTTGTGGTGTGTGGTGATGGACGGCAACACAATGGGAGGGGGGGGGGGGTATTTATAGTCTTATGAGGAGGTTACAAAATGGGATATTTCCTTGCAAGATCACACATGTACTTATCCAAGATCACCTTGCTTAGGATCAAGCCACCTTATGGTGTGACTCCCCCCCCTAATGGCGTTTTGCAAGAGCTAGGGGGTGAGTTGGCTTGGCTTGGTATTATCCTAAGTTATTTGGATGAAACTTGACTCCGGGAAATGCCATCCGTAAATGATTAGGCCTCAAAACGTAAAACCGGGTGTCGTAAAATTATGGAACTTGAAAGTATTGTTAAACATGTCCATATGTTCCATAATAAAATATAAAATGAGTGGTAGGTTCCATTTGAGTGGTAAAACCCTGCTAAAACTGGAAACACGGGTCTAAAACGCGTAATTCGTAAAATGTACGAATATTGTGTAAAATTGAGAAAAGTAAAATGTTACTTTTCTAATATGATAAAAATGATTTAAAATGACTTATAATGTCTAGACTGGGCTTAGTCTAGCGTCAGTTGATATTTACAGTCCTTCAGACTTAAAACCGGAAGCCTAAAAATCAAGGAATGATTCATAAAATCAAGGAATGATTTTAGGTCAATGGAGGAGGGAAAAATATGTTGAATTATTCTAATAAGTTGAAAACTCAAATCGTCTTAGAAACGCGGTGCAGGTGTAGGCTAAGGTTACGGATAAGCAGAACTGCTTGAAAACGTAAATTTCTGGTTTTTCACGGCCGAGGTTTATTTTGGTCATGTATTTTGACAGTCATGATTTATTCTCAAATAAATCATGAGTGTATCAAACTTTTTTCTGATGGGGTCACTTAACGCGGTCGAGTTTCGTTGTGCGTAGGATTTTCTGAATGACGTTTTAACCTAAACGTGTAATTCCTTAATAACTTTCGCGAGAATGATCTGATGAATGTCATACATTTAATTTGCCATGGAAATGATTTATCACACGAGAATATGAAATAAAAATCAAATTTCGGGAAGTGAATAGTAAAAGTGAATAGTAAAAGTGAATAGTGAAATTTTCCGGAAATAGAAGTTAACCTGAAATTGTGAATTGTTACAGTCTCTACCCCTTACGGGGAACTTCGTCCCAAAGTTCTATGTGTGTTATATGTTGGAGTGGTGTCGATGAACAGGTGTGGTTACTTATGAGGACTAAAGTCTGGGATTACCATTGATGTAGTTTGATTTGTCGTTTCAGTGTATGTCATCTAATGTTGAAGTGTTTAGGAGAGAGTGTGGGTATATGTAGCGAATTCTAATATTTTCGTTCTCAATCTCTAGTCATAATTTGTGTTATGTACCCTTCTAACTTTATGGTGGAGACTTAAGTTGGTAATCTAAAGATTTTGCATGAATTTCATAGAGTCCAATATATATCTTAAGTTTGGCTTTTCCTGTTTCTCAAAACGAATAATAACTTATGGTATCGAGGCTGTCAACATAACCTTAATTCCTAACATGGAGTTTTTGAAAGTTAGCGCCTTACATCTTTGTAACTTTTGGGATGATTGTGTGTGGCATGCAGTTTGCAATATTGTGATAACTATTGGTGTAGGGAGGTTTAGCTAGAGGAAAGTGGTTATCCAAACAATTTCCAAAATTGATTATGTCTTAGGTAGTTTTGGGATAAAGGCAATATCGTATAATGTCTATGACAACTAGTGTTTGAAAGAAACTTGGTACTGTGAAGTTTTACATACTGACTTATAATAGGTTTTCAGGTAATGATGTGATATATTGATGAACAGAAGAGTGTAGTGTATGCTTACCATTAATATTGGTAGATATGTCAAATTTGCTTTGAAATCTTAAGAGATTTTAAAGGTTTATGACGGAATGGTATCCTTTAGGACCTAAACAGGCTAGTACTTCTAAGGAATAAAGAGAAGAATTGATAACTATCCCAAGATAGTAGTTCGGATTATCTCATAAATGAAAACTTTCAAGTATGAAATTGGGTAGTATAAATAAGGTGTCAAGATTTCGCTGAGTGGTGATACACTATCGTATCTCTTGATTGTTTTAATGAATTCTGGTGGTTTATCGAGTTCATGTAGGAAAATAATCTGAACATAACTCTAGTACAACTATTCTCAGTATTTGAAAATTTTAAGTCGAATATAGTTAGTCAGACTATATTCCACTGTCCCTAGGTTAAATATAGGTGACTAGTCTATATTTAGCCAAGGTTCGATAAAATTTTCAAATACCTAAATTAGGTATACTTGTGATATGTCCGTTGCTTTCGGGAAACTGTCCACTAAACAAAGGCGATGTCAAACCCTTCAGTTGCAAGTCCCGCCCATACAAGACTTGTAACCTATGTTTTCATATTCCATTGCATAGAAGATAGTACGGGTAGGTACGTGTGGAAAGGAAGTTGAAGTAATTCTAAAAAAATCCATACTTGGCCAGGATCACGAACTTTTAATAATGAAGGTTTCAGAAGAAAACTTTGATGAATGTAGAGCTGTACTTCAGCTTTTGTAGGTGATGGATTAGTTTGTCCTTTAGAAATCTCATATTTCTATTTGGAAATCGATAGATTGTGATGGGTTTTTGATATCATATGAAATGATATTGATGATGTGATGGAATAATTCCAGAGACCATTGCACAAATCACAATGTCTCGGAAGTAGATTAGACCATTGTGTAACTCAAAACATTTGAGAAATGATTAAGACCATTGTATCTATACAATGTCTGAGAAATGAATTAGACCACGGTTTCATTTACAGTGTCTATGGATGTAATTGAGACCACTGTATCACTTACAGTGTCTGAGGATGTAATAGAGACCACTGTGTCTTATAATGTTTTGGAAAATAGATGAGACCATTGTACCATACAATGTCTTGGAAATAGGAAAGACCATTGCAATAAGTTACAATGTCTTGGACATAAAATGTTGGAGTAGGAACATGATTGGGAGAATGTGGTTGTGTCGAAATGCCCTAGAATAGGCATACGCAGATATGTTAAGTCCATTGTTTATAAAAATGATTGAAAGTACGTCGACTGTATATATCAATATACTTATATATGTTCGTGTAGTGTAAAATGCCTAGTGTGTATATATCAATATACTTATATGTTCATGAAGCATAAAATGCTTACGGGAAATGCTCAATATGGGTATATATCAATATACGGATAGGTTTGTGTAGCATAACATGCTTATAGGAAAATGCTCAAATGTACTAAGGGTACATATATCCATATGCTAACATGTTTGTGTAGTATAAGGTGTCTAACATGTCCATATATAATCGTCTGAAGGATGGAAGACACGGAGAGCGGCATGCTATAAAATGTTTTTGCTTGTACGTGTAGTTATAGTTTAGGTCTCAATTAGACCCATTTCTCTATAACCATAGCTCTGGTACCAATCTGTAACACCCCCAATTCATGGATGCAGCGGAATTCAAACTGGGTGTTACTCGACAGCACAATAGTCACAATAATAGAAAACGAACTACAATTGAGTCGTTTTAAAAGGTTTAATTATCATTCAAATTATATAAATATCAGAGATTACAAAATGAGGTCCCAAATGGTTCCATGTTTACAATTTACATTAAACGAGTTTTTGAATGATAATAAAATTTATAGCCCGCTTGAACATCCGTGCCATTCCGTGCCATCCTTGATCATCATGAACCTGAAATACATGCTTGAGAGGTCAACACAAAGGTTGAGTGATATTCATAGAGTTTGTTTAATGTTTGAACACAATATGTTGGTAGTATGAGTTAATTAGACTCATACACATGTTTGGAAAACAAAGGTGGGCTACGTTGTTATACGCCCGGAATGGTCATTATCATACTAAGCTTATGACACCAATGCGTTAACGGGTACCAATATCAATCGGCGGAGTTATCCCGGTAGGTATTTTGCTGTCATACCTAAGTCTCAAATATTAATGCATTTGTATGAACGTATTCACTACAAATGGGATTCGTCAATCCCAATAGGCCTATTCACAATATTCGCGCTCACTATTACTAGTGATTAAATGGTTCATAATAAGGGATCTTGGTTCGGCAAGGACGGTACTTAGTGATAATAAAACAATCAGGCAAGCATACAATTTGAAAGCATTGTGTTCGGTTATAAATAGCATGTATTCCCCCCAAGGGTTTGTAAAACAATTAAGTAATGAAATGTGGGGCTATGAACTCACCTTAAGTGATGTAGTGAGTAGTGAGAATGATGGTTGAATCACAAAGGTCTCTTAAGAGCAACCTATAATAGAATGTTGCGACTTAGGTTTGGAGTAAAGAATATGAAGTATTGCCTATATAAATATCTTGCATTTAGTCCATGATGTTGTATGATGTATAAAGTGTAAGTGTTTAAATAACAAATGTTGGTGAACATGTATAGTTTGTATATCGTTTACTACCGTTCGGGCCGACATAATTCAGAAGTCATGTTAGTAAGCGTTCGAGGAGCCAGGACACTTTAATTCGTAAATCCACAACTTATCTCGACGGCTTACATAATGAACTCCTCACATGAGGCTCCCTACTATTGTAGTAGTTGATAAAATATATAGATATAAGTTTTGATCCGAAAAGTTACATGTCCGATATTTGAATAAACTTAGGAAAGTTTATTTTCGAAGGAAGATTGTTATTAAAATGAGTTACTTAACTCTTGTATGACAATTCCTTGTAATCTTATGGTTCTTATAGATGAAGTAAATCCAAATTGCTTGTTCAAGTTCTCGCCAATTCTTGTTTCATGTTTCGCCTAAGTAAACTTACATGGTCATTTCGTCATGGCCTAGCCATGACCTTTGGTCCTTGTTCCAAGGTTATGAGACTCAACCTTGGCTTTAGCCATGGTTGTGGTCTTGATTATAGGTCATAAGACCTCTTGTTCCTATTAAAGTATAACCATAATATAGTGACTTATATATATATATATATGTAAATAGCTGTTAAGAAACTGAGAAATATCTCACTCGTTATTGATTTTCTGGAGACGTGACCCTGAGTTTTTGTAGAAAACGTGATTCCGGACAACTGTCGTGCCTTAACTTTTTCATGAAACGGACCAGAAAGGCCTCTTTTTGCGTGTTTTATATAGAAACATTTTAGGCAGTTTTGCCGCAAATCTTTGGTAACTTCAAATCGCCATAACTTTTGACTCGTTTACTCTTTTCAGGTGGTTCAAGTTGCTACGGTTTCCTTGTTAGGTCCTCTATTACAATATGTAATAATCCAATATCATATTTTTACCATTTTGATCAGGTCTTACCAAGAAAGTCACTAGTTTACTTGTTTTAGTAACTTATCTTAACAATCAATTACAACAACATGTTTTACTCACTTTTTATACATCATGGACATTTATACAAGACATAATATATCAAGAATAACATGTAAATGATATGAACATGATTAATTAACAAGAAGCATGTTAGGGTTTGGCTTACAACTTTTGGCTTTCAAAGATGAAAGGAAGTTAACATGTAAGGATAGGACTTTGATAGACTTGCTTCAACCCACTTCACTTCATGCAATCTTTCTACTTCTTGTAATCTTGAAAGATGGATGATGAAGGTTGAGGTGAATTGAGTGGATTTAAACTCAAGAGACATCACCAAAGTATATGAGGTTATGGAAGTGTTTTGGTAAATGATAACCTAACTAGGGTTTCTATCTTGATCTTGCACTTGAACCTTGCTATAATTTGGAAGAAATAAAGCTAAGTGTGGAGTGTTGTGGTGTGTGGTGATGGACGGCAACACAATGGGAGGGGGGGGTATTTATAGTCTTATGAGGAGGTTACAAAATGGGATATTTTCTTGCAAGATCACACATGTACTTATCCAAGATCACCTTGCTTAGGATCAAGCCACCTTATGGTGTGACTCCCCCCCTAATGGCGGTTTGCAAGAGCTAGGGGGTGAGTTGGCTTGGCTTGGTATTATCCTAAGTTATTTGGATGAAACTTGACTCCGGGAAATGCCATCCGTAAATGATTAGGCCTCAAAACGTAAAACCGGGTGTCGTAAAATTATGGAACTTGAAAGTATTGTTAAACATGTCCATATGTTCCATAATAAAATATAAAATGAGTGGTAGGTTCCATTTGAGTGGTAAAACCCTGCTAAAACTGGAAACACGGGTCTAAAACGCGTAATTCGTAAAATGTACGAATATTGTGTAAAATTGAGAAAAGTAAAATGTTACTTTTCTAATATGATAAAAATGATTTAAAATGACTTATAATGTCTAGACTGGGCTTAGTCTAGCGTCAGTTGATATTTACAGTCCTTCAGACTTAAAACCGGAAGCCTAAAAATCAAGGAATGATTCATAAAATCAAGGAATGATTTTAGGTCAATGGAGGAGGGAAAAATATGTTGACTTATTCTAATAAGTTGAAAACTCAAATCGTCTTAGAAACGCGGTGCAGGTGTAGGCTAAGGTTACGGATAAGCAGAACTGCTTGAAAACGTAAATTTCTGGTTTTTCACGGCCGAGGTTTATTTTGGTCATGTATTTTGACAGTCATGATTTATTCTCAAATAAATCATGAGTGTATCAAACTTTTTTCTGATGGGGTCACTTAACGCGGTCGAGTTTCGTTGTGCGTAGGATTTTCTGAATGACGTTTTAACCTAAACGTGTAATTCCTTAATAACTTTCGCGAGAATGATCTGATGAATGTCATACATTTAATTTGCCATGGAAATGATTTATCACACGAGAATATGAAATAAAAATCAAATTTCGAGAAGTGAATAGTAAAAGTGAATAGTGAAATTTTCCGGAAATAGAAGTTAACCTGAAATTGTGAATTGTTAGAGTCTCTACCCCTTACGGGGAACTTCGTCCCAAAGTTCTATGTGTGTTATATGTTGGAGTGGTGTCGATGAACAGGTGTGGTTACTTATGAGGACTAAAGTCTGGGATTACCATTGATGTAGTTTGATTTGTCGTTTCAGTGTATGTCATCTAATGTTGAAGTGTTTAGGAGAGAGTGTGGGTATATGTAGCGAATTCTAATATTTTCGTTCTCAATCTCTAGTCATAATTTGTGTTATGTACCCTTCTAACTTTATGGTGGAGACTTAAGTTGGTAATCTAAAGATTTTGCATGAATTTCATAGAGTCCAATATATATCTTAAGTTTGGCTTTTCCTGTTTCTCAAAACGAATAATAACTTATGGTATCGAGGCTGTCAACATAACCTTAATTCCTAACATGGAGTTTTTGAAAGTTAGCGCCTTACATCTTTGTAACTTTTGGGATGATTGTGTGTGGCATGCAGTTTGCAATATTGTGATAATTATTGGTGTAGGGAGGTTTAGCTAGAGGAAAGTGGTTATCCAAACAATTTCCAAAATTGATTATGTCTTAGGTAGTTTTGGGATAAAGGCAATATCGTATAATGTCTATGACAACTAGTGTTTGAAAGAAACTTGGTACTGTGAAGTTTTACATACTGACTTATAATAGGTTTTCAGGTAATGATGTGATATATTGATGAACAGAAGAGTGTAGTGTATGCTTACCATTAATATTGGTAGATATGTCAAATTTGCTTTGAAATCTTAAGAGATTTTAAAGGTTTATGACGGAATGGTATCCTTTAGGACCTAAACAGGCTAGTACTTCTAAGGAATAAAGAGAAGAATTGATAACTATCTCAAGATAGTAGTTCGGATTATCTCATAAATGAAAACTTTCAAGTATGAAATTGGGTAGTATAAATAAGGTGTCAAGATTTCGCTGAGTGGTGATACACTATCGTATCTCTTGATTGTTTTAATGAATTCTGGTGGTTTATCGAGTTCATGTAGGAAAATAATCTGAACATAACTCTAGTACAACTATTCTCAGTATTTGAAAATTTTAAGTCGAATATAGTTAGTCAGACTATATTCCACTGTCCCTAGGTTAAATATAGGTGACTAGTCTATATTTAGCCAAGGTTCGATAAAATTTTCAAATACCTAAATTAGGTATACTTGTGATATGTCCGTTGCTTTCGGGAAACTGTCCACTAAACAAAGGCGATGTCAAACCCTTCAGTTGCAAGTCCCGCCCATACAAGACTTGTAACCTATGTTTTCATATTCCATTGCATAGAAGATAGTACGGGTAGGTACGTGTGGAAAGGAAGTTGAAGTAATTCTAAAAAAATCCATACTTGGCCAGGATCACGAACTTTTAATAATGAAGGTTTCAGAAGAAAACTTTGATGAATGTAGAGCTGTACTTCAGCTTTTGTAGGTGATGGATTAGTTTGTCCTTTAGAAATCTCATATTTCTATTTGGAAATCGATAGATTGTGATGGGTTTTTGATATCATATGAAATGATATTGATGATGTGATTGAATAATTCCAGAGACCATTGCACAAATCACAATGTCTCGGAAGTAGATTAGACCATTGTGTAACTCAAAACATTTGAGAAATGATTAAGACCATTGTATCTATACAATGTCTGAGAAATGAATTAGACCACGGTTTCATTTACAGTGTCTATGGATGTAATTGAGACCACTGTATCACTTACAGTGTCTGAGGATGTAATAGAGACCACTGTGTCTTATAATGTTTTGGAAAATAGATGAGACCATTGTACCATACAATGTCTTGGAAATAGGAAAGACCATTGCAATAAGTTACAATGTCTTGGACATAAAATGTTGGAGTAGGAACATGATTGGGAGAATGTGGTTGTGTCGAAATGCCCTAGAATAGGCATACGCAGATATGTTAAGTCCATTGTTTATAAAAATGATTGAAAGTACGTCGACTGTATATATCAATATACTTATATATGTTCGTGTAGTGTAAAATGCCTAGTGTGTATATATCAATATACTTATATGTTCATGAAGCATAAAATGCTTACGGGAAATGCTCAATATGGGTATATATCAATATACGGATAGGTTTGTGTAGCATAACATGCTTATAGGAAAATGCTCAAATGTACTAAGGGTACATATATCCATATGCTAACATGTTTGTGTAGTATAAGGTGTCTAACATGTCCATATATAATCGTCTGAAGGATGGAAGACACGGAGAGCGGCATGCTATAAAATGTTTTTGCTTGTACGTGTAGTTATAGTTTAGGTCTCAATTAGACCCATTTCTCTATAACCATAGCTCTGGTACCAATCTGTAACACCCCCAATTCATGGATGCAGCGGAATTCAAACTGGGTGTTACTCGACAGCACAATAGTCACAATAATAGAAAACGAACTACAATTGAGTCGTTTTAAAAGGTTTAATTATCATTCAAATTATATAAATATCAGAGATTACAAAATGAGGTCCCAAATGGTTCCATGTTTACAATTTACATTAAACGAGTTTTTGAATGATAATAAAATTTATAGCCCGCTTGAACATCCGTGCCATTCCGTGCCATCCTTGATCATCATGAACCTGAAATACATGCTTGAGAGGTCAACACAAAGGTTGAGTGATATTCATAGAGTTTGTTTAATGTTTGAACACAATATGTTGGTAGTATGAGTTAATTAGACTCATACACATGTTTGGAAAACAAAGGTGGGCTACGTTGTTATACGCCCGGAATGGTCATTATCATACTAAGCTTATGACACCAATGCGTTAACGGGTACCAATATCAATCGGCGGAGTTATCCCGGTAGGTATTTTGCTGTCATACCTAAGTCTCAAATATTAATGCATTTGTATGAACGTATTCACTACAAATGGGATTCGTCAATCCCAATAGGCCTATTCACAATATTCGCGCTCACTATTACTAGTGATTAAATGGTTCATAATAAGGGATCTTGGTTCGGCAAGGACGGTACTTAGTGATAATAAAACAATCAGGCAAGCATACAATTTGAAAGCATTGTGTTCGGTTATAAATAGCATGTATTCCCCCCAAGGGTTTGTAAAACAATTAAGTAATGAAATGTGGGGCTATGAACTCACCTTAAGTGATGTAGTGAGTAGTGAGAATGATGGTTGAATCACAAAGGTCTCTTAAGAGCAACCTATAATAGAATGTTGCGACTTAGGTTTGGAGTAAAGAATATGAAGTATTGCCTATATAAATATCTTGCATTTAGTCCATGATGTTGTATGATGTATAAAGTGTAAGTGTTTAAATAACAAATGTTGGTGAACATGTATAGTTTGTATATCGTTTACTACCGTTCGGGCCGACATAATTCAGAAATCATGTTAGTAAGCGTTCGAGGAGCCAGGACACTTTAATTCGTAAATCCACAACTTATCTCGACGGCTTACATAATGAACTCCTCACATGAGGCTCCCTACTATTGTAGTAGTTGATAAAATATATAGATATAAGTTTTGATCCGAAAAGTTACATGTCCGATATTTGAATAAACTTAGGAAAGTTTATTTTCGAAGGAAGATTGTTATTAAAATGAGTTACTTAACTCTTGTATGACAATTCCTTGTAATCTTATGGTTCTTATAGATGAAGTAAATCCAAATTGCTTGTTCAAGTTCTCGCCAATTCTTGTTTCATGTTTCGCCTAAGTAAACTTACATGGTCATTTCGTCATGGCCTAGCCATGACCTTTGGTCCTTGTTCCAAGGTTATGAGACTCAACCTTGGCTTTAGCCATGGTTGTGGTCTTGATTATAGGTCATAAGACCTCTTGTTCCTATTAAAGTATAACCATAATATAGTGACTTATATATATGTAAATAGCTGTTAAGAAACTGAGAAATATCTCACTCGTTATTGATTTTATGGAGAAGTGCTCTTGAGTTTTTGTAGAAAACGTGATCCCGGACAACTGTCGCGCTTTAACGTTTTCATGAAACGGACCAGAAAGGCCTCTTTTTGCGTGTTTTATATCCTGTCACAGAAACATTTTAGGCAGTTTTGCCGCAAATCTTTGGTAACTTCAAATCGCCATAACTTTTGACTCGTTTACTCTTTTTAGGTGGTTCAAGTTGCTACGGTTTCCTTGTTAGGTCCTCTATTACAATATGTAATAATCCAATATCATATTTTTACCATTTTGATCAGGTCTTACCAAGAAAGTCACTAGTTTACTTGTTTTAGTAACTTATCTTAACAATCAATTACAACAACATGTTTTACTCACTTTTTATACATCATGGACATTTATACAAGGCATAATATAGCAAGAATAACATGTAAATGATATGAACATGATTAATTAACAAGAAGCATGTTAGGGTTTGGCTTACAACTTTTGGCTTTCAAAGATGAAAGGAAGTTAACATGTAAGGATAGGACTTTGATAGACTTGCTTCAACCCACTTCACTTCATGCAATCTTTCTACTTCTTGTAATCTTGAAAGATGGATGATGAAGGTTGAGGCGAATTGAGTGGATTTAAACTCAAGAGAAATCACCAAAGTATATGAGGTTATGGAAGTGTTTTGGTAAATGATAACCTAACTAGGGTTTCTATCTTGATCTTGCACTTGAACCTTGCTATAATTTGGAAGAAATAAAGCTAAGTGTGGAGTGTTGTGGTGTGTGGTGATGGACGGCAACACAATGGGAGGGGGGGGGGGGGTATTTATAGTCTTATGAGGAGGTTACAAAATGGGATATTTTCTTGCAAGATCACACATGTACTTATCCAAGATCTCCTTGCTTAGGATCAAGCCACCTTATGGTGTGACTCCCCCCCTAATGGCGGTTTGCAAGAGCTAGGGGGGTGAGTTGGCTTGGCTTGGTATTATCCTAAGTTATTTGGATGAAACTTGACCCCGGAAATGCCAACCGTAAATGATTAGGCCTCAAAACGTAAAACCGGGTGTCGTAAAATTATGGAACTTGAAAGTACTGTTAAACATGTCCATATGTTCCATAATAAAATATAAAATGAGTGGTAGGTTCCATTTGAGTGGTAAAACCCTGCTAAAACTGGAAATACGGGTCTAAAACGCGTAATTCGTAAAATGTACGAATATTGTGTAAAATTGAGAAAAGTAAAATGTTACTTTTCTAATATGATAAAAATGATTTAAAATGACTTATAATGTCTAGACTGGGCTCAGTCTAGCGTCAGTTGATATTTACAGTCCTTCAGACTTAAAACCGGAAGCCTAAAAATCAAGGAATGATTCATAAAATCAAGGAATGATTTTAGGTCAATGGAGGAGGGAAAAATTTGTTGACTTATTCTAATAAGTTGAAAACTCAAATCGTCTTAGAAACGCGGTGCAGGTGTAGGCTAAGGTTACGGATAAGCAGAACTGCTTGAAAACGTAAATTTCTGGTTTTTCACGGCCGAGGTTTATTTTGGTCATGTATTTACACAGTCATGATTTATTCTCAAATAAATCATGAGTGTATCAAACATTTTTCTGATGCGGGGTCACTTAACGCGGTCGAGTTTCGTTGTGCGTAGGATTTTCTGAATGACGTTTTAACCTAAACGTGTAATTCCTTAATAACTTTCGCGAGAATGATCTGATGAATGTCATACATTTAATTTTCCATGGAAATGATTTATCACACGAGAATATGAAATAAAAATCAAATTTCGGGAAGTGAATAGTAAAAGTGAATAGTGAAATTTTCCGGAAATAGAAGTTAACCTGAAATTGTGAATTGTTACATTTTATACAAATTTAATTGTTATGATTATGTATATGTTTATTTGGTTGTTTTATTTTATTATTACATTACTTCTTTTGTTTATTTTATGTTAGACATGTTTATAAACGAAAAGGGTAATTTTGAATAGAAAAATAATACGGACTAAATAAATGGCGAAATTGTTTTGGTTTTAAGAGTTTAAATTTCAAAGGATTGGTTGATTGATGTTTTTGTACGTAATGGTTAAATAGGCTCGACCGAAGTTTACACACTATAAGATGGGTATAAGGATGGCAACGCATTAAATTGTGGCCTTAGAGAGACAACATTCATGTCTTAACGCTCGTTTGTGTGTAAATTAGACTTACCGAACAACCATTACATGTACATTGTCATCTTAAGGGTGAATTATCCACAATTCCACTTTAGTGGACGATAATTGATGGTAATTCTTTAATTGGTGAACCCGATACCTCAATCAAAACTTTGTTATTTTACTCTTAACTAATTGGTAATAAAAATGTTTTGTAAAACCAATGTTATGAAGTTGTATGCATGCTTCTTCATACATTAATTTTGATCACATGTCAAAATTTATACCCTTATTAAATTGAGTTAAATGCCATCTAATTAAGAACACTTGAAGTTGTGGTTTACGTCATATGAGAGCTTGGCTAGATTGCAATGGAGAGGTAAATTTCATAGATTCATTGCTAGCAGATCAACTGATGTGATGGATTTATGAGTTTGCAGTTTTTAAGTTAGACGACTTAAATTGAGTAGGAAGTGAGATCTTGGACTCAAGGCATTAAGATGGGGATTAAACATGCTTACAATACAAATGTTTTGTGATTGTAAATCCCATAAATCTAGGAATTGGACAAATGTTATGCCAATTATTGTACGACAAGTTACCTCATATTATACTTTCATTACTAGCAGATCAACTGATGTGATGAACCTATGGTTATGTAGGATCCTAGTTTTCAAGATTATTCTATGGATATGATTTCCTTGGGTATTTTATTTTCTTGAAAAATTGTATTATCAAAAATACTAATGTTTTGAACTTTCTTTATCTGTAGAAATGGCTCAAACTGATAACACCAACTTTCGTTCTGCGTTCAAGACTTTCTTTGAACGAGAAAAATTGACTGGCTCAGAAAATTTCAACGACTGGTATCGTTCACTCAGGATTGTCTTGCGAGTGACTGATCAACTTGAGATTTTGAAAAGGCCTTGTCCTGCTGAACCTGAAGGTCCTGAAGCTACTGATGCTGCCAAGGCTGAATGGAAAGTATCTTGTAAGGAACATATTGATGTGGCCGCAATGATGTTAGGGGCTTTGTCACCACCTCTTCAAAGGCAGTTTGAAGAGTACTTCCCTATGAACATGATTGATGAACTCAAGAAACTATATGAGGTACCATCAAATGTAGAGGTTTATGATTTGATGGAGGCTCTACATGGTTGTAAGCAGGGTGATGGTGAACCTGTGAGTGCTCATGTGTTGAAAATGAAAAGTTTCATGGATCGACTACAAACACTTAAGAAACCCTATGACAATGATATGGCTGTGAACTTAATCAATAGATCCCTTAACAAGGAATTTAGTGGTTTTGTGAGGAACTTCAATATGCATTGCGTGGGGAAGACTGTAAGTGAATTGCACGCACTGCTCATTGATTATGAGAAAGGTTTATCACATAAGGCTCCTACGCCTCAGGTTCTCACGATTCATGGGGGTAGAATTAACAAGCCTAATGCGAACAAGAAGAAGGGTAAGGGTAAGGCTAAGGCTAATGGTAAGGCTGATAAGAATAAGAAAGTTATGGCTTATCAACCTCATCAACCCTTGAACAACCCTCCTAAGAAGGATAATCCGAAGAAGGATCAAGGATGTCATTACTGCCATGTGATGGGACACTGGAGGAGGAATTGTCCTCTTTATCTCGATGACTTGCGAAATAATAAGGTGAAGAAGACTGGGCACGTGGGCGCCAGTTCTTCAGGTAACTTATTTGTTATTGAATTATTTACTTTATCTCGTAAATTAAATTCCTGGGTATATGATACTGGATGTGGTATTAACATTTGTAATACACTGCAGGGGTTTAGAGAGGAAAGGAGGCTATCTTATGGGGAGCAATTTCTGCAAGTGGGCAATGGAGCACAAGCAGTGGTTGAAGCCATAGGAGTGTTTAATTTATGTTTACCTTCGGGTTTAGTACTTTGTTTAAACAATTGTCATTATACACCTTCTATTGTTAGAGGTGTTATTTCCTTTTCATGTTTGTTGGATCTTGGTTTTACTCATACTATTGATGACAATAAAATTTCGGTTTCTTTAAATGGTGTATTTTATTTTAATGCTGTTGCTGTGAATGGTGTGTTTGAAATTGATATGAATAATTGTATGTCCAATAATAATAATTCAATGTATAGCATTAGTAAGAGAATGAAGTATGACTTGAATTCTTCTTACCTTTGGCACTGTAGACTTGCCCATATAGGCAAGGCTCGCATGCAAAAGCTGCAACAAGAAGGGCTTTTGGAAAATATCAATGATGAGTCATTTGATAAATGTGAGTCTTGTATTTCTGGGAAGATGACGAAGAAACCTTTTCATAACAATATGGAAAGAGCTTCAGATCTACTTGGTTTAATACATACTGATGTGTGTGGACCACTTAGACATGTGTCAAGGAAAGATGCTGTCTACTTCTTAACTTTCACAGATGATTTCAGCCGTTATGGTTATGTTTATTTACTTAAACATAAACATGAGGTGTTTGAAACATTTAAAGTTTTCAAAGCAGAAGTAGAGTTGCAATTGGGAAAGAAGATTAAAGCTCTTCGTTCTGATCGAGGTGGTGAATACCTTAGTCAAGATTTTAAAGATTTCTTAACAGAGAATGGAATTGTCCAGAATCTCACATCTCCATATACTCCACAACAAAATGGTGTATCTGAGAGAAGGAATCGTACATTGTTGGACATGGTTCGATCAATGTATAATCTTACTAACCTTCCTTTGTCTTTTTGGGATTATGCTCTTGAATCAGCTGTTCGTATTTTGAATATGGTTCCCACCAAGAAGGTTGATAAGACACCATATGAGATATGGACTGGAAAAACTCCGAACTTGTCTTATTTAAAGGTCTGGGGTTGTGAGGCGTATGTTAAACGTGACTCACCAGATAAACTCCAACAAAGATCTGTTAAGTGCATTTTTGTAGGATACCCAAAGGAAACAATGGGTTACTACTTTTACTACCCACCTGAGAACAAAGTGTTTGTTGCTAGGTATTGTGATTTTCTTGAAAGTGATTTTGTACTTCAAGAAGTCAGTGGGAGAGTATATGATCTAGAATATGATCTAGATAATGCATTGCCTTCAGAAAACACTAGCACACTTCCTGTAGAACCGGAAAGTCTGGGTCCTCCACCGGAAGTTGAAGTAGTTCCCATTCGCAGATCTTCAAGATCTGTGAAAGCTCCTGACCGTCTATGTCTTAATGTAGAGGTTGATGAGTATACACTAGGGGATCTTAATGAACCTACTAGTTATAGAGCTGCCATTAATAGCCCTGAAAAGGTTAAGTGGAAAGCTGCTATGGATGGGGAAATACAATCCATGCATGATAATGAAGTCTGGATAGAAGTTGACTTACCTCCTGGTGCCAAGGTAGTTGGGAGTAAGTGGCTCTACAAGATTAAGACTGACATGGATGGAAATGCACACACCTATAAAGCTCGTCTGGTTGCTAAAGGTTTTACTCAAACTTTTGGAATTGATTACGAGGAGACTTTTTCTCCTGTAGCAGACATAAAAGCTATTAGGATTCTCATAGCTATAGCAGCGTACTATGACTATGAGATATGGCAAATGGATGTGAAAACCGCTTTCTTAAATGGTCATCTAGATGAAGACATCTATATGGCACAACCAGAAGGGTTTGAAAATCCAAAGTTTCCAAATCGTGTATGCAAACTTCAAAGATCCATTTATGGATTGAAGCAAGCATCACGACAATGGAATAAGAGATTTGATGTTGAAATCAAAAAGTTTGGATTTACTCAGAATCTTGATGAGCCATGTGTGTATCACAAAGCTAGTGGGAGTGATAATGTAATTTTCCTAATTTTATATGTTGATGACATATTGATCATGGGAAAAGACATTCCAAGTTTGCAAAAAGTTAAGGCATATCTTGGAAAGTGTTTTTCTATGAAAGATTTAGGAGAAGCTGCATACATTCTGGGAATCAAAATCTATAGAGATAGATCGAGGCGGGTAATTGGATTAAGTCAAAGTGCTTACATTGACAAAGTATTGAAACGGTTCAATATGCAAAATTCCAAGAAAGGAAATTTGCCGATGGAAGTAAAGCATGGCTTATGTAATGAGTATTGTGCTTCAACACCTACTGAGGTGGCTCGCATGAGTAAAGTTCCTTATGCTTCGGCTGTGGGATCTATTATGTATGCGGTAAAATGCACAAGGCCAGATGTGGCGTTTGCTCAAAATATCACTAGTCAATTTCAACAGAATCTAGGTGAAAAACATTGGATTGCTGTTAAGCATATTCTTAAGTATTTGAGAAATACAAAAGATATGTTTTTGGTATATGGTGGAGAACCAGCTGCAGAACTTGATGTTACAGGTTTCTGTGATGCGTCCTTTCAAAGTAATAAAGATGATTCGAAGTCTCAAACGGGTTATGTCTTTGTTATCAATGGAGGAGCAGTAGACTGGAAGAGCAAGAAGCAGAGTACAATTGCGATGTCTGCAACAGAGTCTGAATACATTGCTGCTTCAGAAGCTGCTATGGAGGCTGTTTGGATTAGGAAATTCATTTCAGGGCTTGGTGTTATGCCTTCAATTGAATTACCTATTAATATGTATTGTGACAATTCTGCTGCAATCATATTTGCCAATGAACCTGGAGTCATGAGAGGCACCAGACATTTTCTACGGAAGTATCACTTTGTTCGAGAAAAGGTTCACGACGGTGAAATAAATCTGCTGAAAGTTCACACAGATGATAACTTAGCTGATCCGTTCACTAAGGCTTTGGCGAAAGAAAAGCTTTATGAATTAGCTAAGGGAATTGGGCTTAAATTAGCTAGCAGTTTCATGCATAACTGTGATTAGTATTTGGATAAAGGATATTGTAAACAATTATTATTTAATGAAATAAAGTATTTTGGTATGTTTATTTCTATTGTTAATTATTGTTGTCCTATTTTTTATGTTTTAATCCATGAATAAAAGTTATTCTAAATTGTCTATTGTCAGTTAATGATATGGGAATATTATTAAATTAAGACAAATCTGAAGGTTGGTATAATATACTTAAAGTATATTGATGCGTAGTCATGCCATGTCAGATGATATTCGATGATACTGAATATAGGACTTATCCCAACTATATGATGTTACTTTATGGATCTTGTCATTAAGTAAATCATAAGAAGTTATCCTCAGACTTGAGATACAAGATAACGGTCATAGATGTAGTACATTTTTGTGGAGCAACTTAACGCTATACGTAACTGGTAGTCATAAGGGTTGTTTTCGGAAGTGTTACAAAGTTTATGTGTTTTGCTTGTAGTCAATAAAGAATTTGTTCCTTCAAATTAATTTTGGAGTTTAATACTGTTGGGCCCCTCGTAGGGTTTTCAAGGTGTATGCGTGGCCGCGCCCAAGGTCTTTCCTGAAAGGTTCAGAAGATTTGGTAATCTTGTAAATCACTAACAACGAGAAACAGAATGGTTAAATAAGGAATGACCTAGATCCATATCCTTATTAACGTGGTATTAGTAACAAAGGGATAATAATAATGAGAAATCATTAAAAGGTTTTCCAGGAGCCTTACTCGGTTTGTACTAGAGGCATCGGCGTGTTGCAAGACGCTAACCGATGTGATCACACTATTATGATATGTCTAAGTGGGAGCTTTTGGTTTTATAGACGATAAAATAATAGTCGTGTGTTAGGATCGAACTCGAGATCACGGGATTGCACACTTTACGTATGAAAAGTAAATGTATAATAATTATATATAAATGTTATATTAATTATTAGAACACAAACACGTATTAATCGTTAACGTTTAACGGAAATGGATAAAGATTATTAGACGAATGAAAAGGGAACGACTAGAGATGAAATTTGGAACAAAATGAAGGACCCGAAAGCCCCTCATGGGATGATGGGCCGATCGGCCTAAGGGTTGCCAAACCCTTGGGATATCTTTTGCTCTAAGATTTCCAAGCCTATATAAACACACAAGTTTTCTCATTCTCTTCACAACTTGAAAACATAACTTGTGTGTTTTCTTCTCTTCTCTTCTCTAGCATTTTTCGACAAGCCCCATTAAGTGAAGGTAGTCGAGACTTGTTATTCTAAGCGTGTGTTGTGCTCGTCTTACTTGCATAACGTTTGCTTGAAGTAGTACGTGTGTACAAGATCGTGAAGCAAGCATATTCTTGCTTGTCTCTTGGTTTGTTCACATAAACCCTATATTGGGGAATTGGTTCCGGAAGATTGCTTTGATTCTTGTTCGGGCTAGAATCATTAAGGTACGTTTATTATTTATTATTTATGTTTCGTATTAATTAATTACATATTATGGTCTTGTTATAATTGCTTCCGCTATATGCTTACTTGATGTGTTTTGGTTTATTTATGATTGTCATGTTATTATAATTCCAACAACATATGTAAGTTTTAAGACTTGTTCAACTTTTTTCTTTTCTTTCTTCTATATATATCTCTCTTATATATATGTACCCCTTAAAGTTATAATGCCATGATTGGTTATTATCAATCAAATTGTCTTGCTCAACGCAAGGATAAAAAGCCAATGCTTATTCTTATGAATTTGCTTATTCTAAAAATGAAGTGACTTCAAACAATAATTTGCTTATTTTGCTCTCGTATTTCTTTTCAGCTCATATGTGATTATACATAGAAGGTAGTTATACTCGATCAAATCGTCTTGGTCAAGCTGTAAAGTAATTTGTGGATGACATATCAGCATCTAGAGTTCGAAACAAAATATAATGAATGAATATATGATAGTTCTAGTTATTGTTTATGCTAAAACTTTCAATACTATTCAAATTTATTCAGTTTTGTAGTTACTGTTAATATAAATATATACATATAAACGATCGTAGACTTATCTTTATCACCAATAATTGCTATATAAACTTTGACTAGTTACAGTAACATGATAAGAAATTTGTGGAAGCCATTCATTTCACCAGTTGCATGTTACAAACTGTTACAGTAACATGCAAAAACTAAGGATAAAAAGCCAATACTTGCTCTCACAATTTTAAGTAAATTTCCCAAAAATGAAGTCACCACAAGCAATAATTCACTTATCATCTTCCACTCTTATTTCCTTTCTCTTTTATGGTCTCGCGATAACATGTCTCACTTCCGCCACCGTCTCTGCTTCATATGGTGGTAATGAGACTCATTATCACGCATTGTTGTCATTTAAGTCAAAGATCACCCATGATCCATACAATGTTCTAACCTCGTGGAACCATTCCTTTCATTTCTGTGACTGGAGTGGTATTTCATGTGGAAAACGACACAAACGAGTGACTGTTTTATGGCTGGATTCTCAAGGCTTAGAAGGCTCGTTGTCTCAGCATATAGGAAACCTTAGCTTCCTACGTGTGCTTTCTCTCTTTAACAACAGCTTTCAAGGAACCATTCCTCATGAACTTGGTCGCCTATCCAGGCTACGTCGTCTTTATCTTGATGAAAACAAGTTCAGTGGAGTCATTCCAGCAAACTTGTCTGGTTGTTCTAACCTCGAATAGCTTTGGCTCGTTAGAAATAAGCTAGTTGGAAGCATACCCAAGGAGATGAGTTTACTCTCGAAACTTGCTGATCTTGTAATTAACGACAATAAGTTAACAGGTGGAATCCCACCTTTCTTGGGGAATATTACATCAATGAAAAGGTTCTCTGCTGGCGGGAACCTGTTGGGTGGGAGCATTCCAGATACATTGGGTCATTGGAAAAGCTTGACGTTCTTTGGGTCTGGTGACTGCAACTTATATGGAAGCATCCCTCATTCCATTTTCAACCTCTCACTCCTAGTTAATTTTTCCTTAGCTAGTAATCACCTCACTGGTAGTCTTCCTTCAGAAATTGGTAATCAGCTGCCAAATCTTGAGTGGCTTCAGTTAAGGGATAACAAACTGACTGGAGTTCTTCCACCTTCTCTTTCTAATTGTTCTAAATTATGGTTTCTTGAAATGAGTAACAACAATTTTAGTGGGAAGTTGACCATAGATTTTTCAGAATTAAGAGATATTAATGCTATTCTCTTACGGCACAACAATTTCCATGGACGAGGAGAAGCTGATGACATGAGGTTTGTTGATTCTTTGAAAAATTGCCCCAGATTAGTATATTTGGATATTAGTAATTGCAACTTAATACGAGTGCTTCCAATATCAATAGGTAATCTTTCTGATCAACTTAGAATTCTCGTTTTAGGAAACAATCAATTATTTGGAAGCCTACCTTCAAGTATAGGTAGTCTAGTTGGTTTGACCACTTTATATTTAAATAATAATAGATTCAAAGGAAGAATTCGCACTACCATTGGTAAACTTCAAAAGCTAGAGTATCTTAGTCTATCTAGAAATCAATTTTCAGGGCCTATCCCTGACACCATTGGAAACTTATCATTATTGACTGAACTTTATTTATATTCCAACAAATTAGAAGGCCATATTCCATCAAGCCTTGGGAATTGTAAACAACTTAATAGGTTAAACCTTAAAAACAATAGACTCGGTGGTAAAATACCCAAGCAACTTCTTCAACTCCCATCACTAACTGTTGGTTTAGATCTTTCATACAACAACCTGTCTGGTTCAATTCCATCAGAGATTAAAGACCTCAAGATGATGAACATTCTTGATTTATCTCACAATAATATATTAGGCAACATTATTAGTAGCCTTGGTGAGTGCATTAGCCTTACATGGTTAAACCTAAGTGGAAACAGATTTCAAAGTTTAATACCATCTTCATTCAGTTAATTGGGAGGATTGGGGGTACTCGACATTTCTGAAAACAATTTATAAGGTAGAATCCCACAATTTTTAGGCAAATGGAAATCCTTAGAGTATTTGAAACTATCCTTTAATGATTTTGAGGGTGAAGTGCCGGTTGTAGGAGTGTTTGCCAATGAAAGTGAATTTTCAGTTTTGGGGAACAATAAGCTTTGCGGTGGTTTGGTTACACTTGAGTTACCCAAGTGCAAGGAGACGGGTAGTAAGAAAAAATGGTTTCCGTGTTAGAGTTGTGGATAAATATTAATACGTATATGTCTAGAATCGAACTCGAGACCACGGGATTGCACACTTTACGTATGAGAATTAAAGTTTAATAATTTAATATAAATAGTTTATGTTTAATTATTAATTACACAAAACAAATAAAGAATGTTAGTAATTGGTGAAAATTGACTAACATACAAAGATAATGACCATGGATAAAAAATGGAGAAACCTAAACTTGTTCCTTAAGTTTTGTATCCTATAAAAGCAAAGTCAAGGGTTTATGTTTGTATCTCTTGTACACATATTAAATAAAACCCTTACTTTTGTTTCTTGATATTCGACATTACAGTAACATATATCATGCATGTGCTTGGTATCATATATCTTGTATATGCATGGAATATTAAATGGTTCTTTCTTTGGTTACAGTTCGACAAAACAAAAACACAAAAGGGGTTTGGTGGTTTGTTCTATTTGGATTAATCGATTGTTTTGTTTTTCGTAAAACCAAAATTGTTTTGTGTAATATTAAACTAGCATTTACTTTAATTCGTTAATAGTACGTGTGTACAAGAAAGAACGTGGTGTAAACATACTTTTGTTTACATCTTGGATCGATTAACAAAACGGTAAGGGGTTAATCAATAGATCCCTAATTCACATAAACCCTAATTAGGGTTCATCACATGTTCAAGATTTAATTGAAGTGCTAAAAGGTACGTTCCAATTTATGTTTTAGTTAATCTTTGTATGTGTTATTCTTGATCCTAGCTTCCGCATATGTGACTACTTTGATTATGTTTTATTTATATGATAGTCATGATTGTATAATTCTAACAGTGGCATCACGAGCCATGGATAACATGTAATTGATTACTAAAACTTAATAAAAATCGGATCTTTAAGTGTTTTAGATGCATGTTTTGATCTAGGGTTTTTTCTTTTTTAAAATTTTTTTTGAAAAATTCGAAACCCTAACCCTAATTTTGGGGGGGGGGGGGGGTCGATTTTCCATGAAACCCTAATTAGGGTTTTGTGGTTTTCTTGGATTATGTGTAATCACTAGAAACCCTAGGTCATTAACCGGTTAAGTGAAAGTATCTTGTGACCTATGTGCTAATTGTTAGGTTTAATCCATGACGAAACATGCATGTTAGTCATGGATCTTGTTGTTTTTATTTATCACATGTTTTAGATAGATCTAAAATTGGGGAAGACTCTAATATATATTAAAATCAATTTATTGCTATGTGGTGTGTATATTAGCTTTGGCCTACTCAATTGATTCGTCAATGTATGTGACTCTCTTCCATTAAGAGGAGAAGGCCTTAGTTGATTACATGCATGATTATACCTAGACTTGATTTTATTAGGATCTTTTCTAATACGGATTGCATGTGGCTAATTGTTTCACTATATTTATTATTGGTTGTTTTATTTTCTTTGATACTTGTTTTATTGTTTTAGTTTGACTTGTTGTAAGCAATAAAAGGGTTGTTTTTATAAAGAAAATAATATTGACTAATAATGGTGAAACCCTAAGTGATAAAGATTGAATCTTGCAAGGTCTTATGTGCCGCTAGTGGTCCGATTCGCACGGTAATCAGCTCCCAGGCGAGACTAGCAAGATACAAACTTTATTACATGATTTTGAGATTGAATCCATAAACTTTTGCTTGATTGATGTTTTGTACAAACATGTTTTTTTAAAAGTAACTCTTTTAAGATAATATTCATAATCGTGATATGAAGGCTTAGAAAAGTGCCCTCGAGTCTGCCTTGGTTATCACAATCTTGAATAAATCTTAAACGAATTTCTTTTGAAAACCATGCTTGTAGAAAGTCATCTTAGGGTTTTGGTTAAACCTCAAGTAAAACTTTGTGTATTAATTTCACTAATTGGATATAAAAAGGTTTTATGAAAACTTATGCTATAAGGATGTGTGCATGCATCTTTATACATGTTTTGATAAGTCACATCAAAATTGAATACCCTAAAATTTACGTTACATGCCATCTAACTATAAGAAACACTTGAAGTTATTATTTAGTAAACGTGAGACGCATGCTAAATTTTAATGACAAGGTAAATTTCCGAGTGTGCGTGAGACCACACATGGAGAATTTGCAGTTTCTAAATTAGAAGACTTAATTAAGTTGATGCGTGAGACCTAGAGCTTAAGGCATGAGATGGGATGAAACATGCTTACAAGGAAAATTGATGAATCAATTTGATGTAAATCCCATAATGATCTAGGAATTGGAAATCTTGTTTGCCAATTATTGTTAGACAGAATACCATATTTTATACTTTCACCACTAGCAGATCAACTGATGTGGTGGAATCTATGTAAAGTTGGATCCTAGATTTTCAAGAAAATTAGATGGTTATATGAATATATCCTTGGGTATTATATTTTCTTGGAAATATGAATTATCGAAAATACTAAAAATTGAATTTTGTAAATTCTTTTAAATGTAATAATGCAACATTAAACCGTAAATGGATGTTATTCTTTTATCATATAAATTGATCTACACCCATATGGGTTTTTGGTTAGAGTCAATTTTACTAAAAGAATAGACCAAGTCTTCTTTCCATTAGGAGAAGTGTGAGACTTAATCCTATTCCTTTTCATGAATGAGAAATGTTTAATAGGAAAATAAGAATTGTCTATGTTCTAATACATAACTCGAAGCAAACGTTAATAGTTATGATTATTTGCACTTTATGAGTTATTTAATTAGAAGCTAAACTGATTACTGCACAATGGTAAAAGACAAATTAGATTATCTTATCTAGTTGTTTTGATTTGACCATTTAAAGATACTACATACAATTGTTGGAATGGTAGATCTCTTCAGGAAGAAATTGCATGCCCAATTTTTCAAGTTAATAGTTTGGAATGTGATGAATCACATTTATGTAGTAGAATACATTCTTTTAGTACCTAATTAATTGTTATGAATGGGTTTTCTCAAAGATGTAGGAAAGTGAATAGCACACCTTTTCTTTTCACTGGATTAATGAAACATTTACAATGTTGTCAAATTCAGTGGGAGTATTGTGTGTGTATTACTGAATAAGGAATCATAGTAATGATCTCTAAATTCAGTGGGAGTCACAAGGGTTGTTATCTTGGTAATACTCTACTTTATCTTTGAACATCTCAAGATAAATACTTTCCAAATATAGACACTAATATTTTCAAGGATAGTCATGTGCGTTTCCTTGATTGATTGAGTAAACTCTATATCTACAAGTTATACTAATGACACAAATCATATTGTTCACATTAACAAGCGCGTGCGTGTTGTTTATGTGGTACATGATGTTGTTCCATGCACAAGTGGGAGAAATCTACATTATGTGCAAAGTACAACACATAAGAATATGATTTAACGGATTCTGTTAATTGCTAAGTAAGAGACTATGGTTCTAATATGATTAATATAAACCTAATCTGAGAAACACTTGGTGTTGAAATTTAGTAAACGTGAGACGCAGGCTAAATATTAACAACAAGGTGAATTTCCATGTATGCGTGAGACCAACATGGATAATTTACAGTTTCTTAATTAGACATCTATTAGAACATGTGTCAATAACAATACTACTTCAACTTTAACATTTATGTATTATTGGAATGACATAAATGCATGAAGTAATATAATACTACTTCAATAATTATGTATTCTTAGAATGACATGAATAAACATGAAGTAGTGTGTTAACTTGAAAATATTATTGAAACCAAAATGATGGTGTTCATGATTACTTTAATTATACTTGTTTATACTTTATTGTATAGTTATAAACATGAAGTCTTTTAAGTATTACAAGACTTATAATAAAGTAAGACGTTAGCTTGTTATGATCTTTTAATTAAGACATATGCAAGAAATCATTGAGTTGATCAATGATCAATAACGTATAGTGGGATTATAACAAGTTTATGTTTTTATAAGACATAAACATGAAGTGACTTGATTGAAAGTACTTGTGTTATATAGCATGCAATTGGTTTGGAAATACCATTATACCATTAAGTTGACTTAGTTGGTAAATAGGTATGCCAAAAGGAATATAGTTATCTTATATATATTGTTAGATATTCTTACAATATTTAATTCTAATTGAAATACCACATTTATGGTATGTTCAGTTAGGGAAATCAAAATCTTGTTAGATTGTTTGATTAAAGATAACTATGACTTCTCTTCTTCCAAAAGTTATCAAGGTTAGAAAATTAAGTATGTAATGAATATACTCAATTAGACTCCTAGAAGATTAATAAGACATTATGAAATGTGATGATTCACATTAAGTCTTAAAATTGAAGTTCTGAATTTGTTAAGCTACTTATGGATAGGTTGTTAACAAAAGAATGCCTGTCAATGTGTATTTGTAATATCCTAAAAGAGAACGACGGATTGTTGCTCTAATTGCTAAGTATTTTATTCAATATAATACTAAAGGCAAGTGGGAGAATTTTATCTTGATAAGATAGAATTACAAGATACATAATCTTCTAAAAACACACTAGTAAAAATCATGATGAGGCAAAACATGTAAATGATAAACCTCAAGATGATGGAATTATCATTCATAGATCCACTTGGATATCTCAGGTATTTAATTAATATGCTGACGATTATATGATGTAGTATTACCAAATAATGAATTGGGTAATATACTCATACTATGAATGTGATAGATGCTGTTCATAAAGATAATCAAATTTAAAATTTGATTTATCTTAATTCTTAATGGTTAGAGAATAAAGATGAGTTTGTTCAAAGATAATGTAACCCTAGTGGTTTAAATCTTTGTGTAAAAATCATATGGACAAAATTGTACACATATCTTAATGCATAGCTTATGACAAGATTATTAATCATACTTAAGCAATTAACTATGATTGAATACTCTTTCCTAAGCACATTAACGATTTAAAGATAGTAATTGTCATATTTACATGAATGTGAAATCTGACAATGGAATATCAAAAACTCTTTCTTGAATAATTACTTGAGCGAGGACGAAAAGTAATCAAAAGGAGTTTATGAATTCAAGTAAATCTTTGGAAGTGTACAAAGAGCAATAATCCATGAATGGATAAATGCATGCATCTAAGAGAATAATCTTATGTTTAATTATTAAATCCATGTTTTGATTTATAATTGAAATAAGATAATTTCTAAGTATTCCTGAAAGCTAGTGGGAGTATTATGTTAGATTTACTAAATCATATATATATTGTAGAGTAACATTCCATATAAGTAAAAGGTTAGACTTAATTTGGAATGAAACTTTACTTGAAAGATTTAGAAAATAAAACATACAACCTTGGAACTAAAGTTTGTTATTTAATGAACAAGTGCGGTAAATAGATTCTAAATAAGATATGATATATTATTTTGGATGACCAAAATGGATATACATATTTGTAAAGATCAAACATGAATAAAATCTAAGTTTGACTGAAGGATTTTCATGTGCATCATATTATTGTTGTATCATGCTTAAGTGCTTAATGATTTGACAATATTTGATATCCAATTAAAAGTTATTATATAACTTGTGTAATAGATATTCTAATGGAAAATGTTTGAAATTAGAATAATGATCCTCAACTTGGAATAGCTCCTAAACATTACACAATGGATATTAAGTTTACGGAAATTTTAAAGAGCATATTGTGTTTAATATACAATGATGCTGGTTTAATTGAGATGACACTCAATAACTAGTCATGAAGGATTTCATAAGAACTAGTTGTGCTTAACTAAGAGCATAGTTGCATTATACATTAAAAGAATTAGAATACTTGAAACTTTAAAATGTTTGAAAATTTGGTTATCATAAATTGGTGATTGAGGATATCACACTATTTATGAAGAATTATGTAGCTATATCAAGATATGTAACACCCCCAAAAATCGGGTCCAGCGGAAGCATACATGCACTGGGGTGCTACTAAACTGGTATCATAATATTAGGTATAAAGAACGGTTTTTATCTCAACCGTTTAGAATAAATTTCACTGTTAGAATGATGAGTTTACACATTTCAAAAGTATTGCGGAAATAGGCCGATAAAATAAATGAAGTGGTCCCAATTGTTTATCAGAGTCATCTATGACCATGCCATGCCGTTTGCCAAGTACCTCCAAGAGTAAGTTATCACCTGAAATACATGCTAAAAAGTGTCAACACAAAGGTTGGTGAGTTCATAGAGTTTATAAGTAAAACAGTAGATTGAAAGAGTTTCGAATTTGTTTGATAATTGCAACAAAATGAATCATGGGCTACGTTGTTATACGCTCATAGTTGGTTTATAAATCAGTTGAACACAAGTCTCAAAGTTTGGGCCACGTTGTTGCACCCATAAAGAAATAGTGGGTCTCGTTGTTGCACCCATAGTAGTTGTGTAAAACATCTGAACACAAGTCAAGTAGTAATGAATCAATAGCATTGTAGTGTAGGATATTGCACTAAGCCTCATGACACGCAAACCTTAACATTGTTCTGCTACCATAAGAGATATATAAAAATCTTATGGGACGCCCACACATAAAAATATGATGCAGGTAATAGTGCCCTCGGATACTAGGAGGTTGCCAGATTCCTATGATATTCAAATATAGTGCATTCGGTTACCATTCCAGGCTAACTTCAAATGGGGCGTCAACTGCCAATAGATCTATTCACTATATTCGCGTTCACTCGCAAGTGATTAATGGTTCATGAGATGAGGGACTTTTGGCAAAGCGGTAACTTAGGCAATATCAATTAGGATATCATACAGAGACATACTTGTGTTCATGTTCGTAGCATGTAATATGTTTCAATCAACAAATAGAGTGTATCATCAACCGAGTAAAATGTTTAAGGTACGAGTAAAATATGTAAGTAAAACGAGCATGTATCTCCCCCAAAGAGTTCAAAGTGGATAAAAGAGGGGCTATGACTCACCTTAGCAGTAGCAGTCTGAATAGAGTAAAGTCAAATAGTGATAGTGAGCGGCACCGACACGCGACCTAGATTAGTATGGCAAGTTTAGCTTACAGTTTCAGGTTTAAGACTCGACGAAGTTTAAATAAGTTTAAAAGTTTTAGAGTGTTTGTGTCGTTGTTGCTTGTGTGGCAGAGTTTACATTTAAAGCATTTCAGAATGTTTTTAAGTATTGGCTCGTGGACAAAGTGGACAAGCAGATATATACATTCAAGACGGATGAGTCCATGGTTCGAGAATAACCGAAAGACTTAATATATAGGGAAAATATTCACATTGTAAGTATTTGTGAAAGATTTTATGTTGTTAGTCCAAAAATAATAAATACTATAAGTTAAGTATTTAAATTAACAATGTTTCTTGACGTGGTATATATATATTATGAATGTGTTTATCTAAAGATAGTGGATGATAATTTAGAAAATGTTTATATGAGTTTTGTTATAAATGTTTTCTTGTCATTTTAAATTTTTGCCTTTTTGGTCGGGCTTTAGTAATAGATAATAATGATATTAATTTGGCGAAAATGTGGACAAAATGTGTAAAAAGAATATGTGTTATAAAAATGTACAAGATGGGTCCAAAAATAATAGTTGAATTGTTAGATAAAAAGAAGATATTAAAAAGTGTCCCTTACGGGACTCGAACTCGAGACCTCTTGTTTTAAAACGGCATGTTACCAAGCGGATTCATTTGTTTAGTTTATATAAAAAAAAAAATCATATTGAGTTATATAAAAGTAATAATGCCAAATTGACAACAGGAGGATTTGAACATGGGTCTTTGTATACGAATGTGAGACACACCGAGTAGAGCCAAGGACTTTTCTTGTTTTAGATTACCACTATAATATATTTAAAGTATTTTGCAACTGTGATTTATTTTAGCTCAACTGCTCAAGTGTCTTCTCAGTATACACCAAGTCGTGTGTTTGCATGCATGTATTTTAGTTTGTTTTCTTTTTCTCCCAACTGTTTCCATCCTACATTATCAAATAAGTATTTAAGCTTTTACAGGTTTACGGAGAGGGAGACCAAAATAAGCTCAAATAAGTTTAGGCTCATTTATAAGTATTTGTTAACGGGTTGGGTCTTATGGCCCTTGTGATTCAAGTTTGGTTTAACAGTGCACTCGTTTGTGAAGTAAGCTCGTAAGTTTAGTAAGTACGTTTTATAACTTCGAAAATAGTTTTGCGAGCCACAAAAACATAGTAGGTCGATTGTGTGCAAGTCCTACGAGCCAAAACTTAGTTTTTACGTTTCATTTACGTTCACTTTCTAGTTAGTTTGTATCCAAAACGTCAACGAACTCGACTCGAAAATATGTGGTTCGATAGTGTAAGCCAATAGGCACTAGTGTATTAAGCGAGTTTGAAAAAAAATACCACACAAGTTTTATAAACAACAATTACACTAGTAACCACAAGAGTGTGTAAACATGTACATGTATGATTTATATGAATCGTACATGAAGTTTTTTCAAGAACAAAAACATAGTACGCATGCATGAGTTGAAATGAAACAAGTAGTAAGCGAGTTTGAGAAAAGTCGAGGCTCACAGTGGGCAAGAGAGGGATGAGTGTGTCGAGTGTAGAGGAAGACCCGGAACAGTGAAACCCCAATACCGATTATACTCCAACTGAATCCAAGCGAAGCCCAAGCAACCAACCACTTCAATCCTTAGTAGGAACCTTGTTTTTGTGAAGATTGTAAGTGAGATGAAGGTGTGATTTCACTGGCGGCTTCGACAGGAATAAATAGAAGAAGAGAAAGATAGTTTTGACCATACTTTTGGAGTTGAGGATTTGTGAATGGCCATTCTTGGCTTGGATCCCTTTCAAGTTGAAAGTTCTTAACAAAACCCGTGACCTTGAGAGGTGCTCATAGGGAAGTGGGGTGGCTAAAAGTGATAACATGGATCAAGGAAGAAGATCTTCGACATGCTTTTAGGATCAAAATCCCATGAATGGATGAATCAAGCTAAAGTCGTTTTCCATTACAGATTCTTAGATGGCCTCGTGAACTCGTTTGGGAAGAAGAGAAAGAAAAAGTAAAGGCTACTAGTATAATGATAGGAAAGTGATATAACATATTTGGTGTTTTGACTTTGAAGTAAAAGAGATGAATTGTCATAAGTGATAAGGTGGGGGCGGCTAGGATTGGGGTAAGTGGGTTATGTATTGTTTTTATTATTATAGCGTGTATTCCGTGTCCCGTTAATCTCAAGTGTAAACTCGGTATCTTGTTTTCGTAGACGCGAGAAGTATAAATTTTGGAAGCGTTTTAATAAAATAATACAAGGACAAAGTTATTGACTCCGAAAGATTAGATGTGTATTTTTTATGCCATAACTAATATGGTGTCGGTACGCGTGTGAGCCCGTTCGGATTGAGAAATGAGATACGTCACATAGTGGTTGACAAGTATAACTCGTTGATGTAATGTTTAAAAAAAAATTAATTCTTAAAAAGGGGGTTAATTAAGCTCTCAAATTGATTACTTGGTATTTGACATTAGTAAATGACTCGGTAAATTACGGGGTGTTACAGTACCTACCTGTTATACAGAATTCCGTCCCGGAATTCTAAGTTTTAGTAGTTGCTAGGGTTGTCTTGGGAAATAAGGGTGGGTGATAGGCACGAATTTGATCTTAAGATTTGTTCTGGGATAGTACGTTTTCCTGCTTAGAGGTATTGATCAAAAGAATTGTTCAAAATTTTATTTGAGTAAGCGTTTGCACAAAGGTGGCCAAAAGAATAATCCAGAAGACACAAATTTCTTTGTTTGAGGTTAATAGTCGGGTAAATTTGTGCGACCAAAAAAAAAATATAAAGTTGAGTAGAAACAAATTTTTAAATATGGTGAAAATTAGACAGTTTCATAGAATTCAATGTTTAGACGTTTGTTAACCTGCAAAAGTTTGATAAGGTCTGACTAAAATAGATATGTAATTTAGTGGTGTGGGTTTTTAACCATGGTGTAGATAAAATAACTTCACAAAAATTCATTCTTAGGTTCTCTTTAGTATGCAAAAATTTTGGATATAGTTTGACCAGAGAAAATTTTTAACTCCTCAAAATGAGTATCTCGGAAAAAAAATTATTTTTGTAGTTAATATAAATGCGTTTTTAAAGAAAGGTCTTGAAAGTGAAATTATCGAGGATGAGGGTATAGTTGAGTATGGCATTTCTAAAGGTTTAAGGACAAGATCTAGTTTCCAGTGCTTGGTAATGTTTGGGGGCTAACCATTGGGTAAATTTGATAGTTGTGGTACTTAACTTACTTGGGCAGTACTGGGATGTATCATGACTTATATTGTTGTGCTAGTGGTCTGAAATGAATGAATCAATCGAATATTAAGTTGTGGGGTGTTTTCCTTGGTTACAAGTGAGAGTTATGTATCAATAAGGGGATCTAATCGTAAGGAGCGAGTGGGTAACTGGTTTAGAGATGAAACGGCGTCAAGGCTTGGTGGGTTGTTGTCTATAGTTTCTGACAGAGGCACGTGATTCTCTTTTACGGTTTAGTTTATTTCCAAAAGAAAATGTTGGTTATCCTGTTTGTGAAGTAATAGCATAAAAACACTTTTCATATAAATAAATGGTCCATAAGATGATTGTAAAAATATATTTCATAAGATGATTCGTATGAACAATTTATAGAGTAATAGGAAAACAATTTATTATTTACAAGATGATAGCAAAATTGTAGTTTGCGATATAGTTGCAAGACAGCAAATCAGTTTATAAAGTAATTTTTGAAATGATTTGTAAAACAGTTTATAGGACATTAGGAAAAGCGATTCATTGTTTATAAAAGGACAGTAAGGCCGAAATTTTGAGAGTAGTAAAACATTTCGTAGAGTGTATTGTAGGATAATTGAAAATAGTTCGTATGTTACTAGTGACATAGTGTATTATTTTATAAGAAGGAAGTAGATAATTAGTATTCCCAAGGGATGAGTGAAGGATCATGTGTTCCGAAGGTAGTGGTTCGAGTTACTCCGTAAGGTCTTAAGGCTTCCGTTGGTTTACAAGTCTAACTTATTGTATGCTTAAAGGTTCATGGGTTCCTTCGTTGTTTACTTCCATTAGAAGGTTTTCCTCTTAGGTACTATGGAGAGTCGTTCCTATTACGGCTAGTGTTTTAACCCTGATTCGTCAATTGAGTGTGGTTTGGGGAAGAGGTGACTGTAACACAACCCGTAGTAGTAAGTATAAGTCATTAATATATGTTATGTAATGTTTAAATGGTTATGCATCATCTGCTAAGCAAATCTCCATGCATAGTTTTGGTAAAGTGTAGGCACAAGGGCGTGACGCAATAAAGTGTAGAATGGTCTGTTTAGAGAGCGTAGTATTGCAATGAAAAGAGTGTTTCATTTAAGAGAAAAGTGTTGTAATGAGAAAGTATTGCGAGGTCAGTATGTTGTGAGTCGAAGGAAAACTTTATACAATGCTCGTGAACATAGGAAGACATTATAGTGTTCTCAGAAATCAAATAGAAAATCAACCGGACATAACCCTATTATAACTGCTCCCAGTATCGCAAAGTTCACCTCTGAGTCAGACATAGGTGATCAGACTATGTCCCACTGTCCCTGGTTGAATATAGGTGATCAGTCTATATTCACCCGAGGTTCAATGAACTTTAAAATACTCGGCTTAGTCATACTAGTACTATGCCCTGTCAAACTCAAGGTCAGATGACGGGATTACGTAAGGAAAAGACGTAATGTTGTGATAAGTATACGGGAAAACACTTATAGTAGATAGTGAAACAAGTGGATATAAATCATTCAATAGTAAGACACACATCTCGACAAGTATATTAGTGAACAAACATCACCAGTGAGGCATCAGCTTGGCAGGCAGGCACGTGGCGGTCATAGGATTTAGTTTTCAGAAAAATGGTTATAGTTTGGATTTCGAAAATACCAATTCTCTATAACCAAGGCTCTGATACCATTCTGTAACACCCCCAAAAATCGGGTCCAGCGGAAGCATACATGCACTGGGGTGCTACTAAACTGGTATCATAATATTAGGTATAAAGAACGGTTTTTATCTCAACCGTTTAGAATAAATTTCACTGTTAGAATGATGAGTTTACACATTTCAAAAGTATTGCGGAAATAGGCCGATAAAATAAATGAAGTGGTCCCAATTGTTTATCAGAGTCATCTATGACCATGCCATGCCGTTTGCCAAGTACCTCCAAGAGTAAGTTATCACCTGAAATACATGCTAAAAAGTGTCAACACAAAGGTTGGTGAGTTCATAGAGTTTATAAGTAAAACAGTAGATTGAAAGAGTTTCGAATTTGTTTGATAATTGCAACAAAATGAATCATGGGCTACGTTGTTATACGCTCATAGTTGGTTTATAAATCAGTTGAACACAAGTCTCAAAGTTTGGGCCACGTTGTTGCACCCATAAAGAAATAGTGGGTCTCGTTGTTGCACCCATAGTAGTTGTGTAAAACATCTGAACACAAGTCAAGTAGTAATGAATCAATAGCATTGTAGTGTAGGATATTGCACTAAGCCTCATGACACGCAAACCTTAACATTGTTCTGCTACCATAAGAGATATATAAAAATCTTATGGGACGCCCACACATAAAAATATGATGCAGGTAATAGTGCCCTCGGATACTAGGAGGTTGCCAGATTCCTATGATATTCAAATATAGTGCATTCGGTTACCATTCCAGGCTAACTTCAAATGGGGCGTCAACTGCCAATAGATCTATTCACTATATTCGCGTTCACTCGCAAGTGATTAATGGTTCATGAGATGAGGGACTTTTGGCAAAGCGGTAACTTAGGCAATATCAATTAGGATATCATACAGAGACATACTTGTGTTCATGTTCGTAGCATGTAATATGTTTCAATCAACAAATAGAGTGTATCATCAACCGAGTAAAATGTTTAAGGTACGAGTAAAATATGTAAGTAAAACGAGCATGTATCTCCCCCAAAGAGTTCAAAGTGGATAAAAGAGGGGCTATGACTCACCTTAGCAGTAGCAGTCTGAATAGAGTAAAGTCAAATAGTGATAGTGAGCGGCACCGACACGCGACCTAGATTAGTATGGCAAGTTTAGCTTACAGTTTCAGGTTTAAGACTCGACGAAGTTTAAATAAGTTTAAAAGTTTTAGAGTGTTTGTGTCGTTGTTGCTTGTGTGGCAGAGTTTACATTTAAAGCATTTCAGAATGTTTTTAAGTATTGGCTCGTGGACAAAGTGGACAAGCAGATATATACATTCAAGACGGATGAGTCCATGGTTCGAGAATAACCGAAAGACTTAATATATAGGGAAAATATTCACATTGTAAGTATTTGTGAAAGATTTTATGTTGTTAGTCCAAAAATAATAAATACTATAAGTTAAGTATTTAAATTAACAATGTTTCTTGACGTGGTATATATATATTATGAATGTGTTTATCTAAAGATAGTGGATGATAATTTAGAAAATGTTTATATGAGTTTTGTTATAAATGTTTTCTTGTCATTTTAAATTTTTGCCTTTTTGGTCGGGCTTTAGTAATAGATAATAATGATATTAATTTGGCGAAAATGTGGACAAAATGTGTAAAAAGAATATGTGTTATAAAAATGTACAAGATGGGTCCAAAAATAATAGTTGAATTGTTAGATAAAAAGAAGATATTAAAAAGTGTCCCTTACGGGACTCGAACTCGAGACCTCTTGTTTTAAAACGGCATGTTACCAAGCGGATTCATTTGTTTAGTTTATATAAAAAAAAAATCATATTGAGTTATATAAAAGTAATAATGCCAAATTGACAACAGGAGGATTTGAACATGGGTCTTTGTATACGAATGTGAGACACACCGAGTAGAGCCAAGGACTTTTCTTGTTTTAGATTACCACTATAATATATTTAAAGTATTTTGCAACTGTGATTTATTTTAGCTCAACTGCTCAAGTGTCTTCTCAGTATACACCAAGTCGTGTGTTTGCATGCATGTATTTTAGTTTGTTTTCTTTTTCTCCCAACTGTTTCCATCCTACATTATCAAATAAGTATTTAAGCTTTTACAGGTTTACGGAGAGGGAGACCAAAATAAGCTCAAATAAGTTTAGGCTCATTTATAAGTATTTGTTAACGGGTTGGGTCTTATGGCCCTTGTGATTCAAGTTTGGTTTAACAGTGCACTCGTTTGTGAAGTAAGCTCGTAAGTTTAGTAAGTACGTTTTATAACTTCGAAAATAGTTTTGCGAGCCACAAAAACATAGTAGGTCGATTGTGTGCAAGTCCTACGAGCCAAAACTTAGTTTTTACGTTTCATTTACGTTCACTTTCTAGTTAGTTTGTATCCAAAACGTCAACGAACTCGACTCGAAAATATGTGGTTCGATAGTGTAAGCCAATAGGCACTAGTGTATTAAGCGAGTTTGAAAAAAAATACCACACAAGTTTTATAAACAACAATTACACTAGTAACCACAAGAGTGTGTAAACATGTACATGTATGATTTATATGAATCGTACATGAAGTTTTTTCAAGAACAAAAACATAGTACGCATGCATGAGTTGAAATGAAACAAGTAGTAAGCGAGTTTGAGAAAAGTCGAGGCTCACAGTGGGCAAGAGAGGGATGAGTGTGTCGAGTGTAGAGGAAGACCCGGAACAGTGAAACCCCAATACCGATTATACTCCAACTGAATCCAAGCGAAGCCCAAGCAACCAACCACTTCAATCCTTAGTAGGAACCTTGTTTTTGTGAAGATTGTAAGTGAGATGAAGGTGTGATTTCACTGGCGGCTTCGACAGGAATAAATAGAAGAAGAGAAAGATAGTTTTGACCATACTTTTGGAGTTGAGGATTTGTGAATGGCCATTCTTGGCTTGGATCCCTTTCAAGTTGAAAGTTCTTAACAAAATCCGTGACCTTGAGAGGTGCTCATAGGGAAGTGGGGTGGCTAAAAGTGATAACATGGATCAAGGAAGAAGATCTTCGACATGCTTTTAGGATCAAAATCCCATGAATGGATGAATCAAGCTAAAGTCGTTTTCCATTACAGATTCTTAGATGGCCTCGTGAACTCGTTTGGGAAGAAGAGAAAGAAAAAGTAAAGGCTACTAGTATAATGATAGGAAAGTGATATAACATATTTGGTGTTTTGACTTTGAAGTAAAAGAGATGAATTGTCATAAGTGATAAGGTGGGGGCGGCTAGGATTAGGGTAAGTGGGTTATGTATTGTTTTTATTATTATAGCGTGTATTCCGTGTCCCGTTAATCTCAAGTGTAAACTCGGTATCTTGTTTTCGTAGACGCGAGAAGTATAAATTTTGGAAGCGTTTTAATAAAATAATACAAGGACAAAGTTATTGACTCCGAAAGATTAGATGTGTATTTTTTATGCCATAACTAATATGGTGTCGGTACGCGTGTGAGCCCGTTCGGATTGAGAAATGAGATACGTCACATAGTGGTTGACAAGTATAACTCGTTGATGTAATGTTTAAAAAAAAATTAATTCTTAAAAAGGGGGTTAATTAAGCTCTCAAATTGATTACTTGGTATTTGACATTAGTAAATGACTCGGTAAATTACGGGGTGTTACAAGATAGTTGGATATACATATACAAGAATTTTAATTATTAAATTCTTGAAAGAAGTATTCTCAAAATTCAGATAGATCATAGTTAGATGAAATAATGCCTTGTCAACAAGTATGATAGTCATTACTTGAGGCATAAGTGTCTTCAAGTTATTACTTGAGACAAGATTCATTAACTAGTATTATCATGCATTGATCTATTTTGGTATTTGGATAAAGGACATTAAGCAATTATTATTTATAATGAATTAAAGTACTTAGTATGTTTGTTTTCATTAATAATAAATTGTGTCCTATATTTGCATGTTTAAATCCATGAATAACTTATATTATTCTAAATTGTCCATTGTCGATTAATGATATGGGAATATCTTTAAACTAAGACAAATCTGAGTATTGGTTAAGAATATACTTGAAAGTATATTGATGCGTTGACATACCAATTTCACATGATATTCGATGAATTGAATATAGGACTTATCCCAACTACATGATTTTACTTTATGGATCTTGTCAGTAAGTAAATCATGAATTTGTTATCCTCAGACTTGAGATACCAGATAAGAGTCATGGATGTAGTGCATTTTTGTGAAGCAATCTACCGCTCACCGTAACAGGGAGTTATAAGGGTTGTTTTCAGAAGTGTTGCAAAGTCCATGGGTTATTCTTGTAGTCAAGAAAGAATTTGTTCCTTCAAATTTGTTTTGAAGTTTAATACTGCTGGGCCCCTTGTAGGTTTGACAAGATGTTTGCGTGCGCACGCCCAAAGTCAATCTGGAATACGTTCAGATGTTTTGGTAATCTTGCTCAATCATAAACAATGAGAAACAGAATTGTTAATTAAAGAATGACTAAGATCCATATCTTTATTAACGTGGTATTAGAAACAAAAGGATAATAATAATAATGATGAATCATTAAAGGTTTTTCCAGGAGACCTAGCTCGAGTTGATCTAGGGGCATTGGCGTGTTGCTAGACGCTAACCAATGTCATTATACTATTAATAGATATCCAAGTGGGAGCTGTTAGAGTTGTGGATAAATATTAATACGTATATGTCTAGAATCAAACTCGAGACCACGGGATTGCACACTTTACGTATGAGAATTAAAGTTTAATAATTTAATATAAATAGTTTATGTTTAATTATTAATTACACAAAACAAATAAAGAATGTTAGTAATTGGTGAAAATTGACTAACATACAAAGATAAGGACCATGGATAAAAAAATGGAGAAACCTAAACTTGTTCCTTAAGTTTTGTATCCTATAAAAGCAAAGTCAAGGGTTTATGTTTGTATCTCTTGTACACATATTAAATAAAACCCTTACTTTTGTTTCTTGATATTCGACATTACAGTAACATATATCATGCATGTGCTTGGTATCATATATCTTGTATATGCATGGAATATTAAATGGTTCTTTCTTTGGTTACAGTTCGACAAAACAAAAACACAAAAGGGGTTTGGTGGTTTGTTCTATTTGGATTAATCGATTGTTTTGTTTTTCGTAAAACCAAAATTGTTTTGTGTAATATTAAACTAGCATTTACTTTAATTCGTTAATAGTACGTGTGTACAAGAAAGAACGTGGTGTAAACATACTTTTGTTTACATCTTGGATCGATTAACAAAATGGTAAGGGGTTAATCAATAGATCCCTAATTCACATAAACCCTAATTAGGGTTCATCACATGTTCAAGATTTAATTGAAGTGCTAAAAGGTACGTTCCAATTTATGTTTTAGTTAATCTTTGTATGTGTTATTCTTGATCCTAGCTTCCGCATATGTGACTACTTTGATTATGTTTTATTTATATGATAGTCATGATTGTATAATTCTAACATTCCGATCTTCATATTAGTCATTGTGATTGCACCGACGTTGCTCATCGTATTATGTTGTGTGTATCTTTTGTGTAAGAAGAAACGCAATAGTCATCCGTCTCAATCTTCAGGGAATGAAAGGTTCTTGAAAGTTTCATACAATCAGCTTCTCAAGGCTACTGATGGATTCTCTACAGCAAATTTGATTGGCGAGGGTGGGCACAGCTCTGTTTATAAGGGAATCCTCAATTCTATTGATGATAAATCTGTTGCAGTTAAAGTTCTACATCATCAAAGTCGAGGAGCGCACAAAAGCTTTATAGCAGAATGTGAAGCATGGCGTAATATTAGACACCGGAATCTGTTGAAGATAATAACTTCATGTTCGAGTACTGATTTCCAAGGCAATGATTTTAAAGCACTAGTTTACGAGTTTATGCCTAATGGAAGTGTACATGATTGGCTTCATTCAAGTGCATATACATCGAAACTGAACCTTCTTCAAAGAATAAATATTCTTAGAGATGTTGCCACTGCACTTGATTATCTTCACAATCGCTGCCAACCAATGATTGTTCACGGTGACTTGAAGCCAAGTAACATTCTACTTGATGATGATATGGTGGCTCATGTCGGAGACTTTGGTTTAGCTCGACTACTTGATACAGGCTTAAACCAAAACAGCTCAACCGGGGTTAAAGGAACAATTGGTTATGCACCTCCAGGTAATTCCACTTTTATTCCATGATGCTTATGTTTATTTCCAGGTTAAAGTTTGTAAATTAGTAATTTTTATTCATTTGTAGAGTATGGTATCGGGAGCGAGATGACAAGTTGTAGGGACGTCTACAGTTTTGGAATATTATTACTAGAGGTGATGATCGGTAAAAGCCAACAGATGACAAGTTCAGCGATGGTCTTAGCCTTCATAAGTTTGCATACATGGCATTACCAGATAAGGTAATCGACGTTATTGATGATGATGCAATTGAGTTGCAAAGTACGGAAGCGAATGCAAAGAAAGTGGAAGAATGTTTGGTTGCAACTATCAAGATTGGAGTATCGTGCTCTGTGGATTCCCCACCACAACGGATGAAAATAGAAACTGTTGTCACTGAGTTGCAGCGTATTCTCGATGTGCTTCAAAATATATGAGGTACTACGTTCTCCCTTTTTGTAAAATATGATTTTACTCGAGTTTGTTAATAAATCATCACTAACTTGGTTTTATTTTTGAATGATTTCAGATCTAAATGCAACAAGGAGCGGTGCATGTCGTAGTTATATAAACGTTAATTTGTCAAATATGTTTGTAAGTGTGTTTTAATTTTCTTGTTGCATAAGTACTGTAAGAGACGTGCATTTCGTAGTTATATAAACGTTAATTCCTGATGACTTATCATATGTATCAAACATGTTGATGAATAAGTGTGTTTATTTGAATGAGAAGCTAGCTTAGCGCTTTCCCCTCTTTTGATTGGAAGCAAAGTTTGTGGTTACATCACTGGATCCTTTCATGGGGGCAAAGTTTGTTTGTTTTATTACTGCATGTACACTTTGCTTTTGATTTTATTGGTATTTTGTTAGGCGTTCGTGTTTAAATTGTTTTTATTAACAAAGTTCAAGTAGATCTGACCCTTGACATCTTAGTGTATCTGCATAGTGAATATTGTTGATAGTTGTAGTCAGATTACACTAACTCAGCTAAATTTAGGTCTTGTAGTTTGTTTACTATTAGGCCCGGTACCTGTTACCGTCCTTTTACAGAAAACGCGTACAAAAAAGAAATGCTTCGATAACCCCTCCTAGAAATCCAGAGGGCGAATCTGAGGAACGTAGTTTTGCTTCTGAAGTCGTAAAAAATAGACAATTTACTTGATTTCGAGTTCATGGATCTGCCACCGAAATTTAACATTCTTAACTACATGTCTACCTGTATCAACTATGGATATTGGGAGCATTGAACAACATAGAGAGTCTGACTGATATTGGGCTAAAAAGGACTGAGTTTCCATTGGACCCACTGCTCGCTAAACTGCTTTTAACATGTGAAGAATTTATTGTGTAAACAAAGTTTTAACGATTGTATTTATGATCTCAGTCCTGTGTACATTCTTTAGTTAAAAAAAAAAAAAAAAAAAAAAAAAAAAAAAAAAAAAAAAAAAACTTGTAGCACTCATTACTTACAAGTGAAAGCTCTACGAAAGGTTCAGGAAATGAGTTCTCAGTTACTCGACATCTTGAAAAAGCTCATGCTCCGGCTGACATCATGTGGGTCAAGTTGGGACATCATCAGAAAAGTGATATGCTCAGTTTACTTACATAACGCTGCAAAACATAAAGGGATCAGGAATACATAAGTATTAGGAACCGGATGCTGTGCCATTTGCACCCAACCTCAGCTTTATGTTGCAACATCTTGGATGGGTATGGCTGCTCTTTGAGTAAATATTCTTATGGGTGGGAAAATGGGAGGGATTAGCACTTGTGTAACGGGCCAAAATGAGAACATTTTTTGTAAGGATCAGGTTGGCCCATAATGTTTTTTGCCTAGTATTGTTATAATCCCTTATAGATGTTATCATGCTAAATATGATTGCAAAAGTAATGTTTTAGTTTTATTCATTTTTACCACATAGGACCCATTAAGATAGTCATTATACCTTTAACTTTATTAATCTGATATTCATGTTAATTAGCTTCATAAAGCTGAGAGCAATTCATATGTTGAATCTGGAATGTCCTATAGTTTGAAATATTGCTTCATTTGGCCCAAATGGGCGCAAAAGAGACGGAAGATTAAATTTCTTTGTGCAATAACTTAATGGTTTGTATAAAAACGTAACTCGAGTTCATGCAAATTATATGACAAATGAGAAAGATACTGATATCGTACATCGAAAAGGTTTGTACGACATAATGTATGGAAACACGGACGGGTTGGGTAATGGGTCAAAACACGATCAGGTTGAAATGTATCACTTTTAGTAGTGGTTGAAACGGGACACTGTTGTATGTGGATTTATTACTGTAGGTTCATCATTGTGATTAATGAAATCAGTTTGTTTCGGTTCTTACTATACAATCTTTTTTTCCACTTCATTTTTTTGTTGTTATAGTGGAAAATGAAGGACTAGGCCTTGGTTGACTAGATCAGTTGGCTTATCTTTTGCTTCTATTTTTATATTTAGTACTTAGTAGTAACCAGTTGCTGACAATTCTAACTTTATGTTTATATAATTTGGTACTTTATTATTATTCTTTTTTGTGTTTTCCAGTAACATAAATATGGCTGGAACTAAAGGGGTTGGCCATTATTTTTTTTGGGGTAAAGTTTGGACATTCTCTTTTAATAGAGGAGTACAAACACGAAAGTGAAAGCAATTCAATTGCAAGAATATAAAGTAGTTGACCAAATCAATCATTTTGATTCACTCTAAACAAAAGTTTTGTTTCATCCCAAAAGTAAGCTTGACAAATGTAATTAAAAGTGAAAGCAATTCAATTGCCAAACAATTGCAAGAATATAGAGTTTTTTTTTTTTTTTTTTTTTTTTTGGTTGTTAGGAAAAAGGGACCATCCCCGACAAATGTAATTAAAAAATAAAAAAATAAAAAAATAAAGAGACTTATATGGACATACCTATACAAGTTAGTCCAAATGACATGCCCAAAACATGCATAATAAAGAAATAAGCCTATAAGTGCCTACACATAGGGTAAGGATCCAGTGAGAAGAAAACTTAAAATGAGAAGAATGAGAAATAACTATAACCGCATATTTGAGATGCAGCGACTTAAATTATATGCATCTCTATTCATTTAGATGCATCACAATTAGTTTCGAAAGTGATTTTGAAGTGATAACGATGCAAAGTAGTACTAGCAACAAATTTGACCCGCAGAGGACGAAAAATACATAAGATTTGTTTAACTTGATGAAACACATCTAATATATGTTTATGCATCTAATTTTTAGTTAAAAAATATGTTATGATGCATCTAAAAGATTATAGATGCATTTAATTCAAATCGATGCATCTCTAATGTGTAGTTATAGTTATTTCTCATCCTTCTTATTTTAAGGATTCTTATCATTTGATCCTTAGTCCCTACACATAAGCTAATAATAATAATAATAATAATAATAATAATAATAATAGAGTAAACTACATTTTTAGTCCTTGTGGTTATATCAAAATTCCATTTTCAGTCCAATTTGCAAAAGGTGAGACATTTTAGTCCAAAAGTCCACGTGGCTTTCACTTTTGGTCCAATTTTCTAACGGGGTTAGTGTAGTCCTTAAGTCAGTTGCAACATTAGTCCTTTAACCTAACGGTCGTTTGCAATGTTTGCACCGTTAGTCCTTTCACTTAGTTATAAAAAAAAATCTAAAAAAATCGAAAAAAAATAGAAAAAAATTCTAAAAATATTTTTTTTGGAAAATTTTTTTTCCAAAAAAAATAATTTGAAAAATTCGAAAAAAATTCTAAAAAAAAATTTTTTGACGAATTTTTTTTTCCAAAAAAAATAATTTGAAAAAAAAATTCTAATAGAATTTTTTCTTAAAAATTTCTAAAAAAATTATTTTTTTTTGGAAGATTTTTTTTTCCAAAAAAAATAATTTGAAAAATTCTAAAATAATTCTAAGAAAAATTTTTTTTGACGAAAATTTTTATTTCCAAAAAAAATAATTTGAAAAAAAATTTCTAATAAAATTTTTTCTTAAAAAATTCGAAAAAATTTCTAAAAAAATTATATTCTTTTTGGAAATTTTTTTTCAAATTATTTTTTTTGGAAAAAAAATTTTTCGTCAAAATTTTTTTTTAGAATTTTTTTTGAATTTCTCAAATTATTTTTTTTGGAAAAAAAATAATTTTTTTAGTAAATTTTTAAGAAAAAATTTTATTAGATTTTTTTTTTCAAATTTTATTTTGAAATATAAAATTAGAAAAAATTTCTAAAAAAATAATTTTTTTAATAATTTTTAAGAAATTTTTTTATTAAATTTTTTTTTTAGAATTTTTTTTCGAATTTTTCAATTTTTTTTTTTTTTTTGGAAAAAAACATTTTCGAAAAGAAAAAAAAAAAAATTTAGAAATTTTTTCGATTTTTTTTAATTTTTTTTTAAACTAAGTGAAAGGACTAACGGTGCAAACATTGCAAACGACCGTTAGGTTAAAGGACTAATTTTGCACCTAACTTAACGAGTACACTAACCCCGTTAGAAAATTGGACCAAAAGTGAAAGCCACGTGGACTTTTGGACTAAAATGTCTCACATTTTGCAAATTGGACTGAAAGTGGAATTTTGATACAACGACAAGGACCAAAAATGTAGTTTACTCATAATAATAACAATGGCTAAAATCAAATGGTTATAAAGCCACAATATTCTTTGGTCCGGTCCACGAAAAATCAATATAGATCTTCCCCTCTGACCTGGTCCAAACTATAACAAACGACCCTTTACCTTTTAAGAGACAAATCAATATTCTTTGGCCACCACCCACTATCTGACAAGCCTAAAGAGACAAACAACCACTTCCCTCCAAAATTAATACCAAACCGACCTATATCACTATATAACCCATCACCCAAACACTCTATAAGTCTATATTACCACACAATATAACCACCTCTGAATTATGCCACTAAAAACCTTGATAATGATTTGGATGTGATAATTTATAGTCTTTTAAGAGAAAGAAAGTGAAGGAAAAATATGGCAGGTATAAGAAGACCAAATCGTAATTCTTTTTAAATAGTTTAACTGATTACCCTAATCAAGCCTCCGTGAACGACGCCTCTTTTTGGATCTGTTAAGGTTGTGTGCAAATCATTGATGATCTCCTGTCTGTGTAGCTGTGCAGATGATACTAGTAGGTAGTGCCTCGTACCTGGTCACTTGTGGCCAGTCCACTGAAGCAACCACCTATAAATAAATCAGAAAACAAGCTTCTAAGAACTTAAACAGTACATGGATTTTATAAAATACGTGATAGTGGCAAATGGGTCAAATTGGGTTAGTCTGGTACAAGTCCAAACAGTTAGGCTGGCCAAACAACCTTTTTGTGTAACTTATTTTACCTTCAATAATTAAATATGGGGGACTTTTTTAGCCGTCTAAACTGGTCTACCAAGTTACCCGTTTGACCCGCTTGGGATAAGATACACCAATATTAATCAACATATTCTGAATAAAACTATATAACAAGCCCGGTTGATCACATAATCCTCTTAATATTGCAATAGAACATTTTGGGAAATTTGAAGTTTCATCACTAAACTATGACCCGTTTGGCTCATTTTGAAAGGGAGTGTTTGTCACTACTTTGTCTAAGCAGTGATCTTATGAAAATTCCCTTATATAAGCTGATAAGCCCAAGCTTACAAGCCTATCCAAACACTTAAATAAGCTTATTTAAGTTATAAAATTTACTTGAATAAACCCAGATCAACCAATAAGCTTATTTCGGTCAAGTGGTCAAATAACATTTAAAAATACAAATAAAGTACCCAAAAACAAATGAACCTACAGCAGCTATAGAAGGGCGGGAATCCACTCCAGGCTGAGGATGAGTAACTTCAGCTCCAAAGAATATTGTTGGCTGTTAAGTCACATACAGAAGCGTACCATTCAGAGTCCCAGCCAATACTGTATTCCTTCCTCCTACCTAATATGGTTAAAAAAAATGATTTTGTGAAGAAACAAAAATATAAAACGCATATATGTTCTATATACAATATAATAATTACCTTCGCATTAATCTTCAATACCACATTCTCAAAATACTGATTATTCATCTTCATGACATGTAGTGGTTTGCAACCCGTTTGATCCTTGCTGTGGGAAAATAGAAGTCAGACAAAAAAGTCAACACACTATAAGACTTTTAAAAAGGTCAAACTTACACTCATGACCAGGTGCAATCTTAGCTAGTTGTGCTGAACACTAAGAGTAAAGATCAACTAGAGCTATTTCTATGTTATGGGGTGCTGCATAACACATTTTAATCAAAGGCTCAAGATTAAAAACCTTCAAAAAAAAAAAAAAAAAAAAAAAAAAAAAGTGCTGTTAGAATGATCTATCAATATGGTGATTGGTGGAATAAAGGTTCATAGTGAAAGTATAAGATACATTATACAAGTCTGTCTACAATAATACTAACACAACAGATGAAAGCCAATATTTCAATCATTCTGCAAGTCGCAACCTCCAACTTACCACAAATTTAAGAGACGCTATATAGAGTTGCAATCATTCACAACTGTCCAATTTTTTACTAAATTTAAGAAACGCTGATAAAAAGTAGAAAATAGGGTAGAAGCTTACCGAGCCAGCAGTTGTATGATCAAAAGTGATTGCGAAGTATTGTTCAAACAAGTAACATGAAGCAGCAGCTTTGTCCAGTATTTCCCATATCGTTTCTCCCGCTCTCCCAAAACACAAGGTTGCCATGACAAGATTGTTGGAGCCGCCAAAACATGCTTCGGGAACATGCATAATAATGAAACAAGCCTATAAATGCCTATGCATAAGCTAAAAAACAAAAAACAATAGCTAGAAATAACAAATCAAATGGTTATAAAACTTCAAAATGTGTTAGGATGGGTCCAGCCCACAATATTCTCTGGTCCAGTCCACGAAAAATCAATACAGATCTTCCTATTTGACCTGTCCAAACTATAATAAACGACCTTTGACCTTTTGACCCAGGCCACCCACTATCTGACAGGCCAAAATTGACAAACAACCACTTCCCTCCAAAATTAATACCCCACTGACCCATATCACTATATAACCATCACCAAAAATTTATACGGAATAATAATATCATTCCTATTACATCATTTTAGACCCAAATACTCTTCAAACATAAATACGAACCTGCTAAGTGCAAAAACCACACCAAGACAGTAACCAATAAATTCCAAAATTACTACAAAGTACAGATAGTAGAACATATCCAATTCCATATAACCTTATTCATTTGACATGATTAAGGTAAAGTATTGTTCATATGTTCTGGCAAACACGGTCATGCCGTCACCATCACACCATAAGTACCTTTTTATAATTTTTCTCCTTAACCTTTTAAAATATATATAATAAACTTAAGCACACTAAGCAAAGTACTGTCGTTTATACTTTCTTACAAAATATGAAAATTTCCATAGTTTTCTTTTAAATATATTAATTCTTCTTCATAAAATGTTTAGAGTTTTGAGTGTTATTTGATGATGTTGTACGATCTATTTCACTTACAATTACGTAAACGAACATTAGAAGTACGCAACGAAGTGTGGCTACGAACAACACTCTTAGTTACTTGTCTACGATATATGCAATATAAATGTAGTCTTCCGTATCTCAAGTCTTCTTAAAAGTCTCATGGGATTGATTATACAGGGAAAATAGATATTATAAGTCATATTATCTTGGTTCTCTTAAAAGTCTTCCTTATCCCAAGTCTTCTTAAAAGTCTTCGGTGATTATACAAAATTTTTGTCCTGATAAGGAATTTGTTGATGGTAGGCATCCTCTTCACAAACGTTAAACATTAAAGTTAAGGATTTTTTGTTATTATAATGATTGTGTAAATATATTTTTCGCCAATTATTGCTATAAAAACATTGACTAGCTAGCATATGTATATTCTCAGTTAAATGTCATAGTCAAGATGACAAAGAACTTCTAGAAGCCATTCATTTCACTAGTAGCAACTTATGAAAAACATTAACATGCAAAACCAAGGATAAAAAGCCAATACTTATTCTTATGATTTTAAGTAAATTTCCAAAAATGAAATCACCACAAGTAAATTTCCACATTACACCATCTTTTGGGTCCCACTTATTTTTTTCTTTTCCATTTATTTAAACAAACTAATATCAATTATCAAATTAAAACACAAAATAACATATTTTCAATAGTTACAATACAATATATATATATATATATATATATATATATATATATATATATATATATATATATATATATATATATATATATATATATATATATGTGTGTGTGTGTGTGTGTGTGTGTGTATATATATATATATATATATATATATATATATATATATAGGGAGGGTTAATGTGAGATCAATCTTAAAGTTGTAAAAATAAGATCTAGTCTAAAAAACCACTAAAACCAATTATAAATAACCATGTTAGCAATAATACACACAAAATAAAATATTAGTACGAATTAACATTTTAACAACTAATAACCAACCGATACATGAGTTTGAATTAGTGATACACAATTATAAATTTACATGTTGAATAAAAGTGTATCAGCTTAACCTGATACATATTACATGTCAAATCAAAGTGTATCACCTTGGTTTCATCAATTTTAAAAAGAAAACCATAAGAACTTTAACAATTTTAGTTGTAATTAATAAAAAAATTAATTTTATTTTAACGAGAGTATCACTTGTCAAATTTTAGTTGGATCTCATTTTAATAACTTTAAGCTTGATCTTATTTGATCCTAACTCTATATATATATATATTTTGGCAAGCACATAAAATAAAAGAAAACCACAAGGACTAAAACTGAAAATAAAAAAACCACAAGGACTAAACAAAAGAAAACCACTAAACTAAAATACTTTTTGCTTCTTCTTCCTCGACAACCTTCAAAAGAAAACACACACCAAACATACACTTTTAAAACAGACAAACACACATTTTTCAAAAGAAAAAGAAAAAAAATAAAACAAACAAACCGGCGTTTTAACTTACGTTTGTGTGATAACTTAGAGCATAACACCATTGGCCACGTCAACATACGGATATCATAACGCCTCATAGCTCAGCGCCACGTTGGCATAACGTCGGTGCCTGCGTTATGCTACCTTGTGCTCTTAGCTCATTAACCTATCAGATTTTGTTTTTAACATCCGTCACATGACCCTTTAAGTTTACTCAACAACCAAACTATTTTCTAATCTTATAATGCTTTATATTTGACATCTTATTAAGTTTAGTAATATAACAAATTTTCATCGCCACCTGGTAAACTCTATATTTCTTTACATCATTTACTTTATTAATGTTTCATTTTTTCTTGGAAAAATATATCATTGTTATACATTTATTTATTAGAGAAATGATACAACCACAAAAATAAATCCACAAAAGCATTCACAAAAGGAGTTGTCACTCCCTAATTGATGTATTTTTTATGTAATTTCTCTCTCTTCTCTCTCATTAAGCCAATCAAGGAGTGACACCTCTTTTTTGGATGATTTTGTGAATTTGTTTTTGTAAGTGTATCATTACTCTATTTTTTAAATGCGAAATAAATGTTTTCATACATGCTACAACATGCAGGCCAATAAACTCGTTATTTGTATATGGTTATCTTACGTGTTTAACTTATTTTTTATTCATACGCACTAGAAAAATGGTATACGAATCTGTCGCAATTAATTGTGATCGTGTCCTAATGCAACACGAACAAGAACACCCAATCCATCATAAACATGATAACAAAACCTATTCATTTCTTGATTGAAAATCCTAAAAGGGTATGAATTAATCATAACAACCCACCTTCCAATTTAACAAAAGTCATTTTTGTTTTTTAAGTCAAGCTTTATAATTAAACATATGCATGGCCGACAAAAAACAAAACAGCTTATGTTATTAGTCAAGAAGGTAGTGCTAGCTGCTTAGGGTTATTGGCGGACTAATGAGTCTTTGTAAGTTTTTTCCATTGTTATATTGTTTAAGGTTATCTAATAGACATCTTGGACCATTATTCCTTAAATTAAAGTTAATAATGCAATATAAGTCTAGTGTTCCCACTCCCAAGTTTTCTTCAACAAAGAAACGCAATACCTTGAGTTAATAAATTGAGGTATCTTGTAAAGTATTTCATTGAGACATTTTATCAAACATATGTAAACGAAGTCGATTAATGAAGTCAAAACCTAATATACAAAGAAAGAAAATTGTGGAAATAAAGAAACGTAATACAATACTCATACTGAAACACGGTTAATTCATAACATTGAAGGAGCAACTTTTATTTTCTCTAATTACAACTTTTAATTATATATGGAAAAGAAGTAGTTAGGTAAGAAAAGGAATGTCAAGTTTTGACTAGCTAGTTTCTCCTCAATGAAAAGTCTAGGTCAAGCTGATAAAGAATTTGTGGACCCATTCATTTCACCAGTTGCATGCACGAACGTTAATATGCAAAACTAAGTATAAAAAGCAATAATTCACTTATCATAATTTTAAGTAACATTCCCAAAAATGAAGTCACCACAAGCAATAATTCACTTATCATCTTCCTCTCTTATTTCTTTTCTTTTTTACGCTCTCGCGATAACATGTCTTACTTCCGCCACCGTCTCTGCTTCATATGACGGTAATGAGACTGATTATCACGCATTATTGTCATTTAAGTCAAAGATTACCCATGATCCATACAAAATCTTAACCTCGTGGAACCATTCCTTTCATTTCTGTGACTGGAGTGGTATTTCATGTGGAAAACGGCACAAACGAGTGACTGCTTTACGGCTGGGTTCGCGCGGCTTAGAAGGCTCGTTGTCTCCTCATGTAGGAAACCTGAGCTTCCTCCGTGAGCTTTATCTCAGGAACAACAGCTTTCAAGGAACCATTCCTCATGAACTTGGTCGTCTATCTAGGCTACGTCGTCTTGGTCTTTATGATAACAAATTCATTGGAGCCCTTCCAACAAACTTGTCTGGTTGTTCTAACCTCCAACTGCTTTCGCTCAGTGGAAATAAGTTAACTGGAAGCATACCCAAGGAGATGAGTTTACTCTTGAAACTTTCTCTTCTTGCAATTCACAACAATAACTTAACAGGTGGAATCCCACCTTTCTTGGGGAATATTACATCAATGGAAATATTCTCTGCTCACGGGAACCCGTTTGGTGGGAGCATTCCAGATACCTTGGGTCATTGGAAAAGCTTGATGACATTTGCATCTGGTGGCTGCAACTTATATGGAAGCATCCCTCATTCCATTTTCAACCTCTCACTCCTAGTTAATTTTTCCTTACCTGATAATCACCTCACTGGTAGTCTTCCTTTAGAAATTGGTAATCAGCTCCCAAATCTTGAGATCCTTCAGTTATGGGGTAACGAATTGACTGGAGTTCTTCCACCTTCTCTTTCTAATTGTTCTAAATTAGGATTTCTTGAAATGAGTCGCAACAATTTTAGTGGGAAGTTGACTATCGATTTTTCAAAACTAAGAGATATTTATAAAATTAGATTATTTGATAACAACTTCCATGGACGTGGAGAAGCTGATGACATGAGATTTGTTGATTCTTTAAAAAACTGCACCAGATTAGCAGAGTTGAATCTTGGTAAATGCAATTTTATAGGAGTGCTTCCGATATCAATAGGTAATCTTTCTGATCAACTCAGATTTCTAGGTTTAGGAGACAATCAATTATTTGGAAACCTCCCTTCAAGTATAGGTAGTCTAGTTGGTTTGACCTTTTTAGATTTACAATCTAATCGTTTCAAAGGAAAGATCCCCAGTACCTTGGTAAACTACACAAGCTACAAATTCTTGGCCTATATAACAATCAATTTTCAGGGCCTATCCCTGATGCCATTGGGAACTTATCATTGTTGACTAAACTTTTTTTATATTCCAACAAATTAGAAGGCCATATTCCATCAAGCCTTGGGAATTGTAAAGAACTTATTGAGTTATACCTTTCAGACAATAGACTTAGTGGTAAAATACCCGAGCAACTTCTTCAACTTCCATCACTGACTATTTTTTTAGATCTTTCATACAACAACCTGTCCGGTTCCATTCAATTAGAGATTAAATACCTCAAGATGTTGAGCGGTCTTGCTTTATCTTATAACAATTTGTCAGGCACCATTACTAGCCTTGGTGAGTGTATTAGCCTTGTAGATGTTAAATATTACGTATAAATATTAATAAGTAAATGTCTAGTATCGAACCCGAGACCTCGGGATTGCACACTTTACAAACAAGAATAATGTATAAATATATATATATATATATATTAAATGTATGGTATATATGTATTTATAAACACTTAAAGGACTTAAATGATCATTAGTTATTTAACGTTTGGACTAATTATCATTAGGGACAAAAGGAAAGGACTAGAGTGTAACTTGGAAGTCAAGAAAGATCTAGAATCACCCCTTGGGTCGATCCACCCTTGCTTGTGCTTCAAGTAATCCTCTAGTATATATACAAGGCCTTGGGGTTAAACCTAATAATCTTTTGTGCACACACACAACCCTAAAACTTGTTTTCTTCCTCTTTGTTTCTTAGGCCGATCGGTTCTATCCCTCACAAAGGGTTTGGGTCGATTTTGTCTAGTCCAAAATATAAGTGTTTCGTTTACTTGCAACAACCTTTATTCGTTGGTAGTTTGTGTGTACAAGAACGAGGTAATTACTTACTTTAGTAATTATCAAGAGATCGATAAACAAAACGGTAAGGGGTTTATCATTGATCTATTTGTCCAAGAATCAAGGTTAATTTGAAGTGCTAAAAGGTACGTTTACTATTTATGTTTTGGTTAATATTTATGTGTTATACTTGATCCTAGCTTCCGCAATATGTGCTATTTGATTGTCAAACTCTAACAGTGGCATCACGAGCCATGTATAACATGTAATTGATTGCTAAAACATAATAAAAATCGGATCTTTAATTGTTTTAGATACATGTTTTTGATCTAGGGTTTTTTCCTTTTTTTTTAATTAAATCGAAACCCTAACCCTAATTTATGGGGGGGGGGTCGATTTTCCATGGAACCCTAATTAGGGTTTTGTGGTTTTCTAAGATTATGTGTAATCACTAGAAACCCTAGGTCATTAACCGATTAATTGAACGTATCTTGTGACCTAATTGCTAATTGTTAGGAATTTTATCCGTGACTTACATGCATGTTAGTCATGGATCTTTTTTTTTTTGTGTTGACACATGTTTTAGATAGATCTAAAATTGGGGAAGACTCCAATATATACTAAAAATCGATTTATATATGCTATGTGGTGTGTTTATTAGCTTTGGCCTACGCAATTGATTCGTCAATGTATGTGACTCTCTTCCATCAAGAGGAGAGGGCCTTAGTTGATTACATGCATTATTATACCTAGAATTGATTTTATTAGGATCTTTTCTAATACGGATTGCATGTGGCTAATTGTTTCACGTATTTATTATTGTTTGTTTTGATTTTCTTTAGTACTTGTTTTATTGTTTTAGTTGGACTTGATGTAAGCAATAAAAGGGTTGTTTTAATAAAGAAAATTAATACGGACTAATAATTGTGAAACCCTAAAGTGATAAAGTAAGAATCTTGCAAATCGTCTTATGACAATCGTGGTCCGATTCGCACGGTAATCAGCTCCCAGTCGAGACTAGCAAAATTCAAACTTTATTACTATTTTGAGATTGAATCCATAAACTTTTACTTGAATGATGTTTTGTGCAAATATGCTTTTAAAATTAAGTCTTTTAAGATGATATTCATAACCGTGATTTGAAGGCTTAGAAAAGAGCCTTAGAGTCTGCCTTGGTTATCACAATCTTGAATATGTCTTAAACGAATTACTTTTAAAATCATAATTGTAGAAAGTCATCTTAGGGTTTTGGTATAAACCTCAAGTAAAACTTTGTGTATTAATATCACTAATTGGACATAAAAAGGTTTTATGAAAACTTATGCTATAAAGATGAGTGCATGCATCTTTGTACATATTTTGATTGACATATCAAAAATTAATACCCTTATAATTTAAGTTACATGCCATCTATCTATAAGAAACACTTGGAATTTTAATTTAGTAAACGTGAGACCTAGGCTAAATTACTATAACAAGGTAAAATTCTTTTAACGCGTGAGACCATAATTGTAATTTTACAGTTTCTAAGGTAGACGACTTAATTAAGTTGTGCGTGAGACCTAGAACTTAAGGCATGAGATGGGATGAAACATGCTTACAAGGCAAATTGATGAATCAATTTGATGTAAATCCCATAATGATCTAGGAATTGGAAATCTTGTTTGCCAATTATTGTTCGACAGATTACCATCTTTTATACTTTCACCACTAGCAGCTCAGCTGATGTGGTGGAATCTATGTAAAGTTGGATCCTAGGTTTTCAAGAAAATTAGTTGGTTATATAAATATATCCATGGGTATTTTATTTTCTTGAAGATATTGATTATCGAAAATACTAATATTTGAACTTTATCTGTAGATATGGCTCAACCCGATAACCAAACTGTGATTTCTGCTTTCAAGAGCCATCTTGAGAGAGAAAAATTGACTGGAAAGAATTTCAATGACTGGCACCGTTCGCTCAGAATTGTCTTGAGGGCGTCTGGTAAGCTAGGCTATGTGACCGAAGAATGCCCTGCTGAACCTGCTGCTACGGCAACAGATGAAGCAAAGGCAGCATGGAGGGTGACTAATGCTAAGTATAATGAGGTTGCTTGTTTAATGCTCACTAGCATGAGTGCTCAATTACAAAAGAAGTATGAGTACTCGTCTCCTAAGAATATGCTTGATAACCTCAGGCAATCTTATGAGAAGCCACCCGCAGTTGAATTGTATGATGAACTTGACAAGCTACACAACTGCAAGCATGGTGATGGTAAACCAGTAGCTGATTATGTGGATGCGATGAAAGATTCGTTTGATCAACTCCACAGAATTGGTTTTGGTTACCCTGAGAATGTGCAAGTGCACTTGATCAACAGATCTCTTAGCAGGGATTTTGCTGGTTTTGTGCAGAATTTCAACATGCATTGCTCGGGGAAGACAGTCTCAGAATTACTCGCATTGCTTGTTGATTATGAGAAAAGTCTACCATCAAAGGTCAAGGCTCCTACCCCACAAGTGTTGGCAATTCATGGGGGGAGAATCCAGAAGAAATCGCATGTGAACAAAGGCAAAGGTAAAGGTGATAAAGGCAAGCAGGTCATGGCCTATCAACCAGAACCCAAGATGAAAAAGCATCAGCCTAAGCAGTTCAAGACTAATCCTCCAAACAAGAAGGATCAGGAATGTCACCACTGTCATGAAAAGGGTCATTGGAAGCGCAATTGCCCTCTTTGGATTCATGACTTGCGACAGAAGAAGCAGGGGAATGAAGCTGGTAAAGCCAGTACTTCAGGTGCGTTCTTTATGATTGAATTATTCACTCTTACTCCTAAATTGAATTCATGGGTATATGATACGGGATGTGGTATTCATATTTGCAATACTTTGCAGGGGTTTAGAGTTGAGAGAAAGCTGGCCTATGGACAACAATTCTTGCACGTTGGTAACGGAGCGCATGCAGGAGTTGAAGCTATAGGAGTTTTTAATTTAGTGTTGCCTTCGGGCTTAGTACTATCTTTAAATAATTGTCATTATGCACCGTCAATTGTTAGAGGTGTAATTTCATTTTCTTGTTTGTTAAACCTTGGTTTTCATCATACTATTTCTAGCAATGGAATTTCAGTTTCTTTAAATGATGTTTTTTATTTTAATGCTATTGCTGTGAATGGTGTATTTGAAATTGATATGAATGACAATGATAATGCTTTTGTTAAAAATAATTCGATGTATAGCATCAATAAGAGAATCAAGAAAGGTCTGGATTCGTCTTATCTTTGGCATTGTCGACTTGCTCACATTGGCAAGGCTCGCATGATAAAGCTGCAACATGATGGGCTTTTAGATAAGATCAATGATGAATCATTTGATAAATGCGAATCTTGTATTGCTGGGAAGATGACAAAGAAACCCTTTAAAAATAGAATTGAAAGGGCTAATGATCTACTTGGTCTTATTCACTCAGATGTGTGTGGACCACTTAGACATGTGTCAAGGAGAGGTGCTAGCTACTTCTTAACATTTACGGATGATTACAGCCGTTATGGTTATGTTTATTTACTTAAACATAAACATGAGGTATTTGAAACATTCAAAGTGTTTAAAGCAGAAGTAGAGTTGCAACTTGGAAAGAAGATTAAAGCTCTTCGATCCGATAGAGGTGGTGAATACCTGAGTCAAGAGTTCATAGATTATTTAGCTAAGGAGGGAATTGTCCAGCACCTTACTTCTCCATATACTCCACAACAAAATGGTGTATCTGAGAGAAGGAATCGTACATTGCAAGATATGATACGATCTATGTATAATCTAACAACTCTTCCTTTTTCGTTTTGGGATTATGCCTTAGAATCTGCTGTTCGCATTCTTAATATGGTTCCAACAAAGAAGGTTGATAAGACACCATATGAATTATGGACAGGAAAAGCTCCTGACTTGTCTTATCTTAAGGTCTGGGGTTGTGAGGCGTATGTTAAACGTGACTCAGCAGACAAACTCCAACAAAGATCTGTGAAGTGCATCTTCGTAGGATATCCTAAGGAAACTAAGGGATACTACTTTTATTACCCACCTGAAAACAAAGTTTTTGTTGCAAGGTATGGAGACTTCTTAGAAAAGGAGCTCATATCTCAAGAATTCAGTGGGAGAGTATATGATCTGGAAGACGATCATGAAGATGTAGCACCTTCTGAAAATACTAACCAACTTCCGGTAGAACCTGAAAGTTTAGGTCCTCCACCTGAAGTTGAAGTGATTCCCATTCGTAGGTCAACAAGACCAGTAAAAGCTCCTGATCGTCTATGTCTTAACGTAGAGTGTGATGATAATTTACTGGGTGATCTTGATGAGCCTACAAGTTATAAAGCAGCCATGAATGGTCCTGAAAAGGCTAAATGGAAAGTTGCTATGGATGGGGAAATGCAATCCATGAAAGACAATGTAGTCTGGGAAGAAGTAGACCTACCTCCGGGTGCCAAACTAGTTGGGAGTAAATGGCTCTACAAGAAAAAGACTGACATGGATGGCGTTGTACACACCTATAAGGCCCGTTTGGTAGCTCAAGGCTTTACTCAAACTTTTGGTGTTGACTATGAGGAGACCTTTTCTCCTGTAGCTGACATAAGGGCAATTAGGATTCTTATAGCCATAGCTGCTTACTATGACTATGAGATATGGCAAATGGATGTCAAAACCGCCTTCTTAAATGGTCGCCTAGATGAAGACATCTATATGGCGCAGCCTGAGGGGTATGTGAATCCAGAATTCCCAGATCGTGTATGCAAACTTCAAAGATCCATTTATGGATTGAAGCAAGCATCACGACAATGGAATAAGAGATTTGATAGTGAAATTAAAAAGTATGGATTCACTCAAAATCTTGATGAGCCATGTGTATATCACAAAGTTAGTGGGAGTAATGTGATTTTCCTTATATTATATGTTGATGACATATTGATCATAGGAAACGACATTCCAAGTTTGCAAAATGTTAAGGCATATCTTGGAAAGTGTTTTTCTATGAAAGATTTAGGGGAAGCTGCATTTATTCTGGGAATCAAGATATATAGAGATAGATCTCAGCGATTAATTGGATTAAGCCAAAGTGCTTACATGGATAAAATACTGAAGAGATTTAGTATGCAAAATTCCAAGAAAGGATATTTGCCAATGCAAGAACAACATGGCTTGAGCAACAAGGTTTGTGCTTCAACACCTGCAGAGGTGCAACGCATGAAGAGAGTCCCTTATGCTTCGGCTGTGGGATCTATTATGTATGCGGTGAAAAGTACAAGGCCTGATGTGGCGTTTGCTCAGAATTTAACCAGTCGATATCAGCAGAATCCAGGTATAGCTCACTGGACTGCTGTTAAGAATATTCTTAAGTACCTTAGGGCTACTAAAGATATGTTCTTGGTTTATGGGGGTACTCCATCAGCAGAACTTGATGTTACAGGTTACTGCGATGCTTCTTGGAAAGGTGATAAGGATGATACGAAGTCTCAGACTGGTTATGTCTTTGTCATTAATGGAGGAGCAGTGGATTAGAGGAGCAGAAAGCAGAGTGTACTAGCGATGTCTGCTACAGAAAGTGAGTATATAGCTGCTTCAGAAGCTGCAATGGAAGCTGTTTGGATTAGGAAGTTTGTTTCGGGGCTTGGAGTTATGCCTTCGATTCAAAGACCTATTAAAATGTATTGTGACAACTCAGCTGCAATAACATTTGCCAATGAGCCTGTAATCATGAAAGGCACCAGACATTTCCCGATTAAGCATCACTATGTTCGAGAACAAGTCGAAATAGGCGAAATCGAAATGCTCAAAGTTCACACAGATGAAAACTTGGCAGATCAATTAACAAAGCCTCTACCTGGCACCAAGCTTTACAAGCATGCTGAAGGTGTAGGACTTAGATTAGCTGAAAGTTTCATGCCCATTTGTGATTAGTGTTTGGATAAAGGATGTAATGTACAATTATTATTTTAATGAAATAAAATATGGTTTATGTTTATTTATTCATTCTCTTAATAATATATCCTATATTTGCATGTTTAAGATCCATGAATAAGTTATTATTCTAAATTGTCCATTGTCGATTAATGATATGGGAATATCATTGAACTAAGACAAATTTGAGTATTGGTTTAGAATATACTTGAAAGTATATTGATGCGTAGTCATACCAATTTCACATGATATTCAATGAATTGAATATTGGACTTATCCCAATAATATGATTTAATATTTAATGTGAGAATCATATTTAAAGTTATCCTCAGACTTGAGATACCAGATAAGTGTCATGGATGTAGTGCATTTTTGTGAAGCAATCTACCGCTCACCGTAACAGGGAGTCATAAGGGTTGTTTTCAGAAGTGTTGCAAAGTTCATGGGTTATTCTTGTAGTCAAGAGAGAATTTATTCCTTCTGATTTGTTTAGAAGTTTAATACTGCTGGGCCCCTCGTAGGGTTGACAAAATGTTTGCATGGCCATGCCCAAAGTCTATCTGGAATACGTTCAGATGTTTTGGTAATTTTGTTTAATCATAAAGAGACGAGAAACAGAAATTTAATAAAGAACCTCACATCTTTATTAATGTGGTATTAGTAATGAAAGGATAATTATAATGATGAATCATTAAAGGTTTTTCCAGGAAACCTAGCTCGGATTGAACTAGGGGCATTGGAGTGTTGCAAGACGCTAACCAATGTCATTTTACTATTAATGGATATACGAGTGGGAGCTGTTAAATATTACGTATAAATATTAATAAGTAAATGTCTAGTATCGAACCCGAGACCTCGGGATTGCACACTTTACAAACAAGAATAATGTATAAATATATATATATATTAAATGTATGGTATATATGTATTTATAAACACTTAAAGGACTTAAATGATCATTAGTTATTAAACGTATGGACTAATTATCATTAGGGACAAAAGGAAAGGACTAGAGTGTAACTTGGAAGTCAAGAAAGATCTAGAATCACCCCTTGGGTCGATCCACCCTTGCTTGTGCTTCAAGTAATCCTCTAGTATATATACAAGGCCTTGGGGTTAAACCTAATAATCTTTTGTGCACACACACAACCCTAAAACTTGTTTTCTTCCTCTTTGTTTCTTAGGCCGATCGGTTCTATCCCTCACAAAGGGTTTGGGTCGATTTTGTCTAGTCCAAAATATAAGTGTTTCGTTTACTTGCAACAACCTTTATTCGTTGGTAGTTTGTGTGTACAAGAACGAGGTAATTACTTACTTTAGTAATTATCAAGAGATCGATAAACAAAACGGTAAGGGGTTTATCATTGATCTATTTGTCCAAGAATCAAGGTTAATTTGAAGTGCTAAAAGGTACGTTTACTATTTATGTTTTGGTTAATATTTATGTGTTATACTTGATCCTAGCTTCCGCAATATGTGCTATTTGATTGTCAAACTCTAACAGTAGAGTTATACCTTAGTGGCAACATATTTGAAGGCATAATACCACCTTCATTCAGTTCCTTGAGAGGATTGAAGGTACTCGACATTTCTCAAAATAATTTATCAGGAAAAATTCCTCAATTCTTAGGCAAATGGAATTCTTTAGAATCTTTGAACCTATCCTTTAATGATTTTGAGGGTGAAGTACCGGTTGTAGGAGTGTTTGCCAATGGAAGTGCATTTTCGGTTTTGGGGAACAATAGGCTTTGTGGTGGTTTGGTTACACTTGAGTTACCCAAATGCAAGGAGACGGGTAGTAAGAAAAAAAGGTTTCCATTGTTCATATTAGTCATTGTGATTGCACCAACGTTGCTCATCGTGTTATGTTGTGTGTATCTTTTGTGTAAGAAGAAGCGTAATAGTCAACCATCTCAGTCATCAGGTAGTGAACGGTTCATGAAAGTTTTATACAATCAACTTCTAAAGGCTACTGACGGCTTCTCTGTAGCAAATTTGATTGGACAGGGTGGGTTCAGCTCTGTCTATAGAGGGATCCTCGATTCCGATGATGACAAATCTGTTGCAATCAAAGTTCTGCATCTTCAAAGTCGAGGAGCGCGCAAAAGCTTTATAGCAGAATGTGAAGCATGGCGTAATATTAGACACCGTAATCTGTTGAAGATAATAACTTCATGTTCGAGTACTGATTTCCATGGAAATGATTTTAAAGCGTTAGTTTACGAGTTTATGCCCAATGGAAGTGTGCATGATTGGCTTCATTCTAGTGCATATACATCGAAACTGAGCCTTCTTCAAAGAATAAATATTCTTAGAGATGTTGCCACTGCACTCGATTATATTCACAATCGCTGCCAAACAACGATTGTTCACGGTGATTTGAAGCCAAGTAACATTCTACTTGATGATGATATGGTGGCTCATGTTGGAGACTTTGGTCTAGCTCGACTACTTGGTACAGACTTAAACCAAAACAGCTCATCCGGGGTTAAAGGAACAATTGGTTATGCACCTCCAGGTAATTCCACTTTTATTCCATGATGCTTATATTTATTTCCAGGTTAAAGTTTGTAAATTAATTAATTGTTATTCATATGTAGAGTATGGTATCGGGAGCGAGATGACAAGTTGTGGGGACGTCTACAGCTTTGGAATATTATTACTAGAGGTGATGACTGGGAAAAAGCCGACAGACAGCATGTTTAACGATGGTCTTAGCCTCCATAAATTTGCTTACGTGGCATTACCAGATCAAATAATCGATGTTGTTGATAATGATGCAATTGTGTTGCAAAGTACGGAAGCGAATGCAAAGAAAGTGGACGAATGTTTGGTTGCAATTATCAAGATTGGAGTATCGTGCTCTGTTGATTCCCCACCACAACGGATGAAAATTGAAATTGTTCTCAACGAGTTGCAGCGCATTCTTGATGTGCTTCAAAATATATAAGGTTCTTTGTTGTCCCCTTTTGTAGAATCTGATTTTACATGAGTTAATAAATCATCACTAACTTGGTTTTATTTTTGAATGCTTTCAGGTCTAATACCAAGCTTTCTTGGTGAAATTTGAAATAACTGCAGCAAGGAGCAGTGCATGTCGTTGTTATATAAATGTCACTTTGTCAAATATGTTTGTAAGTGTGTTTTAGTTTTCTTGTTGCATTAGTACCGTAAGAGATGTAAGAGTGCATTTACACTCCTTATGACTTATCATATGTATCAAACATGTTTATGATTAAGTGTTTCGAGGAGAGTTTGATTCAATTTCATAAAAAGTTATATCATTGGATGAAAACTAAGCAAAAGAGTTGGGATAACCATTGGCAGGACATACTTGGAGCTCATGTGTGTTTCGTTACGCGTTCATTTTTTTTATTTTATTGATATTTTTCTTAGTCATTTGTCAAACATGTACTTGGAGATCAAGAGTGTTTCGTTACGCGTTCATGTTTAAACTGTTTTTATAAACAAAGTTCAATTAGAAGTGACCCTTGACATCTTAGTACAACACCATGGTGTATCTGCATAATGAATTTTGTTGAAAGTTGTAATCAGATTACACTAACTTAGGAAAATCGACAATTTACTTGATATAGAGTTCATAGACTCGCCACCTAAACTTAACATTCTTAACTACATGTATCAACTAAAAATGACTGATATCGGGAGCATTAAGCAACACAGGGAGTCTGACTGATATTGGGCTAAAGATGATTGAGTTCCCGTTGGACCCACAGTGCTAAACTGCTTTTAACATGTGAAGAATTTAGTTGTGTGAACGAAGTTTTAACGATTGTATCTATGCTCTCAGTCCTGTCTGTATTCTTTAATTAGTCCATAAGCCCAGATAGAAAAAACCGATGATGCATATGGAAAGTTAACAAATACTGTGAAGACTTGTGTACCACTCATCACTTACAAGTGAAAGCTCTACGAAAGGCTCAGGAAGTTAGTTCTCAGTTACTCGACATTTTGAAAAAGCTCATGATCCGGCTGACATTATGTGGGTTGAATTGGGACGTCATCAGAAAGGTGATATGCTCAGTTTACTTCCATAACGCTGCAAAACCTAAAGGGATCAGGAATACATAAGTATTAGGAAGGGGATGCCGTGCCATTTGCACTCGACCTCAGCTTTATGTTGCAACATCTTGGATGGGTACGGCTGCTCTTTGAATAAATGTTTGTAAGGGTGGGAAAATGTGCGGGTCTAGCAGCTTGTGTAACGGGTCAAAACGAGAACATTTTTGGTAAGGATCAGGTTGGCCCGGAATGTATTTTTCCCAGTTTTATTAGAATCCCCAACAGATGTTAGCGTGCTATTTTGGAGCTTATTATAAGCATTAGGTATTCATTTTTGCCACGTAGGACCCACTGAGATAGTTATTATGCCTTTAACTATATTGGTTTGGTATTCATGTTAGCTTGCCGTATGGCGAATATTGGCAAGAAATCATTCATCTGGCTACCGGAAGGACTCCGACAAATAGACTGTAGCAACCAATACAAGTCTTCTTGAAGAGTTATTTGATCAACATCTTATGTTGCAAGTTGCAACATCTTGGATGGTATGGCTGCTCTGTGAATATATATTCGTAAGGGTGGGAAAATGGGCATGTTTGGCAGCTTGTGTAACGGGTCAAAAAGAGAACATTTTTTTGTAAGGATCAGGTTGGCCCGGAATGTTTTTTGCCCAGTTTTATAATAATCCCCTAGAGATGTAATCATGCTAAATATGATTACAAAAGCAGTGTTTTGGTTTTTGCTATAAGCATGCGTGATATAAGTTGTTTTGGTCACACATTCAAACTTGAAAAATCATCTCCCACACAACTCAACGATTAGACATAGACCAACAATGGCTAACTGGATGAAAAAGTAGCACATTCTTCATGTGGCCATCAGACATGATTAGCTGTTTATACTGTTCTACATTGTAAGTTCACACCATAAATAGGCTCAAAAAACAACCAGACTTGAAACTGCAACTAATAAAAAGGAATTACAAGCACGTCATTGTCAAACCATCATGTTGGATTCATCTTCCTCCCTTGTTGCAGCTTCATAGAACATGTGCTGGCTTTGATACTCGATCATGTACTGTGTAGATCTTTTCACATCCCAAAACAGCTCATAAATTCGTCTCACAGTCTTCCATTTCCACAACCTTCCCTTTCCTCTTCTGGCAAGCCAATGCAGCTGATGTGATCAAGTTTATGGCGTATCTCAGAGATGTTTCAACCCCAATTTTTGTCAACAAAACCTATGCATCTTCAGATATATCCACATCTTCCTCTTGACACCTTATATCAAGAATCTTACGAATGTCATCTTCAGTGTATGGTTGTGTGGAGATGATGAGAAGGCGATCCAGGAAATCGGCTGGAATCCCATGGGGGGATTTGGTAGTTTGTGTCTCGAATAGTTATGATTCCTCGGTTGGTGGCAACAACAATTATTGGTGCCATGTATTTTTCTAAGGCACGGTTTAGGAATGAAAAACACTCGACATCAAGCATGTGGACTTCATCTATGAACAGAGCACCAGGAATGATCTCTGCCCTTCCTCTCGCCATTCTGCAACCTTTGCATCGATCTGTTCCCTCACTTCAGCTCGTATTTCTCCGATGTCACCAGTGAAAAGAGCAAGAAAACCCTGTGTTCTGCATTTCATAACAAAAATAATTAAGTTTTCCGATAGATCAAGTACCATAGTTACTTTGACATTTCCTAGTTTCTGCGGTTTTTCATCATGCAGAAGTTCACTGAGCCCCCTCCCCCATAGACAACAGAAACTACCGCTGACAATTGCACAAAAAAGATCATCTTTGTTCTATTATCAGAAACTTCAAAAAACAACACTACTTCAGTTATTCATGTTAGTCTAACTGTAAAGAAATTAATCCAAAATTCCTAATTTCAATCAAACCTTATGTACCTTTGCGAATGGGCATCTATGCTCTTATCAGTTATATTACAGTTCTTAGCATGAAACACCAGCATACATTTTCATTTATCCCATTTTCGTCATTGTACGTTTTTTGTGCTTCTGTGTCAAACAAATCTTATTAAAACCAAGACAAGGATTTTAGAGAAAATGATACTTCTTAAGAAAATGTCAATATCAGAGGTTAGAAAATAACAAAAAATCATCAATATTACAGGTTGCAAAAGTCATCATTTTAACGACACACATGTTCGTATTTTATACACAAAAAGAGACTATATTTACCCAAAAAATATAGACTTCTGAAGGAGAAATTGACATACCGTTCTGGTTTAGGTGTGTTGCATTTCCTCATGTTACAGACTCCTGAAGGAGAAATTGGCATTTCCACATTTTGGGCATTCTCAGTCATTTTCTCGTGTTCCATCTGTTAAGAAGCAATTGAAACAATGAAAAACGGATCATAAATTACAATCATCTGCTAGTCTATGTAGCAGTATATGAATACGTTAGATATAACATACCGTTCTTTTGAGATGACTCTTCCGGGAAGAATCCAGGCCGAGGTCCCTATAAAAATTCAAAAACCAAATGATTGATCAATATAGCATCACATGTTTATATTTTAAGAACCCAAGAGAGAATACACTTGTTGTTAACATAGGGACTAGGTGAATGGATAATCAAATTTACTCGTTGCAATTAGATGATTGGTATATCAAACTTCAGACATACCGTTGCAATTGAAGGGAGAAGCAGCATAATGTGTTACACCCAAATACATTGAAGAAGGTGCACCGGAACCAGCATAAGGAGATGACGAGAAGTAGCCTTGTGGGGTCGGCATTTGCCTTAGAGCAGATTTCTGTAGAACAAACATTTCTTTGAAAGAGTAATTAATAAAGATACTATAGGACAAAATACACAGCAGCAAACGGATACAGCATAACCAAATATTTTAAATTTGATTACACTCATCGTAGGACTAAAATCCAGTATAAATTCAACTATTAGTTATCAAAACTACCAGTATGCTTTGATGGGCAATCAGTTTCGTTACCGCTCCTGTTAAATGTCTATTCTCTTACAGCCAAAAAAATGATAACTACTACAATATGTGTTATAAACAGATTGTGCAACTTACTGAGTTATGATCACATGTTCTTGGCTGTATACAGACTACAGTTGCGCATATTGCAAGTTGTCGGAAAAGAAAAGTTGACATTCCCACAGCTAGGACAGGTCCAGTGATCTTCTCTACGACCACCTAATATCATAAGCACAACAAATAAATATGACTAGAAGTAAGTGTCATTTACACATAATAATAGATGTATGGGTCCATGTATAAACTAACACGGGAATAAGTAAATGCTTACACTCCCAATGCGTTTCTAACCAGTAAGGCAGTAACCATGACGAAGCTAAGATTCTGTTTGACACGGCATTCCTATGTTTTTAAAAGGCTGTGGACGAGGTATAGTTCCTTTGGTTGTACATATAAGGCTCAAAATTTGAATGGTATTTCCGCCTACTAATCGGTTCTAAGTTGTGAATGTTTATGATGAAATATATTGTTTGAAAGCCCAGAAAGTGAGCATTATCTCCAACCTTTGGTTGCCTATGCTAAGGTATATTTCATCCTTGTGGCTTGTTTTTAGTTGTAGTTTCTTACTAGTCGCTCTAGGTCATCCCGTGCCATGTTATTTGTTTTAAATAAGTCACTCGTTTTTTATTGTAGTTTATTTATTTAAGGTAAATTGTGAAATATAAATTAGCACCAAGAAATATAAAAATTAGTCAACTATGGCTTGCGATGGACAAGTCCCGTGGCCACAATAGATGACTGATACAATAGTAACATTCAATCTAAGCTAGAGCATATTGTCTATACTATAAACCAAGCTAAAACACATAACCAGCCCACATAACACGGCTTATTATCCAACTTAAAAAGAAGCATCATCCAAATACAAATAGCACACATCAGCATATAGAGAAACTAAAACTAGGGCTAAGAAAGGGGGTGTAAGTTTAAGCTTATTTTTAGGCTTTTGAGCTTATTTGACTATGCTTAAATTTCATACGCCCATATTTTCCATCTTATTTACAGAATTGTGAGCTTATTATGACTTAAAGATGGAAAATAAGCTCATAAACTAAACTATAAGACTGAAAAAAATGAGCGTATGAGATGTAAGCTGAAAGCCCAAACATAAGTTTAAACAAATCCAATTATAAGCACATAAGCTAAACTATCACAAACAATTATAAGGGGGTGTAAGTTTAATCTTATTTTTAGGCTTATGAGCTTATTTGACTACGCTTATATCTCATACGGCCAATGTTTTCCGGCTTATTTACAGAATTGTGAGGTTATTATGACTTAAAGATGGAAGATAAGGTCATAAGGTAGAAAAAAGACGGATAAAGATGAGCTTATGAGATATAAGCCGAACCAAATAAGATAATAAGCCCAAAATAAGATTAAACAAATCCCCCAGAATTAAAAGTTTGACCTGAGTAACCTCTAATAAATATAATTGGCAAACCCCAATTAGTCCATACTTCTAATCACCATCCCCATTCATGTAACACTAATAATATGAGTATATATCAACAAATTATGACAAGCAATTAGAGCCTAATTAATTAAACGATAAATTAAATCAAATCAACCTCTAAAACCTCTACCTAATCTAGCATTTTGATATAATCAAATTACACATATATATAGCCAAATACAATTTTAAAAATAAAATGAATTGAAGCATAAGAAGAAAGAGAATGTACCATCGATTTTATCAATATCAATTTAAAAGCACTCGATAGTTCTCTTTACTAACGCATAGTAAGGGGTTTGGCAGTGCAGCCCTCACCTCAAATCCCTTCACTCACTTACACCCAATCCCTTTATGCCACATCACTCTCCCACTTTCTCCTTCACTCACTCACTTTTTATATCACACCCCTCACCTTTCACTCACTTCTTTTTTTTTCTTTTTTCTTTTTTAAATTCTATTAAAATTTATTAAAAACTAAAATTCATTAAAATTAAATAAACATTACATAATATTATTAAAAGATTAAAATTCCATTAAAACTTAAAAAACGTTACATAATATTATTAAAAACATAAAACTAAACTCCTACAAACTACATGGCCACCCGTATTTTGCGCATATCTGGCGTTTCTTGTTGATGACGAAATCCTTAAAAGCCGGGTCTGGGATATTGTCGTGTGGATCCATAACGAACCTCATGTCACGATTCATCACCTCCCCATCAAGAAATTTGAAATATTCGTCGTCTTTTTTCGTTTGCACCTCCAATTGCTGTTGCATTAAACTTCTCTTTTCGGCCGTGTAACTTGCAAGGGTATCACGCATCGAGCTTCGGCTTGAATCTCCAGAAATCGTCTTTTTTTTTGCCTTTCGATTGACGTGATGGAGTTGGGTTCTCGTTGAGGTTCGGTAAGTTACAGTCAAAATCTTCCACGGTTATTGGCGTCTCGTTTGTTGGCGTTTGAGCGCTACTTGACTCCGACGACTTTCTTTTCTTGCTCGATCCCGTGGATTCCGCAGCCCGACTAACCAACGGTTGTTCTTGCCACTTTCGTTGATCTTTGATAATGTGCCACGCTTTGGTATGCGCGAAAGCTTTGTTATATTGTTTTTCAAAATCGAGTTGGGCTCTCTCATAAACTTGAAGATCGTTGCATCCACTTTCTTTCAAACGTTTCTATTTGTAGGCTGTTTTTTTAGCACTGGAAGGGTTTTTTTTTATTATTATTTTTTTTTTATTTTATTTTTTTTTGTGTGTGTGTGTCTCATTTCAATCCATTAACAATAATATATAGGCAAAAAGAGGTGAGATCTATGCAAAACAAGTATCACTTAAAAACCAAATAAGCCAATCTCAACCATCTTTCCACCTACAATCTAATGGCTAAGATCAAATCAAAAAATAACAAAGGGAGGGCAAAATTAGTATTTTAGCTCATTTAATATAAAAACCCATTTTCCACCTTTTTTTTTAAAACAACATATCTTTCAAACGGTAAATCTTCAAGCTACGAAAAATATACCATCGCGACGAGAATTAAATCATCTTTCTATAAATATGCATTGTTATATACTTTCGACGAACTTTTTTTCTTTCAAAATTCGTCCAGAAAAATCCCACGGGATTCGTAAAGAAATCCCATGTGATTCGCAAAAAGACGATTTTTTTTTTCAAAATTTCCGTCCAGAAAAATTCCATGGGATTCGTAAAGAAATCCCACGGGATTCGTAAAAAGAAGAACTATTTTTTTTCTCAAAATTTCCGTCCAGAAAAATCCCACTGGATTCGTAAAAAAATCCCATGGGATTCGTAAAAAGATGATTTTTTTTTTTAAAATTCCGTCCAGAAAAATCCCACGGGATTCGTAAATAAATCCCATGGGATTCGTAAAAAGACGATTTTTTTTTCAAAATTTCCGTCCAGAAAAATCCCACGGTATTCGTAAAAAAATCCCACAGGATTTTGTATGATTTATCTTATCGATAAATCACAAAGGATTCAGTATAAATCTCATGGGATTCTTTGGTTCATCCCATGGGATTCATTGTGAATCCCATGTGATTTTTCATACAGAATCCCATGGGATTTATACAGAATCACATGGGATTCATACTAAATCCCATGTGATGATTCGTACAAAATCACATGAGATTATGTATGAATCTCAAGGGATTCTGTATAATCTCAAGGGATTCTGTATGAAATTATATAGGATTCTGTATGATTTATCTTGTCGATAAATCACAAAGGATTCTATGTGAAATCACATGGAATTTAGTATGAATCCCATGGGATTCTTTGGTGCATCCCATGGGATTCATTGTGAATCCCATGGGATTCTATATGAAATCACAAGGGATTTATTGTGAATCTCATAGGATTTTTTGTTGCAATCACATGGATTTTTTTTAGTATTTTAGTATATCACAAATTGTTTCCAAAAAAAATATACTCGTACACAACATTAAAAAACTAAATAAAAATTACACGTGTCAGTGCATGGGATATATATTTTGCATACCAATTTTTCTCTATCTACGAATTCCTCAACAAACCAACACACCGTGTCAATGCAAGATGTAGCAATGATGAATCATAAGTAAAACAACACAAATCACCAAAATTGATTTAGGCATATCACACATAATCACAAAAAACAACAACTAAAAACTAGTGTAATATCAAGAATAAGAATCAAAATAACAACCGATCAAATAATATGAACAATAAATTATATCAAATAAATTTACCAGTATCAACATTTTGACGCAAAAACCAGCAATAATCGACAACGCTAACCCAACAATAACATCATATTTAATTTATTATTCAATTTAACCATCATCATTTGAAGATAGAAAACTTTCAAGTGTATGTCGGATATGAATCCGAGTATCTTTCGCAAATTTCGGAGCTCCTCTACCACCGTTGCCGCTAGCACCACCGCCGCCGCCACTGCCGTCGTCGTCGCCGCCACTGCCGTCATCGCCGCCGTCGCCGCCACCACCTTTCTTTCATTGATTCTGCATATTTAAAAGATATATGGTTAATTTTCATTTGATTTTGATTAAAAATGGTTAGGGTTTTGATTTGGGGAAATGGGGAAGCAGTTGGTGAGATGAGTAGATCAAATGGTGTGTGGTTTGAATGAGTAAATGAAATTAACGTAACTAACGCTTTAGTTTAATTGCAGATATTACATAAATGCCCTTCGGTAATTAATAATACTAAAATAACAATTAATCTATACCATTAGATTTAAAAATGATGGATGGCTAAGATTAAAGCATTTGTTCTTTAGATAAAATATGTTTCGTAAGAACTTTTGTCTAGGCAAAAATTAAAAGATCTGTTACTCCCTTTTGCACCTCCAACTGTCAAATAATTAAAGCCCCTAACGTATACTTTTCTTCCATTTTCAAGCGGTAAAACTCCCCGCTCCATTACCTTACCGTGCGGTGGGAGAGCACCGGTGGCGGTGTTCCCGCACGGGAGCCACCCCTCATCGTGCCTCCCCGCATGCACTGCCAAGCCTCTAACAAATCGACCATCGCTGTTGTATGATACAGTGAACGGCTGTTCAAAATTAACAGCAATTGGTCAACGGCCGTTTAATATGACAGTAAAAAAGAAAAATATTACAAACCAGGCCCCCAAGGTATGTAACAAGTTTTGAAAACTACCCCTGAATCTTTTGCTATTTACGATTTTTTTTATATAATAAACTTTATTTACCAAATATTTAACAAATATCTTGTTATTTTGTTTATAAAAAATATACCGCTTAAAAGGCATCTCGATTACGAATAAAACGAGCCTAATTATTATATGCTTTTTACATACGAACAATTTTATAAAAATGTTAATTTTAACATATACATTTTTTTTAAAAAAAAAGAAAATTTCAAAATGCACCCTTAATGTATCAAATACCTTCAAAAACAATCCTAAAGTTTAGAGTTAATATCATTTTTCGTCCCTGTGGTTTACCGGGTCAATCAAGAAGTCCATGCCATTAATTTTCATCGGGTTTGGCCCGCATGGTTTACAACCCATACGGGTTTGGTCCCTTGACCAACTTATCCGTCAGTTGACCATGTTTTATGGTAAAGTGGCTAATAAGTGGGGGGGGGGGGCAATTTAGTCTTTATAAGTGTTTTCCCTTATAACACAAACACAAACACAGTCTAAACACAAACACACATCATCACAAACACAATCTAAACACAAACACAAACACAAACACAATGGTTAGATGCAATCGATGTGGATCAATAGCCATTATCAAAACATCTTGGACACCTACTAACCCCGGAAGAAGATTTTATTGCTGTAGTAAAAGGGTAAGTAATCAATATTTTATTTTCAAAAAACCCCCAAATCGACCTAGTTGACCTAATTTTTGGATTTGGTTTTTAGGTATCAAATTGTGGGATTGTAGATTGGTATGATCCTCCTATGTGTGATAGGGCTGTTCAAATCATTCCTGGTCTACTAAATTCAATGAATTGGCTACAAGGAGAAGCACTTGAAGCTGCTAATGAAGCTAAAAGAAACAAGAAGTGGTTGATTATTAGTTGGATCTTGTTTTTCCTTTATTTACTTTTTAAGTGAATAGCTTCTTGCAGTGAATCAGTAGGGTATGTTTGTAGCCATATGTATGTAGCTTAGCAAGACAATGATGGTTGTGGTCAAGTTGTATTTTGGGTTAAAATGAATGAAAATGATCAATTTCAGCTTGACAAAGAAAGTAGTCTTTAACTTATTTCATAAATGCATTCATAGATGCATATTTCATAGGTGCATTACATTACATAGATGCATTAGACAAAAGGTTGTTAAAGACATTACATAGGTGCATTACATAGGGAACTTAGTCCATTTTCCCTTTCCCTGAGGTGCTAGTTGGTGCTGTTTTGTACAACCTCTTCCACCTCTGTCCCTGGATGACCTCCAAAGTGTGCCTGTTTGGTAAGCCTATCACTTGAACCCTTCCATCATATGGCACATCCTTAACAGGAGTATTGTTAACATGATAGCTAGCAAAAGCACTTGTTGCCTTTTGTGAACACCTTGATAACCTGTAATCTCCAACTTTGACTCAGCTTGGTCAGTTGTACTGTAGCCTTTTTTTGACACACCTGGATCTTCTACAGATGTTGAATGATAGCTAGACACCCAGCTATCATCAAAGAAGCTGGAATCAGAGCTTGAGTCAACCATCATCTACTCTTCATCAACTACAAAATCACTATCCTCACTATCATCAATGTTTGATTCATTGTCAGTATCTGAATCATGTTCACTACCTAAACTGTTAATACAAATATCGCCTAAAAACGTTATTTATATTTTACGATCTTCGCTAAGTTTTGTTAACAACAAAATGTAAACTTTAGTTTCTAAGTAAAACATAATCTTAGTTTTAAAGACTTGCATAAACTAGACTTTTGCTACATTTTACATTTCATAAAACACAGCACTTTTTATTTCTTAAAATAGAATTGTCACATCACATTTATGGCAAGTTTTGTCAATATGCATTTATGGAAAGAAATGTGTTTGACTTACTATGTGGTTGCTTGCAAGTTTAATGTTTGACTAGATATAATGAGATGTGACATTGTTTGGTTTGCAAGATTTATTGCAAAACCAACTGCAGGCCCGGCGGAACCCTGGGGGTACACGCGCGGAACCCATTTGAGGGTTCCGCCGTATCCGCCAAGTCTGAAGAAGGCTTTGCTATAAATACCAAGTCACAAGTTGATTTTTGGCTAATCACTCTACATTACATTTACACACATTCATTCTTTCTTTCTTCTAACCCTTTAACCTTTCATATGTGAAGTTTCTTTTTGTAGCAAAGAGATTCACAAGTTCATCAAAAGTTACAAGTATCCAACATAACGTTGCAAGACTTGTTAGCTTAGCATTGTGTAAACTTGTGTTGTTTACACTTCATTTGTTTGTGTATTTTCAGTAGTGATCGGTTAGTATTTTAGTCCTCAAAATACATAGAGTGTTGGGAGTTGTTGTACCCTAGTAAAAGAACTAACGGGAGTGGTTGTGCCCTTGTAAAAGAACTCGACATCTAGCTTTGTGTCGGTAAAAGTATAAGCGACGTGTAAGGTTTTCTCCGCCGGTGAAAGGAGCTTGTTGACTAGTGAAAGAAACTCTCGAGTTGGATACTCGGGGCGTGGACGTAGGGCAAGGAAAAAGAGTCCTTGTAGCCGAACCACGATAAATACTCGTATTGTCGTTTGATCGTTTCTTTCATTTACTTGCATGTTATATATTGTGTTTGTGTATATATCTTTGATCAAACGGAAAGTTTCAAAGCTAACTAAACAAGTTAAAAAGATTTTAAACAGTAAACTATTCAACCCCCCTTCTAGTTTTCCACAATAGGCATCAAGAGCTACGTTACTCAAGATTTTAAAATATATTGTGTTTTAAAACTTGAAACGATCCATGGATTTTGAAAATTACAAAGAAGGGCAATCTATGCAAAGACTACCACTTTTTGAAGCAAATGGTTTTATATATTGGAAAAACCGATTTGAAACTTACGTGAAATCTAAAGATATAGATTTATGGTATATAATAATAGATGGTGATAATATAGTTACTAACATTAAAGATGATGATCAAAAGAAATTGATTGCTAAAAATAATGAAGCTAAAATGATGCTTTACAATGCTTTGCCTAAGAAAGAATATATGAAAGAGTCTTTATGTGTAAAACCGCCAAGGATATTTGGCAATCTTTAATAGTAACTCATCAAGGAAACTCACAAGTCAAGGATAACAAAATTGATCTTCTTGTTCAACAATATGAAAAATTTGTTATTTCCGAAGATGAGATTATTGATAATGCTTTTGCTTGGTTTAACACTATTGTTACTTCACTTAAAGCACTTGACGAATCTTTTTGTAGCAAGAATTTTGTCAGGAAATTCCTTAGAGCACTCCATCCGAAGTGGAGAGCAAAAGTGACGGCAATTGAAGAATCCAAGGATCTTTCAAGCATGTCACTTGACGAGCTAATTGGAAACCTCAAAGTTCATGAAATGGTAATGGAAAAAGATTTGGAAATTGTTAAAGGCAAGAAGGAAAAGATTAAGTCCATTGCCTTGAAAGCTAGAGTCCAATCTAGTGATGATGAAGAATCTACTTCGGATAGTGATGATGAGGAATATGCTATGGCCATTAGAGACTTCAAGAAGTTCTTTCGTAGACGAGGGAAGTTTGTAAGGCAACCTAAAGATGACAAGAAAACCTTCCGAAAAGATCGTGATGATCGAAAAGGAAAGGTTGAAAGGAAATGCTATAGGTGCGGTGACACAAGTCATCTTGTAGGAGAATGTCCAAAACCACCCAAGAGCAAGCCTCAACAAGCCTTTGTGGGTGGTGCTTGGAGTGACTATGAAGGAGATGACGATGAGCCAAAAAATGATGATATTGCTCTCATGGCTCACAATTCAAATGAGGTACTCTCCGACTCATCCTACTCTTCTATTGATGATGACACCTTACAAAAAGAATACAACAAACTTTGTGAATTGAGCTTAAAAATCATAAACAAAAATAAGTTTTTGAAAACTAAAAAGGAGTTTTTAGAAAATGAAGTTTATGAGTTAAAAGAAATAGCTAAGAGATTAGAAAAGAGTAAAGGTATTGACACATCATGTAAATCATGTGAAGAGCTTAAACTTGAAGTTGAAAAACTTAAAATTACTCAAAATGATCTAATCAAACAAACCACAAAGTTCAAAAAGTTCGATAAGAGCATTTCTTGTGCGGATGAAATTATGAAACTTCAAAAGTCACCCTTTGATAAAACAGGTCTAGGTTTCATGAAAGTAGGAACCTCTAAGGGGAAAACGAAACAAGAAAAGAATGAACATGTAACTAACAAAACTGCTACATCAGCCCGCGGACCAGACGGAACCCAAACTAGGGTTCCGCCCGTTGGACCCGAAGGTTCCGCCAGGTCTGCTGCAGCAGTAACTCCATCCACATCGGATCGTTCAAAATTTGTTAAAGTTACATATAAAAATGGAACAAAACCTGCCTTTAAAACTGGAGTAGGACTTAGTAAAAATGAATTTAGAGCAAAACCTACTCAACCAAGGCCTAAAACTCCAATTCCCAAACGCCCCTTTCCAAAGAGTAACTACAACACACGACCAAACTACCAACATGTTTGGAACCAAAACACTCCTGGACATTACCAAACTCCAAATTACATGTCATGGAACCCTTATGTTCTATTTTCATACTTGGAACAAGTTAATGGTATGCTTAACCAAAATGGACCCATGAGAAATTGGGGACCAAATGTTTGAGTGTTTTTCGTAAATAGGTGTGCCCAAAGTTTGTTTGGATCCGGATGAATGGATCAAAGATAGCGGTTGTTCAAGGCACATGACGGGTAACAAAAGCCTCTTCTCAACTTATCACAAATGTGATGTAGGTAATGTTACGTTTGGTAGTAATGCTAAGAGCAAAATCATCGGAAAAGGTACAATCTCTCATGACTCCCTTTCTATAGATGATGTAGCTCATGTTGATAACTTAGGATTTAATCTTCTTAGTATTAGTCAACTTTGCCGAAATAAGTATAATGTTCTTTTAATTGAAAACGGTAGTAAAATACTTAAAGATGGTATAACTATAGCCAAAGGTGTTCTTAAGAACAACGCATATGTCATGAAGATGGATCCAACATCTAGAGACAAACTTTGTCTTACTTCATTAGATGAATCTTCAACTTTGTGGCATAGACGTTTAGGACACGCTAACATGAGACTAATTCAAAACCTCTCCTCCAAAGACTTAGTTCGAAACCTACCTAAGTTGAAATATGACCAACACTTTTGTGATGCTTGCAAAGTCGGTAAACAAGTCCATAGTAGCCATAAGGCTAAAAACTTGGTTTCTACATCTAGGTGTCTAGAACTTTTACATATGGATTTATTTGGTCCGTCCGCTATACAAAGTTATGGAGGTAACTTCTACACTTTGGTCATAGTCGATGATTACTCAAGATACACTTGGACAAAATTTTTGAAAAGTAAAAATGAAGCTTTTGATAAATTTGAGATTCTAAGTAAGAAAATTCAAAATCAAGTAGGGTCTAACATTGTGTCTATTAGAACGGATCACGGTCGTGAATTTGATAATGAATTTCAATTTGGAAACTTTTGTGATAAAAATGGAATTACTCATAACTTTTCGGTTCCACGTACTCCTCAATCTAATGGTGTAGTAGAACGTAAAAACCGGACATTGCAAGAGATGAGTAGAACAATGCTTAATGAACAAAATATTCCACAAAAGTTTTGGTGTAATGCCGTTGACACATCAACGTACATTTTAAATCGAGTCTTAATTAGACCATTTTTGAGTAAAACTCCTTATGTACTATATAAAGGTAAAAAGCCTACATTAGGATACTTTAGAGTGTTTGGGAGTAAATGCTTCATTCTTAACACCAAGGATTATCTCACCAAATTTGACCCAAAGTCTTATGAAGGTGTATTCCTTGGATATTCACAAAATACTAAAGCTTACATTGTTTTGAACAAAGAAACCTTAAGAGTCGAGGAATCGTTAAATGTAACATTTGACGAAAGTCCACCTCCCTCTAAGACATCACCTTTGGTAGATGATGACTTAGTTGAAAGCCAAGCAATTGAATGTCAAGAAGTTCTAGGTTATGACAAGGAAGATGAACTATTAAACAAAGAACTTGTCAATGTAAAAGAATCTAAAAGTCATCCATTAGATGGTGTCATAGGCAACATTAATGAAAGAACACTTAGATCAAAAGTTCAAAATGAAAGCAACTACTTTTGTTTCGTGTCAACCATTGAACCGAAAAACATTAATGAAGCCATTAAAGATGAGTCTTGGGTAATTGCAATGCAAGAAGAGTTAAACCAATTTGTTAGGAATGATGTATGGACATTAGTTCCTCAACCAAAGAGTCAAACGATAATTGGAACAAAATGGGTCTTTCGTAATAAAATGGATGAAAATGGAATTGTGTCTAGAAACAAAGCTAGGCTAGTAGCACAAGGATATAATCAACAAGAAGGCATTGACAACGATGAAACTTTTGCTCCGGTTGCTAGGCTCGAGTCAATTAGAATCTTACTTGCTTATGCGTGTGCACACAATTTTAAACTCTTTCAAATGGACGTCAAAAGTGCATTTCTAAACGGAGTCATTAACGAAGAAGTGTATGTTGCTCAACCACCGGGCTTCATCGATTTTAAAAAATCTAATTATGTTTACAAACTTAAAAAGGCTCTTTACGGACTTAAGCAAGCTCCAAAAGCATGGTATGATCGACTTAAAACCTTCCTAGTTGACCATAAGTATACCATGGGCTTAGTTGATAATACTCTCTTCACTAAGAAGAAAGATTCACATATTATCATAGTCCAAATCTATGTTGATGACATTATATTCGGATCAACTTGTCAAGAGTTATGTGTGGATTTCTCAAAAATCATGCATGACGAGTTTGAAATGAGTATGATGGGAGAACTCAACTTTTTCCTAGGACACCAAATTAAACAACTAGAAGATGGTATCTTCTTTAACCAATCTAAATATATTAAGGACATGCTTAAGAAATTTGGATTAGAAGATTCGAAACCAATCAAAACTCCCATGTCCACGGAAACTAAACTTATCAAGGATGAGGAAAGTGAATCCGTAGATAGCACTAAATATAGAGGTATTATTGGTAGTCTACTTTACCTAACGGCTAGTAGACCCGACATTATGTTTAGTGTTTGTCTATGTGCTCGTTTTCAAGAAGATCCTAAGATTACCCATCTTGAAGCCGTTAAAAGGATTTTTAGGTATATTAAGGGCACTACACATTTAGGTTTATGGTATCCCAAAGGAACGGGAATAGAGACCATAGTGTATGCCGACTCGGATCATGCCGGTGACTATGTCGATAGAAAAAGCACAAGTGGTATTTGTACTTTTGTTGGACATTGTCTCACCTCATGGTTCTCTAAGAAGCAAACGGCTCTTGCTATCTCAACAATGGAAGCCGAGTACGTTTCGGCCGGAAAGGCATGTCAACAAGCTCTTTGGACGAAGCAAGCTCTTGTCGATTACAGAATTCAACTCAACGACATCACAATTCTTTGTGACAACAAAGGTGCCATTGATCTTAGCAAAAACCCGGTTCAACATGCTCGTACCAAACATATTGAAATCCGTCATCATTTCCTTCGTGACAACGTTCAAAAAGGAAATATCTCAATTGAGAAAGTTTCTTCCGAAGACAACATAGCCGAAATTCTCACAAAACCTCTTAAACGTGAACCTTTTAACCTTCTTAGGCTAGGATTAGGACTCATGGAACCTACATTGTAGTTCTGGACATTAGACAAAAATCACAAAAATCAAAACGAATCCATAACCATTTTTCTCAGCAGGGTCGACGGAACCCTCAGCCATAACGGACGGAACCCAACTCAGGGGTCCGCCGTATCCGCCGACCTGCAGTATCATTTTCTTTGTTTATATTAAACGAAACACCCATTATCTCATACCACCACTTCAAGGCTGCTACTATTCACTTTACCATTCATCCATACCTACGAAAATTTGGTCTTCCTTTCAATCACATTGCTAATCAACCATCATTGTAAGTATTCTAAACTTGATTACAATCTTGATCTGAGTCTAGGAATTCTATTTTTGCACAAAAACAAAAACTTAGGGTTATGCATTAACTTAAGAAATTCATGCATGAAATTAGGTATTTAACAAAACTAATCATGTTTCCCATAGTTAGGAATTACATTCTTACTAAGAATAAACATGTTTGCTTAAACACCTCATGTCAAATTTTTGCAAAAATTTCTCACAAATAGGACAAATATTTTTTCGTCTCACATTGAGAATACAAAATCAAAACGTTATGTTCAAAACATCACTTGCATAATGTCTCTTGAATGCTAAAGGGAATACATAATCAATATGTATTTTCGGGTACATTCAAACGAAGCTACATTGAGAATACATCAAAATGAGTCAAGATAACCGCACCTCCACATTGTTTTCATATAGGCACACACTAGAACATCCACATTATAATAAGTAGTTTATTTAAACTAAAATGTGAAATTTTGTTGTTCTAGGAATCATCATGCCTCCTCTAACCCACTACGACCACAAAGACACCATTAAGTACCTACCAAAACACCACAAAACCAAAGGCCTTACCCCAAACCAAGTAAACGTTTTCAAAGCCTTAGAAAAACACTATGTCCATGAGGGTAGAACCATTGACTCGTCTTTCCTAGAAGGCACAAACCTTTATGCCGAATTTGCCACAATCAACTTTGAGTGTCTTTTGAATATCGACGAGCCTATTTGTCCTAGATTCATTCTAGAGTTCTATGCATCCGTCACCCTCTCCATGGGTGACTATGATATCATGTCTATCAACTTTAGGGCTAGTGGTCATCAATACTCCTTCACTCTCGAGGAGTTTGCTCAAATCTTAGGGGTCCCAAACCATGGTACTTGCATCTACTCCGACTTGCACTCCCTCTCAACCCTTGACACACTCAATGACCGCATCCATCCTTATGACACCCCTCTTGTGTCCAAAGATGTACTTCGTAACCACCTCTTTGTTAGGACAACCAACACTAGGAGAACCCGTGGGGGAAATGAGGTCGATAAGGATCCATATGGAATGGAGCTTAATGAACTCTTGCCCCAATTCAAGAAATGGGAGGAAGTCCTTAGAGCCAATGTCATTAGCACCATAGGAAACCGAGATCATATCAACCTTTGCCTTTGCTACATGCTCTACTCTTTGTCCGTTAGGCAACCTTTCAATCTTGCCTACTACATGGCCAAGAGAATGGATGACATTACCGTGCATGGCACAACGGCTATGCCGTATGGAATGCTCTTGACCCGTCTCTTTAAGTTCATTTCACCCATTCCACCAACTCCTAACCGTCTTCGTCTTGACTACTCTCTCATTCCACACACCTTTGTCCCACTTAGTGATAAGAGAATTTACAAAGCCCAAGGAAAACGTCCACATCCTCCTACCTCATCATCCTCTTCCTCAATGAGTGAAGATAATAATTTGCCAAACTCTAGGCTCCCACCTCTAGATTACCTTTCCCAACTTCCGGATATTCCAAATGAGTCGGAGGAGTTCAAGCAAACAAAGGGGATGTTCAAAAACATCGGGAGATTCCTTGGAAAGATGAAGAAGAAGATTGACCGTCAATGAGTGCGGGTGTGTTAGGAGTGTTTGGCACAAGGTGCTATTTAAACAATTTGGTTGTGTAAACAATGGTTCTCTTGAATTTGTGTGATGGTAGGATGGTTGCTACACTTTGGAACATGTTTAAACTAACAATGATGCAGGGAGACTGTCACAACTCGTAATTTCAGGTCATTTTCCAAATCCCGACAATTTTACTATTCATCGGTTACTATTCACCGTTTACTATTCACCGGTCACTATTCATCATTTACTATTCATCGTTTTCGGAGTCAGTTTGTGATTCCGAGAAGCGTTCAAAAATTTTACTATTCATGTGACACTATTCATTCCCGGAGGGAAATCACTATTCACGATTGCCGTTCATTTCATCGTAAACTGAGTTTACGAGTCTTCAAATTCGCGTAACCAATGTGGTTTCGCTGTGAATTCATGCATCCTTCATTTATGACATTTCATATAGACTGGAGTAGTCTATATATATCATCAGTAACATCATCAGTACCTTAGGCCCTACACGGATATGCATTATTTCTATATACGTATGTTTAATTTGTAATTAACGTTACCACTCAGTTTTTACTACGAACGTATACCCAATACTCCCGACTACGATCCTAATATATTTTCATACTCATTATAATAATATAAAAATTATATTATTAATTTACCCGGTGTTTTGAAATCAATTACTATATTTCACGGTCGGAGCTTATAACTCCGTCGGTTTGCGTTATTTCAATTCAATAATTATTTTAACACCCGATTCTCATCAGGAATAATATTTTACAACTTTTACAACTTCGTCATATTTTGTTTCATCGCGTCATGATTTATTTTTAGTTAACTCGGTACCCGGTATCACCTAAACCACACAATATCTACCTAAAGAACACCTAAAGTCAAATTTTACTTACTTACACACTTCACACCTCCCATACTCATTTCCCTTAAAAAGGGGATCTTGCCCCTTTTTCTAAATATATATACTCCTTTCATCTCATTTTCATTCAATACATCAAATTACTAGCAAAAATTCTTTCTTCCTTCCTCTCTTGCTCCATATTCGGCCAAGCCAAGAACACAAGGAGGGATCCATCAACTTTTCAAGATCAAGTGTTTAATCAAGTCATAGTATTGATCTTGTTAAGGTTTTGAAATAAAAACCTCAAGATTATTAAGTTTTCTTGCTCAAAAATCACCCAATCTTTCAAAGTAAGTTACCAACAATCTTTCTTACTCTTTTAAACATCTACTTCATATATTTTCTTGATCTAGTAACAAAAACATGCAAATATACTATGATCCATACCACTTATTGTTTATTTTTGTTTATAAACATAGATCTACAATTTTTACTAGCAATCTCATTAGATCCACTAAGATTGGTGATGTCTAGGAACCCATGACACCCTAAGAAGGTGTATGGTAGGATTGGGTACTTGTGGAGTTGATTTGAGATAGTTTGGGTAAGATCTAAACAAGTCTTGAACTAGAAAAATTGATTTTTACCAACTATATAAAGGTTCTGTCCATTTTTGTAAAACCTGGAAAGATCAGTGGGTTTTGGGTAACTTTGGACCAAAGATTCAGAAAATACATTCCGAGACGAAACTATGGCCGAAAACGGGGATAAAATCCGAGTTACGACGAAGAAGTTATGATATTTTCAATTTTAACGACGAAAACTATTTTCTGAAAAATACCTTGCTGTCCCACGATTTTAGTGGACTGTTTCGAGGCCTAAAACTTGATCTAGCCATCCCGACTTATCAAAAATATATTAGTATACTTGATTACCTTCGCGGGGATATAAAGAACATAGAAAACGGGCTTATAACGAAAAAGATACAAGTGTTTGAAATCCGACGATACATATATTTTTCCATCAGCTTTTGTATTACCATTTTTGCCGCAAAACTGTCTTTGCGAGACACCACTTTCACGGCTGTTTTTCTTTATGATCGGATTAGTTTGAGTCCGAGCCGTAGTTAAGTAAAATCAAGTACTCCTAGCCTACTTTCCAAATCAATTGGCCGTTCGTCAAATAGACTTATAACGAATAAACTACGACCTCATCTATATACCCGATAAACTATATATTTTGACAGCTTTTATTATAATAAAATTTTCTAAGTGTTGAACATAATATTTTCAAGTAACAACAATAAGAGTCGATTTTCTCATCGATCGAGACCCGTATCGCCAAAAGTTAAATGACACGACTTCAAGATATTGTTACAAGGTTTTCAAAAACGCCGAGTTTCATCACTAACCCTTAACGTACAATATTTTGCGACTCGTTTTGCGAGGCCATTTTGGGCATATTTTTAAGTAATGAAAATATTATATTTTGCGACGAAAACCTTATATTTGCCGATAGATCACCAAACAAGGATCGTGGAGTACCGTTTCAACCTATTTCCATGAAAAGTGGTTATTAACCTAACGAGACGTCAAAAACGTAATTGTCGACGATAAACGTTATTTTCAAAACTAATGAGTGGTATCGATAACATACGTATTTGCATGTGTAGCGACATTTCATTTCTTACATTAGACTATCATTCATATTAGGTTGCGATTAGAGATCGTGCCTCATTTCTGTGTGTTCATTGTTGTCATCGTAGCTATCGCACCAGGTGAGTTCATAACCCCTACTTTTACTTGTTTTACAACTGTTTTGGGGGAAGATACATGCTCCTTACTATTTGAATTCAATGCTCGTTTTACTAAAACGCATTACTCGCTTTACATAGTTGATTACTCAAATATTTTCAGCTTTATCTAAATACTTGTTGATTATCCGAGTACAATATTATTCACTTGCTACCTACTTGCTATTTACTCATGGACATGAGTGCATAAATTTAAACTATTTACTGATTGCCAAATATTGCCTAAGTTAAGGACCGGTAGCTACAATATCCTAGGTATGTTTGATTACCTAGAAGTTCTTGGGTATGTTTGATTACCTACAATATCCTAGGTATGTTTGATTACCTAGAAGTTCTTGGGTATGTTTGATTACCTACAATATCCTAGGTATGTTTGATTACCTAGAAGTTCTTGGGTATGTTTGATTACCTACAATATCCTAGGTATGTTTGATTACCTAGAAGTTCTTGGGTATGTTTGATTACCTACAATATCCTAGGTATGTTTGATTACCTAGAAGTTCTTGGGCATGTTTGATTACCCACACTATCCTAGGTATGTTTGATTACCTAGAAGTTCTTGGGAGCGTAACCTCCTGCATATAGCTAGAAAACCTTTTCGGTGCCTTGAACTTAGTGCAATCAATATTCTTTCCTAAACTGGTGCTATGAAACTTTGTTTGTTAAACTATTTATGCGTTTTGCTGTGGAAACATTCTTTTAAGCACACATGTCTTACTCATACTATATTTGACAGTGGATTTATGATGCCTTTGCGGGAAAATACTTGTTTACTGGAAACACTTGTTTACGGAAAATACTTGTTTATTAAACCTATGAACTCACCAGCTTTATGCTGACGTTTTAGCATGTATTTTCAGGTTCTAAGCAATGGCACACTACTGGAGGTTTTGGCAGGACATGGCTTGGTCATAGAAGACTCTGATATTCTTATGGGGACCGTTTTAAAACCATTTTAAAGGCCTACTTCCGCACTACTATTAAAAATGTAAATTTAACATTTTGATTAAGCTATTTTATTCTAAATGATTCAAGCGAAAACCGTTTTTGAACTTGCGTTGTAATACCAATTGAGTTACACCCCAGCAGCATGTATGCTTCCGCTGGACCCGATTTCTGGGGGTGTGACAGATTGGTATCAGAGCTTTGGCTATAGCGAACTAAGTGTTTTTAAAACCTAAACTATAGCTACTTTTACGAAAACTTAACCCTATGACCGTCACGTGCCTGCCTGCCAAGATGATGCCTCATTTGTAGTTTGTTGCTGACTTAGGTGATGAGATTTGTGTCTCATTATCTGGTATACTATATTCATTTATCATAGTTGATTACTATAACTATCTTTCATATAAGCATGTTCATGTATCATATATTTCACCGCGTTATGTTTTTCCTTGCATAGTTTCATCATTTGACCTCGAGTTTGGTCACCTGCTTTTGTCTTTCAGAACGTCTTGGTACTTGTGAAGGACATGGTATTAGTATAACTGAGCTGAGTATTTTAAAATTCATGGAACCTCGGTGGAATATAGACTGGTCATCTATATTCGACCCGGGATAGTGGGATATAGGCTGACCACCTATGTCTGACTCAGAAGTGAATTTTGCAACACTGAGAATGGTTATAATAAGATTATGTCTGGATTGAATTCTCAACTCATTTCCAAATGTTTCATTCATGTGTGTGTATACTCTCGTTGTTGGAACCTTCATACTTTTCATCACTTCGTAAACCACCGATTGGAAGCATGTCAGCTAGTCATTTTATTTCATGAACTTTCATATTTATGCACAATACACTCATATCACAGTATTTTCTTTTGTCACAATCTCATTTTGTTGCAGTTGTCACAGTCTCTTCCCTTCTCACCAACACTATCATTTCTTTTCCCCACCCCCATATATACAAAGAATTAGGTGACACTCTATAGATTCCGATGTCACTCATCCCTCACTACTCCCTATATTGATAAGTGGATATTATCAATGACCTCCCTAGGAAAGACTTTCCATACCTTCTATGAGGAGGATACCTCGGTACAGTAAGACCATTCAAAACTCAATAGAAACCGCAAGATATCACAAAACCATTCGAACCACTATCACTGGCCTGATCACCAAAAATTCTACCATCTAGAAAGTATTGGTTTGACTGAATTACAGGATTTGTTTCGATACGAGTGCTCGCTAAGCCACACCATAGAGATAAATCCAACCTTTTAACCAAGACTATAAATTGAACATGTCCTCACCAATAGACTTTATTCGAACATGTTAGATACCTATGCATTTGTGCAGACATACCTACCTGGCTATTTTATCCTCTTAATACTTTCACTTTAAAATGGATTTTTCTCCAAACTACCGTTATACAAAATATATATCTTGTAAGAAATACTTTTCTGATGCTCTTATTTTGACAAGCAAATTCCTTTTGGCTAATCTTTTACAAAACTATTGAATATTACAAAATTTTAAACATCGATCTTTGGTAAACCATATTATCCACCTTATGTTGAAAATTTTCCTATATTGCATAACTACTAAATTTTGAAACATCAAGAAGGATGTTACCTAAAAAGCTGTTTGCTTAAACTTGTAGATTCATTTATTCAGGAAAGGTTTATGAACAAAACACAATCTCAAAACAAACTTTGAAAATCAGTCACTATATTACCTCACTTATACCTTTAAGAGTTTGTGAGTTGATGACCTATAACTTGGGGAAAATCTTAGTAATGGAGACTAAGCACCGTAGGTGGAGAAAGACTCAATTCCTGACATCCTGCGGAGGATCACAACCTTATCCTAATCTATTATTTTCAACAACACCCTTTTACGGATTTAACCCTGTAAGTCTTTCAAAACAAGATTCATGATACTCATTTCAATTATTCCTAATAAAGGAATTTGGTTCACCTCAACTCCTAGCGATTTCATTAAGATCTCTTTGGAACCACACCACCTATCATCTGTAGACCAATGGTCAGAATTTGAGATTGATTCAAACCTAGGGAGATATGCCCAAATCGGGTGTGATTGACACTAGAAATGGTTGGATTAACCATTTACCATAAACCAAATTCAGTTGCAACCATAGTTATCACGCGAGCGTAGAGACTACACCATTTGAAGCACTTTATGGTTGTAGTGCCCACATCCATTGACGGATCAAAATTTTGTAAAACCCAACTCACTAGTCCAGAAAGCATTCATGGAATAACCAGGAATTTCCTGCAAATCAAGAATCAGTTACAAATTCGATAAGTTGTAAACCCTTATAATTTCAACTTCGTGGTAGAGCCATGTTGAAAGTTCTGCCTAGGAAAGGCATGATACCCTTCAGAATACTTCAGAAAGTTAAACCCGATATACACCGAACCATTTACGAATTCTGACAGAGTAGGCCTAGTGGTCGTCAGACTTGAACCTTGTTAGAGCTCAGTAGCTTACACGATTATATCGTCATCTGTTAACCAATACCACTTTAGAGACCAACACAAACTGAACTTCGGGACGAAGTTCCTTTTAAGGGGGTGAGAATGTCACAACTCGTAATTTCAGGTCATTTTCCAAATCCCGACAATTTTACTATTCATCGGTTACTATTCACCGTTTACTATTCACCGGTCACTATTCATCATTTACTATTCATCGTTTTCGGAGTCAGTTTGTGATTCCGAGAAGCGTTCAAAAATTTTACTATTCATGTGACACTATTCATTCCCGGAGGGAAATCACTATTCACGATTGCCGTTCATTTCATCGTAAACTGAGTTTACGAGTCTTCAAATTCGCGTAACCAATGTGGTTTCGCTGTGAATTCATGCATCCTTCATTTATGACATTTCATATAGACTGGAGTAGTCTATATATATCATCAGTAACATCATCAGTACCTTAGGCCCTACACGGATATGCATTATTTCTATATACGTATGTTTAATTTGTAATTAACGTTACCACTCAGTTTTTACTACGAACGTATACCCAATACTCCCGACTACGATCCTAATATATTTTCATACTCATTATAATAATATAAAAATTATATTATTAATTTACCCGGTGTTTTGAAATCAATTACTATATTTCACGGTCGGAGCTTATAACTCCGTCGGTTTGCGTTATTTCAATTCAATAATTATTTTAACACCCGATTCTCATCAGGAATAATATTTTACAACTTTTACAACTTCGTCATATTTTGTTTCATCGCGTCATGATTTATTTTTAGTTAACTCGGTACCCGGTATCACCTAAACCACACAATATCTACCTAAAGAACACCTAAAGTCAAATTTTACTTACTTACACACTTCACACCTCCCATACTCATTTCCCTTAAAAAGGGGATCTTGCCCCTTTTTCTAAATATATATACTCCTTTCATCTCATTTTCATTCAATACATCAAATTACTAGCAAAAATTCTTTCTTCCTTCCTCTCTTGCTCCATATTCGGCCAAGCCAAGAACACAAGGAGGGATCCATCAACTTTTCAAGATCAAGTGTTTAATCAAGTCATAGTATTGATCTTGTTAAGGTTTTGAAATAAAAACCTCAAGATTATTAAGTTTTCTTGCTCAAAAATCACCCAATCTTTCAAAGTAAGTTACCAACAATCTTTCTTACTCTTTTAAACATCTACTTCATATATTTTCTTGATCTAGTAACAAAAACATGCAAATATACTATGATCCATACCACTTATTGTTTATTTTTGTTTATAAACATAGATCTACAATTTTTACTAGCAATCTCATTAGATCCACTAAGATTGGTGATGTCTAGGAACCCATGACACCCTAAGAAGGTGTATGGTAGGATTGGGTACTTGTGGAGTTGATTTGAGATAGTTTGGGTAAGATCTAAACAAGTCTTGAACTAGAAAAATTGATTTTTACCAACTATATAAAGGTTCTGTCCATTTTTGTAAAACCTGGAAAGATCAGTGGGTTTTGGGTAACTTTGGACCAAAGATTCAGAAAATACATTCCGAGACGAAACTATGGCCGAAAACGGGGATAAAATCCGAGTTACGACGAAGAAGTTATGATATTTTCAATTTTAACGACGAAAACTATTTTCTGAAAAATACCTTGCTGTCCCACGATTTTAGTGGACTGTTTCGAGGCCTAAAACTTGATCTAGCCATCCCGACTTATCAAAAATATATTAGTATACTTGATTACCTTCGCGGGGATATAAAGAACATAGAAAACGGGCTTATAACGAAAAAGATACAAGTGTTTGAAATCCGACGATACATATATTTTTCCATCAGCTTTTGTATTACCATTTTTGCCGCAAAACTGTCTTTGCGAGACACCACTTTCACGGCTGTTTTTCTTTATGATCGGATTAGTTTGAGTCCGAGCCGTAGTTAAGTAAAATCAAGTACTCCTAGCCTACTTTCCAAATCAATTGGCCGTTCGTCAAATAGACTTATAACGAATAAACTACGACCTCATCTATATACCCGATAAACTATATATTTTGACAGCTTTTATTATAATAAAATTTTCTAAGTGTTGAACATAATATTTTCAAGTAACAACAATAAGAGTCGATTTTCTCATCGATCGAGACCCGTATCGCCAAAAGTTAAATGACACGACTTCAAGATATTGTTACAAGGTTTTCAAAAACGCCGAGTTTCATCACTAACCCTTAACGTACAATATTTTGCGACTCGTTTTGCGAGGCCATTTTGGGCATATTTTTAAGTAATGAAAATATTATATTTTGCGACGAAAACCTTATATTTGCCGATAGATCACCAAACAAGGATCGTGGAGTACCGTTTCAACCTATTTCCATGAAAAGTGGTTATTAACCTAACGAGACGTCAAAAACGTAATTGTCGACGATAAACGTTATTTTCAAAACTAATGAGTGGTATCGATAACATACGTATTTGCATGTGTAGCGACATTTCATTTCTTACATTAGACTATCATTCATATTAGGTTGCGATTAGAGATCGTGCCTCATTTCTGTGTGTTCATTGTTGTCATCGTAGCTATCGCACCAGGTGAGTTCATAACCCCTACTTTTACTTGTTTTACAACTGTTTTGGGGGAAGATACATGCTCCTTACTATTTGAATTCAATGCTCGTTTTACTAAAACGCATTACTCGCTTTACATAGTTGATTACTCAAATATTTTCAGCTTTATCTAAATACTTGTTGATTATCCGAGTACAATATTATTCACTTGCTACCTACTTGCTATTTACTCATGGACATGAGTGCATAAATTTAAACTATTTACTGATTGCCAAATATTGCCTAAGTTAAGGACCGGTAGCTACAATATCCTAGGTATGTTTGATTACCTAGAAGTTCTTGGGTATGTTTGATTACCTACAATATCCTAGGTATGTTTGATTACCTAGAAGTTCTTGGGTATGTTTGATTACCTACAATATCCTAGGTATGTTTGATTACCTAGAAGTTCTTGGGTATGTTTGATTACCTACAATATCCTAGGTATGTTTGATTACCTAGAAGTTCTTGGGTATGTTTGATTACCTACAATATCCTAGGTATGTTTGATTACCTAGAAGTTCTTGGGCATGTTTGATTACCCACACTATCCTAGGTATGTTTGATTACCTAGAAGTTCTTGGGAGCGTAACCTCCTGCATATAGCTAGAAAACCTTTTCGGTGCCTTGAACTTAGTGCAATCAATATTCTTTCCTAAACTGGTGCTATGAAACTTTGTTTGTTAAACTATTTATGCGTTTTGCTGTGGAAACATTCTTTTAAGCACACATGTCTTACTCATACTATATTTGACAGTGGATTTATGATGCCTTTGCGGGAAAATACTTGTTTACTGGAAACACTTGTTTACGGAAAATACTTGTTTATTAAACCTATGAACTCACCAGCTTTATGCTGACGTTTTAGCATGTATTTTCAGGTTCTAAGCAATGGCACGCTACTGGAGGTTTTGGCAGGACATGGCTTGGTCATAGAAGACTCTGATATTCTTATGGGGACCGTTTTAAAACCATTTTAAAGGCCTACTTCCGCACTACTATTAAAAATGTAAATTTAACATTTTGATTAAGCTATTTTATTCTAAATGATTCAAGCGAAAACCGTTTTTGAACTTGCGTTGTAATACCAATTGAGTTACACCCCAGCAGCATGTATGCTTCCGCTGGACCCGATTTCTGGGGGTGTGACAGAGACAACTTTTGGCAAGTTGTCAAATTTTCATGTTTATATAATTTTCACTAAGTATAGTGAATTTCGCTAGCCCCCGGTCAAACTCCTATGGTATGCGTGTTTACATGTCTAAATTTTGCATTTCCTAACCAGTTATGAATTATATTTTTGGTTTTAGGACTTTTCGAAAATTTTGAAAATCGTCTCGCGGGTCGAAAACGCGGACTGCCACTTTTTCCAGCCCTGGCGGATCTGGCGGCACCCAAAATTGGGTTTCGCCAGTGTATATTCTGGGAAACCCAGAATTCGCCCAACGGACCAGACGACACCCTCAAATGGGTTCCGCCTGTGTATCCTGAGGGTTCCGCCAGTACCTGCAGAATTTTTGTTTTTGTTTTCAACATTTCAACATCCAAACACCAAAATCCAATCCTTTTAGATAGAAACCCTTTTCCTGCAATGTGTTTAGCACAATAGGTTACTTCTCATTCGTTATAACTCAACCAAATCCATTTCCCGCCAAATTTCAAAAATTGCCATAACCACCTCAAGGACCCTTCACACATAAAGGAAGGAACCCTTCTAAAGGTTCCTTGAAATCCCTGAGATTTATACTTCAACAAACTTACCAAAACCACTAAGCATTTAGTGCAAAACTTGTCTTCTCACTTCACCATTTTCATTGGATTGACTTCCATGACATGACAACCCACAATTAAGTTTTCCAAATCATTAGGAACCTCCATTTTTGTATGGACTAATATCAAATCCAAACACTCCTTCCCACAATCCTTCATCACTATAAATTAAACCATCCTAAACACTATCAAATCACACCTTCTTCATCACAATTTCTGAACTTTAAACCATTTTAACCATGACCAAGTCAACAATCTCCTCTCAACCATCACGACCCATCCGGAGAACCGCCCGGATAAGTGTAAAACCACTATGGTCTAACCAATCCATCAACCTAAGCTCCTCATCTTCGGATGAATTCACCTCACCTATAAAAAATGAACACTTTTTGAACCTAGCATCTCCATCTCCATCACGCATTGAACCAAATGAGCTCACTCCACCACCTACTAAATCACCCATTGACCCAACTCCAGCAAGTGCTCCAACCCAACCATCCAAAACTCCATCGCCATCCCCATTACCCAAAATTGAACCTATAGAGTTATTTGGGTCTCCTCCCACATCACCACACCCTTTTGTCCAAGATCTTAATGATCTTCCACCAAGAGCTACACAACCACCACCTTTTGCAACTCAATCACCAAGGTCAAGTCTTGACCTTCATGAGGATCTTAACCACACCCAACCACCACCACAAGTGTACCATCCACCTAAACCATTGTTGTTTCACCCTATCTACCATGACATCCATGGTCCTCTTTATGGAGAACCAAACTTTGAAAACCATGATCACCCAACTCCACCACATTCTCAAGCCCAAACCTTTGAGTCTTTCTTTCCCTCTTATGAGGAAATCCAAAGCATGGTTGACAACCACCTTCATCAAGCAATGGAATTTCAAACCACCTTGCTTGACTCAATACCAAATCCATCCTCCATCCAAGAACCAAAAACCAACCAACCCTCAAACCAAGAAACCAAAACCAACCCATTTTCACCCACTCATCCCGATGTTGGTTCAAATTGTGAGCAAATGGGTGCAAGCATCAAAACGTTGCTTCACCAATTCCAAGATGAAACCCGTTTTGCATTCCAACACATCATAGAACGTTTGGATGCTCTTTCCCACCCCAACAAATCCTAGACAACCTTTGGCGGCCGTTTGCCCCAATTTAGGAAAGTAGGATTTTATTTTTCTTTCTTGGTTATTTTTTAGTTTTTGCTTACAAGTAGAAGAATATTTCACATTTCTTGTCTTTTGACTTTTAAAAGTCAAAATTTTACTTGGAATGATATCTCTTTCTACTTACTTTAGTGCATTGTTGGTTGATCATGTTTGTGTTGTCATTGTGGTTGCAATGTGTGTGGTAACTACAACCTTGGCTATATATATCACCAACTAACCATTTTTTTTGTAGGATCCAAAATCCATGTTTCCCATCTTGGCACTCCATTTAGGGGGAGTATCGACCAAGGGGGAGCATGGGCATTATTCCGCTTCGCCACTCTACTTTTTGTTTCAACAAAAAGGGGGAGAAATATATTCAAACTTAAATACTTAATATGATTTTAATCTCTTAAGTAAAACAAGTTTAATATAATTTTTTTAAGTCTTAAAAACCAAGATTTTGTGAGTTACTTAAAAACAAAGTTTATGTTTTGTCATCAACAAAAAGTGGGAGATTGTTAATACAAATATCGCCTAAAAACTTTATTTATATTTTACGATTTTCGCTAAGTTTTGTTAACAACAAAATGTAAACTTTAGTTTCTAAGTAAAACATAATCTTAGTTTTAAAGACTTGCATAAACTAGACTTTTGCTACATTTTACATTTCATAAAACACAACACTTTTTATTTCTTAAAATAGAATTGTCACATCACATTTATGGCAAGTTTTGTCAATATTGGAAAGAAATGTGTTTGACATACTATGTGGTTGCTTGCAAGTTTAATGTTTGACTAGATATAATGTGATGTGACATTGTTTGGTTTGCAAGATTTATTGCAAAACCAACTGCAGGCCCGGCGGAACCCATTTGAGGGTTCTGCCGTATCCGCAGGCTTTGCTATAAATACCAAGCCACAAGTTGATTTTTGGCTAATCACTCTACATTACATTTACACACATTCATTCTTTTTTTCTTCTAACCCTTTAACCTTTCATATGTGAAGTTTCTTTTTGTAGCAAAGAGATTCACAAGTTCATCAAAAGTTACAAGTATCCAACATAACGTTGCAAGACTTGTTAGCTTAGCATTGTGTAAACTTGTGTTGTTACACTTCATTTGTTTGTGTATTTTCAGTAGTGATCGGTTAGTATTTTATTCCTCAAAATACATAGAGTGTTGGGAGTTGTTGTACCCTAGTAAAAGAACTAACGGGAGTGGTTGTGCCCTTGTAAAAGAACTCGACATCTAGCTTTGTGTCGGTAAAAGTATAAGCGACGTGTAAGGTTTTCTCCACCGGTGAAAGGAGCTTGTTGACTAGTGAAAGAAACTCTCGAGTTGGATACTCGGGGCGTGGACGTAGGGCAAGGAAAAATAGTCCTTGTAGCCGAACCACGATAAATACTCGTGTTGTGGTTTGATCGTTTCTTTCATTTACTTGCATGTTATATATTGTGTTTGTGTATATATCTTTGATCAAACAGAAAGTTTCAAAGCTAACTAAACAAGTTAAAAAGATTTTAAACGGTAAACTATTCAACCCCCCTTCTAGTTTTCCACATAAACCATTGTCAGTCTCCCCACTAATCTGAACCATGTTCAGAACCAACATCTACATTTGGGCTTTCATTCCTACTAGACTGGCCTACATTCTTATTCAACCTTCCAACCTTGCTTAAGCAATTCCTCAACCACTCATCCTCACTTACATCATCAACTACATCATTATCAGCATTTTCTAGTATATCTTGACTATCATCACCCACATTTTCTTGCAAAGCATGTTCTACATTCTTACTATTCTTAGAAAAACAGTGATCAACATATAAGTCAATAACCTTATACTTAGATACATGGGTCATCAATTCCAACATATCTTTATTGTCTCTATTTTTCTTAAACCATTATCTAAATCTGAGTTACATAACTTGTAAAAAAAGTCCATACCTGAACTTCCATTTTCATACCCTAACTCTTTCATCATTGTGGCAACCTCAACAATAAAGAACCTCTCTGAATCAATTGTATCTATCCAATTCACCTTCCCACCTTTGTAACGTACCTTAGGAGGGCTTGTGAATGCACCTCCATGGTTAATCTTTAGGCAAAACACTGTTGTAAACTTACCTGAGCACAAAAATAACGATTTACATTACAACGTCCTATTTTCATTAAAAACAGAGTACTTTCTCTACTATTTACTTATGATAATCATGGTAGGGATTCGAAGTTGAGCCCTTTTTACGCATCCTCCACTCACACAACATTGTGTAATTACTTTAGTGTTTCATTCAATTAGATAACGAATTTTGTGTGTGTGTCGGATTTGGTAACCATGGGGATGCATAATGATGCATTAGGGTTTGATAAAGAACCCCTAAATTCGCGCCAAAGGTGAAGTACCAAAAATACCCCCATTATATTAGTCTAACTATTGGATTTAACGGTCAACTGTTGGATAAGTTGGTCAAGGGACCAAACCCGTATGGGTTGTAAACCATGGGGACTAAAACTGATGAAAATAAACAGCATGGACGATTCTTGATTGACCCGACAAACCACAGGGACGAAAAATGATATTAACTCTAAATTTTATTTATAAGAAACTTTAATAAAAAAAATTACGATAATTACCTTGTACTTTTAGCTATTTATCTTTTTTTTTATAAAAAAATTATTTATCAAGCATCTAATAAAGATTTTACTGTTGAAAAGGTGTTAAAATTGCAAACAAAATGAGTCCAATATTGCAAGTTTAACTTAATTACTGAATTTCTTTTTAATTTACTATAAATTTAAACTTCGTGCTTACACACGTTTGTAAATTGCAAACATTGTATATATTATAGTGCCTAACAATAATTGAAAAAGGATGGCGTCTAAATTGATGGAAAATAAATTACAACAACCCACACACCCAAACTATGTCACAATTAGCGAAAACTATCATGTACTTTTAGCTATTTACCATTTTTTTATATCAATTTTCTTTTTTATTTACTATAAATATAAGCTTCGTAATTACACACGTTTGTGAATTGCGAACACCTTAATATTGAGACACATGATCCACGCAGCTTATGGAACCGAAGAACAACATACATGTTGAAAGCTTTTTGTTACACATGTAGTTTGTAATTTAGAGTAAGTCAATTATCATTTGCAAGACACTCAATATAAAACAGGAACCGGCCAAATGCACTAACCAAACTTTAGTATGTATGGGTAATAAAACCTTATATCTATCTTATACCTATTTGATAATGTATTTCAAATAGTTATGAGGTTTTATTAGGCTTCATATCTACGTTGGAGAGAACTGTTAATCTCTTTTAAGTTTTAATAAATGTAGATTTTGAGGAAAAGTGAGACGTTGATTCTCAAGGGTTAAGAATATTGGACGGTGGAGATTAACTATATTCAAGTATTTTTGTTTGCAAAACTTGTGTGGTGATCGGGATTGCCAACATGGCACCCTCATTGTTTGTTGGCACATAAAGTTGTTGCAAAAATGAACATAGCTGCTTAAAAACTTGATCAACTATACTTACTAAATATTGGGAAGCGGAGGCATGGCTTAACGAATACAGAGTATGGGTAATCTTGCCATCTTAGTGTAAAAGCATTACTCATTTCTGGTAATATACTCGCCAAACTTTAGTATGTATGGGTAATTAGCGCTCTTCGAGTATAACGTGTCATGATCTATTGTGTATTTGCATTATGTCAGTGCAAACTGGATCATGCGTTGGCTTTGGCAGAGTTGTTATTATATGATCTGTACGATAATCCCACATGTGATATAATATACATGTAGTATAGCAATTCTTTTGGGTCGTGGTTGGTGTTTAGAGTATAGCACTATCTCTAGGGATGGCAACGGGGAGGGAAGGTCGGGGATCGTATTTCCCATCCCCATCCCCATTTCCCACTCCTCATCCCCATCGGAAAATTGTTTACATCCCCATCCCCGTCCCTAATGTGGATCGAGGATCCCACGGGGATTCAGGAATTTTCCATCCTTACCAAGTAAGCATAAAAACTATACAAACGCATAAAAATATAAGGAATTAGACCCATAAAGTGTCTTAAGAAACATACATCACTCCTACTTAAATAAGTTACAATGTTAACCTAACTTTGAAAGCATCGTAGATACTGAGACAACACATATAATATAAAAATAATGTGCATTGTATGTGTGTATACGGACAAAAAATTAGTTAGGTAGGAGTATAAGGTAATTAGTATTTAGTTGTTTATACTTTTAAAGCTATTTGATAATTAAATATCACACATGGATATACATTACATGTCAATGGTCAGAAAAATATACATATAAAAGTAAATGTTGTATGGATATAATAACATATTTTCATATATTTAGCATTAGAAAGATCGGGGTCGGGGTCGGGGATTGATGTTATCCCCATCCCCGCCCTATACCCGGTTACTTAATTCAGGGATTTCCCATCCCGTCTCCATCTCCGGTCAAATTAGGGATTCCCCGGTCAAATTGAGGATCAGGTCCCCATCGGATACAGGTTTTTTTCCCATCTATAACTACATCTATCCATTCTTTTTATATAAGATTACAAGTGTCATTTGATCAAGAAATGAAATCCGACTACCGTACATATGTTATATTTAACATTTCAAAAACCATAAATGTTTTCTATAAAATGTTAAAGGGCCAGAACAAATAGTTGACCCAATCCATCATCACTCCAAACAAAATTTTGTTTTAGCCCAAAAGTGAACTTGATTATATTTTTCTTGGTATCATATTGGGTAAATTATATGATTATTAAATTTGGGAACATTCCGAAAAAAGACCGACTACCTTAGTGCATATCACTTTGTACCCCCCCCCCTTTGACACGTGTCCCAGTCAACCGAATAAAAAAATAATTCACGTATCATATTTTGACACTTGTTGACTCATGGTTGCGTTGTACAAGTTGCCCAGTCTTCCTGTTTATTTTGGACTTTTGAAAATTTAAGGTTTAGAAAGTGATATTAACTAGGCGACTAGTCTACTTTCGAATTTTTTTCTTAAATTTAAATATAAGTTACACTTTGTGTAAATATGCTCTTACTCTTTGCATTTACATATTCTTAAGTATTTCTTTTAATATTTTTCTCCTTGACCTTTTAAAATATACATAATAAAATTAAGCAAACTAAGCAACTGTCATCTAAATATATTAATTCTTCTTCATAATATGTTTAGAGTTTCGATTGTTATTTGATGATGTTATATGATCTATTTCACTTACAATTACGTAAACGAACATTAGAAGTACACAACGAAGTGCGGCTACGAACGACACCCGTTAGTTACTTGTCTACGATCTATGCAATATAACTGTACGTAGTCTTCCATATCTCAAGTTTTCTTAAAAAAATCTCATGTGATTATACATGGAAAATAGATATTATAAGTTAAATTTTCTTGGTCTTCTTAAAAGTCTTATGTGAATATAAAAAATTTTGTCCTGATAAGGAATTTGTTGATGGCCGGCATCCACTTCACAAACGTTAAACATTAAAGTTAAGGAATTTTCGCTATTATAATGATAGTGGACGCATATTTTTCGCCAATTATTGCTATAAAAACATTGACTAGCTAGTATATATATATATATTCTCAATCAAGTGTCTTAGTCAAGATGATAAAGAATTTGTGGAAGCTATTCATTTCACTAGTAGCAAGTTATTAAAAACGTTAACATGCAAAACTAAGGATAAAAAGCCAATACTTATTCTTATGATTTTATGTAAATTACCAAAAATGAAATCACCACAAGCATTAAGTTACTAATTAGCTACAAAAGAAGTTATTAGATGTAACCACCTTACAACATTCAAGCTCTTATGAACACTTAGCTACAAAAGAATTTGGTTTACTAAACATCAATTTTTGAAGTACGGCTGGAGAGTGGAGACATTAAGCGTCCAATATACTAAAATGTCATATTAGCCCATTAGAGTGAAAAAAAAAAAAAAAAAAAAAAAAAAAAAAAAAAAAAAAAAAAAAAAAGACCTCTTATCATAACACCACATTGACACCATCTTTTGGGTCTCACTTTTATTATTATTATTATTATTATTATTATTATTATTATTATTATTATTATTATTATTATTATTATTATTATTATTATTATTAAACAAAGTAATAACAATTATCAAATTAAAATACAAAATACATTTTTTTTAATTTACAAAACTTTATTTATTTATTTATTTATTTTTGCAAGCACATAAAATAAAAGAAAACAACAAGGACTAAAACTGAAAATATAGAAAACCACAAAGACTAAACAAAAAAATAACTAAACTAAAACTGAAAAATAGACAAACACACATTTAAATCAGAAGAAAAAGAAAAAATAAAACAAACAAAACGGCGTTTTAACTTACGTTTGTGTGGTAACTTGGAGCATAACACCGTTGGCCACGTCAGCATACGGATATCATAACACCTCATAGCGCAGTGCCACCTTGTGCTCTTAGCTCATTAACCTATCAGATTTTGTTTTTAACATCCTTCACATGACCCTTTAAGTTTACTTAACCACCAAACTGTTTTCTAAACTTATAATGCTTTATATTTGACATCTTATTAAGTTTAGTAATAATAACAAATTTTCATCGTCACTGTTGATAATTCAAACGAACGAACAAACAAACAAATTCAAACAAACTAAGCGGAAGCTTTATTCAAATACCAAACCAAATTACAAAACCAAATTACAAAGACAAATTCAAAGGGTACCAAACTATTATTCAAAAGGTACTAAGAATTCTAATGTTATCAATCCCTATTTATAGCCAAAACTAACCGTCATAGATTAGTTTCCAAATTCCAATCAAACTTGAAGGACAAGTCATACAAATTTACCAATTGACACCTAAAGTTTAAGTCACTTTTCTAACAATCTCCACCGTGACTTCAACTCCACTCGAAACTTCAAAACAAACGAATCTTTCATCTTCAAATTCAAATTTCCAATTTCCAAACGCTACAGATGCTAGCCAAATTCAAATCAAACGACCGATATCAAAATCAATCCAAAACAAAATCGATCCAAAACAAACCGAACAAATACAAACGCCGATAATTTTCAAAACGAACCATCAAACATTAACCAACAAATTCAAACTCGAATAACCAAACAAACAAATCGACTCAAACGATCTTCAACAAAGACAATCAAATTCGGACAACCAATCTTCAAAAGCCCGACAAACGAAGATCTCAAATTTTCAAACTAACCAATTCCCAACGATCGAACAAATTCAAACGACCTTTACGAGCAAATCAATATATTCTAACGATTTCATATTCATCAAACCAAACAAGTCAAACGGACTATTTTTTTTCTTCTTTTTCTTCTTCATGGCTAAACGAATCAACCTAGCTCTTGATACCACTTGTTGATAATTCAAACGAACGAACAAACAAACAAATTCAAACAAACTAAGCGGAAGCTTTATTCAAATACCAAACCAAATTACAAAACCAAATTACAAAGACAAATTCAAAGGATACCAAACTATTATTCAAAAGGTACTAAGAATTATAATGTTATCAATCCCTATTTATAGCCAAAACTAACCGTTATAGATTAGTTTCCAAATTCCAATCAAACTTGAAGGACAAGTCATACAAATTTACCAATTGACCCCTAAAGTTTAAGTCACTTTTCTAACAGTCACCAAGTAAACTCTATATTTCTTTACATCGTTTACTGTATTACTGTTACATTTTTCTTGGAAAAATATATCATTGTTATACCTTTATTTTTTAACTGCAAAATAAGTGTTTTCATACCCGCTACAACACGCATGCCAATAAACTCATTATTTGTATGTGGTTATCTTATGTGTTTAAGTTGTTTTTTTATACCTACGCACTAGAAAAATGGTATACGAATCTGTCGCAATTAATTGTGATCGTGTCCTAATGCAACAAGAACAAGAACACACAATCCATCATAAACATGATAACAAAACCCAGCTGGTTCATTTCTTGATTGAAAATCCTAAAAGTGTATGAATCATAACAACCCAATTTAACAAAAGTCATTTTTTTGTTTTCTGAGGCATTTTCTAATCAAACATATGCATGGCGGACAAAAAACAAAACAGATTATGTTGTTAGTCTAGAAGTACTCTACTAGCTGCTTAGGGTCCTTATTGGCGGGCTAATGAGTCTTTGGTAAGTTTCTTCCATTGTTCTATTTTTAACGTTATTGGCAGACTAATAGACATCTTGGACCATTATTCCTTAAATTAAAGTCTAGTCTTCCCTCTCCCAAGTTTTCTTCATCAAAGAAACGCAATACCGTGAGTTAATAAATTGCAGCATTTGTTTGTATATAACTTCTGTACCAAAATGCATGATTGAATATATGAATGAGCTCGTAATTGAATCAGATACATTAATAAAGAAATGCGGCACTTTCAACGTTATCTAATCGACATCACAATAAATGCTAGAGACAAAAGTAAAGATGTAATATACAAGATCCCCTGTACCAAAATGCATGAATGTTTACAAGTTGCATCCCATAGGAGTTATTAAAAATTTCATATATTATATAGAAAAGTAGTTAGGTAGAAAAGAAAACAAACTACCCCTAAACCGATTTCTCTCTGGCGACACTAACTAAACCCTAACAACCCTAATCGCTCTTATCGCACCATCAAATCTCCCTTTAACCTTTGTTCTTTTTGCTTCTATTTGTCCTAGGTATTGATTTACATCCGTGTTTATTGATTCTGGTACAGATTTGGAGTGAATCGAACAAGTTTTTCTGTCGATTTCTTGGATCGGTTTTTAGGGTTCTTTGGGTATTGTTTGTGTTTTCTGAACCGACTTCGTCTTGTAGTTGGGCCTGTTTGGGTTATTTATTGTCGATCGCTATCTATCCATTTCAATCCATTACTGATCGATCTTTATTATGGTGGGAGGTTAGTGTTTTGGTTCGTATTGATATAAACCCTAATCGCTAAGATTAGGGTTTTCTTCTCTTTTTTGGTATCGCATGCATGCTGCTGGTTTGATTATTTTTTGCTTTGTGTACGTGGTGGTGAGAGATGGAAAGGGGTTTTTTGAGTCCTAAGCTTGGTAAGAAGGATGCTAGTGTTCCAATGGTTGATGTTGATGTTTTGGATGATAACGTGAACAAGGGTAACGATAAGGTTGTTTTGGATGATTTGGAGCAGTCCTCTCATGGTTCAAAACAGCCTAATGTGGAGCAATTAATTGCTAATGCGAATAAGAAGTTTGATGAAGCAATGAATAAAATTGATAGTGATATTGCTAATATGGCTTCATCTTCTGAGTTGAACAATTCGAGTGGTATTGGGCTTCCTTCTAATTCGAATGGTACTAAAACTCCGCCTACGAGTTTTAATGTGAATATGCATCAGAGTCTTACTTCTGATCCTAATGCACCCAAGGTTGATACTACTAGTGGTAATGGACTTAAGTCGGTTTCTTATGTGGGTGTTGCTGTCTAATTTTCGGAGGTTAGAATGCAGCAAAAAGAAGGATGATGTTGACCTTTCAGTCCCATTGAAAGTAGTGGAAGAGGTGAACATGAGGTTTGAGAATACTCTTTACGGATACTTCCTTGGTCAACGCCTGGCTTTTCCTGTTGTTGATTATTATGTTCGCAATGCGTGGTCTAAGTATGTGTCACACCCCCAAAATCGGGTCCAGCGGAAGCATACATGTAGCTGGGGTGTAACTCAATTGGTATTACAACACATGTTCAAAAATGGTTTGCACTTGAATCGTTTTGAATAAAATAGTTAAATCAAAATGTTGAATTTACATTGTTAAAAGTAATGCGGAAGTAGGCCCTTAAAATAGTTTAAAACGGTCCCCATATGAAAAATCAGAGTCTTCTATGACCATGCCATGCCCTGCCAAAACCTCCTGTAGCGTGCCATTGCTTAAAACCTGAAAATACATGCTAAAGTGTCAACACAATGGTTGGTGAGTTCATAGAGTCTTGTGAAAAAGAATGTTATGCATATGAATGAAGTTGTCCCAGCAAAGGCATCGTAAATCCACTCAGTCCCAAGTCCCGCCATAAGAGACTTGTAACCTGTGTGTTTACAACCCACTGCCAAATATGATTTGGTTATATGAACAAAAGTAATACTTGTATCAAGATTCAAAGATAATTGTAGCAATACTGCTATATAAAGGTAAGAGTGATAATGTAGCCATGGCGATGTCGCCACAAAAATGAATCTGACCATAAGCAAAACGCATAAAATGAATATTGATTGCACTAAGTTCAAGGCACCGAAAAGGTTTTCTAGCTATATGTAGGAGGTTACGCTCCCAAGTAATGTAGGTAATCCCATACCTAGGAAATGTGGGTAATCAAACATACCCAAGTAATTGTAGGTAATCAAACATACCCAAGAAATTGTAGGTAATCAAACATACCCAAGTAATTGTAGCTACCGGTCCTTAACTTAGGCAATCTTAGGCAATCGGTAAATAGTTTAAATTTATGCACTCATGTCCATGAGTAAATAGCAAGTAGGTAGCAAGTGAATAGTATTGTACTCGGATAATCAAACAAGTATTTAGACAAAGCTGAAAATATTTGAGTAATTAACCATGTAAAGCGAGTAATGCGTTTTAGTAAAACGAGCATGTATTCTCCCCCAAAGAGTTTGCAAAACGATTAAAAGAGTAGGGGCTATGACTCACCTGATATGATGGTACCATGAACATGTAATGAGCTGAAAAACAAGGCGCGCACACTAGCCGCCACCTAATATGAATGATGAACGATCTACTTTAGATCATGAAATGATGTTATGAATGTCCATGCACATGTTCCTATACCACTCTTAACTTGAAAATACTTGTTATTGTTAAAGTAATATGTTTTTCCATAACTTGGGAAAAATAAGTCTAACTAGACTTATAAAACTAGTCGTAATATATATATCGTATATATATAAATGGTAGTGTTGAATTCCTTGCTTTGAAAACCTTGAAATAACGTTTAATAGTCGTATAAATAAGCTTGTAATCATAAGTACTTCGATGGTTAAGAATTTGGCACTTTGGTAGTATTTATAGAAAATCTAGGATTTAGTACGTAGTATTATTTCTATTAGTGACAAAATGGTCTCGTAAAACTAGTCGTGAAATAGTGAATATTAAGAGTTAGAAAAGAAGCTCAGTAGTTTTGAGAAGATTTTCACCATATCTAAAAAGTCACAGAAGTGAAGTTTGTCCATACAGGTCTCGATCATAAAGATAATTAGCCGTCAAGTGAGGTATTTGGGCTGTTTTGGCAGATTCTGGGCAGTTTTTGGGAAAGTTTGGAAGTCTATAAGTTGTTCGTTATAAATCCTTTTGACAAACGGCTGGATGTTTTGAAAAATAGGCTGGGTGAGCTAACTTTTTGTCATTGATGTAAATTTTCCAGTAATGAGTTTATCAATGAGTAAATTGGCTCTCAACATGATGTCTTACAAACACTGTTTTTCTATACTTAGTAATATTTTGCTAGAAAGCTGATGGAAATAAATAGAGTTTCGCCGATTTTGAAACGTGTATATCTTGGTCGTTATAAGCTTGTTTTCTACGTTCTTTATATCCCCGAAATCGTGGGACAACATACTAATATATTTTTGATAAGTCGGGATGGCTAGATCAAGTTTTACACCTCAGATTGCCCATTGAAAATCGTGGGACAGCATGTACAATTTTCAGAAAATAGTTTTCGTCGTTAAACTTGCAAAAATCATATCTCCTTCGTTATAAACTCGTTTTAATCCGTTCTTTCGCCTACGGATTCGTTTTTGAAAGTATTTTCTAAAAATTTTGCCAAAGTTTACTTTGTATTTACTGATTTTCCAGAAATTAATAAAATGGGACAGAATGTATATTTACTTGTTACAAATCCATTTCCAAGGTTCAAAACTAGTTTTTACTTCAACCAAATCTCTTGCAAACACCACAAATCTATACTAATCCTACCATACACCTTCTTAGGGTGCCATGGGTTCCTAATCACTAGTAATCATGTTAATTTTACAAAGGAACACCTAAATCAAAATCTAGGGTTTGTATGTTCAAAAAGTATACAAAAATAAAGTGGTATAACTAGTTTGTGCATGAAATTAAGCATGAATACCATGAGATACATATGTTAATTAGATGAAAACATGAAAATAAATTTGATAACTCACTTGAAATAATAGGTGGTGAGATGATGAGAAACCTTGGATTACTTGTGTTTTCGTTGTAAGATTCTTGATTAGGATGATGAAATGAACAACTTTGATGCTTTGTACTTTGGAAAATCATGGATTAATCATGGATCTTGGAAAAAGTCGTGGGTTTCATGATGTAGGAGATGAGAAATGAGTTTTATGATTCTAAGAATATGTATGTTAAGTGTTTTAGGTGTTTTTGGTAGATATTTATGTATTTTCAATGGCATACTTGTAATTATATGGTCAATGTGAAGACTAATGAGGGGGGGCTGCACATGTTACTTAAATGTGTGTGGGAAGCTTGGTAATCTAGTTCACGGAGTCGGTTTTGGTTCCGTTAATCGCTAAACGTAAAGTTTTAAATCGCGAAACGTAAATTCGGGTATCGTAAAAATATGAAACTTGAAAGAATGACTAAACTTGTCAAAATACTCCATAAGAAAATATAAAATGAATGGTAAGTTCCATCGGGTTGCTTGAACGTTGTTAAAACGGGAAACGCGGGTTAAAAACGCGTAATTCGCGTAAAACGCTGAACTGGAAAACGTAAAATTCCAAAACTTTTAGAATTGTCGTAATATGAAAGAAAATCATATTTTTATTGTTTATATTGATTTATAGACATATCGGGATGCTGGAAGGACGTTTAAACCTGAATGTAAATCTCGGATACGGCTTCGTGATTTTTGCAGAAATGATCCGACGAGCGCCAAACTCTCGGATTTCCGTTAAAATAGTTTAACTTACGAGAATATGAAATAAAAATTTCGGGCATGAATAGTGTTTTGTGAATAGTAAAAGTGAATAGTAACTTCCCGAGATGAAAAATGAAATTTCGACGTTTGAAAAAGGACATGAAATTACGAGTTGTGACATTCTTCCCCTCTAAAAGGAACTTCGTCCCGAAGTTCAGTTTGTGTTGGTTTCTAGAGTGGTATTGGTGAAAAGATGATGATATTTATCGTGTAAACTTCTGAGCTCTAATGGGAGCTCAAGTCTGACGGCCACTAGGCCTACTCTGTTTGAAATATTACATGGTCCAGTGTATATCTCGGGTTTAACTTTCCAAGTTTTCTGAATGGTATCATGCCTTTCCTAGGCAGAACTTTCTGTATAACTCCGATTACCAACTTGAAGTTTTAATGGTTTACAACTTTATCGAACTCGTAACTGATTCTTGATTTGTAGGAAGTTCCTGGTTATATCATGAATACTTACTGGACTAGTGAGTTGGGCTTTTCCAAATTTCGATCCGTCAATGAATGTTGGCACTTCGACCATAGAGTGCCTCAAATGGTGTAGTCTCTACGCTCGCGCGATAACTATAGTTGCAACTGAATTTGATTTATGGTAATTGGTTAGTCCAACCATTTCTTGAGTCAATCACTCATGCTCTGAGCATATCTCCCTATGTTTGAATCGTTCTCTAATTCTGACCATTGGTCTGCAGATAATAGGTGGTGTGGTTCCAAAGAAATCTTAATGTAATCGCTAGGTGTTTGAGGTGAATTAAATTCCTCTATTAGAAATAATTGAAATGGGTATCATGAATCTTGTAGAAAACTTACAAGGTTAAGTCCGTCAAAGGGGTGTTGTTGAAAATAATAGATTAGAATAAAGTGGTGATCCTCCGCAGGATGTCATGAATCGAGTCTCTCTCCACCTACGATGCTTAGTCTCCATTACTAAGATTTTCCCCAAGTTCTATGTCGTCAAATCACAAAATCCTAAATGTATAAGTGATGTAATATAGTGATTGATTTTTCAAAGTTTGTTTTGAGATTGTGTTTTGTTCATAAACCTTCCCCGAATAAATGAATCTACAAGTTTAAGCAAACAGTTCTCCAAGTAACATTTTTCTTAATGTTTCAAAGTTTAATAGTTATGCAAGATAGGACAGTTTTCAATATAAGGTGGATAATATGGTTTACCAAAGATCGATGTTTAAATTTCCTAACAATTTAATAGTTTTGTAAAGGATTAACCAAAAGGAATTTGTTTATCAAAATAAGTGTCTCAGAAAAGTATTTCTTACAAGATATATGTTTTGTATAACTGTAGTTTGGAGAAAACTCCATTTGAAAGTGAAAGTATTAAGAGGATAAAATAGTCAGGTATGTATGTCTGCACAAAGGCATAGGTGTCTAACATGTTTGGATAAAGTCTATTGGTGAGTCCATGTTCAATTGAATGTTCTACAGTCTTGGTTAGGAGATTGGATTTATCTCTATGGTGTTGTTTTGTGAGCACTCGTATCTAAACGAATCTTGTAATTCAGTCAAGCCAATACTTTCTAGATGATGGAATTTTGACGATCAGGCCAATGATAGTGGTTCGAATGGTTTTGTGATATCCTGATATTTCTGTTGAGTTTTGAATGATCTTAGTGTACCGAGGGATCCTCCTCCTAGATGGTATGGAAAGTCTTTCCTATGGAAGTCATTGATAATATCCACTTATCAATATTAGGAGTAGTGAGTACTGAGTGACATAGGAATCTATAGATTGTTAGCTAATTCCTTATATATATGGGGATGGGGAAATGATAGTGATGGTAAGAAGGGAAGAGACTGTGTCAACTGCGACAAAATTGATATTGTGATAAAAGAAAATACTGTGATGTAAGTGTATTGTGCATAGACGTAAATGTTCATGAGATGAAATGATCAATTGACGTGCTTCCAATCGGTGATCCATGAAGTGATAAAAAGTATGAATGTTCTGACAACGAGGGTATACACACACATGCATGAAACATTTGGAAAATGAGTAAAGGATTCAATCCAGACAGAATTTTATTATAACCATTCTCAGTGTTGCAAAATTCATTTCTGAGTCAGACATAGGTGGTCAGCCTATGTCCTACTATCCTGGGTCGAATATAAATGACCAGTCTATATTCTACCGAGGTTCCATGAATTTTGAAATACTCAGCTCAGTCATACTAAGACTATGTCCTTCACAAATACCAAGACGTTCTGAAAGACAAAAGCAAGTGACCAACACTCGAGGTCGAATGATGAAACTATGCAAGGAAAAACGTAACAGGGTGACATATATGATACGTGAACATGCTTATATGAAAGACAATTATAGTAATCAACTATAATAAATGAATATAATATATCAGATAATGAGACACAAATCTCATCACCTATGTCAGCAACTAACCACAAATGAGGCTTCAGCTTGGCAGGCAGGCACGTGACGGTCATAGGGTTAAGTTTTCTTAAAAGTAGCTATAGTCTAGGTTTTAAAAACACTTAGTTCGCTATAGCCAAAGCTCTGATACCAATCTGTCACACCCCCAAAATCGGGTCCAGCGGAAGCATACATGTAGCTGGGGTGTAACTCAATTGGTATTACAACACATGTTCAAAAATGGTTTGCACTTGAATCGTTTTGAATAAAATAGTTAAATCAAAATGTTGAATTTACATTGTTAAAAGTAATGCGGAAGTAGGCCCTTAAAATAGTTTAAAACGGTCCCCATATGAAAAATCAGAGTCTTCTATGACCATGCCATGCCCTGCCAAAACCTCCTGTAGCGTGCCATTGCTTAAAACCTGAAAATACATGCTAAAGTGTCAACACAATGGTTGGTGAGTTCATAGAGTCTTGTGAAAAAGAATGTTATGCATATGAATGAAGTTGTCCCAGCAAAGGCATCGTAAATCCACTCAGTCCCAAGTCCCGCCACAAGAGACTTGTAACCTGTGTGTTTACAACCCACTGCCAAATATGATTTGGTTATATGAACAAAAGTAATACTTGTATCAAGATTCAAAGATAATTGTAGCAATACTGCTATATAAAGGTAAGAGTGATAATGTAGCCATGGCGATGTCGCCACAAAAATGAATCTGACCATAAGCAAAACGCATAAAATGAATATTGATTGCACTAAGTTCAAGGCACCGAAAAGGTTTTCTAGCTATATGTAGGAGGTTACGCTCCCAAGTAATGTAGGTAATCCCATACCTAGGAAATGTGGGTAATCAAACATACCCAAGTAATTGTAGGTAATCAAACATACCCAAGAAATTGTAGGTAATCAAACATACCCAAGTAATTGTAGCTACCGGTCCTTAACTTAGGCAATCTTAGGCAATCGGTAAATAGTTTAAATTTATGCACTCATGTCCATGAGTAAATAGCAAGTAGGTAGCAAGTGAATAGTATTGTACTCGGATAATCAAACAAGTATTTAGACAAAGCTGAAAATATTTGAGTAATTAACCATGTAAAGCGAGTAATGCGTTTTAGTAAAACGAGCATGTATTCTCCCCCAAAGAGTTTGCAAAACGATTAAAAGAGTAGGGGCTATGACTCACCTGATATGATGGTACCATGAACATGTAATGAGCTGAAAAACAAGGCGCGCACACTAGCCGCCACCTAATATGAATGATGAACGATCTACTTTAGATCATGAAATGATGTTATGAATGTCCATACACATGTTCCTATACCACTCTTAACTTGAAAATACTTGTTATTGTTAAAGTAATATGTTTTTCCATAACTTGGGAAAAATAAGTCTAACTAGACTTATAAAACTAGTCGTAATATATATATCGTATATATATAAATGGTAGTGTTGAATTCCTTGCTTTGAAAACCTTGAAATAACGTTTAATAGTCGTATAAATAAGCTTGTAATCATAAGTACTTCGATGGTTAAGAATTTGGCACTTTGGTAGTATTTATAGAAAATCTAGGATTTAGTACGTAGAAGTATTATTTCTATTAGTGACAAAATGGTCTCGTAAAACTAGTCGTGAAATAGTGAATATTAAGAGTTAGAAAAGAATCTCAGTAGTTTTGAGAAGATTTTCACCATATCTAAAAAGTCACAGAAGTGAAGTTTGTCCATACAGGTCTCGATCATAAAGATAATTAGCCGTCAAGTGAGGTATTTGGGCTGTTTTGGCAGATTCTGGGCAGTTTTTGGGAAAGTTTGGAAGTCTATAAGTTGTTCGTTATAAATCCTTTTGACAAACGGCTGGATGTTTTGAAAAATAGGCTGGGTGAGCTAACTTTTTGTCATTGATGTAAATTTTCCAGTAATGAGTTTATCAATGAGTAAATTGGCTCTCAACATGATGTCTTACAAACACTGTTTTTCTATACTTAGTAATATTTTGCTAGAAAGCTGATGGAAATAAATAGAGTTTCGCCGATTTTGAAACGTGTATATCTTGGTCATTATAAGCTTGTTTTCTACGTTCTTTATATCCCCGAAATCGTGGGACAACATACTAATATATTTTTGATAAGTCGGGATGGCTAGATCAAGTTTTACACCTCAGATTGCCCATTGAAAATCGTGGGACAGCATGTACAATTTTCTGAAAATAGTTTTCGTCGTTAAACTTGCAAAAATCATATCTCCTTCGTTATAAACTCGTTTTAATCCGTTCTTTCGCCTACGGATTCGTTTTTGAAAGTATTTTCTAAAAATTTTGCCAAAGTTTACTTTGTATTTACTGATTTTCCAGAAATTAACAAAATGGGACAGAATGTATATTTACTTGTTACAAATCCATTTCCAAGGTTCAAAACTAGTTTTTACTTCAACCAAATCTCTTGCAAACACCACAAATCTATACTAATCCTACCATACACCTTCTTAGGGTGCCATGGGTTCCTAATCACTAGTAATCATGTTAATTTTACAAAGGAACACCTAAATCAAAATCTAGGGTTTGTATGTTCAAAAAGTATACAAAAATAAAGTGGTATAACTAGTTTGTGCATGAAATTAAGCATGAATACCATGAGATACATATGTTAATTAGATGAAAACATGAAAATAAATTTGATAACTCACTTGAAATAATAGGTGGTGAGATGATGAGAAACCTTGGATTACTTGTGTTTTCGTTGTAAGATTCTTGATTAGGATGATGAAATGAACAACTTTGATGCTTTGTACTTTGGAAAATCATGGATTAATCATGGATCTTGGAAAAAGTCGTGGGTTTCATGATGTAGGAGATGAGAAATGAGTTTTATGATTCTAAGAATATGTATGTTAAGTGTTTTAGGTGTTTTTGGTAGATATTTATGTATTTTCAATGGCATACTTGTAATTATATGGTCAATGTGAAGACTAATGAGGGGGGGCTGCACATGTTACTTAAATGTGTGTGGGAAGCTTGGTAATCTAGTTCACGGAGTCGGTTTTGGTTCCGTTAATCGCTAAACGTAAAGTTTTAAATCGCGAAACGTAAATTCGGGTTTCGTAAAAATATGAAACTTGAAAGAATGACTAAACTTGTCAAAATACTCCATAAGAAAATATAAAATGAATGGTAAGTTCCATCGGGTTGCTTGAACGTTGTTAAAACTGGAAACGCGGGTTAAAAACGCGTAATTCGCGTAAAACGCTGAACTGGAAAACGTAAAATTCCAAAACTTTTAGAATTGTCGTAATATGAAAGAAAATCATATTTTTATTGTTTATATTGATTTATAGACATATCGGGATGCTGGAAGGACGTTTAAACCTGAATGTAAATCTCGGACACGGCTTCGTGATTTTTGCAGAAATGATCCGACGAGCGCCAAACTCTCGGATTTCCGTTAAAATAGTTTAACTTACGAGAATATGAAATAAAAATTTCGGGCATGAATAGTGTTTTGTGAATAGTAAAAGTGAATAGTAACTTCCCGAGATGAAAAATGAAATTTCGACGTTTGAAAAAGGACATGAAATTACGAGTTGTGACAGTATGGTTTACAAAAGGTTATGATGAATGCTAAGGGGTTCTTTTTCTACAAGTTTAACTCGAAGAAAGGTGTCGATGATGTTCTTGATAATGGTCCTTGGTTGATTCGTAATGTTCCTATTATTCTTAAACCATGGACATTGAACACAAACTTGCTTAAAGAGGATTTGACTAACATTCCGGTGTGGGTTAAATTCCATGATGTTCCTTTAGCTATGTTCTCTGATGACGGGCTTAGCCTCCTTGCTACTGTGATTGGGATGCCCAAAAGGTTAGATGCATTTACTAGTCAAATGTGCAAGGAATCTTGGGGCCGGAGTAGCTTTGCTAGGTGTATGATTGAAGTAAAGTCGGATGAGGTACTAAAGGACAGTCTCACTGTTGAGATTCCTCTACTTGATGGTACGGGTTCGACTATTGAGATGATCCGGGTTGAATATGAGTGGAAACCGCCTCGCTGTGATAAATGTAAGGTATTTGGTCATACTTTGAATGAGTGCCCTAAGGTTGTCATTCTGAATGCTCAACCTACTAAGAACGCAAGTGATGGTTCCAGCCTGTTAACAATAAGAAGAAGGGAAAGCGTGTTGGTTCGAATCCAGGTCGAGGAGGTTTTACCAAACCTGTGGTGGGTAAGCATTTTGAATATCAGCCCAAAAAGACTCTTCCAGAACCAAAGAAAGCTAATGTCAGTAAGAAGAAGGCTTCTGATGTGGCTAGTATGAGTGGAATCGAGATCACTACTTCTAATCAGTTTGATGCTCTTAATATGGATGATACTGATGGATTTGGTATTCCTAAGGTTGTTACTAACATGGATATAGATGCTGGCAGTACAAGGGAAGTTAATAATGATGCGTCGGTTAAGACTGGTACTACATCACAAGTCCCTCTTGTGAGTGATATGCAAGAACCACTTGTGAGTGATTCAATGGGAACTATGGAAGTTGGATCTACTCCTATTGCTGAGAAAATTAGTAAGCTTGAAGAGCTACTGATCGATGGGAAAGCTATTCTTGTGGATGATGCTGGTCATCCTATTCCGTCTACCTCTGTCACTAAGAGGACTAACCCATTTTCGAAGGTGGGTGTGGTTGAGGTTTCTGAAAGCGATGAGGATGAGGTTCTTAACACGTTCGACGAATCAACAAATCTTGTTGGTGGTGGTCATGAGCGTGAAGATGAGTATGACTATGATGATTATTCGAAGCACACTTATGATTTTCCAGGGGAATTGGATGCTCTTAATGCCGTTTATGGTGTTAATCTCTAAAGTCGTAGGAAGTAGTTTATCTTTTGTAAAAGTCACTACTATCTTGTGATTAATGGCTTGTTTTTCTTGTTTAGAACATTGGAAGTATCTTGTTATGTAAGCTTTTCGCCAATGTAACGGGCTGAGATATGGGATTCACCCATATCCGTTGTACTTAAACGTTTTTTGGAGTAATATATTTACCGGGTCGTTGACCTTTTACCCAAAAAATAAAGTATGTTCTCAATGAAAAGTCTTGTTCAAGATGATAAGGAATTTGCGCACACCATTCATTTCACCAGTTGCATTAACATGCAAAACCAAGTATAAAAAGCCAATGCTTGTTCTTATAATTTTAAGTAAAATTTCCAAAAATGAAGTCACCACAAGCAATAATTCACTTATCTTCTTCCTCTCTTATTTCTTTTCTTTTTTACGGTCTCGCGATAACATGTCTTACTTCCGCCACCATCTCTGCTTCCTATGGCGGTAATGAGACGGATTATCACGCATTGTTGTCATTAAAGTCAAAGATCACCCATGATCCATACAATGTTCTAACCTCGTGGAACCATTCCTTTCATTTCTGTGACGGGAGTGGTATTTCATGTCGAAAGCGGCACAAACGATTTCACAAGGCTTAGAAGGCTCGTTGTCTCCACATATAGGAAACCTCAGCTTCCTCCATAAGCTTTCTCTTACGAACAACAGCTTTCAAGGAACCATTCCGCATGAACTTGGTCGTCTATCTAGGCTACGTTTTCTTTATCTTTATGATATCAAATTCAGTGGAGTCATTCCAACAAACTTGTCTGGTTGTTCTAACCTCGAAGACCTTTGGCTCGCTGAAAATAATCTAGTTGGAAGCATCCCCAAGGAGATGAGTTTACTCTGGAAACTTACGCGTCTTGTAATTCAAGAAAATAAGTTAACAGGTGGAATCCCACCTTTCTTGGGGAATATTACATCAATGGAATATTTCTCTGCTGCACTTAACCCGCTTGGTGGGAGCATTCCAGATACCTTGGGTCTTTGGAAAAGCTTGAAGGAATTTTACTCGGGTGGCTGCAACTTATATGGAAGCATCCCTCATTCCATTTTCAACCTCTCACTCCTAGCTAATTTTTCCTTTGCTGAAAATCACATCACTGGTAATCTTCCTTCAGAAATTGGTAATCAGCTCCCAAATCTTGAGTTCCTTCAGTTAAGGGATAACGAACTGACCGGAGTCCTTCCACCTTCTATTTCTAATTGTTCTAAATTAGGACATCTTGAAATGAGTAACAACAATTTTAGTGGGAAGTTGACTATCGACTTTTCAAAACTAAGAGATATTAATAATATTAGCTTAACTGATAACAACTTCCATGGACGCGGAGAAGCTGATGACTTGAGGTTCGTTGATTCTTTGAAAAACTGCACCAAATTAGTAAATTTGGAACTTCAGAGTTGCAATTTTATAGGAGTGCTGATACACCCCGGGCTTTATGTCATTTTATATTTATTTAGGATATATGTCTTTGTGTCGTATTAGGAAAGTGTCATGTTTAGATATATCTTTATGTTTGGCTTGTTTTACAAGCTAGGGTTATTCGGTTATATATACCGAATCATTATTATGAATGAATCAATCAAGTTTAAGATCAATAATTCTCTAGTTCTTCTCTTCTATTTCTTAAGGAGCTCGCACACGCTTGAAGTGGTGCCTTATCCCGATACAACCCCTAACCGGGTCGTATCAATTGGTGCTTTCATTGAGAGCTCTCGTTGAGAGGGTTTTTTTATTAGGGTTCCAATTTTATTTAAAAATATATATATATATATATATATATATATATATATATATATATATATATATATATATATCATCGGGTACTGTTTCATCGGAGTACTGTTCATTGTTACTGTTCATCAGATTTTACTGTTCATCGGAGTTACTGTTCATTATAAAAAAAACTTGTTTTTTTTTGTTTGATTTTTGAGTTAATGTTAATGGCATCGAGCGGATGTGATCAGGACGCGGAATATGCACTATCTAAGCTATTGCAAATTGGTCCGGTAGCCTATGAGAGTGAGTTTGTGGTACTTGCAAATCGAGTAACATGGATCTCAGAATTTTTACTTAAATCGATTTATATCTCGGGACTTAAACCTCTTCTACAATGTGCACTCTTAAGGTTAGCGCCTACAACTTTAGGAGAAGCCTGTTCCATAGCCCGTATAATGGAGGCTCGTTTTGAGATAATTGAAGGGAAAAAGCTGAACATTGAAGAGAAAATAGATATCGTTCTATCATGGCCAAGTGAAGAAGCTCCATATGTGATTAAAGAGTCCCTAGATGCTAATGAAGATGTTGGTGTTGTTGAGGTTAGTAGCGCGATAAACGATATTTTTGATATTGGTGAGAGTAATGTGGAAAGTATGGAAGTTCGTAGTGAGTTTAGCGAATTTTCAGAAAATAAAGAAAGTGTGGAAGATGTTGTTGTAGGTGGTCGTAAATTTGATGGTCGTTTGGGCAAAATAAATTTGAATATAAGCGAGGAATTAGCGGATTCTCAATCGACATATTATTCGTATCACCTTGAGGGCAGGGTGATTTTTGAAGGAGTGGGGAGTGTTACGTCATGGGTAGCGGAAGGCGGAAGAATGGTGTTATGTTATGTGCAAGGTAGTGGAAGGCGGAAGAGGAAAAAGGTGTTGGTTGAGGTAGCGGATGGAAGGAGAACTACGGGAGTGGAAGATAGGAGTAGGATTGGGATTAGGATATGGGATCCCGGAATCAAGAGAAATTTTTCAAGACCACACCTTGAGGACAAGGTGATTTTGAAGGAATGGGGAATGATACACCCCGGGCTTTATGTCATTTTATATTTATTTAGGATATATGTCTTTGTGTCGTATTAGGAAAGTGTCATGTTTAGATATATCTTTATGTTTGGCTTGTTTTACAAGCTAGGGTTATTCGGTTATATATACCGAATCATTATTATGAATGAATCAATCAAGTTTAAGATCAATAATTCTCTAGTTCTTCTCTTCTATTTCTTAAGGAGCTCGCACACGCTTGAAGTGGTGCCTTATCCCGATACAACCCCTAACCGGGTCGTATCAAGTGCTTCCAATATCAATAGGTAATCTTTCTAATCAACTCACCTTTCTAAGTTTTGGAGACAATCACTTATTTGGAAGCCTCCCATCAAGTATAGGTAGTCTAGTTGGCTTGACCACTTTATATTTAGGAGATAATCGATTCAAAGGAAAGATTCCCAGTACCATTGGAAAACTTAAAAAGCTACAAAATCTTTATCTTAATAGCAATCAATTTTCAGGGCCTATCCCTGATGCCATCGGGAACCTATCATTGTTAACTGAACTTTATTTATATTCCAACAAATTAGAAGGCCATGTTCCATCAAGCCTTGGGAATTGAGAAGAACTTGATGGGTTAAACCTTGCAGACAACAGACTAAGTGGTAAAATACCCAAGCAACTTTTTCAAATTCAATCACTAACTATTGGTTTAGATCTTTCTTTCAACAACCTATCTGGTTCAATTCCGTCAGAGATTAAAGACCTCAAGATGTTGAGCGGTCTTGATTTATCTTATAATAAATTTTCAGGTACCATTACTTGTAGCCTTGGTGAGTGTATTAGCCTTGAATTGTTGTACCTTAGTGGCAACATATTTGAAGGCATAATACCACCTTCATTCAGTTCCTTGAGAGGATTGAAGGTATTCGACATATCTCAAAATAATTTATCAGGCAAAATTCCTCAATTCTTAGGCAAATGGAATTCTTTAGAATCTTTGAACCTATCCTTTAATGATTTTGAGGGTGAAGTACCGGTTGTAGGAGTGTTTGTCAATGGAAGTGCATTTTCGGTTTTGGGGAACAATAGGCTTTGTGGTGGTTTGGTTACACTTGAGTTACCCAAATGCAAGGAGACGGGTAGTAAGAAAAAAAGGTTTCCTTTCTTCATATTAGTCATTGTGATTGCACCGACGCTGCTCATCGTATCATGTTGTGTGTATCTTTTGTGTAAGAAGAAACGCAATAGTCAACTGTCTCAATCTTCAGGGAATGAAAGGTTCTTGAAAGTTTCATACAATCAGCTTCTCAAGGCTACTAACGGGTTCTCTACAACAAATTTGATTGGCGAGGGTGGGCACAGCTCTGTTTATAAGGTAATCCTCGATTCTATTGATGATAAATCTGTTGAAGTTAAAGTTCTACATCTTCAAACTCGAGGAGCGCACAAAAACTTTATAGCAGAATGTGAAGCATGGCGTAATATTAGACACCGTAATCTGTTGAAGATAATTACTTCATGTTCGAGTACTGATTTCCATGGCAATGATTTTAAAGCGCTAGTTTACGATTTTATGCCCAATGGAAGTGTACATATGATTGGCTTCATTCAAGTGCATATACATCGAAACTGAACCTTCTTCAAAGAATAAATATTCTTAGAGATGTTGCCACTGCACTCAATTATCTTCACAATCGCTGCCAAACAACGATTGTTCACGGTGACTTGAAGCCAAGTAACATTCTACTTGATGATGATCTAGTGGCTCATGTTGGAGACTTTCGTTTAGCTCGAGTACTTGACACAGACTTAAACCAAAACAGCTCATCCGGGGTTAAAGGAACAATTGGTTATGCACCTCCAGGTAATTCCACTTTTATTCTATGATGCTTATATTTATTTCCAGGTTAAAGTTTGTAAATTATTAATTGTTATTCATATGTAGAGTATGGTATCGGGAGCGAGATGACAAGTTGTGGGGACGTCTATAGTTTTGAAATATTATTACTAGAGGTGATGACTGGGAAAAAGCCGATAGACGGCATGTTTAACGATGGTCTTAGCCTTCATAAATTTGCTTACATGGTATTACCAGATCAAGTAATCGATGTTATTGATAATGATGCAATTGTGTTGCAAAGTACGGAAGCGAATGCAAAGAAAGTGGAAGAATGTTTGGCTACAACTATCAAGATTGGAGTATCATGCTATGTGGATTCCCCACCACAGCGGATGAAAATAGAAATTGTTGTCAATGAGTTTCAGCGTATTCTGGATGTGCTTCAAAATATATAAGGTACTCTCTTCTCCCTATTTGTAAAATCTGATTTTACATGAGTTTGTTAACAAATCATCAGTAACTTAGTTCTATTTTTGAACGATTTCAGGTCAAATACCAAGCTTTCTTGGTGAAATTTGAAAGTAACTATAACAAGGAGCCAGTGCATGTCTTAGACTCTTAGTTATATAAAAGTTACTTTGTCAAATATGTTTGGAACTGTGTTTTAATTTTCTTGTTGCATTTACATTCCTGATGACTTATCATATGTATCGAACATGTTCATGATTAAGTTTGTTGCTTACATCATTCGATGAAAACTAAGCAAAAGTGTTGGGATAACCTTTGGCAGGACATACTATAATCTTGAATCCTTTCATGGCTCTATATGCTTGCTTTGTTGCTGCAAGTACAGTTTATTTTTTATTTTATTATTATTATTATTATTATTATTATTATTATTATTATTTTTTTTTATTTATTTATTTTATTTTTTTATAATAACCATCACTTTATTGAAAAACAAATAGGATTTTACAAGAAATTAGTGGGGAGCCGAGATACTAACTGAGCCCCCACACCTCTAGCTACAGCAAAACCAATCCTACTAAAAATATGTGGAGCAGCACGTGCTCCAATATCTTGGGTCATAGAGAATCGTCTAATGCGCTTTAAAATTATTATTATTATTATTATTATTATTATTATTATTATTATTATTATTATTTTTAATGTCATCTGTCAAACATGTACTTGGACATTATGGGTTTTTGTTAGGCGTTTGTGTTTAAACTGTTGTTGTAAACAACATTCTAGTAGAACGACTAACCCTTGATATCTTAGTGCAAGACCATATGGTGTATCTGCATAATGAATTTTATTGAAAGTTGTAATCAGATTACACTAACTCAGAAAATTCTACAATATACTTGATTTCGAGTCAACTTAACATTCTTAACTACATGTATCAACTAAGAATGACTGATATTGGGAGCATTAAACAACATAGGGAGTCTGACTGATATTTGGCTAAAAATGACTGAGTTCCCGTTAGACCCCCACAGCTCGCTAAACTGCCCTTAACATGTGAAGAATTTAGTTGTGTAAACAAAGTTAGAACGATTGTATCTATGCTCTCAGTCCCGTCTGTATTCTTTAGTTCATAAACCCAGACAGAAAAAAGCGAGGATGCGCATGGAAAGTTTTTCGTGCCTGAACCCAATCATCTAACCTGAATCCAAACCACTTAACTTTCACCACCTCATGTCATTTCTTCTTAAGTTTTGGTTTTTACCTATTCTACCTTCTTTAATACTTTTGAGGTTTATTTTGTTTATGCCGAAGTTAAACATCTATATCACCATGTTCTCATTCTTTTTTCTTAATTCTTTCATTTTGTTTAAGTAACGATTCCTTCAAGTCTTCTAATTCTGGTAGGTTTTTCCGGAAGAAAAAATGGTACGTGTTCAACAATTCGATGAAAGTTTCAAGAACTAATAATTGGTTTCCTTAACGGCCCTTACCTTTTGAGACGGAGAATGATAGTATTAGAAGATAATAATTTTGAGACGGAGGGATTATGGCTTTTCATTTGTAGTCAAGCATAAGCTAAAAGATATGACCATAACCGTTCATGGTCATTCCAAGTTTGATAGCATTTGATGTTTTTTTTTTTTTAATGAATATACATAGGTGTACGAAGTTTCATATATGTTTTTGATAGTCCAGTTGCAGCCCGACTGACAGGGAACACCTGAAGGGCATCCGTACCCATTCTAGGGTTATACACTTTCATTTTACCATACCCTGTATCAATCAAATGATAAATACCGTCGACTGTTAGCGATGTTTCTGCTATGTTTGTAGCCACGATGCATTTGCGGGCACCATCCTCAGGTTTTTCAAAGATTTTGGCTTGTAAGTCGGCTGAAAGTTGGGAGTAAATCGGGAGGATTAATAAATTGGAAACCGTTTGTCTTGTGGAAGTAACGAGCTGTTCCATACGTTCGGCTAAAGCATAGCAGGTCGCTTCAATTTCATCTTGACCAGTCATAAAAACAAGTATGTACCAGGTGCACTTCGATTGTCATTGCATGTTTTACAGCAGCTTTAACATAATCTTCACAACGGGTTTTACTGTACAGGATTTGTAACGGGAATGTTCTTCCAGGAATGTTAAAGATTGGGACACTGCAAAGATACAACTTAAGTTTAGATATTACACATTTATACCACAAATGATAAATGATACGAAAGCCATGGTGACAAAAAACTAGAGGTGGCATTTTGGACTAATTTACTTATCAGTCAAACGGGGTAAAAAGCATCCCAAAATGTATTTTTAATATGCATTGAAGCGCCAAAATCACTTTACTAAAAAATAAGATTAAGAAACATAAACTCTGTAATTATATTCGACACACTTATTATTTATCAAAAAATTACAAAATATGGAAGAAAAAAAGTGTTTCAGGCCAACCGGCCACATACGTAGTAAAAAAAATTACCTGTCCTGAATTAATCCGTTTTGACCCGTTAACCAACCCCGCCATTTTGTCACCTCTGCATGATATGTTTGATCTAATAAGACTGTAAGAAGAAATTACCTCAAAAAGAAGTTTGAAAACTTTTGTGCATTGAGTGTGGCGGAAGTGACAATAAGCTTGAAGTCTCGACATCTGGCAACAACTTTTTTAAGGATCCCAAACAGTACGTCTGTGCTTAATGATTTCACATGGGTTTCGTCCATCACAATGACACTGCAATATTTCATAATAATTTAGATACAACTAATTAATTATATATATCAAACACCAATGAATCAATTATAATAATAGAATTACCGGTATTTGTCAAGATCTGCATCTTTCAATGTTTCTCGCAGAAGCACACCATCAGTCATGTACTGTGAACAGAAGAAAACAAACAAATTTTCAATATTTTATTGAAAGAGTTGCATAATAATATTCTGCAAGGCTAAAGTTTAAATTTGACTTACCTTTATGCCACACCTCTTGGTGCAACCAACTATGCCATTAGTTGTATACCCATCTTCATGTAAATACTGCAAAAAAAAAAAAAAAAAAAAAAAAAAAAAAAAAGTGCATCATTGAAGGTATAACACGACCACAGCATGCAAATTTGATATCATACCTGAGTCAATTGTGTTGTCTTTCCTGAACCAGTTTCTCCTACAAGCACGACTACTTGATTTTCTCGTATCACCTATTCCACATAACAATCGAATATATAATGAGAAGGGTACATCAAAGAATTCAAAAATAATAATTTAATCAAATCACATTATTACGAAAACTCATAGCTGCAATAATTCATATCTTATAGAAAATATTGGGAGGTACTGACGTTGTTGTGATAGTGATTTTGACTTTGCCAAATCACTCACTGCTTCGCCTTTTTTCAGATGTTGTTGAAACTTTGCCTCTCCTTTGAAATCAACTTCACCATCTTCACCAACTACTGCCATATCAACATCTACCAATGGCTTATTCAATTCTCATTCATCCATATGCATCACCATTACCAACACTTTATGAAATCCAAGTATTGAAATCAGTTCCTCAACTGGGTTTATCTTATGTTTCTACTTGGAATGGACTTAACTCAAATGGGTTTTCAGTTTCAATAAAAACTTTAAAAAATGGTAAGTATTTAGCAAGTTGTAGTGTAGTTGGTGCGAAGTCAAAGTTTGAACTTTTGAAATGTAAAAAGATGTTAACTTTTGTTATGAATTTGAAACTAAATTTGTTTAATTTGTAGTACCTGCTATCTATTTGATTAGTGGCAGGTGGAATTAGTAGAAATAACTTTGAAATTGATATCAAATTGAGGTTGAAATGTTTACTTAGTTTGACTTAAAAAGTCAAAATGGTTATGTGTGTGACTTTACAAATGAAATGGGTTTTATCTTTTATCCTTTTCACTTGGAATGGACTCAGGTAAAATTGGTTGTCAGTTACTCAGTTGTGTTTAGTCTTCCAGCTAGGATATGTCCGGCCCACAATGTTCCTATCTGACCTGTCAAAACTATAATAAACTACTAATCTGGTGCAGTTTCTCAAAGAATCAACAAACCTCAGGTCATCAGCTTCTCCGCGTCCGTGGAAGTTGTTATTATGTAATCTAATTATATTAATATCTCTTAGTTTTGAAAAATCAATTGTCAACTCCCCACTAAAACTGTTATTGGCCATTTCAAAATATCCTAATTTAGAACAATTAGAAAGAGAAGGTGGAAGAACTCCGGTTAGTTCGTTACCCCAAAATTGAAGGAACTCAAGATTTGGGAGTTGATTACCAATTTCTGAAGGAAGACTACCAGTGAGGTGATTATCAGGCAAGGAAAAATTAACTAGGAGTGAGAGGTTGAAAATGGAATGAGGGATGCTTCCATATAAGTTGCAAGAACCAGAGTAAAATCCCGTCAAGCTTTTCCATAGACCTAAGGTATCTGGAATGCTCCCACCCAACGGGTTCCCGACAACAGTGAACACTTCCATTGATGTAATATTCCCCAAGAAAGGTGGGATTCCACCTGTTAAGTTATTTTTGCTACATGAGGAGATAAAGCTCACGGAGGAAGCTGAGGTTTCCTACATGAGGAGATAAAGCTCACGGAGGAAGCTGAGGTTAGATTCCTCTTCTGTCTGCTGGTTTGAAAGTGTTTGGTAGTAAGAAGTTGTGAATTATGAGCGAAAATGTGAGGCTTAGATTGCAGAGTTTGGTAGCTGCTGGGCTTTGGGGTTTTGGTTATTTCATTGCTGGTAAAAATCATGTTAAGATGGCTGGATTTCATTTTGGTTACTTTGAAGAGTGTTAAGATGGAATGAATGGTGTTTGGACCAGCTCAATATCAAGGTTTCAGTGGGAAATATGTTTTTGAAAATGTGAGACTTGGTTTGCTTTGTTTGTTTTTTTAAAATTCACGACAAGAAATACTGAGTGATATGGGTCGGTTTAATTTTAGAGGTTGTTTGTCTCTTTTGGCCTGTCAGATCGTGGGTGGCCTGGGCCCAAAGGTAAAGGGTAGTTTATTATAGTTTTGACAGGTCAGATAGGAACATTGTGATTAGCAGGGTAGTTTATTATAGTTTTTGAGTTACATTTCTTCAATAAAGTATTTGCGTGTTACCTGTCTCTTTTGCAGCTTTATAATTGCAACCTTATAGGAATGCTTCCGATATCAATAGGTAATCTCTCTGATCAACTCAGTCTTCTAAGTTTAGGAGAAAATCAATTATTTGGAAGCCTCCCTTCAAGTATAGGTAATCTAGTTGGCAATCATAACTTCATGTTCAAGTGTTGATTTTCAAGGCAATGACTTTAAAGCTTTGGTTTACCAGTTTGTGCCGAATGGAAGTGTACACGATTGGCTTCATTCAAGTGCAAATACATCGAAACTCAACCTTCTTGAACGAATAAACATTCTCAGAGATGTTGCAACCGCACTTGATTATCTTCACAACCAATGCCAAACAACGATTGTTCACGGTGATTTGAAGCCTAGCAACATTTTACTTGACGCTGATATGGTGGCTCATGTTGGAGACTTTGGTTATCTCAGCTACTTGGTACAGAGTTAAACCAAAATAGCTCAACTGGGGTTAAAGGAACAATTGGTTATGCGCCGCCAGGTAGTCTTCCATGATGCTTATATTTACTTACAAATTACAGTTTTTGAGATGAACTAACTGTTTTTAATTCGCAGAGTATGGTCTCGGGAGCGAGATGACAAGTATTGGGGATGTCTACAGTTTTGGGATATTATTACTAGAGGTGATGACCGGGAAAAAGCCGACAGATGACATGTTCAACGACGGTCTTAGCCTTCATAAATTTGCTTACATGGCATTACCGGATCATGTAATCGATGTTATTGATGATGCTGCAATTGTGTTGCAAAGTACGGAAGCGAATGCAAAGAAAGTGGAAGAATGTTTGGTTGCAATTATCAAGATTGGAGTATCGTGCTCTGAGGATTCCCCACCACAACGGATGAAAATTGAAATTGTTGTCAACAAGTTGCAGCGCATTCTCGATGTGCTTCAAAATTTATAAGGTACTCTATTCTCCCATTTTGTAGAATCTGATTTTACATAAGTTTGTTACTTCGTAATAAAGTATCAATAACTTGGTTTTATTTTTGAACGCTTTCAGGTCTAATACCAAGCTTTCTTGGTGAAATTTGAAAGTAACTGCAGCAAGGACATACTATAACTTGTATCCTTTCATGGCTCTATATGTTAATTTGTTTTATTATTGCAAGTACACTTCATTTTTCGATTTTATTGATATTTTTCTAAGTCATTTGTCAAACATGTACTTGGAGATCATGGGTGTTTCATTACGCGTTCATGTTTAAACTGTTTTAGAACTGACCCTTGACATCTTAGTGCAACACCATGGTGTATCTGCATAATGAATTTTGTTGAAAGTTATAATCAGATTACACTAACTTAGGAAAATCGACAATACTTGATTTCGAGTCATGGACCCGCCACCTAAACTTAACCTTCTTAACTACATGTATCAACTAAAAATGACTGGTATTGGGAGCATTAAACAACACAGAGAGTCTGACTGATATTGGGCTAAAGTTGACTGAGTTCCTGTTGGACCCACAGCTCGCTAAACTGCTTTTAACATATGAAGAATTTAGTTGTGTAAATGAAGTTTTAACAATTGTATCTATGCTCTCAGTCCTGTCTGTATTCTTTGGTCCATAAGCCCAGATAGAAAAAAGCGATGATGCACATGGAAAGTTAACAAATACTGTGGAGACTTGTGTAGCACTCATCACTTACAAGTGAAAGCTCTAAGAATGGCTCAGGAAAGTGAGTTATCAGTTACTCGACATTTGGAAAAAGCTCATGATCTGGCTGACATTATGTGGGTCGAATTGGGACGTCATCAGAAAAGCGATATGCTCAGTTTACTTACATAAACCTGCAAAACCTAAAGGGATCAGGAATACATAAGTATTAGGAACCGGATGCAGTGCCATTTGCACCCGACCTTAGCTTTATGTTGCAACATCTTGGATGGGTATGGCTGCTCTTTGAGTAAATATTCGTATGGGTGGGAAAATGGGCGGGATTTGCGCTTGTGTAATGGGTCAAAATGAGAACATTTTTTGTAAGGATCATGTTGGCCTGGAATGTTTTTTTACCAGTATTGTTATAATCCCTTATAGATGTTATCGTGCTAAATATGATTGCAAAAGTAATGTTTTGGTTTTATTCATTTTTACCACATAGGACCCATTAAGATAGTTATTATTATACCTTTACCTTTATTAATATGATATTCATGTTAATTAGCTTCATACATACTTCATAAGCTGAGAGCAATTCATATGTTGAATCTGGATTGTCCTATGGTTTGAAATATTGCTTCATTTGGCCCAAATGGGCGCAAAAGAGACGGAAGATTAAATTTCTTTGTGCAATAACTTAATGGTTTGTATAAAAATGTAACTCGAGTTCATGCAAATTATATGACGTATGAGAAAGATACTGATATTACATAATGTAAGGAAACATGGACGGGTTGGGAAATGGGTCAAAACAGGATTAGGCTGAAATGTATCACTTTTAATAGTGGTTGAAACGAGACACTCAAGAATATGATGCATGTGGATTTCTTATTGTAGGTTCATCATTGTGAGTAATGAAATCAGTTTGTTTTGGTTTCTTACTATACATATTTCTACCATCCATTTTTCCACTTCATTTTTTTGTTGTTATAGTGGAAAATGATGCAAATATAGGAAAAGATTAATTCGTATACAACCAAATACATGCTAAAACCAGTTGCATATAAGAAAAGTTATACCGCATCCGGTCAGGGTTCGTACACGCATTTTAGGTGTATGGGACTGTAATCCATTAAAAAACAAGAGCATGCCATGAATTTACCACAAACTTTAGACTACTCGTCAAATACTCGTGTATGGCCTAAATGATCATGGTTCACTCGACTATACCAAAACACATACACACTGAACCAAATGGATTTACTAGTTTTGCACTCTCATAGTATCAGCATTAGTCGATAAATAGCAAAAAGAAAGTCGCCTACTTGGGAGTGAGTACTGCAATCTATTTTAAAAGACTGCCAAGTAAAAAAGTAGAAACCATAAATGGGGACTGATGATGAATTCAAGACTAGTCAATTGCTGCAGGATCTCATCCTGGTCCAACAAGCACACACAAACAAACGACGCCTGTTTAAGATAGGAAATTGACTCCAAATCATACTAATACAATCCTATTTGTTTTCTTCTTATGTAGGGGAATTCTGGGATTCTAATGGTTTGTCTACACCGCAGTTCTGTCGGTTACATTTGGTCCTAAAAGGATAGTTTATGTTGTTACATTTGTTACACTTCCAGCTCCCTTCTGGCATATCCGCTTCTGAAACAAAATAAGATACATATATATGATTCAGGCTCGAATGTCACTAACAGGTAACCAAAGATATACATGAAGTACTTACTAGAACTCTTGGCTGGCATTGCAACCTGCATATTAGCATCATAAAAGTAAATTAGAATGACAAGTTATATAAAACATAGCTCAAAGCTTCAATGTGTCAAAAATAAAGCTGGTATAAAGATAGCATCTCACCTGAGTTCCTGGTTTAGGTGTGTTGGATTTCCTCATGTTACAGACTGTTCTGAAGGAGAAATTGACATTTCCACATTTTGGGTATTCCCAGTCATTTTCTCGTGTTCCATCTGTAAGAAGCAAGTGAAACAATGAAAAACGGATCATAAATTACAATCACCTGCTAGTCTGAGTAGCAGTATATGAATAAGTTAGATATAACATACCTTTCTTTTGAGATGGCTCTTCTGGAAAGAATCCAGGCCGTGGTCCCTATAAAACTATAAAAACCAAATGATCCATCAATATAGCATCACATGTTTATATACATGTTAACATAGGGAGTAGGTGAACGCATAATCAAATTTACTCGTTGCAATTAGTTGATTGATATAACAAAATTCAGACATACCATGGTAGCCTAAGAAATGCGCAACCGCTAACCGAATTGTTCCATCAGCTGAGGCAAGCCATACAATGCACCTGCAAAAAAGATGTAATTCCAGTTTCAGCAAGATGTCACATAGTAGCAGGTAGCGGGTTTGGGTCGAGGCTAAAAAATCATACCCGAACCCAACCCTATTTCAACTCGGGTTCGAATATGAGTAAAATGGTCATAAAATTGCTTATTTGTTCTAATTTAGATAGATAATTTATAATAGACCATATTAACAAAAAAAAAAAAAAAAAAAAAAAAAAAAAAAAAAAAAAAACGTATTCAGGTCATACGGGTCGTCCCGAACCCGAGTTAGCCAAAAATATCTAACCCGATACCCAACCCTATTTAGCATCCGGGTTGACCCAAACAAACCCAATAAGATTATTGAACAAAATAAGTATCAGAACACCATAACTTCTAAACAACACACGCTAAACAATAAAATGGCCAAAATCAACCAAAAAACACATACAAGTTCCAATCATGGGCCCACCTGAATAAGCAGGTGTGGCAGAGAGCTGCAGAGGACTATAAGGAGGCATAGATGTTCCATTGAAGGGAGAAGCAGGCAAGCAGCATAACGTGTTACACCCATATACATTGAAGAAGGTGCACCGGAACCAGCATAAGGAGACGACAGGGAGTAGCCTTGTGGGGATGGCATTTGCCTTGGAGCAGATTTCTGTAAAACAAACATTTCGTTGAAAGACAAATTAATAAATTCAACTATTAGTTATCAGAGCTACCAATATGCTTTGATGAGCAATCAGTTTCATTACTGGTCCTGTTAAATGTCTATTCTCTTACGGCCAAAAAATGATGACTACTACAATATGTGTAATAAACGGATTGTGTAACTTACTGAGTTATGATCAGCTGGTCTCGGCTGTGTACAGTTGCGCATATTGCAAGTTGTCGAGAAAGAAAAGTTGAAATTCCCACACCTAGGACAGGTCCAGTCATCTTCTCTACGACCACCTAATATCATAAGTACAACAAATAAATATGACAAAAAAGTAAGTGTCATTTACACATAATAGATGTATGGGTCCATGTATAGACTAACACGGGAATAAGTAAATGCTTACACTCCCAGTGCGTTTCTAACCAGTAACCATGACGAAGCTAAGATTCAGTTTGACGCGGCATTCCTATGTTTTCAAAAGGCTGTGGACGAGGTATGATTCCTTTGGTTGTGCATATAATTAAGGCTCAAAACTTGAATGGTATTTCCGCATACTAATCAGTTGTAAGTTGTGAATGTTTATGATGAAATATATTGTTTCAGAGTCCAACCTTTGGTTGCCTATGCTTAGGTATATTTGACCCTTGTGGTTGTTTTTAGTTGTAGTTTCTTACTAGTCGCTCTAGGTCATCCTGTGCCATGTTATTTGTTTTAAATTAGTCACTCGTTTTTTTTGTTGTAGTTTATTTTTTTTGGGTAAATTTTGAAATATAAAAATTAGTCAAACTATGGGTTGCGATGGATTCAATCTAAGCTAGAGCATTCTGTCTATACTATAAACCAAGCCAAAACACATAACACGACTTATTATCCAACTCAAGAAGAAGCATCATCGAAATATAAATAAGGGGGTGTTAGGGGATGTTTGTTTAAGCTAATTTTTAGGCTTATGGGCTTATTTGACTATGCTTAAATCTCATACGCCCATATTTTCCGCTTAATTTTAGACTTGTGAGCTTATTATGACTTAAAGATGGAAGATAAGCTCACAAGCTAGAAAAAAGACGGATACAGATGAGCTTATGAGATATAATCCGAACCAAATAAGATCATAAGCCCAAATTAAGCTTAAACAAATAATAAAATTGGCAAAACCCAATTAGTCCATACTTCTAATCACATCTGAAATGGTTTTTTATCCTTGAATTCATCTTTTAGATGTTTTTAAGCACCCATTATGCGGGGACTGATTTAAAATCTAGATTGACCATAACCAAACTGGCCAAAAGCAAATGCTACCTTGGAATCTTTACTTTTTTCTAGTTTGAAAAAAATAATCTAAAATGTATATAGCTTTGGAAGGTTGAATAAAAGTTACAAATAAAAGATGCAGAATCGATTGTAAGAATGCCTAAAATCGGAAATAGACCAAGATCTGATTATCAAAAAATATAGTTGTTTCTAATCAAGTAGTCGCGTTGGTCTATTTGATTTTTTCAGCTTATCTTTTCCATTTTTAATTGGGTGGTTGGGACAAAGTTACTTGTACCTTTTTAAACCATTCCTAGAGTTTAATCTATACCTTATTTTTAATTGGGTGGTTGGGACAAAGTTACAAGATCTGATATGCGTTTTATTCCTATCGTGTTTGAGCAGATAGTTGAACCAGTGGCGCATCAAGCGACTCAAAACCACCAAAGCAGATAGTTGAACCAGTGGCGCATCAAGCGACTCAAAACCACAAAAACAGCAGATATTTGAACTAGTGGCGCCTAACAAACTAGATGCACCTGACAAAAGACAAGGCAATAGTGTCTGTCAAATGTCAAGAAATAGATGCACCCGTCAACAATATATATAACCACATACTTTTTACAGAGGAAGGTTTTCTAGCATCTAATCAAGAACTTTATTCCAGTATGCTCATCTAGTTCTGTTTTGTTGTGAGCTTTGACATGTTCTAGTTCTGCTATAATCCTGATGTGGTTATTGTTGCTTAGTTCATTGTGTGACTAAATATTACAAAAGGCCACGCAAACATAAACTTCATGTGGCCATTGGATGATCAATAGTCACACAAAATACACATTTCTTCACTTTAAACAGCATATGGTCACACTTATTCACACTTTTGGCCATTGTTTGCTTAATGGTATGTGACTAAATACCCAAAACAAACATGCTTTGTGTGACTAAATATTACAAAAGGCAATATTACAAAAGGCCACGCAAACATGAACTTCATGTGGCCATTGGATGATCAATAGTCACACAAAATACACATTTCTTCACTTTAAACAGCATATGGTCACACTTATTCACACTTTTGGACACTGTTTGCTTAATGGTATGTGACTAAATACCCAAAACAAACATGCTTTGTGTGACTAAATATTACAAAAGGCCACGCAAACATGAACTTCATGTAGCCATTGGATGATCAATAGTCACACAAAATACACATTTCTTCACTTTAAACAGCATATGGTCACACTTATTCACACTTTTGGCCACTTTGTGTTAAATTGTATGTGACTAACTCCAAAAAAATAACACCCATTGTGTGACTAAATCATCACAAACGTCACATTTATTGTATATTCATGTGGCCATTGGATGATCAATAGTCACACAAAATACGCATTTACTTGAATATATCATTTCAAATGTCACATATATTATACATTTATGTGGCCAAAGGACGAACAATAGTGACTCTCAAAAAACATTCGTGTGACTATAAGGTGTTTACGGTCACTGATAATGACTAATCCAACAAAACTTGTGCCTAATTTGTCACACATATTCGGGGTTTTGGTCACTTTTTTTCGATGGAAAAGGCCATGAACTCAACAATGTGACCATATGCCACCTATGGTGGCGGGACCTTTTGTCACACATGACGAAAAAAACGTGCGTGACTATATGCATATCGTCACACATTTTTGGCGTGACCAATACAACTTTTTGTACGAGTGTGGGTAGAGGTTATATTAACCCGCCAACACGCGAACCCAAATAGGTCAACACGAACACGACTCGATTGCCACCCCTAGTGGCGGGTGGGTGACGGGTGAGGCATACCCATTGCGGGTAAACCCATGACACCCATTTAAAATACCCACGGGTATTGATGAGGCGAAAAATAATCCGTTTTTAGGGGGTCATTTAAGCCCGAATCCGAATTTATTTGATCAAATATTACCCTAAATCGTTCCTTTTGTGATTTTAGGTACTTGCAGAGTGAATTCTGGAAAAGAAGCCATTTTGGACGTTTTTGGAGCATAAAAGTGAAGAAAATGGCAAAGTCTCAATTTTCCATGCTGGAAACAGTAGGTGACGGCGTCAAGAGTAATGCCATGACGGCGTCAAACCTCATTAATAAAAATCCGAGAGTCATGAAGGCGTCAAGAATGTTTCTGACGGCGTCAAAAGCCCAAGAATAAAAATCCGTAGTTGATGACGGCGTCACATAGGGCGTCAGAAGTAGATCAAGGCCATCCGAGGAAGTATTTGGCGGCGAGGTGACGGCGTCACATTGTTTGTCTTGACGCCGTCATACCTATTTTCCTATATATAGTTTTCTAATTTTTTTCACATTAAGGAGAGGAGTTTTGGGAGAAACCCTAAAGACGATTTTGGTGTAACTTTACAGGTTTTTCAAGGGTTCCAACCCCTTGATACCTTGCATGATTAATCAAGATAAGTGTTCTTCTAATTCAATCAATATGTCTATGTGTTGGTTGTCTATATCTTGTTCTTGTCTTAATTCTATCATGCTAGGCTAGATCTCTTTTGTGTTTCCTTAGATCTAATGAAACCTAGATATTGATTATGTGTTGATTACTTGTTTATTCTTGTTCTTGGATGAATGATTTATATGTTAGGCTTAAGAAAACTGGCAGATCTCCAAATGGTAACATGCTTGAACGTCTTAAGAAACATGAACCGAGGCATACTAGGTCTTTATTGGTTGTATTTAATGCATGAGCCACTGTTTATAATCCCTATAGTTGTGCTGGGCATGGTGTAGGAGGAGATAAGAGCTCATAGAATTGGGGAGTTATGTATGCCACCCCATGAATGGTATTAAGGAATACGATCCGTCATCCATGCAATTATAACAAGTAATTAACGTGTAAAAGATATCTAGGGAGTAGTGAAATCTAAGTAAACACATCTTCTCCAATTACTGCTCACAACTTTAGTTTAATTAGTTTATTTTCATTTTTAGTATTTTATTTTGATTGCATCTTAGTTTTGGGTTAGTTGAATAGCAACTAATTCCGCCCACTCTTTCAAAACCCGAGATTTTAATTGCTTTCTAAAAAATATAAAAACACAAAAATAATCATCCCTCACCTTTAGAACTAGTAATTAGGTTTTCTAATCCTAGCGACACTATTCCTAAGCTGAACGATCAATCCCCCGGTACTTGTCACTATACTATACTACAACGATCAGGTACACTGCCTGGTGGGGGTTGTAAGCTTCTCGAGATCCCTCGAGAGGTAAAGCCTGTTGCGATTCCCACGCATCAGGTATACCTGTCAAAATACCCGTAGGTGTACCCATAAACCCATGTTAAAATTAATTATACAAATTAAAATATTTATGATGTTGCAGGTATACATTTAACGGTTACCACCAATTATAAAAAAAACACATTAATCTAAAAGTTTGTTTGAGTTTCAAGACTAAAAAGAGAGTATGAAAGATCAAATAATCAAAGTTGTATTTGACAAATTGATGGGTATCTTATTACGCAGTTTCATAGTTAGTTTTCATATCATCGTTTTGTAATTTTGTTGCAACACCTAACCCATGGGCAACAAATACCCGCGGGCAAGGGCATGGGTAGAAATTTGTACCAATTGGTGGGTGATGGGTGAGAAAAAAAACTACGTGGGTGGGTGACGGGTTAGAGGTACCCGTGCCCATTGCCCACGGGTGCCATCCCTAGTCTTACATGGTTCTAACTGGCTCTTGGCCAAAATAGCCGAGTCTTATCAGTTTCAAACTGGGTCTTGGCCAAATTAGACGAGACTTACCTGGTTCTAACTGGGTCTTGGCCAGAATAGCCGAGTCTTACCTGATTCTAACTATGTCTTGGCCAAAATAGACTGAGATGAGGGAAGTCACCCTCATCCTTTTGTACTTCAATGTTTTTGGCGTAATAATATTTACCGGGGCAACCCTTTACTGAAAAATAGTCGAGTCTTAGCTGGTTCTAACTGGGTCTTGGCCAGAATAGCAGAGTCTTACCTGGTTCTAACTGAGACTTGGCCAGAATAGCCGAGTTTTACCAGTTTCTAACTAGGTCTTGGCCAGAATAGCCGAGTGTTACCTGGTTCTAACTGGGTCTTGGGCATAATAGCCGAGTATTACCTGGTTTTAACTGGGTCTTGGCCATAATAGCCGAGTATTACCATTTTCTAACTGGGTCTTGGCCAGAATAGCCGAGTCTTACCTGGTTCTAACTGGGTCTTGGCCAGAATGGCCTAGTCTTACCTGGTTCTAACTGGGTCTTGGCCAGAATATCCTAGTCTTACCTGGTTCTAACTGGCCAGAATAGCCGAGTCTTACCAGTTTCTAACTGGGTCTTGGCCAGAATAGCCGATTCTTACCTGGTTCTAACTAGGTCTTGGCCAGAATAGCCTAGTCTTAACTGGTTCTAACTGGGTCTTGGCCAGAATAGCCGAGTCTTACTTGTTTCTAACTGGGTCTTGGCCAGAATAGCCTAATATTACCTGGTTCTAACTGGGTCTTGGCCAGAATAACCGAGTCTTACCTGGTTCTAACTGGGTCTTGGCTAGAATAGCCGAGTCTTACCTGGTTTTAACTGGGTCTTGGCCAGAATAGCCGAGTATTACCTGGTTCTAACTGGGCCTTGGCCAGAATATCATAGTCTTATCGTTTTGTAATTTTGTTGAATAACATTAACCCATGGGTTTACCCATGGGAAACAAATACCCGCGGGCAAGGGCATGGGTAGATATTTGTACACCTTGGTGGGTGACGGGTGGGTGATGGGTGAGAAAAAAACTACGTGGGCGTGTGACGGGTTAGAGGTACCCGTGCCCATTGCCCACGAGTGCCATCCCTATCTGAAAGTGGTCATGGTTCAAGACATTTCTATTCAAATTTGACCGACCACTATAAAGTTACTACCATTTTTGCCCCATTATAATTGCAAACTGATATCTAACATTCAAGGGTTGTCTAGTGGCAAAAGGGCTTGTGACTATCACTTAAAAATGTGTGAGGTCTCAAGTTCAATTCTTGCTAGGTGCAAACAATCTTGAAGATGCCACGCCAACCTCCTGAAAAGGGAGGGCTTTACCTGATTTGAATATGTGTGGCAGTGGGTTCAAACCCCGTAGGTTAGTCGGTTAAAAAGTCGAAAACCACGGTTACCAAAAAAAAGGCAAAAACTTAATTTGACCTTTATTATGTAGTTTTGTACTTGTATGTACTATCATCATATCTCATTCATATTAAAATATATTTCGGATACTACAAAATTCATATGATTGTGATTCACTTGTAACTAATTGTATAAGAGAATTTGCTATTGGTTATTAAGAGGGGTATATTCACTTTTGATTAATTGTAAAAAAGAATTTGTTATTGGTTATTAAGAATGGTAAACTAGTCTATAAATATCAAATTGATAATTATTAAGTTTTTCAAAATTTTAAAATGAATAAATTTGTAAAATGGGTAGATTTGACAAGCTTTGTGTGTAAATTTGGTATATACGATATTATGGGTTTTGGTTAGGTAAATATGATATTTTAGAGTTTCAATTGAGGATATATAAAATTAGAGGAAGCAATTGGCACACTTTAACTTTTTATTGGGACACTCATGGTACAAACAGTTAAAGTAGTTTATACTAAAAGTACAATTGTTTAATTCATAATGAGAAAATAGGGCTCATCACGGTCCAAAACCGGACCGGACCGAGACCGACCAAGACCAAAACCACGGACCGAACAGAAAGTGTTCGGTCTGGTCCGGTTCTTTAGTCGATCCGATCCAAGAAGACACTATTGGTCGATTGTACGTAAGACCGGACCGGACCGGACCAGACCGAAGATCGAATTTGAGGTAAAGTGTGGACCGAGAACCAGACCGAAATAGCTTCCGTTCGCTCCAGTCCACGGTCCCATATGCTCACCCAATGTCCCAATAAAAATTAAGAGTGTGCTAATAACTTCCAACAAAATTAACCTTTAGTAATTAAAAGTAAAAATTACTTTGATTTCAGTCATTGTCCGTTAAATTTTGTGTATAGAAAAACATCCACACAACAAGAGCATATGTGTCAAAAATCTGAAAAATGAAAATACAAAAAAGCGCGCGTTGTTTAATAAAACTTCAAGGGTCAAAAAGCACTAACAACCAAAATCCACAGAAATCATTTCCTTCCTAGAACCCCAAAACCAAATACCCTTGTTTCTATTGTTTTCAAGAGTTTGGATTGTTCAAAGATATAAAGTATACAGATGAAGAAGAATGCCATGAAGTTGTTGGCTGTTGTTTTACATTTCACTAGAATCAAATACCCTTTATTCTAATAAGGTAAACAAAATTTTATAAATAATTATGTTTTACAATTTTATATTATCGATATGGGTTTGTTTAAAATTTTGATTGTTTCATATGGGGGTTTGATTTAGTTAGTTTAGTTGATGAATTAAGGTGCTCATTACTGGTTTATATATGTATATGCACATCAACTGTTTGTTTTTATGCCTCAATGGAATATTGTAGATTGTTTGGTTAGTGGCCAATTTTTTTTATTTATTTATTATTATTATTATTATTTTTTTTTTTTGCAATTCTGTTACGCACGTAAGGACAATAGAACCCAAGGTGTAGAAACCGAGAACCTATTAATGTAGTAGCCATTGAAAGTCTTGTGTATCATTTTAGCCCAACTGGAAATCTTTATGGTGAAATCTCCCATTGGTGTTGTTTGTTTGTTGTAGAATAGATAAATGTGTTATACAGATTATTTCATTACTTCTATAGAAGTATGCTGTAAGTGTTAGGCATTTTATTTGATTTATAGATGGATTAAATAGGCTATAAGGATAGTCGGTAAGTTGACTGCAATTGCCCTCATTGGTTTCCGCTGGCCCTATGGACCTGTAAGAATCATTATGCAATCGCAATCGAATATTTAAAATCGTTATGCAACGCAGCCTGTCTTTTTTTTTTTTTTTTTTTTTTTCTCCCACTTATCATTAGTTTACGTTACAAGCTCAAGCTTTGAGGATCCTAGAATGTATATAAGCATGTTAAGACATGGTCCTTATTTCTGAATGATATCCGTAAGTTATGAAATCATCCTGTGTCCTATTAAACCTACTATAAATTTTGATATACTTCAGAATGTGCATTGTTGGCCACTATTTCTTCATACTCATTAAACCTACTATAAATTTTGAATGATACATTTTAGCACTTTTGTAGGTATGTATTGTTAACCTAATCTGCTTGCCTTATCTTCTCTTTGGGTCAAACGTAACAAAATTCGACAAAAGTTTTAGTAGCTTATAGAATTGGCACAAAAGTCTATCTCTATTAATACGTAAACATTTGTTTTACTTTACGCAAAGAAAATGTATATCTCTATTAATATATAAACATAACCCCAAATTGATCCATTCCTAATTAAATGGGTCAATGTTGCTACATTAATTATGTATATAAAAGATGTGGTATTTAAAGCACTTAAATCATATAAGAGTCATTGTTATGTAGGTATTCTGAAGTAAAACAATTCGTTTGAAATTCGTCCCGAGAATGTTTCTGAAGATGGGTCATGGGAATTGAAATATTAAGTGCACCCCATATACATGAGGATACTTTCTTTATATGCTGAAAAGAATGAATGATAATTTGTTGTCTCCGAAGGACTTATTGGAGTAGGAAGCATGAACGACCAACAAACCTCCAAGATCTGCAACTTAATAATGCAGCTTATCTCTACACTACACTCCAAGCAACAGAAGGTTTGCCTTGAAATATGTTCAAGGTATGGCTTTTGTATTCATGTTTTTTAGTTATTCACCAATTTTAGTTAGGATTCTAAAGGGTAGCAAAGGTTGGGGTAGAATTTAACCCAAAAATTTCGAAGGGATTTTGCGGCGATATGTTGGCAAGTTACTTCTCAGAACCTAATGAAAACCACATTTGAGTGAACTTGAGTGGCTTCGCTTAGGTGTGGGCTTTATTTGACACGTATGGTTTATTGTCTTGGTTAATTATTTGTGGTTTTGGAAAGGGTTAGTTCGGTTTGGACTTTTTTAGGTTGAATGAATGACGTTTGCATTAGCAAACCCTTATGAATATATGCACTTCCAAAAAGAACAAATTATCTGATTGAACAGATAAGCAATTTAACAGTCAACCTCTAAGCGTCGATTTAACATCCGGCACTAATGTTATTTCCAACGAATCGATAGCATATTATTGACTATCAAATGAGTCATTGATTTAACATAAATGGAAGTTGTGAACATCTTTTGTCATTTTTCCTTGACTTTTATATTGCATGTAAATTTTGTACTGACTGCTTTTGGAACCTGTTACAGATGATTCTCGCTGGCTCAATTCGGCCCCTTCACCACCTAGAATATATCCATCTGGACCAGTTAGAGCTTCAAGGTCAGAATATACGTGTAATGTGCACAAAACATTATGGATCTATCATGTTTATATGTTTTTCTGATTTGTGGATCATCATGAGTTCATCATCACAGGTCGAAGAAAAAAGCCATCTCAGCGTCTTGCTTCTAGTATACAGATTCTGCACCAAAATGCAGGATTGAATGTTTACAAGTTGCATCCTAAAAGTAGTTGGACCATTATCCCTTAAAGTTATAATGCAATATAAGTCTAGTCTTCCCACTCTGAAGGTACAGACAAAACTCAAAAGGAAGGTGCATGTCAAGTTGCTAACATCTTGGACCATTATCCCTTACATTATAGGTGATGCTAGTCGTGCTACTTGGATGGCATGATTAAAGTTATATAATATTGCAATATAAGTCTAGTCTTCCCACTCCCAAGTTTACTTCAAAGTCTTTTAAGATATGATTATACATAGAAATCAGTTATTATGTGGAGGACAGACAAAAGGTGTTGCTAGTTGTGCTATATGTTATAATGCAATATAGGTGCAGTCTCCCCCACCCCAGCAATGGGGCAAAATAACCATCTGTACTATTGTTGGTTATTTGTTGTACTGACTGCTTGTGGAACCTGTTAACAATGACAGAGGATTCTCGCTGGGTAAATCCGTCCGCTTTACATAGTAGTCACTAAATCAATATTTGTATACCTCGACAATGAAATTCTGAAAGTTTCGCCTTTCGCGTGTGTTCATAATTTATTAAAGTGCTTACTTTAAGAGCTTCATCTTAAAATTCATGAGCTAAGTACAAATATACACATGAAGTAATTAAGCTAGTGTTTCATAAGCAGAATACACCAAACATGAAACGAAATACACTATGTACAAACAACCAAGCAATGCAAATAAAATAAATCAAACGAAACCTCTCAAGCTCTATATCTTGCATAGCATTGATGCATAGCTTACAACCCCGTTGGACCGGTCCAAATTCAGTTTGAGCATATGTTATAAAGCTATTGGAGGGACAAGTAAAACTATTGAGAATATTTGTTTTTGTTTCACTCCTGATCTTCAAAAAGTATTATGAACCAGCTTGTGCCATTTCCACACTTCAAACTTATATTCAACATTACCCTCTTAAGACCTATAACAATCAATTAATCAAAATAAGGTCTTTAGAGTGACCAATATAGAATGTCAAAAGACATTTATATAGAAAAAACAAAGTACAATGAGATATGCAATGTTGTTGTGCTACTCTTGTTTGTTGTTCCCAAATTTTTCTTATTCTGAAATTATAATGGCAGATTTGAAAAAAGTTAAGCTATTACTAATTTCTTAAAAATTAATATGCACGACACCACCGAGAATCACCAGTTAGTTACTTTGTTTACAAATCTAACATTAATGCAGACCAATAATTACTAATTGCTTAAATTACATTAGGAATCCATAAAGATCCGTAAAAATACCAGATCATTTATTATGCCAATGAACATACGAATTCAGAAAATTGAATTGGCCCAATACACGTACATTCACATTAGAGGCTTGAGAGTTGAGAGTGTTGTCAAAGTTACAATATGGATAGTATAACACTGGAAAGGTGTAGTTATCGATTGTCCTAAAAAGATGGGTAAAACTGAAATGGGTCAAACAATTAATGTGGTAACATGTAGCTTACAGTAAAATGAAATGGGTTAAACATGGAACTGTATACCCACTCTTGTGAAACAAACCAAAGAACAGCGAAAACTAAAATGGATCAAATGGGTAGACTCAAAAAATTATCTTAATCTGAACATGTCATTATTTTGTTTCATTACATATTTACATGCAAAACTTGCCATCATTTTTAATATACTTAACTTAAAAAGCTACAAATGACCTAAGTTATCGTAATAAAGGACTCTGTGCTAAAAAAGGACATAAATACTGAAAAGAATGTGTATCAGCTTCAACCAAAGTATGAATATTAACACCTCTTCTAATTATAAATGTAAAAGTTCAACCTTCAAATAAGTGATCCTATGTTATAAGTTCGTATTCCTTCAAGCGCCACCAAGATTCATAGCAACAAGAGAAAATAAGACTTGCATAGAATGTTTTAGTAGTATTAATAGATAGATTTGACATAAAACGCAACAAGAACAGCAATACCCACTCCATAAAAACATGACCACAAACGAAATAACATAACCCAAAACAAAACAGCTGCTTTGGGTCCTTATAATTTCTTCCATTGTTTAATAAGAGCTGCATTTTTAACAAGTTATATTCCAAAAGGAAGGTGTCAATATAAGTCTAGTCTTCCCACTCCAAGTTTTCTTCAAAGTCTTTTATAATATGATTAAAGTTATTAGCGGATGATAGACAATAGGTGTTGCTAGTCGTGCTATTGGATGGCATGATTAAAGTTGCTTACAAGTTTTCCCACTCCCAAGTTTTCTTCAACAAAGTATTTCACTGAGACATTTTATCAAACGGTTTATGTGCACTTTTTACAAGTTGCTTACATTGTAAGTCTAGTCTTCCCACTCCCAAATTAGTCAAGGATGGAATTAGTAAATATTGCTAGTCGTGCTAGAAATATAAGTGCACTCTCCCCTACCCCAACTCTTCTTAAAAGTCATTCCTGATATGATTATACGTAGAAATTGTCTTGCTCAACCCGACTATAAAAAGCCAATACTTGTTCTTATGAAATCAAGTAAAATTCCAAAAATGAATTCACCACAAGCAATAATTCACTTCCGCCACCGTCTCTGCATCCTATTTTTCGGTCTCGCGATAACATGTCTTACTTCCGCCACCGTCTCTGCTTCATATGGTGGTAATGAAACTGATTATCATGCATTGTTGTCATTTAAGTCAAAGATCACCCATGATCCATACAAAGTTCTAACATCGTGGAACCATTCCTTTCATTTCTGTGAATGGAGTGGCATTTCATGTGGAAAGCGGCACAAACGAGTGACTGTTTTACGACTGGTTTCGAAAGGCTTAGAAGGCTCGTTGTCTCCTCATGTAGGAAACCTCAGCTTCCTCCGTAAGCTTTCACTCGGGAACAACAGCTTTCAAGGAACAATTCCTCAAGAACTTGGTCGTCTATCTAGGCTACGTAGTCTTTATCTTAGTATAAACAAATTCAGTGGAGTCATTCCAACAAACTTGTCTGGTTGTTCTAACCTCGAAGTCCTTTCGCTAGCTGAAAATAAGCTAGTAGGAAGCGTAACCAAGGAGATGAGTTTACTCTCAAAACTTGTTGATCTTGGAATTCACGACAATGAGTTAACAGGTGGAATCCCACCTTTCTTGGGGAATATTACATCAATGGAAGTGTTCTCTGCTGGCGGGAACCCGTTTGGTGGGAGCATTCCAGATACCTTGGGTCTTTGGAAAAGTTTGAAGGAATTTGATTCTGGTGAGTGCAACTTATATGGAAGCATCCCTCATTCCATTTTCAACCTCTCACTCCTAGTTACTTTTTCCTTATCAGAAAATCACCTCACTGGTAGTCTTCCTTCAGAAATTGGTAATCAGCTCCCAAATCTTGAGAGGTTTCAGTTAAGGGATAACAAACTGACCGGAGTTCTTCCACCTTCTCTTTCTAATTGTTCTAAATTAGGACTTCTTGAAATGGGTTACAACAATTTTAGTGGGAAGTTGACCATAGATTTTTCAGAATTAAGAGATATTAATGCTATTCTCTTAGAGTACAACAATTTCCATGGACGAGGAGAAGCTGATGACATGAGGTTTGTTGATTCTTTGAAAAATTGCACCAGATTAGTATATTTGGATATTAATAATTGCAACTTAATAGGAGTGCTTCCAATATCAATAGGTAATCTTTCTGATCAACTTAGCATTCTCATTTTAGGAAACAATCAATTATTTGGAAGCCTACCTTCAAGTATAGGTAGTCTAGTTGGTTTGACCATCTTAGATTTAGATTTGAATCGTTTCAAAGGAAAGATTCCCAGTACCATCGGAAAACTTAAAAAGGTACAGTATCTTAGACTAGATAGCAATCAATTTTCAGGGCCAATCACTAATGCCATTGGGAACTTATCACTGTTGAATAAACTTTTTTTGTATTCCAACAAATTAGAAGGCCTTATTCCATCAAGCCTTGGGAATTGTACAAAACTAAATGAGCTTTACCTGGCAGACAATAGACTCACTGGAAAAATACCCAAACAAATTCTTCAACTTTCATCACTAACTATTTTTTTAGATCTTTCTCACAACAGCCTGTATGGTTCAATTCCATCAGAGATTAAAGACCTCAAGATGTTGAGCGGTCTTGATTTATCTTATAATAAATTATCAGGTAACATTACTAGTAACCTTGGTGAGTGTATTAGCCTTACAGAGTTATACCTTAGTGGCAATATATTTGAAGGCATAATACCATCTTCATTCAGTTCCTTAGGAGCATTGGAGGTACTCGACATTTCTCAAAATAATTTATCAGGAAAAGTTCCACAATTTTTAGAGAAATGGAAATCCTTAGAATATTTGAACCTATCCTTTAATGATTTTGAGGGTGAAGTACCAGTTGTAGGAGTGTTTGCAAATGCAAGCGCATTTTTGGTTCGGGGGAACAATAGGCTTTGTGGTGGTTTGGTTACACTTGAGTTACCCAAGTGCAAGGAGACGGGTAGTAAGAATAAAAGGTTTCCTTTCTTCATATTAGTCATTGTGATTGCACCAACGTTGATCATCGTATTATGTTGTGTGTATCTTTTGTGTAAGAAGAAACGCAATAGTCAACCGTCTCAATCTTTAGGGAATGAAAGGTTCTTGAAAGTTTCATACAATCAGCTCCTCAAGGCTACAGATGGGTTCTCTACAGAAAATTTGATTGGCGAGGGTGGGCACAGCTCTGTTTATAAGGGAGTCCTTGATTCTAATGATGATAAATCTGTTGCAGTTAAAGTTCTACATCTTCAAAGTCGAGGAGCGTACAAAAGCTTTACAGCAGAATGTGAAGCATGGCGTAATATTAGACACCGTAATCTGTTGAAGATAGTAACTTCATGTTCAAGTACTGATTTCCAAGGCAATGACTTTAAAGCGCTAGTTTACGAGTTTATGCCCAATGGAAGTGTACATGATTTGCTTCATTCAAGTGGATATACATCGAAACTGAACCTTCTTCAAAGAATAAATATTCTTAGAGATGTTGCCACTGCACTTGATTATCTTCACAATCGCTGCCAAGCAACGATTCTTCACGGTGACTTGAAGCCAAGTAACATTCTACTTGATGATGATATGGTGGCACATGTTGGAGACTTTGGTTTAGCTCGATTACTTGGTACAAGCTTAAACCAAAACAGCTCAACCGAGGTTAAAGGAACAATTGGTTATGCACCTCCAGGTAATTCCACTTTTATTCCATGATGCTTATATTTATTTCCAGGTTAAAGTTTGTAAATTAATTAATTGTTATTCATATGTAGAGTATGGTATCGGGGGCGAGATGACAAGTTGTGGGGACGTCTACAGTTTTGGAATATTATTACTAGAGGTTATGACTGGGAAAAGGCCGACAGATGACATGTTTAAGGAAGGTCTTAGCCTTCATAAATTTGCTTACATGGCATTACCAGATCATGTGGTCGATGTTATTGATGATGATGCAATTGTGTTGCAAAGTACGGAAGCGAATGCAAAGAAAGTGGAAGAATGTTTGGCTGCAACTATCAAGATTGGAGTATCGTGCTCTGTGGATTCCCCACCCCAACGAATGAAAATTGAAGTTGTTGTCAATGAGTTGCAGCGTATTCTCAATGTGCTTCAGAATATATAAGGTACTATGTTCTCCCTTTTTGTAAAATCTGATTTTTCATGAGTTTGTTAAATAATCACTAACTTGGTTTTATTTTTGAACGCTTTCAGGTCTAATACAAAGCTTTCTAGGTGAAATTTAAAAGTAACTGCAGTAGGGAGCAGTGCATGTCGTAGTTATATTAACATTACTTTGTCAATATGTTTGCAAGTGTGTTTTAATTTTCTTGTTGCATAAGTACTGTAAGAGATGTAAGAGAGCATTTACATTCCTGATGACTTATCATATGTATCAAACATGTTTATGAATAAGCAAAAGAGTTGGGATAACCTTTGGCATGACATACTAGAATCGTGTATCCTTTCATGGCTCTATATGTCTGTCTTATTACTGCAAGTAGACTTTACAGGTGTTTCTGTAAACAAAGTTCAAGTAGAACTGACCCTTGACATCTTAGTGCAACACCATGGGAATATACTGAATTTTGTAGCAAGTTGTAATCAGATAAAATCGACAATATAAATGATTTTGAAATCAACTAAAAATGACTGATATTGGGAGCATTAAACAACACAGGGAGTCTGACTGATATTGGGCTAATAATGAATGAGTTCCCGTTGGACCCGCATTTCGCTAAACTGCGTTTAACATGTGAAGAATTTAGCTGTGTAAACGGATTTATAACGTATGGGTATGGGTATGGCTGCTCTTTGAGTAAATATTCGTATGGGTGGAAAAATGGGCGGGATTTGCGCTTGTATAACGTCTGGGTATGGGTATGGCTGCTCTTTGAGTAAATATTCGTATGGGTGGGAAAATGGGCGGGATTTGCACTTGTATAACGGGTCAAAACGAGAACATTTTTTGTAAGGATCAGGTTTGCCCGGAATGTTTTTTGCCCAGTATTGTTATAATCCCTTATAGATGTTATCGTGCTAAATATGATTGCAAAAGTAATGTTTTGGTTATATTCATTTTTACCACATAGGACCCATTAAGATAGTTATTATACCGTTAACTTTGTTAATCTGATATTCATGTTAATTAACTTCATACTTCATAAGCTGAGAGCAATTCATATGTTGAATCTGGATTGTCCTATAGTTTGAAATATTAATTTGGCCCAAATGGGCGCAAAAGAGATGGAATATTAAATTTCTTTGTGCAATACTTAGTGGTTTGTATAAAAACGTAACTCGAGTTAATGCAAATTATATGACGTACTAGAAAGATACTGCTATCGTACATCGAAAAGGTTTGTACGACATAGTGTATGGAAAAATGGACGGGTTGGGAAATGGGTCAAAACAGGATGAGACTGAAATGTATCACTTTTAATAGTGGTTGAAACGAGACACTCAAGAATATGGTGCATGTGGATTTCTTATTGTAGGTTCATCATTGTGAGTAACGAAATCAGTTTGTTTTAGTTTCTTACTATACATATTTCTACCGTCCATTTTTCCACTTCATTTTTTTATTGTTATAGTGGAAAATGTTGCAAACATAGGAAAAGATTCATTCGTATACAACCAAATACATGCTAAAACCAGTTGCATATAAGAAAAGTTATACCGCACCCGGTCAGGGTTCGTTAATGTGTTCTGGGTGTATAGGACTCTAATCCATTCAAAAACAAGACCATGCCACGAATTTACCAAACTTTAGACTACTCGTCAAAGACTCGTGTATGGCCTAAATGAGCATGGTTCACTGGACTATACCAAAACACATACGCACTGAACCAAATGGATTTACCAGTTTTGCACTCTCATAGTATCAGCATTAGTCGATAAATAGCAAAAAGAAAGTCGCCTATTTGGGAGTGAGTACTCCAATCTATTTTAAAAGACTGTCAAGTAAAAAAGTAGAAACCATAAATTGGGGACCGGTGATGAATTCAAGACTAGTCAATTGTTGCAGGATCTCATCCTGGTCCAACTAGCACACACAAACAAACGACACCTATTTAAGATAGGCAATTGACTTCAAATCATATTAATACAATCCTATTTGTTTTATTCTTCTGTAGGGGAATTCTGGGATTCTAATGGTTTGCCTGCACCGCAGTTCTGTCGGTTACATTTGGTCCTAAAAGGATAGTTTATGACATTTGTCACACTTCTAGCTCCCTTCTGGCATATCCGCTTCTGAAACAAAATAAGACACATATATATGATTCAGACTCGAATGTCACTAACAGGTAACCAAATATATACATGAAGTACTTACTGGAACTCTTGGCTGGCTTTGCAACCTGCATATTAGCGTCATAAAAATAAATTAGAATGACATATTATATTAAACATAGCTAAAAAGCTTCAATGTGTCGAAAATAAACCTGAGATCCAGGTTTAGGTGTGTTGCATTTCCGCATGTTAGACTGTTCTGAAGGAGAAATTGACATTTCCATATTCTGGGCATTCCCAGTCATTTTCTCGTGTTCCATCTGTAAGAAGCAAGTGAAACAATGAAAAACAGATCATAAATTACAATTACAATCACCTGCTAGTTTGAGTAGCAGTGTATGAATAAGTTAGATATAACATACCTTTCTTTTAAGATGGCTCTTCTGGAAAGAATCCAGGCCGTGGTCCCTATAAAACTTTAAAAACCAAATGATCCATCAATATAGCATCACATGTTTATATACATGTTAACATAGGGAGTAGGTGAACGCATAATCAAATTTACCATGGTAGCCTCTAAGCAATGGGCAACCGCAAACCGAATTGTTCCATCAGCTGAGGCAAGCCATACAATGCACCTGCAAAAAAGACGTAATTCCAGTTTCAGCAAGATGTCACATAGTAGCAGGTAGCGGTGTTAATCGGGTCGAGGCTAAAAATATCATACCCGAACCCAACCCTATTTGAAATCGGGTTCGAATATGAGTAAAATGGTCATAAAATTGCTTATTTGTTCTAATTTAGATAGATAATTTATAATATACCATATTAAAAAAAAAAAAAAAAAAAAAAAAAAAAAAAAAAAAAAAAACCGTATTCAGGTCAAACGGGTCGTCCCGAACCCGAGTTAGCCAAAAATATCTAACCCGATACCCAACCCTATTTAGCATCCGGGTTGACCCAAACAAACCGAATAAGATTATTGAACAAAATAAGTACAGAACACCATAACTTCTAAACAACACACACTAAACAATAAAATGGCCAAAATCAACCAAAAAACACATACCAGTTCCTATCATGGGCCCACCTGAATAAGCAGGTGTGGCAGAGAGTTGCAGAGGACAGGACGATAAGGGTTCCCTCTAGGCAGATGGCTGTTGTAGTTGTAATGATAAGCAGAACCATCATAAGCAGGCATAGATGTTCCATTGAAGGGAGAAGCAGCATAAGGTGTTATGCCCATATACATTGAAGAGGGTGCACCGGAACACGCATAAGAAGACGAGGAGTAGCCTTGTGGGGTCGGCATTTGTCTTGGAGCAGATTTATGCAAAACAAACATTTGGTTGAAAGAGTCATTAATAAAGATAACTATAGGACAAAGAACACATCAACAAACTGATGCAGCATAACCAAATATTTTAAATTTGAGTACACTCATCGTAAGACTAAAATCCTGTATACATTCAACTATTAGTTATCAAAACTATCAATATGCTTTGATGAGCAATCAGTTTCGTTACTGATCCTGTTAAATGTCTTCTCTTACAAATCACTTATTTCAACATGTTACTCTATGTGTTTGACCTAATAAAGTGAATAACGAAGAGAGTGACTACTAGTCAAATATAAAACTACTAGTCAATTATAGACGCTTAGCCTAACAATAAAATAACTAAGGGCCACCCAACATGATTTGCTTGTATAGACCATGGAAATTACTAGTTAATTAGAAGGAGCGTACAATTTTCAGCTTATAACATCATAAGCACAACAACTATGAAACACACAAAACAGAATCACAGTATACAATTATATAGGTCGGTTGTTCTTAGTAAGTGGTATGGGATTATTTTGTTTATAACTACTTACGGGCTTAAAAACCATTTCAAATAATCAAACCCGGACATGTTTTAATAATTCAATTTGTAGGAGTGTATACTTAAGTGTTATACAAGCAGATAGCAAATTAGCAAACACTTCCTTGTTAGCAAAATACACATCAGCAAAAGAATATATGATAACCAAATAACTTAAACTTAATTATACTCATCATAGAACAAAAATCTAGTATAAATACAACTGTTGGTTACCAAAACTACAAAGAGCAATCAGTTTCTTTAGTGCGTTGGTTCTATGAAATCTGTTGGAACTCAATTAGAGGAATATAAAGCACACTTCCAAACAAAAATTCAATCGTTAGATATATCTATCTCCTAACAGGAGTGAGAGACTGGTCTTCTAAACGCCTATTTTCTTAAGGCCAAAAAACGATAGCTACAGCCATATAGAAACTAAACTGGGGCTAAATAAGGGGATGTTTGTTTAAGCTTATTTTTAGGCTTATGAGCTTACATGACTCTACTTATATCTCATGAGCCCATATTTTCCGCTTTATTTTCAGACTTGTGAGGTTATTATGACTTAAAGATGAAAGATAAGGTCATAAGGTAGAAAAAAGGCGGATAAAGATGAGCTTATGAGATATAAGCCGAACCAAATAAGATCATAAGCCCAAGATAAGCTTAAACAACAACCCCTAAGTTCAAAGTTTTCACCTGAATAACCAATTAGAACCTAATTAAACGATAAATTTTAAAAATGAATAAATGAATTGAAGCATAAGAAGAAAGAGAAGGTACCATCGCTTTTACCAATATCAAATATAAAAGCACTTGATAGTTGTCTTCACTTGATTAACTCGACCATCAGTTCTGTGAAATGGAGAGCGATGGTTTTGGTGGAGAGGATTGGACACAGTAACTATGTTTGAATGGGATTGCCAGGAGTTAACTGCATTTTTGGTCCCTATGGTTTGGCTAAATTGCAGGTTTGGTCCTCTAAACTTTGAAAATGCATCGAAAGTCCCTATTTTGAAGTTTATATTGCATTTTTGGTCCCTAGATAATGTTAAATGACTAAAGTACCCTTTGTCTTCTTCAGAAAAAGACAAGGATGATTTGGTCATTTCACACCGTTAAGGACCAAAAATGCAACCTAAACTTTAAAATGTGAACTATCACTATAATTTCAAAGTTTTAGCGACCAAACCTGCAATTTAGCCAAACCACAAGGACCAAAAATGCAATTAACTCGATTGCCAGCGTGGCAACTACAAAAGCAAATACTGTTGTATTTGTTTGTAAGAACACAACATTTGGGCAATGGGTGCCACATCACTTTAACAAAAATCCACAACTAACCCCCTAACAACTAACCTCAACTTATTCATTTGAGTCCCATCACTTACAACTTTTTTTTTTTTTATTCATTTCATTAAATAAACTAAATTCATTTAATTAAATATAGAAATACAAATACAACACAATAAGTTCTTTTTTTTCTTTGGATCTTTGGCAAGAATGTTAATTGACACAATAATTTGTTGTAAAAATGAACATAGCTACTCAAAAACTTGATTAACTATACTTATTTAACTTGTGCATTGCGGTGGAGTGTTATCCGTCGCTAAAAAAGTAAGTCGCTAAATGTTACAAATAAATATACTAGTGTATAAAGACCTTTTGAACACACATTTATTTTTTATTTTATTTTGAACGGCTTGTTAGTTGTTAGTGGTTCAGGCCTAGCAGTGACATCCAATTGGGCAGTATGCTGACCCTGAGACCCGCATGCTACTCCTTTATCACCTGAAGGGGTAAAAGTCCCGTGCGGGACTCGAACTTGAGACCTCCCCTAGCCAAACATCCCCTCCCCAAGACACCTTAAGGAAACCTTGGTGGCCAACTGAGCTATATATACTCATTTACTTAAAAATTCAATCAATATGATAAGTCTTTTTGATATGATAATGCATCACGGAACTTGGATCACTAATAAGATGACAAAAAAAAAGTTACAACAATACCTACAATAATGATCCAAGTTTAACTGGATAATAAAGTAAATGAAAACCTATTTATAAAAAGTTAAAAAAAAAATCTTATGTTTTGAATTTTTGTCGAGAAGTCTTTATAGAATATAACAAAGGTGGTTCCTAGTTTTATCACAGCCAGTTACACAAGAAAAGGAAGTGGTCGTTTCACCCCAAATTCTTATTACCACATATAGCCAAACACAATTTTGCAAGTAAACCAGTAACATAACTAGTTAAACAATTAAATGAAGCACAAGAATGAGAACGTACCATCGGGTTTGGTCAGGATTTAGGCCTGTGCACAGTGAGCAACTGCACAGGGCCCAATATGCTAAAGGGGCGTCATTTCTGTTCAACAGTATATAAGCAAATTAAAACATAGCCCATTAAAAGCCTAGTGTCATTTTTCATCTTTCTGTGATGCTAGCCACGAATATGTCCCTTCCATGACTTTACACCAAATCATTTTCCACTTTAATTTTAAATCATTTTATTAATTAACATACTTTATTATCTTAACAACATCACGATTTTTGTTCTGCATCCTTTAATTATGCAAATTTTAGAAAAAACTGGCATTTTAATTAGATACAATATACATGTAGTTTTTAGATTATGGAAAATAGGTGAGCTTTTTTACATATTTTTTTGTTGTTTAAGGGGCCTAATTTGTAGTAGCCGCACAGGGCCACCTAAATCCACGGGCCGGCCCTGGGTTGGTGTGAAATGAAATGAGTGAAACAAATAGAAAATTGAGTGTGTTTGTTTGATGAATGGTGGAGAGGAGGAGGATTGGACGGTGGAGATTAATTAGAGTCAAGTGTTTTTGTTTAAGTTCAAACTTTTTTATTTTTTATTTTTATTTTATTTTTTAAAATATTGTTTGTAAGTTTTACTTATTTTTTTATTTATTTATTTTTGCAAAAATGAACATAGTTGCTCAAAAAGTTGATCAACTAGACTTAGAGGTGTTTCTTTTTTCACTTAATGAGTGAGCTCAAATCTTTATTCATCTTATTAAGGAGGTTCATTGTTCACAAAAACTCATCTCTCTCAATTATGTGGCTAAATTAGACATGTCTTTAAACCACTAATTTAGTAAATAGCCCCTTACTCCACCTACTAAATTATGGGAATAAGTGGAGGCATGGCTTAGCTCTTAACCGGAATGAACGAATATGTAGCCATGAGCACTGTTTATTCATCTAAGAGTTATAGCAATCTTGCCATCTTACTATAAATTCATTTACTTACTCGGTTCTACTTAATCACAAACTTGAGTATTGTATGGGTACGGTAATTAGTGCTCTTTGAGTAATCCGGATCATATATTAGTATTGTTGTCTTATGATTTATATGTTTATGACACATTTGATACGAATATACATGAAGTATAACAAATTGTTTGTGTCATGGTTGGTGTTAACAGTATAGTACCACATTTCTGCATTTTTTATATTTATATAATATAGTGTAAATTGCATTTTTGATCCTTGTAGTTTGGTTAAATTGCAGATTTGGTCCCAATCTTTTCAAAAGTACATAGATAGTCCCCATTTTGAAATTTGAATTGCATTTTGCCCTAGCTCCAACACCATCATATTGCACCAAAATACCTAGGTGTCAAAAAAAAAAACAAAAAAAAAAACAAAACAAAACAAAATTAAAAAAAAAAAAAAAAGCGGCCGTTGTTTTATAAAATTCAGGGTCAAAAAGCAATGCCCTTTTTATCCACACAACAACCATATTACAACCAAAAACAATTGAAAAAAAAAATCAAATTAGATGAGGAAGAATGATATGAAGTTGTTGGCTTTTTGTTTTACAATTCATTAGATTTAAATACCCTTTGATTCTAATAAGGTACGGTATATAAAATTTTATAAATAATTAGTGTTTTGCAATTTATATAATCGATATGGGTTTGTTTAAATTTGTGATTGTTCATATGGGTGTTTGCTTTCATTAGTTTAGTTGATGAATTAAGTTATTCATTACTGGTTTATATATGTATATGCACACCAAGTGTTTGTTTTTATGCCTCAATGAAATAGATTGTTTGGTTAGTGCCCAAACTTTTTTTTTTGTCTGCAATTCTATTACGCGCGTAAACAACGACCAACACCTGTATCTAAGAACCTATTAATGTAGTAGCCATTGAAATTCTTGTGTATCATTTTAGCCCAACTGGAAATCTTTATGGTGAAATATCCCATTGCTATTGTTTGTTTGTTTGTTGTAGAATAGGTAAATGTGTTATTCAGATTATTTCTTTACTTCTATAGAAGTATGCTGCAAGTGTTTGGTATTTTATTTTATTTTATAGATTAAATAGGCTATAAGGATAGTCGGTAAGTTAACTGCAATTTCCCTCATTGGTATCCACTGGCCCTATGGACCTGTAAGAATCCCTACGTTACAAGCTTAAGTTTTGAGTCTCCTAATTACTTTTTGAATGTATATAAGCATGTTAAGACAGGGTCCTTATTTCTGAATGATATCCGTAAGTTATGAAATCATGCAGTGACCACCCCTTTCAATTACCCTCTGCTCCAATTTATGGGAGCTCTTTATATGGGAAACAAGCATGTCCTTAAGGTTGATAGCAAGGTGCGTTTTAGACATATAATATGATATACTTCAGAATGTGCATTGTTGGCCACTATTTCTTCATATTTATTAAAGAGAGAACTGCAAAATACATCCATGTAGTTTACACATTTTGACATCTTACATCCCTGTCAGAAACTTTTGGCAATATACATCCCCCGTTAGGCAAACGTTTGCCACAATACATCCCTCGTTAACAATGAGGACTAACGTTGCAAATTTTTCCTCCGTTATCTCTTAACGAGACTGAAAATATTACACCGTTAGCCAAACATTTGCACCGTTAGTCCTTTTAATTAGAAAAAAACAAAAATTAAAAAATTTTAAAATTAAAAAAAAAGTTAAAATTAAAAAAAAGGAAAAAAAATTTAAATTTTTTTTTAAAGTTAATATTTAAAAAAAATCAAAATTTAAAAAAAAAATATTTGCGAATTTTTTTTTTTTATAAATACGCATTTTTTTTTAAATATTAAAAAAAAGGAAAAAAATTTTAAAAATTAATTTTTTTAAAGTTAATATTTAAAAAAATATCAAAATTTTCTTAAAAAATTAATATTTGCGAAATTTTTTTTTTTTTTTTATAAATACGCATTTTTTTAAAATATTAAAAAAAAGGAAAAATTTAAAAAATTAATTTTTTTTAAAGTTAATATTTAAAAAAAAATCAAAATTTTTTAAAAAAATTAATATTTGCGATTTTTTCTTTTTTTTTTTTTTTATAAATACGTATTTTTAAAAAATATTAAAAAAAAGGAAAAAAAATTTTAAAAATTAATTTTTTTTAAAGTTTATATTTAATCGTGAGAGATGGCTCAAGGGTAAAGCTACTAAAATCATCGCTTTAGGCCTCCGAATTTTTAAGGCCCCGATTTTCTAAAGCACCATCATGCATAAAATCGTTACACATATTCTTTAGCATCGCCTTTAGGGCCCTGACAATTTTTAAGCCCCCCTAATTTTCTAAAATACCTTATACAATTTGGGATTTGAAGCCGCATCTACATTTATCTTTGTTATTTAGGCCTAAAGTTTATTAGATACTAAGTCCATCATTTTAGTCTTATGAAAACGATCAAGGTTGTCAGTTGGGGCAATGGAAAACAATGAATTAAACTCATTTTAGTAATTTTTAGGCCCTGGCTTACTAAAATGCCTGATATGGCCGCATCTAGTTTTATCTTTATTCTTTAGACATACGGACAATCATACACCAAATCCATCATTTAAGTTTTATAAAACGGACCAAGATCATCTTTTAAAGTAATGCAAAAAATGAATTAAGTTCATTTTTGTAATCCAATTCTTAAAGACCGGAGTAATAGATAGGGTTGTATGCTCTTTTGATCATGTATTTTTTGTACTTTTTGTTTAGTATGTTAATAAATGAATATGAAAAAACTTTTTTCTTATACAATGAGCACGACCATAATATTTCTTTCGCTTAATTGTTTTATGTATTCATGTAGGGTCTTCTTGATTAAATGTTAACAAAAGAACACATACAAGCGCATTCGTATTGTTTCAATTGTGACGTCTTAGCCCTACTTCTAGATCATCGAAACCACAATGTTTGGTTTCTCTATTTGTCATTTTGTCTTTCAATCATCAACCAGCTTTTAATCTACTAAGTGTTCTTTGTTTTTCTAGATAGACGTTATATAGACAATTTTACTAAAATCATAGAAAATAATCAAAAGGCCCCTTTTTAAACTTTGCTTTAGGCTTCGGTGAGGATTGAGCCGCCCCCGCTAATCGTTCAAACAAGTGAATTGTAATATGCACATAACCCATTTCATAAAATGTCTTAACGAAATTGTAACACCCCCAACATTAGGTTCAACGGAAGACAAAACATGAATTGGGGTGCTACTAATTGGTACACAACACAAGCACAAGAAAACGGAATAACATCATACGTTTAATAAAACATTTCAAAATCCAACAATGAGCACATTATCACCACATTCATCACTTGACTCACCTCCCACATTATCACCACATTCATCACTTGACTCACCTCCCCACAGAGATGGTGGTTTCGAGAATCATCTCGAGAGGACGAAGATGAGGATGATGACCCTGAGGAGGAACCTTAGGTTGAGGAAGAGACTACGGGTGTTAACGATCCGAGCCGAGTCGAGTTTTGGCCTAAATGAGTTAGGCTCGTTTATTAACTAATCGGCTCGAGCTCGAATAAAGTTTTGTAAATTGGCTCGTGCTCGAGCTCGAGCTCGCAGCTCGTTTAAAATTTTTAACTTTTTTTTTTCTAATCCTATAAGAAACGAACTTTCAAGCTTACTCGTATAGAGGATCGAGCTTGATAGGCTCATTCATTAACTCAAGCTCGAGCTTGAAATATAATGCCCTAAAAATTTCGTTTACATTTTTTGTATTGTTTTGACTATACCATAAGTTAAATAAATCTTTTATATCCTAAGGGAATTACATCATTTTGGAGTAATTTTGTAAAATCATTTTTATTGAAAAAAATTTGGACAAATAGGAGAGCTCAATTTTAACACGTAAGCGAAATAAAGCAATAAGATTGGCCAATAAAAAGTCAAAATTAAATTGATTTTGGTCAAACTTCAATTTGGTGGAGAATTTGGTTGAGGAAAAAAAACACATAAAAATATAGGTGTCAAATTTATAAAAACAAAAACTTACAAAAAGAGAAGGTAATTAGTAAAAGTTTAGTGGTTGAATCTTAAATATATTGTATAGAGTTAAGTGTAAAATTATAAGTCTTCATGTTTTTTAATAACTTTATATAATAAACAAATAACCTCTTACACTTTATACCCCTTAGAATTTATAATATGAACTTTGTTTACGATTACATGAGTATTAGTATTAGTTTGAGACTTTTATCCATTAAATTTACAAAATTTTGTTAATATACGAATTAGTTTTAATATACTTTAAATATTTTTAAAATAAACATTAGTTTTAAACTTTATTTTTTTTTACCATATACGTCAAATAAGGACTCATGTTATCCTATTTATAAATTTTATCTATGCGTACACGGGTTTGAATATTAAATACGGCAAAATTATTATTAATGGCAATATAAACATCAAATGCTAAGCATGAGTTAATGTGATATGAAAAATAAATATATGTGATTGTATTTATAACAACGACTCATGTAATCATTATTTAAAGTTTATATACGGATATCCGGAAAAACATTTTTAAAAAACTTTACGGAGTATATTTTAACTTCATCAACGCTTATTATGTGAAATTAAACTCGCATACTATGCACAACATGATATAAATAGTTAAACATCAACATCAATCTCAACCTCAACAGTTATGTCAGCTGAACAAAGTTAAAGCTTTCATCAAATAAAATTTTTTACAAAATATTAATATACATATATTATGAAAGAGAGGTGAGATCTATCAAAAACCACTAGTAGCTAAAGTACAAATAAACAAATCCCAGCCATTCATTCCTCCTCCATCTAATGGCTTAGATTAAACCAAGAAAATACAAACAAGGGCAAGATAGTAATTTAGAAATCATATTAAAAACAAAAAAAAAACTACTTAGATCCATATTCTCTCTCCAAAACAAAAAAATCCAGATCTCCATATTCTCAACCCAGCCAATCGCCATATTCTCGCCGGAAAAACCAATCGGAAAAAACAGATCTTAGAAACATCCATATTCTCGCCGGAAAATTCATCCAATCGCCGGATTAAACATCCAACCGCCGGAAAAATCATCCAATCGGAATCATGAATCCAACTTATTCATACAAAACACCACCACCTCCATACAAAACACCACCACCTACATCAGAATCATCATCAACACAGCCGGAAACATCAACAAACCAATCGGAAATCATCGGAATAACGAATTCATCAAAAACACCACCGCCGCCGTCGAAATCATCAATAATCAGATCGGAATCTTCTATAAACCCGCCGGATTCTTCAATAAACACGTCAGAAGATGATTTGATTACAGAAGGTGATTTACCTGATGAAGATGCTACTGTTACAAAAGTTCATGGTAAATCCTTTCAGAATCTAATTTTTTTGTTTAATAATTTAAGAGAAGTATAAATCCCATGGGATTTACAAATGAATCCTATGGGATTCATAGATGATTTTATATGTAACCAACTGCATTATAGAATCCCATTTGATTCATCAATTTGATTTTATAAATGAATCTAGTAATTTATAAAGAATCCCATGGGATTATGTGTGAATCCCATGGGATTCTGTGTGAATCCCATGGGATTCTGTACAAGAAATTTATAAATGTATCACAAGGAACTTATAAAAGAATCCCATGGGATTCATAAAGAATCCCATGGGATTCTTTAAGATCCCATGGGATTCTTTATGAATCCCATGGGATTCTTTATGAATAACTTGGGATTCTTTATGAATCCCATGGGATTCTTTATGAATCCCATGGGATTCTTTATGATTCTTTATAAATCCCATGGGATTCTTTATAAATCCCATGGGATTCATTGTTTGCAGAATTCTTAATCCCTTGAGATTCTACTGTTTATATACAGATTCTATGAAATCACCAAGACCAACTTTATATGAATACACTGAGACACCGGGCGGATCGGAATATTAGGAGCCTCTTGTAGAAGGAATTCTTATACCAGAAGAAGGAAAATTCTATAACACTCTAGATGAAGCTATAGAAATGTATGATAACTACGCTGAAGCCGGAGGTTTTCAAATTAAAAAAGCAGGACAAAAATTAACAAAATCTGGAGCGGTGCAACTCAAATACATCATGTGTAATAAAGAAGGAGCTCCAAGACATATTAATATCGACACTTTAGATGCTAAAGACAGTGACAAACAAAAAAGAAATACAATGATGCATGTGACAGGTAGTAAAGCTCTCTAATATATTTATAAGTTTCTGTAAATCCCATGGGATTCTTTGTAAATCCCATGGGATTCTTTGTCAATCCCATGGGATTCTTTCTGAATCCCATGGGATTCTTTGTCAATCCCATGGGATTCTTTCTGAATCCCATGGGATTCTTTCTGAATCCCATGGATTTGTTTTTGCATAACATGTTTTAAAATAATTTTTTATATAACAGGTTGTAGAGCTCGTATAAGGTTAGAATTGGATGTTGTTTCTCAAAAATACCAGATTGTTAAGTTTATTGCAAAACACAACCATATGCTCCTACCAAAAGAGTACAAGCATTTTACAAAAAAGCAAAGAAGAATGACACAAGCAGAAAAAATGTTCGTTGTTAAAGCTGCAAAGAACAAGATTGGTCCAACACGGGCTCATAACTTGTTAACGAGTATGAAGGGAGGGTATGAGTATGTTCATGGGACAGTTGATGATTTTAAGAATGAAATGCGGGATGTTAATATGTTCATTGGGGAAAGTGACGCACAAATGCTTATAAATAAAATGGAAAACAGAAAGTTATATGTGCCAAACTTTACGTTTCAGTATAAGGTAGAAGAGAGTGAGTTAGTTTCTTTGTTTTGGGCTGATGAAGTTGCGAAATGCAATTATAAGGAGTTTGGAGACATAGTCTCATTTGATGCAACATTCAGATGTAACAGGTAAGTTTTACAAGAGATTCTTTATGAAATCCCATGGGATTTAATGAGAATCCCATGGGATTCTTTATGCAATCCCATGGGATTATCATGAAATCCCATGGGATTCTCATGAAATCCTATGGGATTCACAGATTATATCCCATGAGATTCACCCTTTTAGATTGTGTGTAATTAACAATTATGTTATTTTTAGGTACAATATGGTGTTTGTACCATTCACCGGTGTCGATAATCACAGAAAGTGTGTCACACTTGGATCAGGGATGCTATTACATGAAGACACTGAGTCATACACGTGGCTTCTAAAAGCATTTATGACAACTTTCAAAAAAGAACCAACAATGGTGGTAACAGATCAAGATGGAGCAATGAAGAGAGCCATTGAAGCCGTTTTCACTAAAGCAAAGCACAGACTGTGCATGTGGCATATTGACCAAAAGATTCCAGCAAAGGTAAAATGTTCACATATGATACTATGAATCCCATGGGATTTCCTAATAAGTCCCATGGGATTGCCTGATAAATCACATGGGAATGCTTGATGAATCCCATGGGATTGCATGGTGAATCCCATGGGATTGCATGATGAATCCCATGGGATTGCATGATGAATCCCATGGGATTCACATGAATCCCATGGGATTCACATGAATCCGATGATGAATCCCATGGGATTGCATGTTGAATCCCATGGGATTCACATAATTGTTTGGAAAGAGATATATGTAGAAACAGATTTCAAAACGGCTTATTACAAAAACAATAAATCTTTTAGTGAAAACGGCTTCAAAAACATGTTGAATCTCAAGGGCTTATTACAAAAACAATGAAAGAGATACATGTTGAGATTCAAAAACAATGAAAGAGATACATGTTGAATTCTGCAAACAATGAATCCCATGGGATTTATTACAAAAACATGAATCCCATGGGATTCACATGAATCCCATGGGATTCATTTGTAAATCCCATGGGATTTACATGTGTAAATCATCTTATTTATGCTGATAACATGATTCTAAAACTATCTTTATCAAAAACAGATTTGTAAAGAGATATATGTAGAAACAGATTTCAAGAGACGTTTTAGGAAGATTATTTGGAATATGTACATGGAACCGTTGGAATTTGAAGAGAAATGGGCTAAGTTGATTGAGGATTTTGGTTTGCAAAATCACAAATGGATGACCAAGATGTTTAACCTACGAGAAATGTGGATTCCAGCTTTTTTCATCAACTAACCATTGTTTGGTTTGATGAGAACCACATCAAGATCCGAGAGTGAAAACTCGTTCTTCAAAAGTTTCACAAGCCCAGGAGCAACGCTAGTTAGTTTTATGATGTCCTATGAATCAGCAATGGAAAGACAACAATATAGGCAAGAACATTTGGACTTTAAAACATTTGACGCGGCTCCAAAATGCCTAACAGAATTAGAGATTGAACGTCATGCAGCAAAAGTGTATACTAGAACGATATTTATGCTGGTTCAAGCTGAAATATACGAAGCATGCTGGAATTGTACGATTCAAGATTTAAAGATAGAAGAAGGTTGTGAGATTGTAAAGATAAGAGACAAAAATCCGTGGGTTTATAAAAAAACTAAAAAGGAAGCTGCAAAAGAACAAGCAGAGGAAGACAATAGTGTGGAGAAGAAAAAGTTTATAGACTATAAGGTATGTTGCTTTTTATTCACTGTAAATCCCATGGGACTCACTGTGAATCCCATGGGACTCACTGTGAATCCCATGGGATTAGTTATAAATTATGGTTTTCAGTATGAATTTAAAAAAAAAGTAATTCAAAGTAATTCCAATCCCATGGGATTACTTATAAATTATGGTTTTCAGTATGAATTTAAAAAAAAAAAAAGTAAATCAAAGTAATTATTTTCTTATTTTTCACAGTGAATCCCATGGGATTAGTTTTGAGAATGAATTTGTTAGTCTTGTTATCAGCATAAAAACCATGATATACACATGTAAATCCCATGGGATTGAGAAATGAATCCCATGGGATTTACAGTGAATCCCATGGGATTGTATGTGAATCCCATGGGATTAGTTATGAATACATGATATTCAGTATGAATTTTAAGGAAAAAGTAATTCAAATTAATTCTTTTTTTAATTTTTGTTTAAAACAGGTACTGCGTACAATAGAAGATGGGTCGGTGGTATGCAGTTGTAGACATTTTGCTCGATATGGTTTTCTATGCCGACAGATATTCTTTGTCTTCAAGAACCGTGATATTAACGTCATTCCAAAACAGTATATTTTGAGGCGTTGGACAAGGGATATAATACCACCTGAATTGAGAAGGAAAAGAAACAGATATGGGGAAAAAAATGTGGAAGTTGAAAGACTTACAAACGAAGCAACTTCTGTGGTGGACGATTGCTTATTCAGGTTAAGCAATAATGTAGAGAAGATGGGTGAGTTTGTAGAAAATTTGAAGACTTTGAAAACAGAAGTGGAGGCTGAGGTTCCAAATCCTCCTTCAAGTAAAACGGCAGATGTGATTGGTGAACATTATGCAATTTCTAATCCTGAAGAAACAATAGTCAACAATCCAACAAGGGTAGGAAACAAAGGGAATATAACAGAAAAAGAACGCAATAAAAGGCGAAAGAGTGAGAGAGAAAAAGCACTTGGAGTTAAAAAGAAACAAGAGAGGAATTGCGGCTTTTGTGGAAAAAAGACCAACTTGCACACAAAAACAACTTGTCCGGATAACCCAAATAGGCGAAAGCCGAAACCAAAAGTTTCTTGAACAAACTTATTATATTCTGATTTTATGTTAGTTCTTTTTTAATATTTACTTGAATATTTAGATGATTTGCAAAGGAAATTTCTGAATTTGTTAGTTATTTTCTTCTTTAATTGAATATTTAGATTATTTGAAAAGAAAATTCTGAATTTGTGTTTAATAAAATATTCTTAAGAATCCCATGGGATTATTTCCCTAATTCCATTTAAATTTGTTTAAACCAATTACTTATAACAAGAACAACATAACCCAAATTCAAGGCGAAAGCCGAAACAAACTTTTTACTTGATTATTCAGATGATTTAAAAAGAAAAATCTGGTTCTTTTTTAATTTTCTTCATTATTTGAATATTTATAAGAATCTCATGGGATTCATTTGCTAATCCCATGGGATTAGCAAATGAATCCCATGGGATTATTTTATAACTTCATTTAAAATTTCAACCATCAACAATAAAAATATCATAAAAATCAGATAATAGCAAGAAAATCTATAAAAAAATATCATTAAAATCTGATAATAGCATAAACAAATCCCAACCATACAAAAGAATATCATACAAATGTCATACAAATGAATCCCATGGGATTAATCAGTCCACCCATCTGTGTAAACCATCTGTGTAAACCATCTGTGTAAACCAATTACTCAACAGTTATAGTTCTACCATTAACAAAAGACAAACTTCTAGAATTTGAGGTCACGTGCATCCCTATTCCTAATTGCTGTCAAAATTATAGACAGCTTTTCACGAGATGGAAGTTTATCAAACTCCAATGCTAATTCATACATCTTACCCGCATGAACATTAATCTCGTGTAACAATATCTTGGTGGCAAACTTGAATCTCAATAACCTCAATTGGTCAGACTGCTCTTTAGACTCAGCAACCAAACCACAATCCCATTTTCCAGGAGCTTCACCAGCATAATTATCCATTTGTAACATAGCGAAAACACCACAATCCGTGAAGTTGTTCTTGGTATTCCACTTGAGGCTTGCGATTCTTGGCTTGACTTTACGAATGCTAACATGTCTATTGAATCCATACAACTCCAGATGACGGGCAAATAATGTTTTCTACAAAAATTATTAAGAGAGCATAAATAACTATAATTATGTTTCAATCCCATGGGATTCAGAATGAATCCCATGGGATTCAGAATGGGATTCAGAATAAATCATAAAAGTACTTACAAGAAGTTCACATGAATCTTCATACTTTTCCTCATACGTTGCACCACAATTGCTGTTATCCAGTATCGTCATTATTATAACCCTTTTAGTAAGGCTGAAGACAACAACAAAGAAATGCCCCGATTTGCGAATAGGAAAAAATGCCTGTTTAAACAAAACAAACAAACATAATAAAAATGACAAAAAGTAAAAACAAAAATAAAAAATTAAAACAAAAAAATATAATTTTACCAATTCAATGCCACTGAGAGATATGCCACCAACATCATCTTTAAAATGAGCCAAAAGTTCTTTTTCAAATTCTTCAAATTTATCATCATCAGACTCCAATGTTCCATCAAACATAGTTATCGGCTGTATATGCGATTTTACAATATCATGTTACGATATGAATTGAAAACAGTTTATTAAGCAAAATAAAAAAATAATTACTTACAATACACCCAGTTGGGAAAAAGTGTCGCGATGGATAACCAGCGCCTCTAGAACGATTTTCATGATTCAAAATTGCAGCTAAACAATCAATTACATTAGCATCAACCTCCAAACCGGGTGCTAATGTCTCCATATTTAACCGAACTGAATATGGCTCCCCAGAACGTGTTTCAAAAACTGGTTCACTATATAAGAAAAAAAATCATTTAAGAATCATATCATATAATTGTAAATCCCATGGGATTCACATACAATCCCATGGGATTTATGTGAATCCCATGGGATTCACATACAATCCCATGGGATTTACAAATGAATCCCATGGGATTCATGTGAATCCCATCAGATTCACTGCCAATCCCTCACATTGAATCAGAAAACAATGAAACTTATATAAAAAACACAAACTTACATTTTTTCGCCCTGCATCGCGAAAACACTATTCCCAAGAACGAACTCCGGCCTAGTTAGTTTAAGTTGAACCTTTGTCTTCTTGTTCATATATGGAGACAACAAATAGGAAGACGGTTTCACCAAACGCTTTTCAGGACTCAAACTTACATCGGAGGCACGAGTAGCCATATTTTGAGGAGTAATGTCACCTGGATTCACATCGCCACCCATTGGCTCCACAGTACCTTCAGCGACCGACTTTAGCTGAATAAAACAAAAAAAATTAATTAAAAATAAATAAATTAAATTAAAACACTAATATTATACAAGAATATTACATAGTAAAACTCAGCAGCTGCACAATTAAACCACTCTTCAATCAGGTCTAAATTGTTTTCGATCCATTGAGTTAAAGAGAAAGGTTCAGCAACTTGATTCACGGGAACTACATCATCTGGCTTCTCGGCATCTTTATCATCCCCATTACCATCATCACATTCTTCTTGTATTTGAGATGGATCAACCACTGTTGAAATAACTAAAACAAAACTTATGAGGTTTACACTTTGAACATTAGGCAACAAAACTTCTGGGATTGACAAATGAATCACATGGAATTAACAGATGAATCCCATGGGATTCATAGATAAATCCCATATGATTTAATAAAAGAGATCCAATAAAAGGAAAACAGATCCAATAAATTAACCAAACGTCGGAAAGAGATCCAATAAAAGGGAACTACAACAATTATAAATTTAACAAATTTAAAAAAGTTATTACATAAATCCCATGAGTTTCAAGTACAAAATATAACCACAAAAGCCCATCGGAATTAAGGATCGGTACCAGATTGGAGTTTATCAGTTACAGTATCAACATCTCCCTCAGAACCTCCATTATCATCAGCTCGATGAAGATCTTCACCATTGAATGAGACAGGATGCTCGAGGATCTGAACATACCTTTGATGAAGTTCAAAAAGCTTTGGATCGGCAGGGAACTCTAAACCGCCCATAACAAAAAGTCCTTCAACAACAACTCTTTCATTGCTTATAACAGATAACTTTTCTTCAATTTTTTTATAAAATTCCTGGAGAAAAAACAAACAGGAATATTCATAATGAGATAAGTACATTGAATCCCATGGGATTCATACACAATCCCATGGGATTCATAAACAATCCCATGGGATTCACAGTTAATCCCATGGGATTGTGTATGAATTCAATCTGGCAAACGGGATTCAAAGTGAATCCCATGGGATTCAAATAGCACTACATTCTACTGATTAAACCACAACGCAATCCATAAACTCAACTAAATAAGCAGATTTTAGGCTAAGACAGTAGAGAACAAATCATGACAGATCAGAGACTACATGTTCAATCAGGCCAAAAAAATCCATTCAAAAACTCGGAAGAAAAATCTGAAAACAAAGAATAAACGAACCTCTTTGAATGAAGGATCAGAAGAACCACCAGCAACAAATCCCTCCGTCTCTTCTGGAAGATCGGTTTCTTCATAAAGATCTAAATCACCAATACACTCTTCCATGAGCTCCATCTTCTCCCTCTGTCCCATCATAAATGACGACCATTCTTTAATCACCGGACGTGTCCGGACGACAAGAAGCTTTTCGTATTTGGTTGAATCCAAATACAAGAGCTAAAAACAAAGAATAAAGAACAACAAAAGTGTAAGAAACTAAATATGTAACAAAAACATGAAAACAATTTAAAACTTAACATATTATAAAACTTACAGCAAGCAAGGTGTATGGACCAGTGTATTTGTTTTGTTTTGTCGGAGCTCTACTAGTCTTAAGGCAATGAAAAATATACTCACACCAATCAATCCCGGGAATATCAGTATCTTCCCGAACATGCCACACAACATCTAAATTAATCTCCCCCTTCAACCCAGCACACATACCCATCGTGTTTGTAAACAGAGTGAGAAAGTTGATCTTAAAAAGGAAGTCAACTTCCTTGGATGCAATCAACTTCAATGCAATATCATTCACCCTAACATCCTTAAAAGCCTTATCAAACTGCCGTTTCCAAACAGCCTCAAAATCATCTCCAACAGGCCTCGTCTCTAAAGCTAACAAAGGCACACCTCCAATCGGAATACCAAACAATTCATGAACCTTCGAAACCGTGGCCTCAATCCATTTTCACCTTCAAAATTCAAACGGCAAGTATCTCCATCAAAATTACTAACCACATACCTTCCTAACCTCGAAGGTATGTAGTCTATGGCCAACTTGAAGAAAGAACTAAAACCTATATCTCCCAAAAACTTCTTAAGATCAATCTGTTTGATGCGAGAGATAGCGGTGTAAAGAGCTGTAGGCGCTGTCCTAGCTTGAAGAATAGGCAATCGTGAAAGATACTCCTGATGTCGTATGTCGTCATCAGTCAAAAAATTTTCTTTCTTACCTTTATTCTTCGGCACCACCTGCTTCTCCTCATATTCTTCTTTCACAAATTCTTTAACAAATTCTTTAACAAATTCTTTCTTCATCTTCTTAAACACCAGCTTCATAACAGCATCATCAGGTATGTTACCTTCAGAAGAATCATCCTTCTGAATATTCATTGGAGCCTTCCCCTTTAACTTCTTCTTGCCCATATCATCAGCATCTTTGATATTTGCATCGCTCATCTTCCTCTTCGAAACAGAAGTACTCTTTGATATCTTATTTTCATCCGCATCTACAATTTAAAAAAAAAGAAAAACCACTTAAGAACAACAGTATATAAAACACTTGACAAGACGATTCATTATAAATCCCATGGGATTCACTATGAATCCCATGGGATTCACATAGAATCCCATGGGTTTCACTGTGATACATGTGAATCCCATGGGATTGAAAGTGAATCCCATGGGATTGAATTTGAATCCCATGGGATTGACAGTGAATCCCATGGGATGGACTATCAAAAAAAATAAAAAGCCAGATTTATACCTTTTTCAACCACATCTTCTTCAGCAAAATTCTTCATCTTCTTCTTTTCACCAGCATCTAAATTAAAAAAAACACAATATAAACAACCTAACATTGAAATTTAACAAACATGTCTTTTCAATAGCATCTACATAAAGATACAAACATAATATAAACAACTTGATAAAACAATATTCATTATAAAATCCCATGGGATTCACATACAATCCCATGGGATTCACATTGAATCCTAAGGGATTCTCTGTGAATCCTATGGGATTCACTGTGAATCCTATGGGATTCATAATGCCATTCTGTATTCATAATCCCATGGGATTGGCAGTGAATCCCATGGGATTCATTATAAATCCCATGGGATTGACAGTGAATCCCATGGGATTGATTATTAATCCCATGGGATCAAGACTGAACACACAAGTATATAACACTACAATGGACTCAGTTATGCACAACTATGATGAAAAGAAACTCAGAAACACAAAGGCTAATCAATAAGCAATCTAACAAAGGCTAATCAATAAGCAGATATGGTAAATGAAAAACCTAGAACAAGCAGACTATATTTAACTCTAAAATAACTGTAACTAAACACTGAAAAGCCAAAATATCACAGTCACAAGCTCACACAGAAATCAACACAGAAATCAAGCTCAAACCACCAACTAGCAGATGCAATAAGCTGAATCTAATAAGGTGAGGACTACAATTATGGGTGCAATTCAATATCTACACTACTGAGATTACTCAAAACCAAAAAGCCAAATCTATAATTTAAAATGAATATTAAATCTATAATTATGGGTGCAATTCAATATCAACACTACTGAGATTAACAACCGATCCAAACACCACTTAAACTATGCAAATACATATCTATAATTTAAAATGAATATTAAATCTGAAAATGCAATTTAAAAAAAGACAAATCTATACCTTTTTGCTGCTCGAGCTTATGTTTCTTTTTATTCTCATCTACTTTTACTGGATCCATTTTGCGCTTCTGTTTAACTTGTACCTCAGCTGGCTTCTCCAAACTCAAAACAGGATAATCCTGTGGCTTATCCTTCAAGTTAACCTTGAACTTAAGCTTCTTATCCTGTGGCTTATCCTTTGGCGTATCATGTGAATCACTCGACCCCTTTTCCTTTGGCTTCTCCTTCTCAATAACATCATCATGCCCCTTTTCCTTTGGCTTCTTATACTGTGGCTTCTCCTTCTCAATAACAACAGCAAGCCCCTTTTTCTTTGGCTTCTCCTTCTCAATAACAACATCATGCCCCTTTTCCTTTGGCTTCTTATACTGTGGCTTCTCCTTCTCAATAACAACAGCAGGCCCCTTTTTCTTTGGCTTATCCTTACTAACACCCGACCCCTTACCCCTCTTTGATTTATACGTAACCAACGGCTCACTCTCCTCCTTCTACTTCTCACTCTCTTTCTCAGCCTCCTTCTCGGTCTCCTTCTCAGTTTCCTTCTCCTTCTCCTTCTCAGTCTCTTTCTTAGCCTCCTTCTCGGCCTCCTTCTCAGATTCCTTCTCCTTCTCGGCCTCCTTCTCAGTTTCCTTCTCCTTCTCCTTAGACAAATCAGCAACAACGGCAGAAATAACATCACTAGGGTCCTTGGCAGCCTTACTAACCTCCTTTCCCTGATCAACACTAGCCGATTTTTTGTTCGCCGGTGATTGTTTTTTCGATTTTGCATCAAAAGGATTAAACCGAGGCCTCACCGGTGATGTAGACAACGGATTAAATGAAGACAACGGTTTTGGGTTATATATTTTACCTACATCAATTTTAAGATGAAAAGAGTAATATTAGTTTTGAGACAAATAAGCAACTAACAACATATATAACTAGACAAACACATTAAGACAGTTAAATAAGCAAACAAACACAATTTAAACCGTACCAAAGATACAGACTCATACATACATCATACAAGCTGAAAACCGTAAAATACATCAAAACAAAGAGTTCGTTAAAATTACATACCACTAAAAAACATTCTATCATACATAATCATCATCAACAAACTAATCAATCTCTTAACAATAAAACATTCAAAACAAACACGACGCGCATCTAAAAGTTTTATAGCAACATCACCGCAAACTATATCCAAACAAAAGACACGATTTATGCAAAATCATCATCAACGACCTTATCAATCTCTTAACAGTAAATCATTCAAAACAAACACAAGGTAAACCGCTCGCATCTAAAAATTTTATAGCTACACCACCGCCTTATCATAAAATTTTTGGATTATTCTTAAACACACTGATATTTGACTCCTAATCAAAAACACACTGATTACTCTTAAAAACTCATTCTATGTGAATCCCATGGGATTCAGTGATAATCCCATGGGATTATTCTTAAACACACTGACAAAATCCCATTTGCTTATCTTCTTATGCTTATCACAAACCAAAAAATAAGCAAAAACTATAAAACTTATTTCATTACATCAACTACAATCCCATAACAAAAATAAGCTAATCTAAACAGTCATTATATCAGAAAATTTTAACTAATCCTAAAATCTAATCTACTCGCTAACATAACCTAATCAAAACGCTCATTCAGTAACAAAATAAGCTAATAAAACCACAAAATAAGCTAATAAAACAACAAAATAAGCTAATCATTAAAAAAAATAACCTAATCGATAACAAAAATTCAAAATAATGACTGATTTTAAAAAATGAGACAAAAATATACCAGATTCGACATTAGATTGCGCTATTTCTTCAGGAATATCCATTTAAATGGTAGAATAACGACGGAATAACGGCGGAATAACGTCGGAATAACGATTTAGGGTTACGGGTGAGAGAGAGAGAACGGTTAATTGGGTGTGTGTGTGTGTGTGTGAAATTGTGTGTGTTTAGGGGTGGATTTTGGGATTTTGTTATAAAACATTAAATGACTAAAATGTCCCTCCGCTTTTTTTTTTTTTTTTCCTTTTTTTGTGTAATTAATCTACACCGTTGGATGGAAGGGAATGGATGGATGAGATCTTTTGATTTGTAGTTTAGCTAAATGTTGTTTCGTATAGAACTTTTCTCTTATGAAAGACTCATGCATATTTATTAGTTGTACTTATATCACAATTTTTACGGGTAAATTCTTATATGTCTATATAGTAAACTAAAATTTTAAAATAAATTTGATTTATGTGTAAACCCCGTACGTGGATGGGACTTATAACTACTAATAAAGTTATATGAATACAGTATGTTAAGAAAATAAAGTACAAAAATTAAAATCCTAATCCTATCCTATCCTAATTACTATAAACGACACACACTCTTGATCATACCCTTTCACACGTTTTCCTTTTCTTGATTTTGATCCGAAATCTTTAAAAAATTTTGGACACCCGTTTTCTTTTAATTGTGAAATCCGATCTACATATACTTCACATGTTTTTCGGAAGATAAGAACCAATTATGATATTTCATTGAGAGGATATTCATGTGATATCTTGCCTAAACAACAAACACGGTATTACCTTTTCCCTTCCAAACATACACACGACAACCCTTTTATTGACACATTCAATTCACAGATGAAAACCCAGCCGTCATTTTATTCTCATACACATTTCGCCCCATTATTTAATCATTCACTCTAATAATCAGGTAAGCTTTCAAGCCCCTTGACTTTCTATTAGATTAGTTTAGTCAAGGACGGTGTGAACTGTAATCACAAGAAAACAACCCAGCCGCACCATTTATTAATTGTGAAATACACAATTCGTCCCTTTCGCAGAGGAGAGATACAATAAATAATTAGTCACCCTTTTCTTTATTGATTTCATGAGAACAATAAATTACCAGCCTCCATTTGATTGTGACATTCACGATTCACAAATAAAAAATCCAGCCAACTCTTTTATTCATATAACAATTCGTCATTAAGGAAAGGTAGAACATCAACAAATTTTGTTGTATTATATTCGAAGGTCAAATTGGAGGCATCATTCACGAAAAAAGAAAGAAAGCAGCCACCATTTTAGTAATAAAGGATTATTTATTCTCGGCGACCGTGCAACTCAAGGTTCTATTTCTTTTGGCAATTGACTTTTTTTATATATTCGTGACAACATGCAAGGTGATTTTATGTGTTTGTTTTGCCTCGTTAAATCTGATGTTAGAATCATGTTTGCGTGGGCGTGTTGTGGTGTCGACCATGTCTTGTGTTTATTGGTGTTGTGTGTGTCGACCTGTGGCTAAAATGTGTATATCAAATCATAAATAAAAAGGGTTGGTTTGTAGTTAGTTTCGGTCTCACTAGTATGCTGTCCAGAAAATGGGTCGTATTGCAAGGGGTCTAATTTAATGATATCAACATATTTTTGCATAATTATTGAGTATAAAACTGAGTTCGTGAAGTTTACTATCTTCTTATCCAATTTCGTGGTCATTGGAGGTTGGGACAGTAGTCTTTCGATTTTTGGGAGATTAAGTGTCAAAACTGTATTTTGCATGTTTGAAAATCAGTCGGTCCTTATGATTTTTAATTCATAGAATGTTCAGTCTAAGAAGCCCGAATTTTGGCAGGGGAGTATTTAAGATGTATATTAGTTACTGGATTTTTTGTGAATTGTTCTGGAACGTCCAGCTATGTTTATTAAATACAAACTTTTGGGAGCTAGCTACTCCATTTGGTATTCCATTTGGTATTCTGGAGGTCTCCCCTCCATGTACACATATGATTTGACGGATATATGAGATTATGTGATTATTTGGTCTATTCGAGTATTTCGTTTAGACACACTCGTGGCCATTTCGATTTTGATTCCTTGATTCATTATGATTATCTGACATGCGTATTATCTCTTGATTATCGCATTTCGTTTATCTCATTTGACTTATGATATTTGTTCAGTTGATCCTTGAGTGCTTATTCATTTGACATTTGATATTTTGTTAAGCAGGATCTTGTGGTTCTATTTCTCTATATTTATATATGCTTTGATTATTTCGTTTTGGTTTTATCTGTTCACTAGGCTTTTTAAGCTCAGCCGCATTTCTTTTTTTTGTGGTGGGTTTTAGGTTGGAAGCTGGGATTGAGTTAAAAGTGCATTGGAGCTCTTAGTGGACTGTTAGACTTAGTTTGGATTGTATTTGGCTTTGGAACTCATTATGTTTAGAGTTAGTATTTTCGTTGTTATCTTAGAATACCTTTGTAATCATTATGTTTATTAGTCTTCCACATGCGTTTGTATGTTCTGATTGACACCATAATGTGGCATTTTGACCCTTATCGGGTTGGGTGTTACACTGAAGCCTGTTTACATTAAAAAAAGTGTTCTAATGCTCATACTAAAATTTATGTACCTTCTAATAAACACTAGTTTGCATTTGAAGCAAAAAGAGAGTATAATAATCATATCATACATCTTTTATAATTTCAAGTAGATGTAGTTTCTTATGAAAAATGAAGTGGGTCTTTGTTTTATAGAGTTCATCTCTCTTCATATTTCTTATTATTTTTAGTGTGGGATACTTTTCATCTTTTTTATATGATTAGTCAATATGCAACTACTACACAAAATTTTCAAAATAGAAATTTTATATCATTACATTTTGTATTATAATAATAATTCTTAACTAAAAATATGATATCTATTTTTTTTCAATAACTTATGCTAATCTTTTATATAATAAAAGAATTACATTATTTCGGAGTGTTTTTGCAAAACCTTTCTTAGTGGAAAAAAATTGGAACAATCGGAAAACTCGATTTTGCCACATAGGCGAAATCGAGCAATATAATTGGCCAATAAAAAGTCAAAATTGAAATGGTTTTGGTGAAACTTTAATAAATTTGGTGGAGAAATTTGATTGAGTAAAAAAAACATATAAAAATATAGGTGTCAAATTTATAAAAACAAAAACTTAAAAAAAGAGGAGGTAATTAATAAAATATTAGTTGTTGAAATTTCGACCTGAATCCTGGAACCGAACCGGAACCGTACCGAAACGGTACCGTTCCCGATATACGGTACGGTACCGGGACTACGAAATAAGGTGAAAAAAAAATCGGGACCACTAATTCGGTACGGGACAGGTACCAAATCGGGAAATTCCCGAATAAAAACGGGAAAAACCAGATTTCCCGGTACCGGTACCGGTATCCGAATCCCGTTCGGTACGGTACCGGTACCACTATTTATGCTCGGGAAAAAATCGGTACCACTAATTCAGTACGGGATCGGTACGGTACCGGTACCGTGCTCATCCCTATATTATATGGAGCTAAGTGTAAAATTATGAATCTCTATGTTTTTTTGATAACTTTAGATAATAAACAAATAACCCCTTACACTTTATACCCCTACACTTTATAATATGAACTTTGTTTACAATTACATGAGTATTAGTACTAGTTTGAGACTTCCATCCGTTAAACTTACAAAATTTTATAAATGTACGAATTAGTTTTAATCAATGTTGCAAAAATCGTGAATCGGTCCCGAGGCGGTCGAGGGCCGTGTAGCGATTTTTGGCCGATTAATCGCCGATTCCAAGGTCCAAGGCCGATTAATCGGCCGATTACCTTGTAATTCGCTCCAAGGTCCAAGGCCGTTCAGCTTGTAATCGCCGATTAATCGGCCTTGTAGGCCGATTTTTGCAACACTGGTTTTAATATACGTTAAATATCTTTAAAATAAATATTAGTTTTAAACTTTCATCTATTAAAACATCTTTTTACTATGTACGTTAAATATAAATAAGAACTCATGTTATCCTATTTAAAAGTTTAATTTATACGTACACGGGTTTGAATATTAAATACAGTTAAATTATTATTAACGGTAATATAAATATCAAATGATAAGTACGAGTTACTGTGATATGAAAATAAATATACGCGTTTGTACTTATAACGACTCATGTAATTATTATTTAAAGTTGATATACGGATATTCGGAAAAACGTTTTTAAAAAACTTTACGGAGTATATTTTAATTTCATCAACGCTCATTATGTGCTACTAAACTTGCACATTTTGTACAACATAATATCATTAGTTAAAGTTAAACAAAACATCAACCTCAAAATTAACATCTATGTCAGCTAAACAAAGTTAAATCTTTCATCCAATAAATTTTTTACAAAATATTAATTGATATTAATACATAATGAAAAACTCATGCATACTTATTACTTGTATTTATATCACAATTTTCACGGTTAAATTCTTATATGTCCATATAGTAAACAAAAATTTTAAAATAAATTTGATTTATATGTAAACCCATGTGATCAAAGAACCTTTTACCCAATAACATTATAAGGAGACACGCTCAAGAATCCAATACAAGGTCGATGTCACGGTTATATTTACAAGGGAATTGCTACAACCACACACAAACTCCAACACAAAACCCCCACTCGCTGACGTGTCAGTGGGTGGTTGGTTTAATCAAAGACCCCACTCACTGATTAAACCAATCACTCACTGACACGTTAGCGAGTGGAGGTTTGTGTGGGGATTTTATGTGGATGTAGCATACCCCTATTTATAATACATAATCAAACCGAAATTTTAAAAACCCTGTGCGTGCACAGGTATTATAACTAGTAAATTTACTAATTAAACAAATTAACCAAGTTACTACACTCGATCTAATAATAGAAAAGAAAAAATATGATGCTCAAAGAATAAAAATAAATGACATAATAATAGCATATGTTTTACCTCTTTTTATATACATGATTTTCGAATGAGTGTAGCCAAGTATATAATTTTTTAAGCTTGATTCATAAAATTGGTCGATAAAATTTTGTTATTCGACCTAGAGTCAAGATAATAAATTATGTAGTAAGCGCAAGTAAATTATGAGTTGTTTGAGTCGTTAACAAAAATCAAGTATGTGTTTGTTTATGTGTATTTATGTATCTTCATGTGTCTCTTGTAAATCTATGTGTGTATCATATGGAAGAATGTATGTATATGTTTGTTTGTATAAATGCTCATATGAGAGAAATTGTATGTCTGTGCATAAACACGTTTGTATTTACATGTAATGGATCATAATCAATAAAGCATTATCATAAATATAGCAACTAGTTAACATGATTTAAAAGAGTGTAAGAATTAGTTAGTTCATACTAAACTCAGAATAAGAGTTTCTATAAGAATATTACAAACAACAATCACCATGATGGTTTCATCATCAGATCGATTGGAGATGATAACGTTGTTTATGTTCTATTGTCTAAGAACCATGACCGGTTATTTTTAGCAACCTCACAATGAGTTTATGCATATGCATATATCAAATTTGCGTCTTTATATGCAGATTTTGGTCAGACTAATGTATTTCATATGTGTGTGTCCACACATATTTGAGTTTCATATGTGTGTGTCACATGTGATAAAACATATATGAATTTCATCATATATGTCTTTTGTATGTGTAAGCGTGACAATCATAAAGCAAATCATTTATATACAATCTACGTACATATATTGTATTTCTAGTCAAAACATCTCGATATGACTCTAAAGATCACGTGAGCCATAAGAGCGAGATTCGTTGAAATCATCTAAAGATTCATAATTCTTATTTAGCGGTAGTAATGATTGGATTGAATTCATTTGTATATTTGATAAATGGTTATTAAACATATTAGCTACTTCTTTAACTAGCATAAAACTAATGGTAATTATATAATCAATGAACATATATGAGTAACAATTTATTTAATAATTTAACTTATTCATATATATTAAACAAAAACCTCGATATGACTCTCAAGATCACGTGAGCTATAAGAGCGAGATTCGTTGAAATCGTCTAAAGATTCATAATTCTTATTTAGCGGTAGTAATGGTTGGATTGAATTCATTTATATATTTGACAAATGGTTATTAAACATATTAGCCACTTCTTTATAAAACACTTAACTAGCATAAAAACTAATGGTAATTATATTATCAATGAACATATATGAGTAACAACTTATTTAACACATTTAACTTATTCATATATATTAAACAAAAACCTCGATATGACTATCAAGATCACGTGAGCTATAAGAGCAAGATTCGTTGAAATCATCTAAAGATTCATAATTCTTATTTAGCGGTAGTAATGATTGGATTGAATTCATTTATATATTTGACAAATGGTTATTAAACATATTAGTTACTTCTTTATAAAACACTTAACTAGCATAAAAATAATGGTAATTATATAATCAATGAACATATATGAGTAACAATTTATTTAACACATTTAAATTATTCATATATATTAAGAATCTAAGTAATACTTATTAGCTTGAATGAAAAAATAAAAGAAAATAAAAAAGATTGCATTTCACATCCCACGTATGGATGAGTGAAACAAAAGGATCACAATGTAAGGTTTATAAAAACATAATCGAAGTTACTAGTTTAAATTTATATATATATAAACTAAAGTGTAGATCTTTGATGTGATTGAAGGTTAACATATTGTTAGTTTTGGTTTTAAGTTTAACTTATAATACTAAAAGTAATTAAAAATTTAAAATCAAAATATACTGAAACTACATATTTAGCTTGATTAGCTCGTTCGGTTCGTTTAACTCGAGTAGCTCATTTGGCTCGTTTGGCTCGAATAACTAAACAAGCTTTGGAGAATGAGCCAAGTTAAATACTAGTTTTAAAAGCTCGGCTCATGAAATTATTCGATTTCTACATATTTTTTGAGCTCTACTCGAGCTCAAAAATTATCAAGCTCGGCTCAAGCTAAACGAGCTCGAGCTCAAGTAGCTCGTTAAAAGCTCGACGCGTTAACACCCTTAGCGGGGAGTACTCACAGTCTTCATATAGGAATTTATTATATATAAGTTTCGAAGCTATGTGTAAGAGTATGACATGTTTATAGGACTATATAAATGTTCATGGACCCTAGAAGTATATGTTTTGAAACTTTAACACACTTGTTAAAATGCACCAACCCGAGTTTTTTTACGAGTTACCACCGAGCTGACCAAATTGAATCTTTTGGCCGATTCTGCTCAACTCGCCCAGGTCACTGGCCTTGTAGCTAGTAATCGTGGAATCATTTTGTGATCCGAGTTTTACTACTCTGTGTAGGCTTATTTTAAGAGCTTAATAAGTTCTTGGGTATAAAAGAAGTTAAAAAAAAAACTTATTGAAGGTGTTTGGGTAAGCTTATATCAAAGTGCGTTATACGTTGGAATGTATTTCTTTTTTCCCTAATTATCATGTGTAAAGCAGTGTGTGTTTATGAGAGGGATACCTGTCATGGGAATATGGGATTTAGGGGTGTTTGGGTAAGCTTGTATAAAGAACTTACAGTCTGGGTAAGCTTATTCCAAAGTGCTTCTTAGTTATAGGGGAATAAGGGGTTTTTCGATAATGAATAACTAGATAAGTTAAACATATGGTTATCCATATACAGTACGTCTTAGTGTATTTAATTATACCGTCATTTAATTATCTTTCTATTGACGGGCACTATGATATACTTTCGACAAACTTTTTTTTTCACATTTTTTTACGTTCTTTCGTCTATTTTTTCGTTGTTGAAACTTGCATGAGAAATCACATGTGATTGAACATTAACTTGAAAATTGTAATTAAATCACATATGATATATGTAATAAAATTATATGTGATTTAACACAAAATCACATGTGATTTTGTTAATATATTCAAATTAGTGTTTGATCATATGTGATTTCTTCATTCAAGCTTCAACAACGGAGAAAAAAAAACCCGTAAAAACATAAGAAAAAAACGTGAATAAAAACGAAAAAAAATTTGTCGAAAGTATATCAAAGTGTCTTTCTATAGAAAGATAATTAAATACTCGTCGTAATGGTATATTTTTTTCGCTTAACAATTAACAGTTTAAAAGATATTAATATTTGGAAGAAAAAAATGAAAGTTATTGGATCAAATGGAGATGGATGGTGGGGATTGATCACTTGTTATTTTAATAAACATTAATTTAATTACATATCAATGTTTGATCGGATTTGGTCAAAATATTAACTTAACAAATTTAATACCAGTACTCCACAATCAAAGTTTTACAAGCTCATTGACTTTCTATACAATTATAAACATTAATTTAATTACATATCAATGTTTGATCGGATTTGGTCAAAATATTAACTTCATCCGTCACGAGGTCACGTAGTAAGAAGTTAATCTACTTCACCACTTCCTTAATAATGCTACTACATTAATAGTTTCAAGTAAACGTGAAGATTAGGCAATATTCTGGCCAGAGCTAATGCTTAACCAAGCTACTACTTTTGATCGCGATTCTCACACCTGATACAGATATACGAAGTTGATAGATTAAGGATAACAAACATGTATAAAGTATTCATAGAATGATTTCTCGCATAAGTAAAACCATAGTAAACTATACCAGAATCCAAACACCTATTTTCCTCATCGTCACAGAACTAAAAGTTTTACTGTATCCAAATACCCTGTTCACTAGTCACAAACTTCCAACTGGACTTCTTCAACCCATTTTCTTGTAATCTATTGCTTTTCATTTTATTTATTTCCCGTTTGACCTATTATATATAAAAACTAACCAAAAGTGACCCGTTTCATGTAAATTGTCCCAAAAATAATAAATTTTCTGAGAGCAAGTTTGGAAGATCTGGTTACTTACTTTCAGTCAGCAAATGGCACACGTCTTATGAGTGTCATCTTACTCTTTTCAAACTTACAAAGAGCACTATCTGTTAAGATGGACAACAAAACTTTTAGTACAAATGCAATATTGTCTAAATCAGAATAACTTGCCTTTATAACTCTGGAAAGAGTGGATGTCGTTTCGTTACACCCAACTTACTCAAATCTTGTGTCATTAAACCTTTCCATGGCATTTTCACACTTTTGAAGGATTTAAAACTTGAGTGAGTTCTTTTATTGTACCTCAAAAACTCTATCTCAAGTTAAACCTGCATCAAGTGAAAATTTGAAAAGTGAAAACGGAATAACTAAAAAACCTAAATGCAAATCTGACTGTACAACAAATAAATACTTTAGTGCAACACAAATACTTACAACATAAAATCATCATGCTTAGCTTTTCCTGTAAAATGGGTAAACATTAAACATTCATTCAACCTAAGAAAGTTGTTTGATTCAGGTTATTTTTACCTTTAACCTTTAGCCTGTAAAATGGGTAAACATTAAACATTCATTCGAAACTGGAGCAGTTCAGATGATTAGAATAGGTATAAAATAACATGCAATATAAAAATCAAGGAGAAATTGACAAAAGATGTTCACAACTTCCAGTGATGTTAAATCAGTGACTTGTTTCATAGTCAATAAGATGCTATTGATTCGTTGGAAATAACATTAGTGTTGTATGTTAAATGACGCTTAGAGGTTGACTATTAAATTGCATTATCTGTTCAACCAAAGAATTTTTTCTTCTTTTTTGAAGACATCCACTAAATATTTGGAAGTGCGTATATTCATAAGGGTATGCTAATGCAAACGTCATTCATTCAACCTAAAAAGTCCAAACCGAACTAACCCTTTCCAAAACCACAAATAATTAACCAAGCCAGTAAACCTTACGTGTCAAATTAAGCCCACACATAAGTGAAGCCACTAAAGTTCACTCAAATGTGGTTTTCATTAGGTTCTGAGAAGTAACTTGTCAACATATTGCCGCAAAATCCCTTCAAAATTTTTGGCGAAATTCTACCCCAACCTTTGCTGCCCATTAGAATCCTAACGAAAATTGGTGAATAACTAAAAAACATAAAGACAAAAGCCATCTTGAATATATTTCAAGGCGAACCTTCTGTTGCTTGGAATATAGTGTGGAGATAAGCTGCATTCTTAATTTGCAGATCTTGGAGGGTCGTTGGTTGTTCATACTTCCTACTCCAATAAGTCCTTCTGCATACAAAGAAAGTATCCTCATGTATATGGGTGCACTTAATATTTCAATTCCCAGGACCCATCTTCAGAAACATTCTTTGGACGAATTTCAAACTTTGACCCATTTAATTAGGAATGGGTCAATTTGGGGTTATGTATAATAGTATATATATTAATAGAGATATACTTTGTCTTTTTCTTTGGGTAAAGTAAAACAAATGTTTACGTATTAATAGATATAGACTTTTGCGCCAATTCTGTAAACTTCTAAAACTTTTGTCGAATTTTGATACATTTGACCCAAAGAGAAGATAAGGCAAGCAGATTAGGTTAACAATACATACCTACAAAAGTGCTAAAATGTATCATTCAAGGTTTATAGGAAGTTTAATAAAGAGAGAACTGCAAAATACATCCATGTGGTTTACACATTTTGGCATCTTACATCCCTGTCAGAAACTTTTGGCAATATACATCCCCCGTTAGGCAAACGTTTGCCACAATACATCCTTCGTTAACAATGAGGACTAACGGTGCAAATTTTTCCTCCGTTATCTCTTAACGAGACTGAAAATATTACACCGTTAGCCTTCGTTAGCCAAACATTTGCACCGTTAGTCCTCTTTTTTAGAAAAAAAAATTAAAAAAATTTAAAATTAAAAAAAAGTTAAAATTAAAAAAAAAGGGAAAAAAATTTTAATTTTTTTTTTAAATTTAATATTTAAAAAAAATCAAAAAAAATTTAAAAAAATAATATTTGCGAAAAAAAAATTTCATAAATAATAATTAATTTTTTTAAAAATGCGTATTTTTTTAAAAATTAATTTTTATAAAAAAATTAATTTTAAAAATTAATTTTTAAAAATTTCATACATTGAAAGAGCAGCTTTTATTTTCTCTAGTACTTCCAACAAGTTATATTTGTTTGTAAAATGGAATATATGAATGTGCTCGATCTGAATTATAAATTGCAGCATTTTAACGTTAAATAAATGCTTCTAGTATAGAACTTTTGTACCAAAATGCATGATTGAATATATGAATGAGCTCGTAATTGAATCAGATACATTAATAAAGAAATGCCGGTACTTTCAACGTTATCTAATCGACATCACAATAATCGCGCGCTACAGACAAAAGTAAATATGTAATCCCATAGGAGTTACTAAAAATTCATACATATATTGGACAATTATTCCTTAAATTAATATAGGAGTTATTCCTTAAAAATTCATACATATATCACAATAATCGCTACAGACAAAAGTAAATATGTATTATACGAGTTATTACAAGTTGCTTATATCTTGGACAATTATTCCTTAAATTAAAAATTATAAAAATGAAAAGCCAATGCAAAACTAAGTATAAAAAGCTAACGCTTGTTCTTATAATTTTAAGTAAACTTTCAAAAATGAAGTCACCAAAAGCAATAATTTGCTTATCATCTCCCTCTCGTGTTTCTTTACTCTTTCATGGTCTCGCGATAATATGTCTTACTTCCGCCACCGTCTCTGCTTCATATGGCGGTAATGAGACTGATTATCTCGCGTTGTTGTCATTTAAGTCAAAGATCACCCATGATCCATACAATGTTCTAACCTTGTGGAACCATTCCTTTCATTTCTGTGACTTGAGTGGTATTTCATGTGGAAAGCGGCACAACCGAGTGACTGCTTTACGGCTGGGTTCGCAAGGCTTAGAAGGCTCGTTGTCTCCTCATGTAGGAAACCTAAGCTTCCTGCGTTTGCTTTCTCTCTTTAACAACAGCTTTCAACGAACCATTCCTCATGAACTTGGTTGTCTATCTAGGCTACGTGGTCTTTCTCTTGGTACAAACAAATTCAGTGGAGTCATTCCAACAAACTTGTCTCGTTGTTCTAATCTCGAAGACCTTAGTCTCTATCAAAATGAGCTAACTGGAAGCATACCCAAGGAGATGAGTTTACTCTCAAAACTGACTCGTCTTGAACTTGACAACAATAAGTTAACAGGTGGAATCCCACCTTTCTTGGGGAATATCACACCAATGGAAGTGTTCACTGCTCCCAGAAACCCGTTGGGTGGAAGCATTCCAGATACCTTGGGTCTTTGGAAAAGCTTGACTGTATTTTACTCTGGTGTCTGCAACTTATACGGAAGCATCCCTCATTCCATTTTCAACCTCTCACTCCTAGTTGAATTTTCCTTAGCTGATAATCACCTCACTGGTAGTCTTCCTTCAGAAATTGGTAATCAGCTCCCAAATCTTGAGTGGCTTCAGTTATGGGGTAACGAACTGACCGGAATTCTTCCACCTTCTATTTCTAATTGTTCTAAATTAAGACGTCTTGAAATGAGTAACAACAGTTTTAGTGGGAAGTTGAACATTGATTTTTCAAAACTAGGAGATATTAATAGAATTATATTAAACTATATTAATTTCCATGGACGCGGAGAAGCTGATGACATGAGGTTTATCGATTCTTTGAAAAACTGCACCAGATTAGTAACTTTGCAGCTTTCAAATTGCAACCTTAGAGGAGTGCTTCCGATATCAATAGGTAATCTTTCTGATCAAATCAGCATTCTTGCTTTAGGAAAAAAACAGTTATTTGGAAGCCTCCCTTCAAGTATAGGTAGTCTAGTTGGTTTGACCATTTTAGATTTACAATCAAATCGTTTCAAAGGAAAGATTCCCCCTACCATTGGTAAACTTCAAAAGCTACAAGAAGTTGGTCTATCTAGAAATCAATTTTCAGGGCCTATCCCTGACACCATTGGGAACCTATCATTGTTGACTCAACTTTATTTATATTCCAACAAATTAGAAGGTCAAATTCCATCAAGCCTTGGGAATTGTAAAGAACTTAATGGGTTAAACCTTGCATACAATAGGCTCAATGGTAAAATACCCAAGCAACTTCTTCAACTTCCATCACTAACTAATTTTTTAGTTCTTTCATACAACAACCTGTCTGGTTCCATTCCATCAGAGATTAAAGACCTCAAGATGTTGAACATTCTCGATTTATCTTACAATAATTTCTCAAGTACCATTACTAGTAGCCTTGGTGAGTGTATCAGCCTTACATGGTTAAACCTAGGAGGCAACAGATTTCAAAGCCTAATACCATCGTCATTCAGTTCCTTGGGAGGATTGGAGGTACTCGACATTTCTCAAAATAATTTATCAGGCAAAATTCCTCAATTTTTAGACAAATGGAAATCCTTAGAGTATTTGAACCTATCCTTTAATGATTTTGAGGGTGAAGTACCGGTTGTAGGAGTGTTTGCCAATGCAAGTGCATTTTCAGTTTTGGGGAACAATAGGCTTTGTGGCGGTTTGGTTACACTTGAGTTACCCAAGTGCAAGGAGATGGGTATTAAGAAAAAAAGGTTTCCTTTGTTCATAATAGTCATTGTGATTGCACCGACGTTGCTCATCGTATTATGTTGTGTGTATCTTTTGTGTAAGAAGAAACGCAATAGTCAACCGTCTCAATCTTCAGGGAATGAAAGGTTCTTGAAAGTTTCATACAATCAGCTTCTCAAGGCTACTGATGGGTTCTCTACAGCAAATTTGATTGGCGAGGGTGGGCACAGCTCTGTTTATAAGGGAATCCTCGATTCTAATGATGATAAATCTGTTGCAGTTAAAGTTCTACATCTTCAAAATCGAGGAGCGCACAGAAGCTTTATAGCAGAATGTGAAGCATGGCGTAATATTAGACACCGTAATCTGTTGAAGATAATAACTTCATGTTCGAGTACTGATTTCCATGGCAATGATTTTAAAGCGCTAGTTTACGAGTTCATGCCCAATGGAAGTGTACATGATTGGCTTCATTCAAGTGCATATACATCGAAACTAAACCTTCTTCAAAGAATAAATATTCTTAGAGATGTTGCCACTGCACTCGATTATCTTCACAATCGCTGCCAAACAACGATTGTTCACGGTGACTTGAAGCCAAGTAACATTCTACTTGATGATGATATGGTGGCTCATGTTGGAGACTTTGGTTTAGCTCGAGTACTTGATACAGACTTAAACCAAAACAGCTCATCCGGGGTTAAAGGAACAATTGGTTATGCACCTCCAGGTAATTCCACTTTTATTCCATTGATGCTTATATTTATTTCCACGTTAAAGTTTGTAAATTAATTAATTGTTACTCATATGTAGAGTATGGTATCGGGAGCGAGATGACAAGTTGTGGGGATGTCTACAGTTTTGGAATATTATTACTAGAGGTGATGACTGGGAAAAAGCTGACAGGCGGCATGTTTAGCGATGGTCTTAGCCTTCATAAATTTGCTTACATGGCAATACCAGATCAAGTAATTGATGTTATTGATAATGATGCAATTATGTTGCAAAGTACAGAAGCGAATGCACGGAAAGTGGAAGAATGTTTGGTTGCAACTATCAAGATTGGAGTATCGTGCTCTGTGGATTCCCCACCACAACGGATGAAAATAGAAATTGTTGTCAATGAGTTGCAGCGTATTTTGGATGTGCTTCAAAATATATAAGGTACTCTCTTCTCCCTATTTGTAAAATCTGATTTTACATGAGTTTGTTAACGAATCATCGCTAGCTTAGTTTTATTTTTGAACGATTTCAGGTCAAATACCAAGCTTTCTTAGTGAGATTTGAAAGTAACTGCAGCAAGGAGCAGTGCATGTCGTAGTTATATAAATGTTACTTTGTCAAATATGTTTATAAGTGTGTTTTAATTTTCTTGTTGCATAAGTACTGTAAGAGAGACGCAAGAGTGTATTTACATTGCTGATGACTTTTCTTGAATATTTGAATGAGAAAGCTTAGCGCTTTCCCCTCTTTTGATTGGATGCAATAAGTGTTTCGAGGAGAGTATGATTCAATTTCATAAAAAGTTTAAGTTTTCATGTTTGGACCCAAAATTGAAAAATTGGGGGCAAAGTTTGTTGGTTTCATCATTGGTTAAAATCTTGTATCATTTCATGGCTCTATATGTTTGTTCTATTACTGCGAGTTCACTTTATTTTTTATTTTATTGGAATTTTTTTAAGTCATCTGTCAAACATGTACTTGGAGATTATGGGAGTTTCACTGTTTCGTTAGGCGTATCTGCATAATGAATATTGTCGAAAGTTGTAGTCAGATTACTATTAGGTATTTGTAGTTTGTTTACTATTAGGCCCGGTACCTGTTACCGTCCTTTTACAGAAAACGTGTACAAAAAGGAAATGCTTCGACAACCCCATCCCATAAATCCAGAGGGCAAATCTGGGAACGTACTTTTACTTCTGAAGTCATCAAAAATCGACAAAATTGCTTGATTTCGAGTTCATGGACCCGCCACTTAAACATAACATTCTTAACTACGTGTGTCTAGTATGGATAATGGGAGCATTAAACAACACAGGAAGTCTGACTCATATTGGGCTAAAAATGACTAAGTTCCCGTTGGGCCCACAGCTCACTAAACTGCTTTTAACATGTGAAGAATTTAGTTGCATAAACGAAGTTTTACCGATTGTATCGATGCTCTGAGTCCCGTCTGTATTCTTTAGTCCAAAAGACCGGGCAGAAGAAAGTGATGCTGCACATGCAAAAAATTTCATGCCTGAATCCGATTATCTAACATTACTCAACATCTACAAACAATGGGAAGCTAACTAATACTGTGGAGACTGGTGTAGCACTCATTACAAACAAGTGAAAGCTCTACGAAAGGCTCGGGAAGGGAGTTCTCAGTTACTTGACATCTTGAAAAAGCTCATGATCTGGCTGACATCATGTGGGTCGAATTGGGACATCATCAGAAAAGCGATATGCTCAGTTTACTTCCATAACGCTGCAAAATCTAAAGGAATCAGAAATACATAAGTATTATGAACTGTGAACAACTTTGTTTGACATGTCCACTTATACATTGCTAGTTTGCACAATTAACCCAAAACAGAAACAATAACAAAACCTACATAAGCTGATTTTCAGCTACATTCCTAAAAAGATGCCGTTACCAATTGCTTTTCTTTGCTCAACATCAACTATTTGCTTGTAATTCATTGTTTTTTCTTTCGATCTTTGGCAAGAATGTTGACAGATTAATTTGTTGCAAAAATGAACATAGCTGCTCAAATAGTTGACCAGCTATACTTGGTCCACTACTAAATATTGGGAATAAGGGGAGGCATGGCTTAGCTCCTAACCGGAATGAACGAATATGTAGCCGCGGGCACTGTTTAGTTTTTACTAGAGTAGTAGCAATCTTGCCATCTTACTGTAATTCATCTACTAACTCGGTTCTGGTTAATCCCAAACTTGAATTTTGTATGGGTAGTTAGTGCTCTTTGAGTATAATGTCTCATGTTCTTTTTGCGGATTTGCAGAATGTTGGGTTAAACCGGATCATGTACTAGTATTGTTGTCTTATGATCTATATGATTACCACACATTTGATACAATATATATGTAGTATAGCAAATTGTTTGGCCCATGGATGTTTTGCTCATGACGTATTTACTTCTCTAGTTCTATTTCAACAGTGTAATGCGATCATTAACTAATAGCCTTATGCCTTTCCAATTTTATTCTAGAAATATGACGTTTGGAGCTATGAATGCATTGTTGTTCATTTCAGAGGGTAGAACATAAAGCTTGCCGATTGATCGTCGATAAAAAAGAAAACGTACCACCTATCTCGTTAGATATGTTAGTAGATATATGCCCACATATAGAAAAACAATTGTTGACAAACGAGCGAGCAACCAAAATGACATATTTCATCGTTTAGGACCACTACTACATCCAACAAACATTTACTATATGCATTGGCATCTTTGATTCCTTGAATTGTAGGCTCCTTAATGTGGATTCAAAAGTATTGTCAAAGTACTACGCTTAATCTATACTTTTTTTTCTTGTATTTATGGATATCGTGTCACATTGTCATGGTGAACAGAAGATATGGCCTCTTTGAGTTTCTAGCGAAACTACAAGTCAATTTTGCGTCTCTTATTGTTCATACACACTTATGGCTTCAAAGCATTTCATAGTAGTTATACAAGAAACCTTATGTTGTCGACAATAATATACTTATAAAATGATCTTATATAAGTTTCTAGTTTTGTCACACTCGTGAATCATCTCCAACGCAACTCGGCATATAGACAAAGACCAACAATCGCCATATACTAACCGGATGAAAAAGTAGCATCTGACATGATTAACTGTTTCTTCTGCTGTTCTAAATTGTAAAAGCAGACCATAAATAAGCTCACAAAACAACCAGACTTGAAAATTAAACAAAAATTATAAGCACACTGTCAAACCATCATGTTTGATTCATCTTTCTCCCCCGTTGCTGCTTCATTGAACATGTACTGGCTTTGATACTCAATCAAGTACTGTGTAGATCTGTTCACATCCCAAAACAGTTCATAAACTCGGCTCACATCTTTCATTTCCACAACCTTCCCTTACCTCTTCTGGCAAGCCAATGCAGCTGATGTGATCAAGTTTATGGCGTGTCTCAGAGATGCCTCAATCCCAATTTATGTCAGCAAAACCTTTGCATCATCGGATATGTCCACATCTTCCTCTTGACACCTTATATCAAGAATCTTGCGAATATCATCTTCTGAGTATGGTTGTGTGGAGATTATGAGAAGGCGCTCCAGGAAATCGATTGGAATCCCGTGGGGGGATTTGTAGTTTGTGCCTCGGATAGTTGTGATTCCTCAGATGGTGGCAACAAGTATTGGTGCCATGTCGTTTTATAAGGCACGGTTTAGGAATGAATAACACTCAATATCAAGCAAGTGGGCTTCATCTATGAACAGAACACCTGGAACAATCTCTGCCTTTCCTTCCTCTCGCCACTCTGCAACCTTTGTATCGATCTGTTCCCTCACTTCAGCTCATATTTCTCTGGTGTCACCAGTGAAAAGAGCAAGAGGACCCTGTTTTCTGCATTTCAATAACAAAAATAATTAAGTTTTCAGAAAGATCAAGTACCATAGTTACTTTGACATTTCCTAGTTTCTGCAGTTTTTTTCTTATCATAATCCAACTTTGTTCTATTATCAGAAACTGCAACTTCAAAAAACAAAACTACTTCAGTTATTCATGTTAGTCTAACAACAGCTGTTTCAGCCATGACCATCAAAAGTTCCACCTTATGCATATTCCCAAAAGCCCAAATGAGGCATCTAACTTCAAAGCATCCTAACTGTAAAGAAATTAATCCAAAATTCCTAATTTCAATCAAACCTTACGTACCTTGGCGAATGGGCATCTACGCTCTTATCAGTTATATACAGTTATTAGCATGAAACACCAACATACATACTCATTTGTCCCATTTTCGTCATTGTACGTTTTTTGTGCTTCTGTGTCAAACAAATCTTATTAAAACCAAGACATGGATCTTACAGAAAAAGATACTTCTTAAGAAAATGTCAATATCAGAGGTTACAAAATAACCAAAAATCATCAATATTACAGGTTGCAAAAGTCATCATTTTAACGACACACATGTTGGTATTTTATACACAAAAAAACACCATATTTAACCGAAAAAAACCCATGAGCCTCTACAAACTAAGGTAAAGAACAGAAACACTAATGCAATGCGCAATCAAGAAAGGGAAGAATTAGTCACGACATTGAGAAAATGGTACATTTGTTCCTAGCAAAGAAGATTCCTTTTAGATTTCAAATCAGTTTAAATTATAAATTTTAAGCCACATGTTTTAAGGCGTCATAACAAATTAATGAAAAGAGTGTCATATATAATCAACAGTTCAACACAGTTGTAACCTCAATACACTACTAAAGAAGAGACTGTGTAGACAAAAAACGTCAGCAACGGATCTAGGTGTTACAACTCTCGTATTAACTAGCAAGATACCACAATCACCAAATCAATCTCTCTTCCTTCATAGGGATCTAGAGTATCTGATCTATCCTTATTTGTACAACAATATATCAATGAATCCAAAATCCTTTTATTTTTCTAGTATTTATAAGACTAGTTTCAGACCATATATCTGCTATATAGACGCAATTTATGCTTATACTTTTAGCCCTAATTTCTAAATTTTTAATTTGTGCATTCTTGGGCTCTTATGCTTCTAAAAGACTAAGATTAACCCCTGGATCGCAATTCATGGCCTTCCTAGCGAATTATGTTACTATGCCTTTTATCAAACCAAGTACACTAACACTACAATCTTGATTATCCAACATCTCATTTCCTTAATCTTCTTTTGAATTCTTTGGTTTATTTCCTTTAACTTCAACATCTTCTTTACATATTTCACTAAGAACCTTCAACCCAAAACTGCTAGTGATCACTCCACTTCATTCCTTTTCACCATCTTTCAACACGTGTTTATCAATAAAAGGCCTGTCACTGTTTTTATTCATTTCAAATCCATTAGCACCATCACGAATCTCAACACCACCAAGAATATAATTCACTCAAATCTCGTCCCCTGTCGTTATCTTTAACCTCATCATCTTTTTTATCCTGATTACCATCTTTCCATCTGTTATCCACTTATCCCTAATTTCTAAATTTGTTATTTGTGAATTCTCAGGCTCTTATGCTTCTAAAAGACTAATATTAGCCCCTTGTATCCCTGACAAGAATTTGCAGGTATCACAACACTAGCATCAACTGTAAACATGTAGCTATTTTGAAACAGTAAACCATAACTTAAAAAATGCAGAGCAATTTCTCTAAATTAAAAGCGATACCCGAGGAAGAGATGTTAACGACTTAACGCATACAAACATACACATATACGTTAGCTTTAGAATTGGCAAAACGGGAGGGTCAGTGTAATAATGGGTCGAAACATGTTCGGGTCAAAAGGGTAAGTTTGGGTACGGGTCGTATTGAATATACACTTTAGTCGCCTTTTGACCCCATTCGATCCCTTTCCTTTTTAACACTTTTGACCCAAGCCAACCAATTCACAAGCAAATGGGTCGAAATTGCCATCTCTAGTTAGCTTAATTTGTACAAACATGAATCTTTATACAAACACGCACCATAGATAACATTGTCTTCTAGAGACATAATTAATGTTTAAAGTTGTAGCTGTAACATCTAAATCCAAAATTAATTCACGTTATTTTAAAAAACCAAAATTCACATCATTCGGGCATACAAAACGGGTATTAAACCAGCATAGTTGCACCGTCACTTATTGTCAAATACTAACAAGCCACAAGCATCAAAAGCAATCTCAAATCCATATCCTAACAACTGACCAACAAAATCTCAGAAACCTGAATCAAACTCAAAATCTCGAAACCCGAAAACCTAAAGATCATAACTCAACAATCCAAGATAAACCCGGTTCATATCCTAAATTCATACCACATTTTCTCAAAACACGGAAATTCACCCCGTTTACACACACAACATGCAAATCCAACGAGGGCAGTTACATCATCACTTATCGTCAAATACTAACAAGCAGTAAACATCAAAAGCAATGTTAAATCCATATAAAAACAACTCAAATCTTAAAAAACATTCATAGACTTAACAAGATCTCGAAAACCAAAACCCGAAAAATGAATCAGTTAACAATTAAAGGTAATAAATCTAAGCTTGCAAGAACATCAACATATCTGACCATTACCTAAACATAAATTATAGCTTTTTATTCAACAGACAATCATAAGAACCTTTTCATCAAATATATCGTGAATACTCAGTGTAAAATGAGCTAATCTATGGGTTTTCAAGTATGTATACCTGTCAAGAACACACATACATAAATAACCATCGAATGGCTGATTTTACACATACTTTCGGCTAAACTTCAAAAAGGTTGAAACTTTATGTGAATTTGAGGTGGGGTATGGATGAAAGTTTGAACCAACAACATATAAGTCTTGTGTGATAGTTGCTGCGAAATTATACAAAGAAATGAGTGCTGTGCTTGGTGTGAGAAGTGGTTGTCAGGATTGGAAATTTGAGACATTGATTCTCAAGGGTTGGTGGGATTGGACGGAGGAGATTAGAGTTTGAAATTTTGTGTTTTGGATTGCCGGAGTGGCAATTGCTAGTAGATCAAACAAATTGTTAGAAATTTAACAAAACACACCCTAAAGTCTACTTTTCTATCAATTAGAAGACACGGTACAGTGTACAACACCATAGTTACCCCAATAGTTGTGTTATAGTATTCAGTATTCTTGTTAAACATTATTGAGTGTATTTGCATGTATGCCTTTTTTTGGTTGTGGGTCTGTTTTTAATATTAATAGGGCGGGTAAAATGTGGGCCGGCCGACGGTGTTACCACACCAACAACAATACCTGATCCCTCCACGGGGTATGAGCGAGGTAGGATGTAGATAGTCACACAGCTACCCGAGGGTGAGGGGGACTGCTTCCGTGTGTGTATGGATATATGTGAGCAAAATATGTGTGTGTTCCTGATCTGCGATACGAATAGAAACATATACAGTAAATAATGCACATAAAACCTGATACGCCTGGCCCGAGCCCATGGCCTATTTAGGTCCTAGGGTTTTACCCTACTTTGTCTTATAAATACTCCTTGTAGTCATTTATTATAATAAATCAAAGTTTTAAGATCAATAATTCTCTAGTCTTCTTGTCTCTATCTTCTTAAGGAGCCAGCACACGCTTGAAGAGGTGCCCTATCCCGATACAACCTTAACGGATCGTATCAATTGGTGCTTTCATTGAGAGCTCTCGTTGAGAGGGCTTTTGATTAAAGTTACAATTTAAAAAAAAAAAAAAAAAAAGAAAAAAAAAAAAAATAAAAAATAAAACTGTTCACGATACTGTTCATCGACAACCACTGTTCATCAGACGTTACTGTTCATTTGCGCAACTGTTCATCGAAAAATTACTGTTCATCGCGGGTACTATTCATCGGGAAAAAAAATATTTTTTTTTTAGTTATTAATCGCTTGAGTATTATTCATGGCATCAGGTGGCAGCGATCAGGACGTGAAATACGCACTCTCAAAACTCTTGCAAATGGGTACGGTCGCCGAATATGAGAGTGAGTTTGTGGTACTTGCAAATAGAGTAACGATCTCTCAATCTTTACTTACATCGTTTTATATCTCCGGACTAAAACTGAAGTTACAAATAGAACTGTTGAGGGCAAGGCCTACAACTTTAGGAGAAGCCTTTTCCTTGTCTCATATAGTCGAGGCTCGTTTTGAGGCAATTGAAGAGAAGGAGAAAGAGCATATAATTGAAAAGAAAATAGATGTCATTCTACCATTAGAGGGTGAATTTGCTTCACCTAAGGCTGAAGAGTCATTTAATGCTGATGAGTATATTGGAGTTGAAGAGGTTGTGGGTGGTGGCGAAGTGCTTAAGATTGGCGAGGATGAGTTGAATAGAGTGATATCGACACTTAAGGATGAGTTGAATAGATTGGCGAGGTTGTGTTATTCTTCGTATCACCTTGAGGGCAAGGTGGTTTTTGAAGGAGTGAGGAGTGTTATAGCATGGGTAGCGGAAGACGGAAGAATGGTGTTGTGTTATGTCAAAGGTAAAGGAATACGAAAGAAGAAGGTGAAGGCTGCAATTCAAAGAAGATTATGGGATCCCGGATTACGCCAATGTTGCAGGAGGACGGACTACTCAAATGACTCAAGAATTCCAAACGTATGGCATAAAGATTATGTCATATAATCTATCTTTATTTACATGTCTTTGTTTAGGATAATTTTCATGTTTCTTTAGGAAAGTCGATTAAGAATGTTTTAAGACAACACCTTGAGGGAAAGGTGGTTTTGAAGGAGTGAGGAATGATACGCCTGGGCCCGAGCCCATGGCCTATTTAGGTCCTAGGGTTTTACCCTACTTTGTCTTATAAATACTCCTTGTAGTCATTTATTATAATAAATCAAAGTTTTAAGATCAATAATTCTCTAGTCTTCTTGTCTCTATCTTCTTAAGGAGCCAGCACACGCTTGAAGAGGTGCCATATCCCGATACAACCTTAACGGATCGTATCAAAACCCACACAAGCATCATCGAAATACGAATACCACACATCAGCAATAGAGAAACTAAAACTAGGGCTATGTAAGGGGGTGTAAGTTTAAGCTAATTTTTAGGCTTATGAGCTTATATAACTCTACTTATATCTCATGAGCCCATATTTTCCGGCTTACTTACAGACTTGTTGAGCTTATTATGACTTAAAGATGGAAGATAAGGTCATAAACTAGAAAAAAGGCGGATAAAGATGAGGTTATGAGATATAAGCCGAACCAAATAAGATCATAAGCCAAAAATAAGCTGAAACAAATGCCCCTGAGTTTTTACATTTCACCGGAGTAACCTCCAATAGACCGATTGATGTAAGACTGATAATATGAGTCAAGATTAATAAATTATGACAACCAATTAATTAGAGCCTAAGTCCTTATTACCATCATAAAAGTAGTTTAAGAAATAAAAGAAAGAGAAGGTACCTTCATTTTCTGTTTACTCGACCATCGCTTTGATCGATATCAGTCAAATCCGCTGCTAAAACTGGAGAGTGAGGTGATGGTGCGGATTGGAAATGTCAGTCGTTGATTTTGAAAGAGTGGCATTGGACGGTGGGTATTAAAGCCAACTGTTTAATGACACGGAAAGGTTTAAATCCTTAAAAAGTGGGTATTAAAGTTTAACTTGAGATAGAGTTTTTGAGGTACAATAAAAGAACTCACTCAAGTTTTAAATCCTTAAAAAGTGTGAAAATGCCACGGAAAGGTTTAATGACACAAGATTTGAGTAAGTTGGATGTAACGAAACAACATCCACTCTTTCCAGAAAGAGGACGAAATTGGTAACTTTGGAACAAATTCAGAAGTTATATTGATGGTAATGAGATATTCCTAAGTCCGTTACCTAGACCCATGAGATATTGTCAAAAGACCATGACAGACTCAAATGAGTAGGTCATTTGTTGATCTTGAATTGCATAGAAAGTCAAATGAGGTTGTTAAACTTTGATCTTGAATTGTATAGAAAGTCAAATGAGGTTGTTAAACTTCGATCTTGAATAGTATAGAAAGTCAAATGAAGTTGTTAATCTTCGATCTTGAATTGTATAGAAAGTCAAATGAGGTTGTTAAAATTTGATGTGGACTGGTATTTGTGAAGTTAATAATTTGACCAAATCCGATCAAACATTGATATGTAATTAAGTTAATGTTTATAATTGTATAAACTGTTTGGATTTGTGAGTTGTATCGATAACCAAAAATATGTAAATTAAACATCAGTTTGAAATTAGCGTGTGCTATATCATTCATTAGTATTGTTAGTAAAAGTTTTATTCTGGCAACAAAGTTGAGATCGAGAATATAATTTAGCCACTTACCGAAAACAATTTGAACATAAATTGGCTTCGCCGCAACGCGCGACAGCCTTTGAAGTACACAATGAAGTGAGGCTACGAACGACACTCGTTAGTTACTTGTTGGCGATATATGCAATATAAGTAGTCTTCCATATCCCTAGGTCTTCTTAAAAGTCTCATGTGATTATACATGGAAAATAGCTCAGATGGAGTGTGTGGACCCTAGGTTGCATAATTAGTGTTATAAGTCTTCCCACCTTTCTTAAAAGCCTTCGGTGATTATACAAAATTTTGTCTTGCTAGTATATTCTGAATGAAATGTCTTGGTCAAGATGATTAGGTTGCATGTCACAAACTCGTAACATGCTAAAACTAAGGATAAAAAGCCAATACTTATTCTATTTTAAGTAAATTTCCAAAAATGAAGTCACCACAATTATTAAGTTACTTATCATCTTCCTCTCATATTTCAATTATCTTATTTTGATAACTAGGCACTAAAAAAATGGTACACGAATCTGTTACGACTAATTTTGATCGTGTCCTCCTTTTGTGAATACTTAACATAAAACACATCAAGTACAAATCACCCAATCCATCATAACATGATAACAAAACCGCGCTGGTTCATTACCAATTTAACAAAAATCATTTCTAAGTAAATCAAAAATATGCATGGCGGACAAAAAACAAAACAGCTTTATGTTAGTTGTTGAGAAGGTACAGCTAGCTGGTTTAGGTCCTTAATTGAGGACTAATGAGTCTTCGTAAATTTCTTCCATTGTTATATTTAGTGTCATAGCTAAGCTAGCTAATGGAGGCCCTGCGAAAAACTTTATGTGATCAAATAACACGACGATCATAGATTTATTATACTAATAATTGAAACAAAAATTATAGTATTTTGATGATCTAGCTTCAAATAACAAATATTTACAACATAAAATTATGTTACATTCCCATATTTTGTTGTAATTAAATTTTGAGACCCCTAATATGTAACACCCCCAAAATTTGATACAGCGGAAGACTCAACAAGCTTTCGGGGTGCTACGGGGATTGGTATCCAACACAAGACATAATAGAACGAGATAAAGCAAACATAATAAAAACGCAACCAAAACGGGGTTTTAAAGTTTACATTTATCCCAACATCATCTAGAGTCAGGCCCAAAAGAAATAAAAGTAGGTCCATAATTCAATATCAGAGTTTAGAAAAATAGATCCATAAACCAGGAGCCTTAGCCGAGCCTTCCAATCCATGCATCCATATCATCACTTAATTATCTGAGAAAACGTGCTAAAAGTCAGCTTTCGCTGGCGAGATCATAGGTTTAAATTCATCTAACAATATAGTGGACATATACGCAAAACGCTTGCTAGCTAGACTAAGGATTCACTAAAAGCCTGCGGATACCCTCCGCTCCAACATAACACACGGATACCCTCCGTTCAAACATAGATATTCAGGTAACCCCCGCAATACCAATAAATACTCGGATAACCTCCGAAGTATTAATAACCTATAGGTGCACGCTACAGTATCTAAATAAGCCAACCTTGAATAGTACACACGAACCGTGTGACTAAAGCTGACAATACAAATAAGCCAACCTTAAATAGTACACATAAAATATATGTGACTAAAGCTGACAATACATCCTAGTCCATACGCATAGCAAGTTTTAGAAAGAATATAGAAGCGATAAATGGTCCACATAAAATAATTTGCACGTTTCTCACCCCATGTATTGAAAAACATAGTTCAAGAAAAAGTGGGGCTATGACTCACCTCAAGTCCAAAAATCAGCAAGAAGAAATCGGTAGAAGTAAGATGTATAATAACTCACAAGACGGAAACTACGGACTCGGCACGACCTAACAATATCAACTCGTTCAGAAATCATTTTCCTCAAATTCAAAATATTCCCAAACCCGGACGTATTCCGTTTTATTTTCCGAAAATCCATTTCGTAATAGTTTGGCGTTTTTACATTTGGTATTCATACGGGTGGTGGGTCGACACAAATAAACCAAAAAGGTCACACAGAAGAATAATAAATAAACTATAGATCTAATATTAGCCCAATATATTATTTAAATAAATTGTCAAAGTTTATCAAATCCGTCGATTTGATAATCCTCATATTTATTTACGTAACATATCGTTCCAAGATTACACCCAATCCTAAAGCACATAGCACATAAATACTATATGGTATATATCGTAGTATAATAAACTTCTTATATACATCGTCAAATTGGCCAGATTTCCCGATATATATATATATATATATATAGCAATTTATTATCCTTTACATATACCACAACCTACGGGCGTCGTAGGATACGATGCCCATTAATATACTGATTTCGTATAGCCAAATAACTCGGTTCAACGTTTCGGTTAAGTAAGTTATTTAGTTATAGAAAATGGTTATATTAATCGTCATATATCCGTGACAACACAAAAGTCACAAACAATAACTTACCTGGACTCAAGTGACCACGACTCCGCATAACTCGATAGGTTTACTCGTTATATATATAAAATAACATTTCATTTAATATTTAGTAATCGTCGAGAATTTCTCGGTATTTATAATATTTAATTATAACAATACTTCCAAAAATATTACGCTACTCTCGTAGCCTAATATATTTAGTCGTATTATTTATAATACAACTCGTGATCTTTGTTATTATTAATATACGCATTTATCTATTTTATCTAATATAATAAGGTTTTGTACAAGTACTTCTAAGCACGGAGCATTAAAAATTCGTTTAATGCTATGATGTGTACTTCCTTATTTAGATCGAATATACAACACCATCCCTGCACAACACCATAAATGTCTTCCTCTACACGCTCTTCCCAAACAGTTACAAATCATAGAATTAATGATAGCCTTCATTGACTATCCAAATATAAATCACGCAAGGTACGCTCTATTCTTTTGAATCAACCCTAACATGCTCCAAAACTCAAAACCATGCTCCAAAATCAGTTCATAGTCAGATTCAATTCATCCAATAAGTCAATGAATTGATTAGAAAAACACCCTAAAATACACATCGATTTGGTCTTTATATATTTGATTCAACCAGATTCATCAATCCACAACGATTAAGTATGTTTTTTCTAATCATGTTCTCAATCTTCTCCTTAATTTTGTTACGATTTGATTTATCATGTGTTTTTTAATTTAATTTTGGCTATAGAATTGATCACAAATGAATTGCTTAATTTGTTCATGAATTGATTTTGTTTGTGTCATTGCTTTTCTTATTGCAGGCATAGTATGTTAGAAACTCAGGTAATTGTGTGCCCACAACATGTTTGATGAAATGATTATGAAATCAAATTGCTTTTCATTGCATCTACATATTTATTGTATCGTGTTTACTGTTTTTTGCATTTTATAATTTATGCCTCAAATGTTGTTACTTTTGATTGTAGGTTGATGTTGTTTTAAAGCTAATTCCGGGTTTGGATCATATCATAAAACCTAAGATCGAGTTATTCATCGCAAAAAAAAAAAGCAATTTTGAAACGAGTAAGTATCTTTCTCTTTTAAGACATTACCTTAATGTTACTTTTGATTGTAGGTTGATGTTATTTTAAAGTTAATTCCGGGTTTGGATCATATCATAAAACCTAAGATCGAGTTATTCATCGCAAAAAAAAAAACAATTTTGAAACGAGTAAGTATCTTTCTCTTTTAAGACATTACCTTAATCTTTTTTTCTAATTGGATGGTAAACACCTAAATGGAGTTTATTGATCATGTTTAAATGCAGGTTTTGGTCTTCAATAGTTAAATGCCTTAATAAGCCGTTGTCATAAACATGACTTGCTGCTGAGGAGTTGCCATGTGCTTTCAATTTGTGGTGCTTAAATCCAGCTCTTCTGTTTAATAATGTGGCGGGTACTGTCATCTAAAGGATGTTCAGTCGGGTGAATATATGTATTCATTTACGTTGTTTATATATGGCATTCAATATATATCGAATTAAACCCAAACCTGATAAACCTTAAAAAATTGATTTAACTATGAATTTATACTCTTTTTTTAATGATGCCAAAACTTTCTTATCTAATTAATGCATGTTATCTGATGTTGGTTTTGTTTTCAGCTCGCTCTGTTATACATTGTACAAGCTGTTATCGGGTTCTTGGATGCTGATTGCACATGGAATAAGGAAGTGAAACCGGTAAGACTTGATGTCTACATGAAAATTACCCTCTTAGCATTTGGTTTCGGATAGTGTGTAGTAATGGTGGCAACATGGGCTCAGGTCAAAAGGTGTCTTTGATTTGATTACAAAAACAAAGGTTCTTGATTTGATTGTTTGGATGCATTTATGTCTTTTGAGATTAGGATAATCACAGTTGATTCGAGCATAACAAACTGATCATTATATAATTTGTGGGCGGGTGAGAAATTGATTCTAAAATATGACCCATTATGGTGTATGATTCAGGTTTTGCTTTTCTTTTTTGTCTAAATCAGCTTTTCCTTATTAAGATGACGGAAGTCGTAAACAAGTTGACCACAATACATTAAAGAGTGGTTTACCACTCACTTGCCAAAGACACATGTAATAGTGAATGTTCATGAAGTTCAACATGAATATGTGATTCAAATCCAAGTGTATTTATGATGTACTACGTATTAGTTAAAGTTCAGGTACTAACTTTCGAAGGTGCAAACCATTTTTCTTTTTGGTGTGGCATTTTCTTTTCATAAAGTCATGTGCTTGCAAAATTAATGGTTTCACCTCACTTTATGTGTTTGCTTTGTTTTTATTTCAGCTTTCATAATTTATTCTCAAGGGCTTTCAACTTCACAAGTTCAGGTAGTATTACACTATCGTATATGCTTGGGTTCATATTTTTTTTCAAAACTAATGAATACGTTCCATTTTTTTTTTATGATGATGTCATATGCAGTCGTTATTTTCATTGCACATATATGTTCTTACTTTATTAATGAAACTTTTTTTATACTAAATTTAAGCTCATATGTATGAAAAACGGCAAAATAAAATTATTGCAATGTAATTTAAATGATCAATCATCTAATAATGAAAAAGATATGCAATCACCTATCCATTTGATAGCCAAGGCTAGTCATTCAACAAGATACAAATTAACCCTCCTGAACGGATTTTTGTCGACGACAGTTATATGTGGCTTTGTCGAGGCTAAATCAGCTCATGGTCTTAAGATACTTATTAAGGAGCAACAGGACTTAGCCACCTAACTCTACCAAGAATATTGTTCACTAAGATATATCTAATAAATAGAACTTGCTCAGGTTTTTTATAAACATGTTTATATCAAGAGTACATATAAGTTACAGAATCACATTTTACCTATGTTGATATGTTATGAAATGTTGCCTTCAGTTATCTTACAATCTGATTTTTGATTATGTTATTCACAACTTGGTTAGGTACAGAAAAATCACATCTAAGAAGATATGTGTGATTTAATACGTTGAAGACATGTTATGATAAGTTTACGAATGGATGAGTTAAGACATTTTAAAGGTCTTCATAGTGTTTGACATTCATGAATTCAACTGATCATGTAGTCTCTCTTATGATATTCATGGCTTACCTTTCATGCATGTTAGCTGAAGTAAGTATTCTATTCTATAGTAGTTATAGTGCATTTTGGCAAAACAATTAATGGTGAAATTTTTTTACCAGTTTCTCTATAAATTGGCTGATTTTGGCTATGATTATCTCTAACGAGTCAAACGGGTTCTACTATAACATTTAATGAAAATGATACGGGTCAAATGGTCGAAATTTATTTAAAGTGTTTCTCCAAAATTACAATCTAAAAAAGTCAGTTCATTATCTATTTTAGACGAACTTTTTCTTTTTTTCTTTAAGGGCTGTTTTAGGTTGAAGATTTAACCGCAGGCAAGAAAGCATTGGCTGATGTTGGCTCAACGGAAGATGGAATGGAGGATATCAATAAAACGAGATGTGGCATTCTCAATATATCCGGTATGGGTGGTATGAATTATATTTTCAATTTTCTATTGGATACTTATACGAAATTTGTGTACGGAAAAGAGGAACTTATATATATGCAGAAGTTTTGGGCGGAAGCTTTAGTTCTGATGCGTATGACATGACACAACCTCACCCTGAAGGTAAACCAAATGTACATGTACCTTTTAGATATTTATGACATATGAGCAAGATCAATGGGTCAAATGTATGAACTATTGTTAGGTAGTGACATCCTATTATGCATTGAAAATGTGATATCACAATCCAAGTTAAGGATTAATTTGATTTTCAAATTCATGTTACATGAATAGATACTTTTGGGTAACTGTTCTAAACACATACTACTTTGTGTATAGATACTTTTTTGTGTTAAGTGTTATAACTATAATTTTTGTGCTAAATGAGTAGATACTTTTTTTGTTATAACTATAGTCGAAAAAACGTACTGTGAAATAGTGAAAGGTTATATTGACCATGGAAGCATTAAATATATATTAAAAAATGGATACTTGAATCTCATCAGTTAGAATCTAAAACCGTATTAGTTGAAAATTCTATTGGTCATGGTATTGTAAATGCGTGTGTGAATATTGGGTTATTAGAAAAGATACATGGTGTTCTTGATGAAATGAATGTGCAAGGTGGATTTGTTGAGCTTGGAGTTTATGTGTAGATATTGAAGACTTACGGTAATGAACATAGAACAACAGACGCTCTGCATAGTTAGTATCTGAAATGTGTAGTGTAGTTTAGGGCTCGAGCTCGATGTTAGTAACTTTGATACTTGAATAGATGTGTTTATGTTCGGTCAAGATTTTTTTTTCTTTCTAGAGACATTATACTGTTTTTAATAATCAGGTCTAAGCGTGTCTTATATATTCTCATTGTGTTGCTTATGACTCAAGTATTGCTTTTTGGGCAAAGCCTCTTATCATTCAATAGTTTAACCATGTAGTATATTGTCACATACGTAATTATCATAGTGTGATCGGGCGATGGAGGTCGGCAACAACAATGATCTTTTATGAAAGTCGCATGAGCCATTAAGAAGGGATTTGTAACAACAGTGACCACAATGTCCTATGAGGTTAGTTTTGCTCATAATTTTTATTTCCCATTTTCCTTTGCTCTTAGTGTACCTTTCTATTATTTTTCATAAAGATTTGCATACAATTTTCACATTTTCTATCAGTTTCAGTGTTTGTTTTGTAAACATGTCCAAGTATATATTTGTTTGTTGTATTATTTCACCCCTTCCAAAAGGATGAGCATTTCACTTATTCTAAAATTGTTTGCCTGCCACAGTAGTGACTTTTTTATTTCGGCATACTTTCAAATTATGCATACACACACATAAAGTTTTAATCTGGTGCTAAAGTAGTGACTTTCGTATTTCAGCATACTTTCATATCTATATAAGTAAATTTGAAAATAGAATAAGTTTTTACATCCAAATGGTAAATAGCGTGCGACACTCATCTAAAATGAAAAACTGACTTTAAGCACAGACTATTGAATTATGATATCTATATAAGTAAATTTGTAGGTGTCAAGTGTTCTGCATCATTGTAGCTTTTTAGTGAATCTTCATGGGATTTGATTAAGTTTAGTAATAACCAGAATGTAGTTGATCAGTTTAATCAAATCTTACTTATGTTTGATTAGATGTATTTTATATAAAGTTAGCCACTAAAGACAAAGATTTTGAATTTAAGTTAGTAGGTGATATGAAAGATGGTTTGGATTGGATGCTTGATTGAAATTGACAACCTATTATTAAGTAGTAGTGCTTTTGAATTTAATCCTTTTGTCTCTTTGTGACATATACATGTGATTTGGTGCGTCTTTATTAGATCTCGGATAGTAAATTTCCTCTTCGTTAATTGCAGGTGGTGATTCATCTTTTGTTTCTTTGTGACATATACATCTGATTTGGTGCGTCTTTATTAGATCTCGGATAGTAAATTTCCTCTTCGTTAATTGCAGGTGGTGATTCATCTATGGTATAGTCAAGTAGCTGGCGTATGATAACTCGACAAAGGAAGGCGTATGATGCATGAGGATTTTTTTTTGGCGATTATAAGATGCATATGATCAATTCTTTTGGAGGATTGTGGTTGTGGTTGTTTTATATTAATGTCATTTGGTCATTTGTTTCTTAGTTTGGTTAGTGGTTGTCACTTTTGTTTCAACGTATGCTTATACCATGGTTTTTTCAACGAGTATCTAAACAATGTGTAATGTGTTGTGATTTGTAAATTTTGTCAGGTACCGTCCCTGTTACCCAAAATATAATTGTATTTGCAGATGCACATTTTTGTTGGTCTTTTTTGTTATTTTCAATTCTTATTTTGTCGGGGAATAAATAATTAGCCTTCATAATCTTAATTTCGTTCACTAACAAAATTGTGGAAGGGGTAATAATGGTAATGGTGACATTTTAAATACATATTATAGCTTTATAAAGTCAATGAAACACTTTATTGCAACTGAGAAGATGTCATAGATAAGTTAGGCAAACTTATTGATATGTTCATTGTGTCTAATAAATATATAATGCAGAATGCGAAAATCAATGAATGTAGCTCATTATGAGTACCAAACGTTTTGGATAAAATCAATAACTTAGGCAAACTTATTGATATGTTCATTGTGTCTATTATTGACTTTACTTATCCAAATGTTTTGGATAACATACATGATCCGACGTACTTCCAAGAAAAGGCGATTCTTGCTCCCACAAATGAAATTGTCGACACTATAAATGATCATCTGTTGGACAAATTTCCAAGAGAAGAAATGGTCTACTTAAGTTGCGACAACATGGATAAAAGTGAACGTGGTGTCCTTATAGATCAGTCCATTTTCTCACCTGAATTTATCAATGGATTGAAGTTCTCAGGTGTTCCAAACCACATGCTTGCTTTAAAAGTGTGAGTAGCCATTATGTCATTAAGAAATATAGACCAAGCCAACAGTTTATGTAACGGGATGAATGGGATGAGACTGCAAGTACTTAAGTTAACAAGAAACTCTATTCAGGCGCAGATCATTAACGGAACCAACTTTGAAAAAAAAGTGATTATACCACGGTTGAGGATTACTCCATGACATAAGCGTTTGCCTCTAAAGATTGTCAGGAAACAATATCCTATCTCAGTTTCGTTTACCATGACAATAACAAAAGCCAAGGTCAATCACTTTCTAAAATTGGTTTGTACTTGCCGCGTCCTGTTTTCACACATGGACAACTGTACGTTGCTGTATCAAGAGTAAAAAGCAAGCAAGGTTTGAAGGTTGTCATTTGTGATCATGATGGTAATGTCTCCAAAACTACAATAAATGTCGTGTATAGAGAGATGCTTGAAGGACTATGATTAAAACTAAAAAAGGTATGTAAAATACACACGTCCCTTTATCTTTCTCATATTTTCAATTGTAGTATATTATCGGTAACAACATGCATTTACTCACATCCTATACGGACTATTAGGTGTGAATGCCATGGACATTGGGTTTCGAATCGATAGACGCTCACACACATCTTTTAGCTTGGATGTTTGTTACTTTATTTGTAAGAAAAGTAATTGCTTATCTCATAATGGACACATTGTCACATTCTTTATTTTCATATGTTAAATGAAACATGCTTACGTTATCAATTTTCTTATCATCTCATTTCTTTATTTCTTTAAAAAAATTACCCGGTGTCAACGGGTCTCTAAGCTAGTACAATTATATATACGTTATTCACGTCTATATATTCATATAAACGTTTATATTACCAATAATTATTATTACAAGTTTTATTATTTATGTTTTAAATTGTAAATAGTTATCGAGTCACACGAAATGGTCACATGTCCGAGTCATGACTCTCGGCTCATTGTCCAAGTCCAAAATAATATGGAAATGTCAAAAGAATCAATACATCTCCGTCCAAAACAATCCCAATCCACGTGCTACAACAATAGGGACCGACTACGGCACCCGACTAACCTATCTCCGTCATTCTAAGTTACCGTCTCACAATCGGTCCCCAATAACACTTTTCGTCAACACTTCTCAATACCAATATCCATTGTCGAGACCAAACGTGGTCTCGACCCACAAGTATTCGGCCAAATAATCAACCAAGCCAAATCCAAAACCAAGTTAACAACAAAAAATAATAAGGAAATAAACATAACCAAAGTTCACATTCAGGATGGTTTACCAAGCCAAACCCGAGTCTACTCGACTCAAATGAGTCTCGGTACACACCACGAGCCACAATGGCTCGAACCAAAATCAAGGGGTCACAAATAAAGCTCCAATGAGCACACCCAAATGCCAAGTCGACCAAAAGGGTCTCGGCAACAACAACCAATATACGGCATCGAGCCGTGACTCCAATGAGTCGAACCAAAACCAACGCAAGCAAGAACATGAGCCACAATTTCAAGACCCAAAAGTGGCAAGCAATCGAGCCCCATGGCTCGGATCAATAACCAAGCCGTGAGTCTTGGACTCACGGTTCGAATCAACCCATCAAGAAAACCAACCCGGATACCAAACCTTTAAGAAAACATGTTTCCATCCAAAAACCCATAAGTATTCCACGTTTTAATATGAAAACCCAACCAAATCTCATCATGTCATGACCCTTGGTCACGTTTTTATCAAAAATACGAGTAAAACTCGTCTCACCTTCGATCTATAAAACTCCAACCGTGATAACCCTTCGAAAACAAGTGAATGGTGGTGAAAATAGTGGTGATTCGAAATGAAAAATGGAGTTATGGGGCGCGTGTAGGGGTAGATCTAAGAGATTAGATGATGGGGAGTTAGGAAATGGTGGTGGTGTTGAATGGTGGCCGGCGGTGACAGTGGTGGTGGCCGGTTTTTATGGGGCGGCTAGGGTTTGTCAAGAAGAAGAAAAAGATAGAGAGATGTGGGAGTGAGGGTGTTGGTGTGTTGCTTATGAACCGAACCACAAGAACCCATGTTATTAACTCTTTTATTATTACTAGGCGATTACCCGTGCATAGCAACGGAATTCCTAGCGGCAGATAATTAACGATTTGTGATATTGTTGTGAGTGTTTTGCGTAGTGTTCAAAATAGAACGTGAACCGATCGGAATGTAATTGCAAACAGTTGTACTATACGATAACTAAAGTCTTGAAAAAATTCTTAACATCGATCAAACAACATATAAAAACACTTAATGAAACTGAAAGTAAAACATTACATTAGTTATGAGATAAAAACTAACAATATACTTTACTCGTCGCGTAAAACTTCTTGATACACGACATTTGAGGTGTAGCATCATGAATTCTTCCCGTAGAATCATTTTACTGATGGCATGGTTGCATAGCGGCAATTATGTATACTTAACAAAATCTAGTAGGATCCATTTGTGTGTCATTTTTTTGGGAATGTTTTAAGTCAAATTTATCGGTTGATATGTAATAATTGACTACTCGTGTAAAGTGACGATGTCATAATTTCCAGAGACAATTTTACCATTTGTGGCATTAGGTTATAGTCAAATTTTCATGTGACGACAAATTTACGATTGACGTTTAAAGTCTTTTACTTTTTGGTATTATTATCTAAAGTTATTTAGCTGCAATTTCCTTTCGTGATAATTTAACATGTATTATGCTTGTTCTCCTAAGCAACATTGACGTGGTTGGACTGACGTATAAATATTATAGTATCTTTTATTTCTTTGTTTTGCGTGTAAGATTGAATTTATTTATGCAAATTTAAAAAATGGTTTTAAAAAATCAAACAAATGTGTTCATATCTTAATCTTTTTGTTGAGCATACCTTGGTCCTTTTTGTTGAGTATTTTTCGTAATTTAGTTTTTAACTTCGTTGACTATGAGTTACCGATGTTGGTATTAAATTGTTTGTGTGTGGAGGATCTCGAATTTTAATGCAAACTCTAAAATCTTTCATCCGCCAAGTAAACTTCTTTCAAATTTCAAATAAATTTTGGTATTTTCTTACCTAATTTTCGGCAATGATGCAATTTATGTGTATATGAATTATGACGTTTCGTAGAGCTTTGACATGAATTGTGACGTTTAACATATCTTTCCTTGAGATCATGACATGATTTTATCACCACCCACACAAATGTGTTGTTTAATAAAGAGTATCCAAACATAATATGCATCCATAATATCATCACCCTAATAACTTCATAGGCCACACCAAAACGATAACGATTCACCAAAACCTTGTGCATCGTCAATACATGTAACACAAATTTAACTACATAGGAGGGTACCCGCGTATTGCGGCAGCGAGTACCATGAAATTAAATTTTCCGGTAAATCATGTATTTTAGTTTATTACATTATTTTTGACAATAAATTTACGGATATCAAAATTTCGTTTAGCCCGTGCCCATTCGAGATCGACCCGTTTGCCCGTGCCCGTTCAGGCTCGAGCCCGTTTGGCCCGTGTCCATTCAGGCTCGATCCCATTTGGCCCGTGCCTGTCAATATACGTATAGCATTAAATATGAGTTTCAACATTTCATTCATTCTTTTCAAAATATTTTAAACATTTAACAATTTAATTCTTTTAAGCATTTCATTCCTTATGTACGTATAGCATGTAGCAAAGTCAATATACGTATACCATTGAGTATGAGTTTCAACATTCATTCCTTCCTTTTTAAACATTTTAAACATTCAACAATTTAATTCTTTTTAACCATTTCATTGAATATGTGTTATATATGGAATTGATTTAACACTAATATACGTAGATGTAGCATTTCAACATTTTAAACATTCAACAATTTAATACTTTTTTCAACATTTTCAACATTCAACTTTCAACAAAGTCAATATTCAAGTTTGACCATTTTTCCATTATAGATAGTATAGATTATTATTTTTAAAGTTTTAAATAATAATAATAATAATAATAATAATAATAATAATAATAGTAATAATAATATTACTAATAATTATGAGTGGGTAAAGAAATGTGTAAGTGTAAAACATATGGCCCGAAACCCGAACTCATTTCAAACGTTTAATATCTCACGAAACATCCCGTAAATAATTAAATGTAGTCGGACTCATAAAACGAGTCATAAAATTTCCCGTTAGGTAATCCTAGTGCCGGAGTCAACGTAGTACCAAGTGAGAATTTAAAAATACATCACCAAGTAAATTCCATAACGAATCAATAAAATAAATCACAAATCCCATAACGACATAAAATATAATTAACCATAAAATTGGTCTTACAAGTTCGTTACGAATAAAAATTCCAATTAAAATTTATAAACGAACTTTAACGTAATGCGGGTTTTTAAAATGGCTCCCTAAATTGCCGGTTGTCACATAATATATAACGTGATGTACATTTTTTGGCCCCTAAAGATTTAATTTGAGGTTCTGTGCGGCACACCTCGCAAAAACTTATATACGGCTATGGTTATATTGTATAACGTTATCTAATAGACATCTTGGACCGTAAACCCTTAAATTAATGTTATAATGCAATATAAGTCTAGCCTTCCCACTCCCAAGTTTTCTGCAAAGTCTTTTAAGTTAATTTCTAAAAATGATGTCACTTCAAGCAATAATTTGCTTATTTTCCTCTCGTATTTTTTTTTTCAATTTAAATGTGATTAGACATAGTAGGCAGTTATCATCAATCAAATTGTCTTGGTTTGTCCTATATACATTTAAACGATCGTATAATTATATTTATCACCAACAATTGCTATAAAAACTTTGACTAGTTAGTATATTCACAATCAAAAGTCATTCATTTCACCAGCTGTCACAAACTGTTAACATGCAAAACTAAGGATAAAGAGCCAATACTTGTTCTCACAATTTTAAGTATTTTTCCAAAAATGAAGTCACCACAAGCAATAATTCACTTATCATCTTCCCTTCCTATTTCTTTTCTCTTTTATAGTCTCGCGATAATATGTCTTACTTCGGCCACTGTCTCCGCTTCTTATGGAGGTAATGAGACTGATTATCACGCATTGTTATCATTCAAGTCAAAGATCACCCATGATCCATACAAAGTTTTTACCTCGTGGAACCATTCCTTTCATTTCTGTGACTGGAGTGGTATTTCATGTGGAAAGCGACATAAACGAGTGACTGTTTTATGGCTGGATTCGCAAGGCTTAGAAGGCTCGTTGTCTCCTCATGTAGGAAACCTTAGCTTCATACGTATGCTTTCTCACTCTAACAACAGCTTTCAAGGAACCATTCCTCGTGAACTTGGTCGTCTATCCAGGTTACATCGCCTTTATCTTGATGAAAACAACTTCAATAGAGGTGATGACCGGGAAAAAGCCGACAGATGACATGTTCAACGATGGTCTTAGCCTTCATAAATTTGCTTACATGGCATTACCGGATCATGTAATCGATGTTATTGATGAGGATGCAATTGTGTTGCAAAGTACGGAAGTGACTGCAAAGAAAGTGGAAGAATATTTGGTTGCAATTATCAAGATTGGAGTATCCTGCTCTGTGGATTCCCCACCACAACGGATGAAAATTGAAATTGTTGTCAACGAGTTGCAGCGCATTCTCGATGTGCTTCAAAATATATAAGGTTCTCTGTTCTCCCATTTTGTAGAATCTGATTTTACATAAGTTTCGTAATAAAGTATCAATAACTTGGTTTTATTTTTGAACGCTTTCAGGTCTAATACCAAAGCTTTCTTGGTGAAATCTGAAAGTAACTGCAGCAAGGAGCAATGCCTGTCGTAGTTATATAAATGTTACTTTGTCAAATATGTTTGTAAGTGTGTTTTAGTTTTCTTGTTGCAAATGTACCGTAAGAGATGTAAGAGTGCATTTACACTCCTGATGACTTATCATATGTATCAAACATGTTTATGATTAAGTGTGCTTGTTTTTCCTCAATCCAATTTCACCTTTTAGTTAGGCATATCTGCATAATGAATTTTGTTGAAAGTTGTAGTCAGATTCCTATTAGGTATTTGTAGTTTGTTTACTATTAGGCCCGGTACCTGTTACAGTCCTTTTGCAGAAAACGCATACAAAAAAGAAATGCTTCGACAACCCCATCCTAGAAATCCAGAGGGCGAATCTGGGGAACATACTTTTGCTTCTGAAGTCGTAAAAAATCGACAATTTACTTGATTTCGAGTTCATGGATCTGCCACCTAAACTTAACATTCTTAACATCTATACTAGTATCAACTACGTGGATATTGGGAGGATTGAACAACACAGAGAGTCTAACTGATATTGGGCTAAAAATGACTGAGTTTCCATTGGACCCATTGCTCGGCTGCTCGCTAAACTTCTTTTAACATGTGAAGAATTTACTTGTGTAAACGAAGTTTTAACGATTATATTTAGGATCTCAGTCTCGTCTGTATTCTTTAGTTCGTAAGCCCAGACCAAAAAAAATTTAATAATAATAAATAAATAAATAAATAAATAAGTAAATAAAATAAAAAAAGGGCGATGATGCACATGGAAAGTTAACAAATACCGTGGAGACTGGTGTAGCACTCATAACTTACAAGTGAAAGCTCTACGAAAGGATCGGGAAGTGAGTTCTCAGTTACTCGACATCTAGAAAAAGCTCATGATCCGGCTGACATTATGTGGGTCGAATTCCGACGTCATCAGAAAAGCGGTATGCTCAGTTTACTTCCATAACGCTACAAAACCTAAAGGGATCAGGAATACATAAGTATTAAGAACCGGATGCTGTGTCATTTGCACCCGACCTTAGCTTTTATGCTGCTGTTTGAATAAATATTTGTAAGGGTAGGAAAATGGGCGGGTCTGGCGGCTTGTGTAACGGGTCAAAACGAGAACATTTTTTGTAAGGATCAGGTTGGTCCGGAATGTTTTTTGCCCAGTTTTATAATAATCCCCTATAGATGTTATTGTGCTAAATATACGACGTATGAGAAAGATGCTGGTATCGTACACCGAAAAGGTTTGTACAACATAATGCATGGAAACATGGACGGGTTGGGTAATGGATCAAAACAGGATCATGTTGAAATGTATCACTTTTAGTAGTGGTTGGAACTTGAAACGAGACATTCAAGAATATGGTGCATGTGGATTTCTTAATGTAGGTTCATCATTGTGATTAATGAAATCAGTTTGTTTTGGTTTCTTACAATACATATTTCTACCGTCCATCTCTCCACTTCATTTTTTTGTTATAGTGGAAAATGTTGCAAATATAGGAAAAGATTCATTCGTATACAACCAAATACATGCTAAAACCACTTGGATATAAGAAAAGGTATACCGCACCCGGTCACGTTTCTTTCATGTGTTTTGGGTGTATAGGACTGTAATCCATTCAAAACCCAGACCATGCCATGAATTTACCACACACTTTAGACTACTCGTCAAAGACCCGTGTATGGCCTAAATGAGCATGGTTCATTGGACTATACCAAAACATATACGCACTGAACCAAATGGATTTACCAGTTTTGCACTCTCATAGTATCAACATTAGTCGATAAATAGCTAAAAGAAAGTCGCCTACTTGGGAGTGAGTCTCCAATCTATTTTAAAAGACTGCCAAGTAAAAAAGTAGAAACCATAAATGGGGAATGCTGATAAATTCAAGACTAGTCAATTGTTGCCTATCTCAAACTCCCACATTTTCCTGCTTATTTTCATACTTGTGAGATTATTATGACTTAAAGATGGAAGATAAGCTCATAAGATAGAACAAAGGCGGATAAAGAAGAGCTTATGAGATATAAGCCAAACCAAATAAGATCATAAGCCCAAAATAAGATTAAACGACAACCCCCTAAGTTAAAAGTTTGACCTGAGTAACCTCCAATAAATATAATTTTGATATAATCAAATTACACATATATATAGCCAAACACAATTTAAAAAATTAATAAATGAATTGAAGCATAAGAAGAAAGAGAAGGTACCATCACTTTTATCAACATCAATATAAAAGCACTTGATACTTCTCTTTACTAACGCATAGTAACAACTTGACCATCGCTGCTGAATGATACAGTGAACGGCTGTTCAAAATTAACGGCAATTGGTCAAAGGCCGTTTAATATGACGGTAAAAAAGAAAAATATTACAAACCAGCACCCAAAGTATGTAACAAGTTGTGAAAACTACCCCTGAATCTTTTGCTATTTACGATATTTTTTATATAACAAACTTTGTTTATCAAATATCTAGCGATTTTGTTAATCAAAAATAAACTGTTGAAAAGTCCTCTCGATTACAAACAAAATGGGCTCAATATTGATATACTTTTGACATACGTATGATTTTATAAAAAATGTTGTAGTTTAATGGTCCAGTCGTCTTCTCTACGACCACCTAAATCATAATCACCACAAATTAATACCAAAGAATACAATTCCATACTTTTTTGTGACGTCAGAGAAAAGACCATGATAATAAATTTATAGGTCCCTGTATAAACTCACAAGAGTACAAATTTTATGCACAAGTATTTAAAGTCTTTAAAAAACGTATAGCTTTAGGGTGTATTTTGGAGCTCAAACAAATAGAAACTAAGCTGGGGCTAGATAAGGGGATGTTTGTTTAAGCTAATTTTTAGGCTTATGAGCTTATTTGACTGTACTCATATCTCATACGCCCATATTTTCCGGCTTATTTACAGACTTGTGAGCTTATTATGCCTTAAAGATAGAAAATAAGCTCATAAGCTAAACCATAAGACGGAAAAAAATGAGCTTATGAGATATAATCTTAATGCCCAAACATAAGCTTAAACAAATCCAATTATAAGCACATAAGCTAAACTATCACAACCAATTATAAGGGGATGTTTGTTTAACCTTACTTTTAGGCTTATGAGCTTATTTGACTATGCTTAAATCTCATACGCCCATATTTTCCAGCTCATTTACAGACCTGTGAGGTTATTATGACTTAAAGATGGAAGAAAAGCTCATAAGACGAACCAAATAAGATCATAAGCCCAAAAAAAGTTTAAAGTTTGACCTGAGTAACCTCCATAGTTCCAATCACCATCAAGATGTATGTAACACTAATATATTAGTAATAAATTATGAGAAGCAATTAGAGCCTAATTAATTAAACAATAAATCAAAATCATGACAACCTCTAAAACCTCTATCTAATCTAGCATTTTGATATAATCAAATTACACATATAAATAGCCAAACAAAATTTAAAAAATGAAATGAATTGAAGCATAAGAAGAAAGAGAAGGTACCATCGCTTTTATCAATCAAGTCCGCTGCTGTGAAATGATTTTGAGTGAAACAAACAAAAAAAATGGAGAGGTGGTGGGTGAGATTAGATGGTGGTGATTAATTACAGTAAAGTGTGTTTGGATCGGATTGCCACCGTGGCAACTCCTGTATTTGTTTGTAAAAAGTTTATTCTTTTTTTCCTTTTTTCTACCTTTCACACATTAATTTGTTGTAAAAATGTAAGTATAGCTGCTCAAAAAGTTGATCAACTAGACTTGAGGACTTTATTTATCTCTAATCTTAACTAAGGGTGAGCAAACTACCTGAACGGACTGGACCGACCGACGGACCAACCGAGACTGGACCGTCGGTCCGGTCCTCAGTCTAGGCTTTTTGGCTAATTCGGTCGTCGGTCCGGTCGGTCTAGTTCGGTCCGACCAAACAACCGAAAATCTTGCCAAAATCTTGCCTTGTTGGACCGGACCGGACCGGACTGAAACAGACCGACCATATTCGGTCTCGGTCTTCATTTTTACCTTAATTCGATCTCGGTTTTTAGCGGTCCGGTCCGGTCCTGGATCGATGCTCACCCTTAATCTTAACTACATATAATGTAAAAGCTAACTTTTATTGAAAGTGAAAAAGTAATGATTTTCAAAGGGTGGGAGGATTGGATGGCGGAGATTATATGTTCGGTCCGGTCCGGTCTCAGTTTAAATAGACTAAATGTCCGGGTTTTAAGCCGGACCGAACCGGACCGAGACCGAAATTATGAAAAACCCTAGACCGAGACCGGACCGAATGTGGTCGGTCCGGTCAGGCCAGTTTTGTCGGTCGGTCCGGTCCATCCGGTCCATTTGCTCACCCCTACATGTGTCTAATGCTAAGTGGATTAGGCATGTAATTGGGCTTGCATTTTTAGGCTTAAATATCATTTCTCTTTTCTTATTTTGTATCTATGACACATTCATTTAATTTGTTGCAAAAATGAACATAGTTGCTCAAGGGGTGGCTGTGGAATCGGAATGGCATGCGGTATGATGCATGGCGCTCGGCATGCCCATTGCAAGTGGTTCGGCATCACAATTTCGGCAACACATTCGGTATACTTTGCCGAAGAATCATGGAGGAAATGCAATAAATTTTCGAACGTCGGTACATTTAATATATAGCCCCGTTTGAGGCTTTTTTCAAAAAAAAAAAAAAAAAAAAAAAAAAAAAAAAAAAAAAAAACCCTTTAAATACACACTATCAAATCTTATTTTATTCACATATTCATTTTAAAATCACTAGCTTATTCCACTACTTCCTTCCAATTCCAACTCTTTCATTCATTTAAAAAAAACTGAATCCAAATAAATCAAAACGTAGTTCAAACTCATCCAAAGGTCGTGGACGGGACTCTCGATCACAACCTGTTCGTCCACAAGTTCAATCACAACCCATTCGTCCGCAAGTTCAATCGGCCTAGTATCCCCAACCTCCACCTCAACCCTTTTAATTATTAATCAAATATTATATTTTTATTAAATTGTTTAATATAATTATGAATATAAAAAATAAAAAATAAAATTAGTTTTTATTTGAATCATGGTTGCCACTAAAAAGTATGGTTATGTATAACGTGTTGGCTTGATTTGATTGGTTAATGACGAATCATGAGAGAGACATCAAATCATGACTGTCACCCCTCTCAAAAAGTTGATCAACAACATTTGGATGGTGCTTACTTTTCTATTATTCTCTCTTAATTGAGATAAATATGAGCCCAAAACACCAACACCTTTTTATTTTATTTTTTTTTTATTTTTTTTTAATGATACTCACAAATGTCTCTCTCTTCTAATTAAGAGGCTAATTAAGGTTGTGTTTGTGTTTTTAAAAAAATGTCTGAAAGTCTCTTACCGAATCAGATCTTACAAGAGTTAAAATATATTTTTTTTAAATTATTTTTTTTAAGTTAAAATTTGAAAATAAAATTAAAAATTAATTTTTTTAAATTAAAATAAAAAAATTAAATTGTAAAAAAATAATTTTTTAAAAATTAAAAAATTTTAAATTAAAAAAATAATAATTTTTTTTTAAAGTTTAAAGTTTAAAAAAATGATAATAATAAATTTAAAAAAAAATATGAATAAAAGGAAATACATCAACTACTGTATTTATTTTATTTTTTATTTTCTTTAATATATTTTTTATGTTTTATTTATCATTTTATTTATTTTTTTGCAAAAATGAACATAGTTGCTCAAAAAGTTGATCAACTATACTTTTCTTTTCCACTTACCGAGTGAGCTAAAACCTTTGATTCATCTTATTAAGAAGGTTCACAAAAACTTCTCCCTCTTAATTAAGTGGCTAATTTAGACATATCTTCATACCATTTAATTTAGTAAACAACCCCTTACTCTACTACTAAATAATGAGAATAAGTGGAGGCATGGCTGAACTCTTAACTATTTAAACCAATCCCCCTGAGTTAAACATTTCACCTGAGTAACCTCCAATTAATATAATTGGCAAACCCCAATTTGTCCATAGTTCTAATCACCATCCCGATGTATGTACCACTAATATGAGTATATATTACTATTAAATTATCACAACCAATTAGACCATAATTAAACGTTAAATTAAATGAAGCCTAAGAATGAGAACTTACCATCGGTTTAAAATGGTGTTTGGTGAATGGAAATGTAGGACGGTGTTTGATGTTTGGAAAGGTTGTGTGATGGGGATTGCCAACATGGCACCCTCATTGTTTGTTTTGTTGACATATTAATTAATTTGTTGCAAAAATTAACATAGCTTTTCAAAAAGTTAACCAACTATACTTCCTCCATTACTAAATATTGGACACAATTATTTTAATTCACGCGTTGTGGCAGAGTGTTATCTCTCGGTAAAAAATAAGTCACTAAATGCTACAAGAAAATATAGTGTATAAATACCCTTTGACAAAATTTCAAAACACACATGTTAATTTCTTTATTAATATGTACTCATTTACTTTATAATCCAATCAATATCAGTGGCGAACCTAGAAAATTTTCAGTGGGGGGTCGGGATCTAAATTTTTTTTTCCTAACGCTATTTTTCGGGTAATATGTTCGGGTCGGTGATTCGATTCTGGTTGGGTCAAAAATTAAATACTATTATTATAAAAATAAAAAAAAAATCAATCACTAAAAAACTAAACATTTGTCCAAGACACCTAAACATTAAAAAGGAGACAAATGGTTGGTATCTGGTTCGATTCATTGAAGAAATTAGAGTTCAGCCTTTCGACCTTTAAGATCCTTGAATTATTCAATTATGGACTCCGCATCAAACTTGTTAGCAATTTCTTTTTCTATGTAGATCACCATACTGTTTGCTAGATTCTGAGGGTCGAAGGGGGAGGGTTTAGGATTTGGTTAATTGGTTTGTTAATTGTTAGGGATTGTTCCGTTTTTTTTTAATGGGCTAAGTAATGGATTTTAGTTTGGGATTTGGTTTGTTAATTGATTTTAGTTTGGGTAGATGGGCTTATGTAAAATATAATGGATCAATTTTATTGCTTAATATATAAAAAAAAATTCACAATTAAAATGGGGGGTCGAAACCGAATATACCGAAATTTTTCTACACGAAAACTATATACCCCTACATCGCAAAATAAATTTCGGGGGGTCGGGCGCCCTCCCCGCCCCTATATAGCTTCGCCAATGATCAATATGATAAGTCTTTTTGATATGATATGTATCACGGAACTTTGATCACTAATAAGATGACAAAAAAGAGTTGCAACAATACCTACAATAGTGATCCAAGTTTAACTGGATAATAAAGTAAATGAAAACTTATTTATTAAAAAAAAAATGTATGTTTTGAATTTTTGTCAACAAGTCTTTATAGAATATAACTTTTTGAGCATTTAGTGGCTTATTTTCTTGCTGACTAATCAATATTTTTAGTCCATGAAGTGATGTTGCCAGTGGCGGACCCAAAAAACAAATGTTGTTCTTAGTTTTGTCAAGGTGGAATTTTTTAACCAGATACTTGGTTAACTAGTTTTATCACAGCCAATTACACAAGAAAAGGAAGTGGTCGTTTCACCCCAAATCCTTATTACCACATATAGCCAAACATAAATTTGCAAGTAAATCAGTAACAAAACTAGTTTAAGAATTAAATGAAGCACAAGAATGTGAACGTACCATTGAGTTTGGTGTGAAATGAAATGAGTGAAACAAACAAAAAATGGAGTGTGATGGTTTGGTGAATGGTGGAGAGGAGGAGGATTGGACGGTGAAGATTAATTAGAGTCAAATGTTTATGTTTGTATGGGATTGTCAACGTGGCAAATACAAAATGGAATACATCAACTATTTGTTTGTAAGTTCAAACTTTTATTTATTTATTTTTAAATATTCTTTGTATGTTTTACTTATTTTTTTATTTATTTTCTTGCAAAAATGAGCATAGTTGCTCAAAAGGTTGATCAACTAGACTTAGACGTGTTTCTTTTTTCACTTAATGAGTGAGCTCAAATCTTACTAAAGAGGTTTACAAAAACCCATATCTCTCAATTTGTGGCTAAACTAGACATGTCTTCAAACCATTAATTTAGTAAAGAGCCCCTTACTCCACCTACTAAATTATGGGAATAAGTGGAGGCATAGCTGTAGCCACGAGCACTGTTTATTGCCTTAAGAGTTGTAGCAATCTTGCCATCTTACTGTAAATTCATTTATTTGCTCAGTTCCGGTTAATCACAAATGTGGAAAACTAGAAGGGGGGGTTGAATAGTTTTACGTCCTTTTAAAAGTTTATTACCAAAATATTTTGTAGCTTATTAAAAACTTTCGATTCGATCTCAAGTGACTTCAAATGACAACTAATATAAGCAATTCTAATGTAATAATGAAAGTATTGAAATGTAATGAAGAAAAGATAGAGTTAGAAAGATCAAACCACAACACGCGAATTTATAGTGGTTCGGCTACAAGGACACCTTCCTTGCCCTACACCACTCCCCGAGTACCACACTCGAGAGTTTTCTTCACTATGTCAACAAACTCCTTATGGTGGAGAAACCTTACACACCTTGGCTTAAACGAGTTAACGACACTAAGCTAAATGTCGAGTTCTAACCGTAGCTAGAACCAATCTCACGACTTCTTCAAGGCTTCACACCTTTTTCACAACTTCACGACTTCTTCAAGGCTTCACACCTTCTTCACACCTTCACAACTTCACACCTTCTTCTATGCACAACTAATTCACAACTACTAAACTACTTTACAACACACCTAGTTTCTACAATCAACAAATTTACACAACACTTTTATAAATATCTAACACAACTACAACATGAAACTAGCTATTCACAACACTACTACAATTTGATGGATGTAGAGAAGTGTTCTTCTTCTTGCACTTGAATGGATGAAGCTTTGGATCACTTGGAAACAAAGACTTATGAATTATATGATCAAGGATTTTAGATGTAGAAATGGAAGTTGGATCAGAAAGTTTATAGTGCAAAAAGGTGAGAAAAATGTGTGAAATGATCCAATATTTATAGGGCCAGATTTTACTGTTCGGGAGCGTGCCGGTCCCCTTAATTAGAGGCCGGTCCCCTTAATCATTAAGGGGGCCACCTAGTAAAATTAAGGGGGCCGCCCTCCTGAACGTTGGAAAAGTTTTTCTGGATAAAATTTGCCCTTTTTGGTTGGAAATTTGAAATCATATCTTTGTGGTTTAATATAGCATTACCAAAAATGATTTACAAATATATATAAAATGTTTATATCATTTTATAAGATGTTATGTCTTAAGACAAAATTTCCTTTGATCATGTAATGCATAAGATGCTTAGTTTATGCATACCTTAAGTGATATTAGATGTAGAAGTAAATATTTGTTACCAAATACTTGTTTACTTCTTAAGCTTGACTTAATTTGATTTAAGTTTTGTTATTATCAAAACATAGGTTTATTGAGAGATATTAATAACCTTTTTAAGCATTATTTATATCAACAATCTCCCCCTTTTTAATGATTATAAAACTTAAGCTCATTAACTCAAAAATTAATTTTTAAACAAGTATTTTAGTGAGTTTATATTTACTTCTCCCCCTTTTTGTAGAATCAAAAAGGTTTTGCCGACAATCTTCAAACGTGAAAAATTGACGGGTAGAAACTCACCCTTGATGTGTACTCCCCCTCGTTTGGGGGCACCAAGAGAACGAGCTATGGAATGCTTTGCAAACAAAAAATATATTAGAAGCACAAGTATATGCATGCAAACATGTATAAGGTGATAAAAAAAATAAAGCATGTTTGAAAAGAAAGCATTCATATTAAATAAGTGGTTGTGTCAAGACACAACATACAACTAGCAATTGGAATTACAAGTAGAAAAGCTAGTTTACAAATAAGCAACTAGGAAAATACATCATCATGCAAAAAGTACATGGTCTTCATAGAGCTTCCAAGCAAAAGGGTGGTAGAGGCTTTATTTATTAAGCATATGCGATGCTTAATTAGGAGAGCATGACGGTGATGGTGAAGGAATGGGTGAGAATTGTGGTGGAGGAATTATTGGAGAGGATGGTGGAGTTGGTGTTGGTGGTGGGTTGGTAAGCAAATGTTCAATATATGAAAACATATATTGAATTTCATCTCTAAGGCCAAAGATGACCGTGCGGTTGTGGATGCAACAAAGACAAGTATCCCCATGGGGTTCAAGTAGCCTCCAAGGCACGGGATTGGCAAAGAATGGTGGTGTAATTGGTGGGGATGAGAGATGAGCATCAAGTGGTGTTATTGGTGAAAGTGAGATGGTAAGATGGGTGGACATGGGTTCTTGTGTAGGAGGTGGTGATGATACTTGTGGTGATAAGTGTGAGTTGATGTAGTCATTGATTGATGAGGTTGAGGGTATGGAGGATGAGGAAGTTCCATGAGTGGAAGGTGTTTTAGATGGTGCATTGGGTGCACTTGGGGATGAGCATTTGGGTGGAGGTGATGGTGTTTTGTTGTCTTCATTTGTTAAGTCAATGAAGAGTTGTTTTGGGGGGATGACCACAAGTTTTTGTTTCTTGGAAGTTTTGGAGTGTGAGGTGCTTGGTGGAGTCATGATGATTAAGATGGTGAGTGATGGGATGAAGAATGGTGATTGTGGAGGGAATTTATAGTATGGAAATGGTTGATTTAGGTATGTATTTGAAATGGTTGAATGAGATTCTAAAATCAGTTGGGTTAAAATGGGAAATGGTAGCTGAAACTAGAGAAAGGGTTCACAAGATGCAAAAGAAAACAGTGAATCCAGTTCCAGATGGCCGGTCCCCTTAATTGTATGCCGGTCCCCTTAATAATTAAGGGGACCGCCTAGGGAATTAAGGGGGCCGCCCATCTGGTGTTTTCCCAGACGACCAGAAACCCAAAATTTGCAAAATTTGGTGATTTTTCAAGTGTGTTTTTCCAGCAAGCTCTATTAGAAGTACATACTCTAGGAATGATGATATATAAACATATATATATAATCAAATTTTGCATGGAAATTAACATATTAAAATCTATCTTGAAAAGAAGCATGGCATAATATTATGATAGAAGCATGATAATAATAAAAGTTTAAACATCATTCCAAATAACACAAGTATTTCCGAATAAATCGGACAAATAGCAAACCATACAAATGTCTAAAATAAACAAGCAATAACAAGTAGCAACATGTCAATATCATCTACTTCTTTTTCTTTCCAAGCGTCTTCCTAAACATCTTCCCAACGTATTTGAATCCTCCTCGAAGTTCTTCATGCATTTGTTTTTTACGGTTGATGATAGACGTTTGACGAGTGAAGAGAAGCTCATCGGTACGTTCATGAGGAAGAGGAATTTGATACTCGGTATCATCAATATCGGAAAGATCTTCAACAAAGGTCGTGGGGGATGGAGTACTAACACGTGAGGTGTTTTCCTCCTCATCATCATCGTCATCACGATGAGATGTAGAACCACGAGCCCTAGAGTACAAAGGAACACGAGATTTACCTTTGTCACTACGAGGACGACGAGTACGAACACGAGTAAGTTGGTTCAAAGTAGGAAGGATATGAACGTAGTAGTCTCTTTGAAGATGTGGGTAATGTTCCATCACATAACGATAAAGTCGTGTGAGAAACATACCGTAAGGAAGATTGTCATTTGGGGTGTTTTTGGCGGACATGATTCGATGAACAAAAAGATAAGCCAAATTGTATTGCTCTTCAGCTATAACACAATAAAGCATGTGGGCAATGCTCGCCGTGACATGATCACGGTGACCACCGGTACCAAACGCATTCTCTCGAATGAGTTCTTCCCACTTCTTCATATCTTGACTTAGCTCTTTGAGGAGGATTTGATTGGCATGAATATCGACATTCTTTGACTTGATTACTCGACTAGTCGTACGACGTTCTAGTTCAAGCATTCGACGAATATCTTCAGGACTAGGAATCTCAGAATAGTTGGGGCCATCCTGAGGACGATTTCTTTCAAGAGTGGAGAGATCCCATTCATTTGAGAAAACAGCTTGGCCGTTGAATGGGATTCTAAGAATTTGTCCAAATTGAGCAAGAGTAAGAGTAATGAATTGATTTTGAATCATGAAGGAAATGAGGAGATGACCATAGGGATCGGTTTGCACCGTCACTTGGCTATCGAAGTCGAGGATAAAACGAGGAATGATAGGTTCGTTGATTTGGAAAAGACATTCAAAACGAATATTGGAGAACATTCGTTTGGTGTCATCAGATTCATAGAAAGATGGATCGACAATTCTTCCTTCGTGAATGTTTCTATTTTCAATAGGACGATAGAAATATGCAACTGAAGGAGACATGCCGGGAGTAGAAGAGACATTTGGAATATATTGTTTGGTTTTGGATACATCACCAACCGTGGTCTTAGGCATTTTCACCTAAACAATATAACAACAAAAATAGAATTAATATAAAAACAACTATCATGCATATGTTATATATATGTATATATAATTATATGCAAATTATGTGGAACGAAATTCTACTTCGACAAAAAAAAAGAGAGTTGATACTTACACGGACATATTTTATTCATCCACAGAAATTTAATGTTAATGGAAAAATATACCCTCGACGTACACTACTTTATGCAAATTTCTTTGCTATTAACTCTTGGAAATCCCATACCCTAGAAACCCCATTAACTTACAACTCTTCTCTTTCCTGGCTGCTCACTTCCACCGCCCTCTGTCTCTCACTGCCTTAACTCGGAGCTGACTTAGTTCGAACTTCTTATCGAGAATATCTATGAAAACTTCAACAACACAGACTTCTATATGAAATTGGAGTACTAACTCGGTTCAACCTCGAGATAATATATAATATGCATTTTCAAAGTGTAAACTTGTATTTCGTCCATTTAATACTCTTGTTATTCATAGTTTCATGCCAAGCACTCATATTTTCTTGACAAAGTAGAGTTATTATTAACTAAAATACAAGGGAATTGAAACGACTGATTATCTTAATATGTATGTTGAAATGGATATTTGTTAGATCAATTAGGCAACGCCGTTAAAAGGTCGTCAGGATGCAATCAGCCACCAATGGAGTGGTGGCCGGTAGTGGAGCTGCCGGCTAAAGTGAAATAAAATAGGTTGTAATGGGGTTTGAAGGTTTTGAGTTTTGAGGGATCAACAGGGAAAAACAAGTGTATAATTATGTTAAGGGCACACTTGTCAATTCACTCTAGATCTCCGTGTGCAGATAAATTAGCTCCGTGTAAATATCACTGGCCAAAAAAAAATTTCAATGAAGTAGTTTCATAATGTTCCTTTTATTTTGATTTTAAACTCGTTTAGAATATAATATATAATATCAAGGAGTATGATATCATAATTCATTTCGAAATACGGCTAGATATATATTAGATTATATATCTTCCATTTCGTAAGAGTTTGACACAACATAAGCTGGTTTAAAAGATTAAAATGCGAATTTTAGTTTTCAAAAATATCATTTTCGAGATAAACCAAACGCTCCCTTAACTAGATAAAAACATCCTAAAACATCAATATATATATTGATTATATATCTTGATGACGTCTATTGATTTTAGTAGTATTAACAAGTTTTATGAACAAGTTTTAAGTTTCAAATAACTACATATAGTTATAGTTTGTTCATGAACCAAACGCCCATGTTGTCTTCATGAACCATTTTCTAACAAATTGAAAAGTATGTTTTGATTGTTTAGGACGTTAAAACAATGTAATGTAGTAAGTTTTAAGTGGTTTTTGAGAGTTATATCAACAATGTGCCTCTTGAAAAATAAAAATTAACAAGGGTTTATGGGCGATTAATGATTTTGACAAAATGATATGTTATACTAAATTTGAGTTGCAATACATCATTCTAATCCTATGGGAAGCATTTGGTAGTTCAATTTCTAGCTTCTATTGCACTTAAATTCGAATTAAAATAAATTTTAATAAAATGCATAATAATTGATTAGACACCAAATCGAATGAAATGTGATGAAATGCATGTTGGAAAACTTACAAAAGATGTTGTTATATGTTTGGTTGATGTTTGCCCCTTGCGAAACAACCCCGGATTGGTGATATGATGGAGGATTTTGATGTTTTTGGGTATTTTGGTACGTACTCAGCAGCAGTGGGGAAGAACAAATGAGTAAATGGAGTGTTTGGGAATGGAATTAAGGAGGAGAAACGGATTTAGAAGTGTCAGATGGCCGGTCCCCTTAAACATTAAGGGGACCACCCTCGATAACAAGCCGGTCCCCTTAATTATTAAGGGGGCCGCCTTTGAAATTTTCCAAATTTCGCGGAATTAGTTTCTGGAACAAAAATATTTATACGTGTATAATTAGATTTATAATATATCAAAAATACGTAAACGTTTATTGGCACGATGAGAAAATTCTTAACAATTTTTAATTACTGTTTCGATAATTAAAATATACCTTTGACAATTTTGGATAAAATGATCAAAGTGTTAAGTTGATGAAGGGTTTGAGGTGTGTTCGGGAATATGTGAATAAGTGTGTATATATATATATATATATATATATATATATATATATATATATATATATATATATATATAGTGTAACTTTCAAACGAGAACCATTTTAACTGCAAGAACTGCGAGAACCACCTTTTTTACTCCTAATAATACATAAGGTACATCATGTCAATGCATAATGGCAGTTTTGAAAATATATGTAACTTAATTTGATAGAAAAAATTAAATGAGGGGCAAAATGGGAATTTAATTCTTCCATAAAAAAAGGTTATATACCAAAACAGTTTCTCCTTTTTTTCTTCGGTTGTTATTATATCTAGGGTTTTGGTCTCTCTTCTCTCCCAAATCAGCCGCCCTCTCCCTCTTATTTTCGGCCATATTCAGGCCAGTGGAGTCGCCACCGTCACTCTCCTCGTCACACCGCCACCATCACCACACTCCTCATAACCTCCCCGTTCTTTTGGTGTACATCACGCGCCTCACAACATCACCAAACCCATCACGAACACAGATCTTAAATTATCTTCGTGTGGTAGAGGATAATGGGTTGATTTAAATCACCGGAAGAAACAATCATCTGTTCATTACCTAGCATATCACACCTCACCCTAGATCCGTTGTTCATTACCGGGTAATATTGTCTCATACTTTTTTTATTTAATATATGTAAATCGTATGTTTTCTTAATATTGTTTCGATCTGAAAAAAGGTTCTCGATATCAATTTTTGTTGCTTACTACCTGAGAACGAAATGTTAGTTTCGATATGAAAAAATAGGTATGAAATTCTAAGACCTTTTTTCGATCTGTAATTAAGTTTTGTGAATTGATGATATTGTTATAACATCAGATAGTATCAGATAGTATAGTAAATGGGTTTTTGGGATAATGGTAAACATCAGATAGTATAGTAAACATCAGATAATGGTAAACATCAGATAGTATAGTAAATGGGTCTTTTCGATTTGTTATAACATCAGATAGTATAGTATAGTATCAGATAGTATAGTATAGTAAATGGGTTTTTGATGATATAGTTATAACATCAGATAGTATCAGATAGTATAGTATAGTAAATGGGTTTTTGTGCTAAAAACTAAGACCTTTTTATTTTTTGATTTATCAGATAGTATAGTAAATGGGTTTTTGGGATAATGGTAAAAGTTAAGGAAAGTGTGCTTGTTACATGAATTAACATTTGTGTTTATTGTTAGAAAAGCTGTAAAAGTAGTGACATGTATCATGGATGAAGAAGTAACATGGGTGTTTTTTTGTTGGAAAATAGCTAATCAGATAAAATGATTGAGTAATATGCAAGTTTGTTTGGTTATTGGAATAAGTTTGTGTATTTGTTATTCTTAATTGAAGTAACATTGATGTTTACAGTAATGAAATAATGAAAAAGCATGAATTATTGTAAAACAAAGTAAGGATTTAACATTGTTGTTTATGTATGTGTATAGTAATTGTTACTTTACATTGATGTTTGAAAATGATTAAATTTTGATGTTCATCATGTAAGCTAAGGTAACAGGGTTATTAGGTATTGGGGGTTAAAGTTTATGAAATTGTTTATGATAGATTAATTAACATTGATGTTAAGACTGAACATGCCTGTTAAAAACTTGAAATGAGCATGGATGAAAAAGTAACATGGGTGTTTAGATTATTTGTTTATGAAATTGTTTATGATAGTGTCTCCATCGTTGGTGACTATAACCTAGCATATCACACCCCACCCTAGATCCGTTGTCCAAAACATGTATGTTTAAAACGTACCTGTTCAAAACATATATGTTTTAATTAGTGGGATCTAACTAATTAAAACCAACATGATGTTTTTAAACATGTATGTTCAAAACATGTATGTTTTTAAAATAAGTATGTTTGTTTACATATAAAACATATATGTTTTGTGTTTTAGATTATAAAACATATATGTTTTGTGTTTAACTGTTTATGATTAAAAAACATGTTTACATCATTAGTTTAATATACACAAGATTGTGCATATGCGTTATACTAGTTGTTGTGATTAATTTTCGTTTCTTATTTATTTGTGGTTTAATTATTTTTGTGCATACTTGTTTCAGATTGATTGATGAAGATGATGATATCATTCAAGACCGGGAAGTGGATGAACACGATTATACATGAAGATTTGCGACCTTTGGAGATATATGATTATTTCATTTTTTTTGTACTTGTAATAAAGCGAAATGTAACATTTAAGCATGTCAATCTTATTTTTCTTTTTATAATGTTTTATGTTCTTAATTTGTGTTTATAAAAGTATTGGTAGGTTGATAAAAAAAATGTTAACTAAAAAAACATGTATGCACCTTGACTATTTGGAAAAAAACATGTATGCACTTTGACTAATTGAAAACATGTATGAAGGAAAAAAACATAAATGCACATTTGCTTAAAAAAACATATATGCACCATGACTATTTGAAAAAAATGTTAGCATAAAAAAAAAAAAAAAAAAAAAAAAAAAAAAAAAAAAAACGAATTTTAAGATATATAAAAAACGGGAATTAAAAAAAAATATATGAAAATGTCTTTTACCATTATACCCTTTTGAATTTAATAAAAATGACAAAATGCTATGGAGCATTAAATGATGTACATTATGTATTAATAGTTGTAAAAAGGTGGTTTTCGCAGTTCTTGCAGATAATTTGGTTTTCGTAAGAAAGGGACCCTATATATATATATATATATATATATATATATATATATATATATATATATATATATATATATATATATATATATATATATATATATATATATTTATATTTATATAAAAGTATAAGTGTGAGTGAAAAATGGGTTGATGTAAATGGGTTGAAAGATAGTAGCGGAGATAGGATAACGTCGGCGAGAGGAGTTTGTTTCATCCATAGTGTTCGCGTGCGAAGGCGTTCTTGCATGATAAAAGTCCACTTTGACTCATATCCCTTCATCATCATGAGTCTCCTAAAAGAGGACTTAATAAACTAACGCGAGGGGGGAAGGAAAAGGTTCGATAAAGAACGATTTCCTGGAGTTCTAGAAAGTCAACTAATGACATATCTAGGTTATGTGCAAGCAATTATATATATATATATATATATATATATATATATATATATATATATATATATATGTATATATATATATATATGTATTAAGTATAAGAGTATATATATGATCGAACAAGTAGAGAGAAGAAAGCAAACTATATCTATGCAAACAATGTAATCAACTAAAGCATATTTATCTAAGCATGGCAATGAGTTATGAAAGAATGGCGTACCCGGTGGTCTTCAAAAAAAATCTTCAAAATCATCAATATGACATATAGACTTTGAAAAAGTCTATGTTGAGAGAAACTTCAAGATTGCCTCAAGGAAAGTTCATCTAGCCATTCGATCCCCATTGTCTCTTTGGTCCAAAGTTGTTTGGTCCAAACATGTTTAACATTTGACTAGGATGCATGAAAGGTGGTAGTATACCCCAAGGATTGTCGCTTTGTTGGTAGTTCCACATTTGATTACTATTGTTATTATAGTTTTGCCTATTTTGGTTTCCTCTTGGTTGAGGTGTTTTAGACCTAGGTTTAGAATTATTTGATTTTCTAGGTGGTGGTGTTTTAGATCTTGTCTTAGATTTAGAAGATCCTACCTCGTTTTTTAAAGACGGTTTATAAAAAGCTTTTACTTCTTCATTGTTGGCAAGCGGTATTTTTCTATCATTTACAAGTATATACTTAGGATTAGATTTTAGAGGTTTTTGTTCGTTAGGTTCATTTTCGAATTTGACATTTTTAATCTCGCTTGTTGAAGCTTCATTTGAGTTAAATCCTAAACCGGTTTTATCTCCGGATGTTCTTTGAACACTTATTATTTTATTAAGTGAGCGACTACTATTTTCAAATTTATTAAGTTTGCTAATTTCTTCCCTAAGTATTTCGTTTTCATCTTTAAGCATTTGACATGACTTGCATTCTTCAAAAATTTCTTTACCTTTTTCAAGTTGATGTATTTTAATTTTTAGTTCAAGTACTTCATTTTCCAATTGATTGTTTATGTATTTTAGTGATTTGTTTTTAGCCATTACTAGTTGTCCTAATTTGCATAGCCTATTATATTCATTATCTAGATCTTTTTCATCTAATGATAAACTTTCATCACTAAAATATTCGGTTTCGGAACGTACCTCATTTGGTGTATTCGCCATAAGACACTTTTCTTCTTTTGTCGTTTCTTTCTCATCTTCATCACTATCACTCCAAGCACCTCCAACATAGGCTCTTTGATTTTGATCTCCTGTCATCATTGGACATTTTCCGATGAGGTGATTTAGATCACCACACTTGAAACACTTTCTTTCAATCTTTTGGTTCTTGTCATCTTTACTCTTTTGAAATGTTTTCTTTTCATCATACGGTTGTCTTACGAATCTTCCTCGCCTTTTGAAGAATTTCTTGAAATCTCTTACGGCCATGGCGTATTCTTCGTCATCACTTTCGGAAGATGAGCTATCTTCGATACTAGATTCCTTTCTAGCTTTCAAGGCGATTGACTTGCTTTGCTCTCGTTTTTCTTTGACCATTTCGGAGTCCTTCTTAATGATGACTTCGCAAACTTTTAGATTTCCAATTAATTCATCAAGTTGCAATGTTGACAAATTCTTCGATTCTTCAATAGCCGTCACTTTAGCTCGCCATTTTGGATGAAGAGCTCTAAGAAACTTCCTAACAAAATTCTTACTAGAAAAATTCTCATCAAGTGCTTTTAAACTTGTGATGATAGTGTTAAATCTAGCAAAAGCATTATCAATTGATTCCTCTTCCGGAATCGTGAATTGCTCATATTGTTGAACAAGTAGATCTATCTTATTATCTTTGACTTGACTATTACCTTGGTGAGTTATTAGTAAAGAGTTCCAAATTTCTTTTGCGGTTTCACACATAAAGATCCTTTCGTACTCTTTACGTGGTTGCGCATTATAAATAACCATTTTTGCTTCATTATTTTTAGCAAGTTTTCTTTTTAAATCATCATTTTGTTTTTCAAAATGTACGATTTCATCTTTCTTAGTTTCCGGGTTATTTTGAATAGGTAAAAAATCACCATTAGTAATAACATGCCAAAGATCTAGATCTTTTGACTTCACATAAGTTTCGAATCGATTTTTCCAATATAAAAATCCATCACTTTCAAATAGTGGTGGTCTTTGCATAGATTGCCCTTCTAAATATTTTTCAGATTCCATAGATCGTTACAAGTTTTAAAATACAATATATTTTAAAGATCTTGCTAGACGTGGCTCTGATACCAATTGTGGAAAACTAGAAAGGGGGTTGAATAGTTTTACGTCCTTTTAAAAGTTTATTACCAAAATATTTTGTAGCTTATTAAAAACTTTCGATTCGATCTCAAGTGCCTTCAAATGACAACTAATATAAGCAATTCTAATATAATAATGAAAGTATTGAAATGTAATGAAGAAAAGATAGAGTTAGAAAGATCAAACCACAACACGCGAATTTATAGTGGTTCGGCTACAAGGACACCTTCCTTGCCCTACTCCACTCCCCGAGTACCACACTCGAGAGTTTTCTTCACTATGTCAACAAACTCCTTATGGTGGAGAAACCTTACACACCTTTGCTTACACGAGTTAACGACACTAAGCTAAATGTCGAGTTCTAATCGTAGCTAGAACCAATCTCACGACTTCTTCAAGGCTTCACACCTTTTTCACAACTTCACGACTTCTTCAAGGCTTCACACCTTCTTCACACCTTCACAACTTCACACCTTCTTCTATGCACAACTAATTCACAACTACTAAACTACTTTACAACACACCTAGTTTCTACAATCAACAAATTTACACAACACTTTTACAAATATCTAACACAACTACAATATGAAACTAGCTATTCACAACACTACTACAATTTGATGGATGTAGAGAAGTGTTCTTCTTCTTGCACTTGAATGGATGAAGCTTTGGATCACTTGGAAACAAAGACTTATGAATTATATGATCAAAGGATTTTAGATGTAGAAATGGAAGTTGGATCAGAAAGTTTATAGTGCAAAAAGGTGAGGAAAATGTGTGAAATGATCAAATATTTATAGGGCCAGATTTTACTGTTCGGGAGCGTGCCGGTCCCCTTAATTAGAGGCTGGTCCCCTTAATCATTAAGGGGGCCGCCTAGTAAAATTAAGGGGGCCGCCCTCCTGAACGTTGGAAAAGTTTTTCTGGATAAAATTTGCCCTTTTTGGTTGGAAATTTGAAATCATATCTTTGTGGTTTAATATAGCATTACCAAAAATGATTTACAAATATATATAAAATGTTTATATCATTTTATAAGATGTTATGTCTTAAGACAAAATTTCCTTTGATCATGTAATGCATAAGATGCTTAGTTTATGCATACCTTAAGTGATATTAGATGTTATTTACCGGGGTAAACCCCTTTACCCAAAAAAAAAAGTGATATTAGATGTAGAATTAAATATTTGTTACCAAATACTTGTTTACTTCTTTTTTTTTTGGGTAAAAGGTCAACGACCCGGTAAATATATTACTCCAAAAAACGTTTAAGTACAACGGATATGGGTGAATCCCATATCTCAGCCCGTTACATAGGCGAAAAGCTTACATAATAAGATACTTCCAATGTTCAAAACAAGAAAACCAAGCCATAATCACATGATAGTAGTGACTTTAACAAAAGATAAACTACTTCCTACGACTTTGGAGATTAACACCATAAATGGCATTAAGAGCATCCAATTCCCCTGGAAGATCATAAGTGTGCTTCGAATAATCATCAAAGTCATACTCATCTTCACGCTCATGACCACCACCAAAAAGATTTGCTGATTCGTCGAACGTGTTAAGAACCTCATCCTCATCGCTTTCAGAAACCTCAACCACACCCACCTTCGAAAATGGGTTAGTCCTCTTAGTGACAGAGGTAGACGGAATAGGATGACCAGCATCATCCACAAGAATAGCTTTCCTATCGATCAGTAGCTCTTCAAGCTTACTAATTTTCTCAGCAATAGGAGTAGATCCACCTTCCATAGTTCCCATTGAATCACTCACAAGTGGTTCTTGCAAATCACTCACAAGAGGGACTTGTGATGTAGTACCAGTCTTAACCGACGCATCATTATTAACTTCCCTTGTACTGCCAGCATCTACATCCATGTTAGTAACAACATTAGGAATACCAAATCCATCAGTATCATCCATATTAAGAGCATCAAACTGATTAGAAGTAGTGATCTTGATACCACTCGTACTAGCCACATCAGAAGCTTTCTTCTTACTGACATTAGCTTTCTTTGGTTCTGGAAGAGTCTTTTTGGGCTGATATTCAAAATGCTTACCCACCGCAGGTTTGTTAAAACCTCCTCGACCTGGATTCGAACCAACTTGCTTACCCTTCTTCTTATTGTTAACAGGCTGGAACCCATCACTTGCGTTCTTAGTAGGTTAAGCATTCTGAATGACAACCTTAGGGCACTCATTCAAAGTATGACCAAATACCTTACATTTATCACAGCGAGGCGGTTTCCACTCATATTCAACCCGGATCATCTCTATAGTTGAACCCGTACCATCAAGTAAAGGAATCTCAACAGTGAGACTGTCCTTTAGTACCTCATCCGACTTAACTTCAATCATACACCTAGCAAAGCTACTCCGGCCCCAAGATTCCTTGCACATTTGACTAGTAAATGCATCTAATCTTTTGGGCGTCCCAATCACAGTAGCAAGGAGGCTAAGCCCGTCATCAGAGAACATAGCTAAAGGAACATTATGGAATTTAACCCACACCGGAATGTTAGTCAAATCCTCTTTAAGCAAGTTTGTGTTCAATGTCCATGGTTTAAGAATAATAGGAACATTACGAATCAACCAAGGACCATTATCAAGAACATCATCGACACCTTTCTTCGAGTTAAACTTGAAGAAAAAGAACCCCTTAGCATTCATCATAACCTTTTGTAAACCATACTTAGACCACGCATTGCGAACATAATAATCAACAACAGGAAAAGCCAGGCGTTGACCAAGGAAATATCCGTAAAGAGTATTCTCAAACCTCATGTTCACCTCTTCCACTACTGTCAACGGGACTGAAAGGTCAACATCATCCTTCTTTTTGCTGCATTCTAACCTCCGAAAATTAGATACGTGTTTCTGGGATTCATTAGACGCAACACCCACATAAGAAACCAACTTAACTCCATTACCACTAGTAGTAGCAACCTTGGGTGCATTAGAAGGAGGCCCACTACCACTCGACTTGCACAACTCAGAAGATGAAGCCATACTGGCAGTATCACTATCAATTTTATTCATTGCTTCATCAAACTTCTTATTCGCATTAGCAATTAATAGCTACACATTAGGCTGTTTTGAACCACGAGAGGACTGCTCCAAATCATCCAAAACAACCTTATCGTTACCCTTGTTCACATTATCATCCAAAACATCAACATCAACCATTGGAACACTAGCATCCTTCTTACCAAGCTTAGGACTCAAAAAACCCCTTTCCATCTCTCACCCCCACTTACACAAAGCAAAAAATAATCAAACCAGCAACAAGCATGCGATACCAAAAAAGAGAAGAAAACCCTAATCTTAGCGATTAGGGTTTATAGCAATACGAACAAAAACACTAACCTCCCACCATAATAAAGTTCGATCAGTTATGGATTGGAATGGATAGAGAGCGATCGACAATGAATAACCCAACCAGGCCCGACAACAAGACGAAGTCGGTTCAGAAAACACGATACCCAAAGAACCCTAAAGACTGATCCAAACAATCGACACTAAAACTTGTTCGATTCACTCCAACTTTGTACCAGAATCAATAAACACGGATGTAAATCAATACCTAGGACAAAGAGAAGCAAAAAGAACGACGGTTAAAGGGAGAATTGATGGTGCGATAAGAGCGATTAGGACTTGTTTACTTCTTAATCTTGACTTAATTTGATTTAAGTTTTGTGATTATCAAAACATAGGTTTATTGAGAGATATTAATAACCTTTTTAAGCATTATTTATATCAACAACAAACTTGAGTATTGTATGGATACGGTAATTTATTTGAGTAATCTGGATCATGTATTAGTATTGTTGTTTTATGATTTTTAAGGTTGCAAAATGCGCTAGGCGCTAGTCGGGCGGTCGACCACTGCCTAGCACCTAGGCCACCTAGGCGGGGCCAACATACGTACCTTCTTATTATTTTTAATTATGTATGTTTGAACTTTTCTATAAATTATGTATATTTGATATAAAATCTGCATAATTTGTATATTTTTAATAATTTCATAATGTTCTTATTATTTTTAATTTATATATTTTGTATATATTTGCAAAATTTACAAGAAAACTATGTATTATTAGGGCCAATATATATTTTTAATAGGCCAACATACATTCAAATTTTCGATTATGTGTGTTTAATTGTGATTGTAGTGTTTTTATCAATATGAATCATTTCAATTGTAGATCTAGTGGCTTATTTGGTCAGAGTGTATGAAAAGAGGGGTTAATTGGGGTAAAAAAAACCCTAATTTGAAGTTTTTATAAGTGTTGAGCAAGTGGTATAGGCGTTGACCGATTTGACCGCCTAGCCTGATTTTGACTGCCTAGCCTGATTTGACCCGCCTAGGCGGGATGTTGACCGCCTTTTGACCAAAACGCCTAATTCGACCGCCTAGCTTCAAACCGCCACGGTAAGTAACCGCCTAACGCCTAGGCGACCTAGACTGCTTTTTACAACACCGATGATTATCACATATTTGATACGAATATACGTGCAGTATAACAAATTGTTTGTGTCATGGTTGGTGTTAATACTATAGTACTACATCTATCCATCTTTTATAATTATATAATAACCTTTACCCAATATATATATATATATATATATATATATATATATGATGACATGGCTGATGACATGGCTGATAATGAATAGGAGGCGTATGACGTCATCAATACCACCTCATTGCCCAGTAATTCATTATCAGCCATGTCATCAGCCATGTCATCATATTGTCGCCATGTAATCAATTTTTTAAATTTATTTTATTTGCATTTTCCTTTATATTTAGACGATGTTTTAAAAATTTAATATGTAGGATTCGAACCCTAGATTGGTAGATGAATTAATAAGTAATCTTACCAACTGATCCAGTTAATTTTTTGGTAATATCTTTCAAAACCAAATATATAATATTCAAATAATTAATACCGGATTTAAAAAAAAACACACAAAGAATAGGATTAGCTTTGGTTTGTATATTTATTTTAAGGAATTATATAAAAGATATACATACAAGAATACGTGTGGGCTTATGATCCGGAAGAAAAAATACGATGCATACAGAAAAAAGCCATATCACACAAACCCTAATTCAATAATTATAATGTTTTTGCAGTATGGTATATTATTCGTAGTTTGTGTTCAAGCATGAATGATTGAACGTTCTACAATCTCATTGCAGATTAAGTTGTGATTAGTTAAGTTAAGGTTCGGTAAGTTTTATGAGTTTTATTCTTATAGACCCATATTAACTTCAACGTTTGATCTATATGTTTCTGTTCTTTTACATTGTGCAGCAAGTAGCACATGATGACTATCCAACAAGAGAAGAAAGCTGGTATATAATCACTAATCAGTTCTTTAGTCTTCGATATTTCTCAAAGTATTTTGCAGCAAGTAGCACATGATGAGTATCCAACAAGAGAAGAAAGCTGGTATATAATCACTAATCAGTTCTTTAGTCTTCAATATTTCTCAAAGTATTTTGCAGCAAGTAGCACATGATGAGTATCCAACTAGAGAAGAAAGCTGGTATATAATCAGTTGTTTAGTCTTCAATTTTTCTCAAAGTATATATCGTATTCGTAATTTGAAAGAGTTTATAACAGGTAGTAAGGATATGTCACTAATGTAAGAATACTAAGAAATATATATAAAACTAGATGTTGATACTTTGCGGATGTTAATCACAGCGTATTATCTAGAAATTAGGGAATTACTTAATAACATGTTCTATTATTAATATGTGCTTTGGAGAATGTATAACAGGTTTACTTTATTAATTTACTTAATCTTGATTTTGCATGTTACTTTACCTTTTCGATTAAACTTAAGGCCTCTCTAACAACTAAAGCAACATGTTTATGTTACAGGAACTCTATCAAGTACAATCATTGAGATCCACTAAACTAGAAGAATGGTGTGAACAAATTACAAGACGCCCGGATTTTATAGAGGTTATCCCAAGCTCACTAATCGATCTTGTGGATAAGTGTTTGAAGTACAGATTTATATTCTGCACTTTATGGAATCATTATTCTACATATGCAGGTAAGATGATGCTATACATTTACAGAGGCATTTGATCTTCAACTATACAGCCGGAACTAATGGGCATATGGCAGTCTAATAACATATATGTGTCATAACAAAATGTAACGCAAATACAGCATCGTTTACTTTGTTACATATGTGTCACAACCCTTTTTCGCATTTCTGGACATCAATATGAAATAAAAGGTTGCTAATTTAATGTGTTCTTTAACACGTACACTCGAAACTTAATAGACGACATGGGTCCATTTCGGCATATATGCGACTATAATCTGAATAATAAGCCAGTGCAGTGAAAGGCACTTAAATATCAAATACTATAACTTTCATTCATGACATGGTAGGTTCGTGGCTGGAAGGAACAAAACAGCGATCGCAAAAGAAAGCGTTGATGTCCGCTGATGAGAAAAAAAGTCGTACGCTGCATGATATCTGAAATCAAACAAATTTGTTGAAAGGTACCGTGCTAGACAATATCTTTTACTTTATCATTATCTTGAAACTTTGGTATCTGAAGTAACTTCAAATGTATATTTTTCGAATACATGATTCTCTACTGTGTAATTCATAAAGCATCAGTTTATATCATTTTTCGCTATTAAAGGTATAGTGATAACAATTTTTTGGACGATTTAGATGGATTGTTACTTATTGAAGTTGACCTGATACTTAAGCCTGGTGGCTACTTTGTTTTACATGGAAGTTGATTAAGTACAAAGAGGGGAAGCAAGGCTAACTCTATTGAAGAATTTGACCGGAAAATCTGTTTAATTAAAGGTATCAATCCAAAGCATAAATTAAATGTAGGATCAAAATGGTTTTATGTCGCTTAATTTATACTATACGCAAGTAGGCCATATTTGTAACTGGCAAAACGCTTTTCGGGTTGAGATGGGTCCTTTTTAGTTCAGGTCAGATTGACTGCATACATTTTTTCCCATGCTCACAGAAAAGTAACCGTTGATTACTCAATAATGATCGCAAGAAAATAACAGTATAAATCTATAATAATAGTCTGAATTATTGAATAAAACACTACGAGAGATTGTATCACTTGTGTGCATTAAGTATAGACTGTGGGTACCCATTTTCCCCGTTTGACCCGTTTCCCTTAAAGCTAATATTTTTTTAAGAGTTTTTTTTAATGACCTTCTATTAATGGGTTCATGGCTGCTGATTTCAGGTCCATTTCTTTTTGTGTGGAATAGAAAATATCCAGATTCTTATCTCTAACATGTCTTTGCTGCTTCAAATTACAGGCGAAAATCAACGGTATAGGCATTTGCTGGAGCAGATAGAACTTACACATTTAAGCTTTGATGGGTTTATCGTAAGGCTGTGCAGGCTGGAACCAATCACAATCTAGAACATACATTATGCTGATGCAACAGAATGTCTCTAATGTATGTGTATTGGTCCCATCTCTTATTTAAGTTTGATAGTAGTCCATGGTATCATTTAAAAGTGGCAATTGTGATCCATTGGCTTGTGAATGACAAATTGAGGTTATAGTATACCTAGATCAATGGTTAGTAGCAGTGGTAATATGATATATGTAGGAGAGAAATGATTAGTAGTACTTGGGAGGGTTCATTTGAGGATTGATTAGAGAACGAAATAGATCTAATGAATTATGATTGGATTGATTTTTGTTCATATGAACTATGGTGAAAGGGGTGTTTGGAATTACTTAAAGTAATGGGGTGTTGTTCATGGTAGCTGATATGAGGTTGTATGGATCATGTCCAGTTTTTCAGTAGCACTTTCTCTAACAAGGTGACATTTTTTAACGGGATAAAAAGGATCTAATATGATTGTGGCAGTTATATTATTTGTTTTGTCATTATTTTTAATTAAATGATTTAATAGGATTTTGTTCCTAAAAAGTAAACTATGGCCCTTTTTGTCCGTCTTAACAATTTAGCTCTCTATGTGAGTATTACAGTAGATAGGAATTGACACCTTCATAAGCTCACGAGTAGGGTAGCTAAAGAGCACCATATCATCTCCAAGTAGGTTCTATGATTTACAAGCTGCATGTATTATCGGTGCTTCCAACCGCTGTAAATGTCAAATCGGTAAACTTTTGATCAGGTAGAAGTCGAGAAGTAGATAATCACCCATAGAAAGGTAGTAATGGGCCACTCACCTATATGATTCATATAAAGACAATAGAAAGATGTATGTAGCCTAATGATGAAGCCATGGGGAAGAAGTCTTAAATCACTATAGACCGAGACTATAACATTGGTGAAGAAGTTTTACTTGGTATGGAGTCTGCTGGTGGATCACATGTCTGTAGGAGGTGAAGACATATATGATCAACGTTTATTCAATCATGCAAAGGGAATAATATCAAATTTTACAACTGATGATCAGTACAATATATAGGCAAAAGAAGTGACTGATATATTTGGTTTGGACAAGTTTATTTGTCTCTGACATCTGCAAGCTATAAGTGAAGCACAAGGTACACTTGAGTTAACATATGTTTCATTTTGTATTGATTATTTATGACTATATTTCAGTTTCTGTCACCCTTTTTGATATAGATAATCACCAAGAAAACCATTTAGTATTCCAATTTTATTTTAATGTTAGTATTTTATTTTATTTGAGATGGCTAACTACTAACCAATTTTAAGCTGACCATTATGAACGGTAGCAAAAAATATATAGGTTAACAAACATCAGAGACAGATCACGTAAATTGTATAACTATTCAGTGCAAAGATGATAGTATAAATTGTTATGCCAATGTTTGCGTTTTTACCAATAATATACAAGTCAAGTTGACCCATTTTCAACTGAATGGGTTGTAATAATTACTGTTTTCCTGTTCTTTTTCTCAGACGATGAATGAAAAAGATGCTACAGAAATGAAGGCTGCTCTAGAGTCCAAAGGGGAGGTGCAATTTGAAGTTTGCACTCTCTAGAAGACTGTTACAATAAAGAGAAACATGGTATTGATATCAAGGAAACACAAAAAGTTCACCATAGTAATTTTAAAGCTGCTTTGATTGAATCTTCATTTGTAATGGAGCAAATCATCTATTGTCTCTTTGAACATTCTTTCTACACAGGACCAAGCAAAGCTGGAAAAAGAGATATATGTATTCGGCTTTAAGGTATGTAGCTTACACCTTTCATAATGTTTAGTAAACTCAGCTTCATGTGTTAATTGTCTTAATGTTTTTTTTGTAGGGCAAATTTTATGCATTAAGAACATTTTAGCTCACTGTCGAAGAACATTACAAATTTCAAGCCGGTTGATTGAATGCACATTTTGATAGGGGTTAACTACCATGAAATTGAAATCGCCCCTATGCATTGCATAATACGAATGTAAATTACTGACATACAAACTCCTTGCAATATACGTATGATGTTGAGACACCCATTTGAATGCAGCATTTTTATAAGAAGTACAGAATGGGCGAAGATCAAAGAAAACATGCCTTGGCTGCTTGACGTCGCAGTCTATGTACTGCTTGATGATTTTGTATCCTCATCTATCTTCAATTGGAAATCCTGAATATTTTCTATCAATTGAAACCATATTCCCATCTATGAGTTACCTTCATGAATTTACTAAGGTATTTTAGATACTGATGGAAAGTCACTCCCAAAAGATCTAGAAGAAAAGGAAATGGTTGGCATTATAACATTGGAAGACGTTATCGAAGAGCTACTGCAGGTAAAAACTTGTCTGTAAAATGTAATATTGAAATACAATTGGATAAAACAATAAAACTGTAGATGGGTAGGTTGGATTTATTGTCAATTGCTGACTTTTGGTTCACCTGAGGAGGTAAGTTCATTTTCAGACTATTTGCGATCTATTAATGATCAGTGGAACCATATGATTATATTTGAGACATATGTTTTCATTATTATGAAATTTGCTGGTGATCCGTATAAAGATCAGATGGAGGAATGCATTTAATTAATTATGCAAGAACTTAAAGCAAGAGGAGTTGACAACGACCATAAACTGGCTTATCAGTTGACCCATTTAATAATAAATGTTTAGCCTTGCATTATAGATGATACTAAAAAATCAGACACCTATGATAGTTTCTTTATCACCTAATTCGGTTACTTATATCTGATGCTTCATGTAATACTGATACGCGGAAGGTTGTATGTTGTGGCAGGTATCAATAAAGGAATAGAAGAGGGTTCCATTTTTTGTTATATCTGATGCTTCATGTAATACTGATACGCGGAAGGTTGTATGTTGTGACAGGTATCAATAAAGGAATAGAAGAGGGTTCCATTTTTGGGCTGCTGTTTTTCGTTCCGTCTCTTCTAGCTCTGGGATACTTTTTCTACTTTTGGTATTGTTGTTAATTCTTTGTTACTATTTCATTCTCTTTAGTTTGTTATGTGTGCACTTCTTATATGAGTGTCAAAATGATTGATTATCATAACTGAGAAAACCAATTACAGTTGATGCGTACAAAGAAACTAAAGTTCTAAATCTTGCTCCATGTGTATAACATCGCCCTTGCAAGTCATATATAGTATTTTCCGTTTCATTGAGAAGATTTGTTACATACTACCATAATACACGATAGTACTTGATAAGGCTAATTATAAGGAATTATGCTCTATTAGAAAATAGAGAAGTATGGTGTCTAAAAGGTGAAGACCAGGAAGCTGCAGAAGGGCCGGTACAAAAGGGGCGTTCTACCAAAATTGAAGCTGAACAAGAAACTTGGATGGAAAACCCAATGGAGTACGCTGATTGGAAGAGATCAGCATACCACCCTGCTCTTACAGGTAAATTTTCCAACCATATTCATGCATCCTTCCAGCCTCAAAGAATGTCACATCACAATGATCGAGTTGATAGGAACTGACATACCCAGATTACTATCCAAAGTTTGTGCAGTTTTCACACACTTTGCAATGTGTTAAATGCTGATATATGGACCCACAACACATGAGCCACATTTATAATCCAAGTGACCGATGACCAATTAGGATCTGCTGTTTCTGACCCTGAGAAACTTTCAATTATAAACTAAATGTTTTATAATGTGCTTGAAGGAAGCGACAAGGCTCGTGAAGCCAAGTCCGTGGTGTCAAATGGTGGGACCCACACCAAGCATAGGCTGCACTAGATTTTACTTGAGCACCGTGGTTTTGAAAGGGATAGTTGTTCGAGTTTCATGGAAATGCCGAAACCAGATGTAAATTACCTTCCTCAAATAGTATGGTAGGTGAATTATAGATAAAGTTGCATTTGCAAACAGATGTAACATATAATCTGGTCGACTTATGGTGCTTTATTTCCAAAATTTTAGGTGTTTAGCGTTGTGAAAAGAGAGGAAGTTTATATGGCAGGTGAAAATGAACTTGAACAGTATGATTGTTTTGCTTGGCGTCAGCAAAGAGGTACCACAAAAACTGAAGATGGAAGCCTTGACTTATCTTTGATTAGGAGATGAGTTACTTAAAAAGACTAATTTTAGAATATTCAAAGTATTTTTGAACAAACTTCATGCTGATCAGGTATGTGACACTCAAAGATACGTTTTTTAACGTATAGAGTATAGCCAACAAAGCATTAATGAATGATTTTTTTCAGCCACACACCTCTGATCAACGGAACTATACAACTGTAGTCCCATTGGAGTGATCAAAACCTGAGATTCCAGTTGAGGAACTTCTAAAAGCAACTGAAATGCTTGAACCATTCCCTTTTGAAGATCAAACAAACATAAGATGCGTTATAAGGGCGATACATTATTCTATTCTGTAAAAATCAGAATGGGTTAAAACATATGAAATGGGTGTTTGATTAATCTGGTTCAATCCAGTTTGTAAATCCTAGATATGGATCTTCAACTTTTCTTATATGTTGTACCATACTCATCAACAGTTTCCTATTCATTTGATGTCTTTAATATGTGAAATGCCCATAATAACATTTTTATTCAATCGCAAATTGAGATTATATATCCTGTAGCAGTTACTCATCAATGGAAGGCGTGTTCTATTGATACTGAGTCATACATGTATATTATTGTTATATTGTATTTGAAACAAAATTCATTTGCATTATACTGTAGTATGCTCAACATCTTTGGATTGTTCTGATAGTAATTTAGTGATGCTTAGTAAAAATGTATCACGACTACTTTTTTTTTTTTTTTTTTTTTTTTTTTTAAGACTTTTATGCTGTATTTTGTGATTTAGTTAATTTCATAAGAAATTACGATATGATCACTTTTATTTTCTTTCCATATGACAAAGGTTTATAAAGTAAATTTAATCCATACAACCCGTGTATTATAATCAAGGATTACACAATAATTGTTTAAACGAAGGCCTCAAGGGTGAGATTATCCTTTAAAAAAACATGAAGGCCTCAGGGGTGAGATTATCCTTAAAAAAAAACACAAAAAAAAACAAAAAAAACCTTGAAGGCCTTAGGGGCGAGAATATTCTTTAAAAAAAACAACTTGACAATCGTAGCTTGGTATTCTCTTATATTAATCCAAGAGTGTTATGTAATAATTGTTTAAACAAGGGCCTCTGGGTGAGATTGTTCTTAAAAATCTTGACAAATTAGAAGATCACAAAATTAGGATGCATCTATACTTGAGTTGAATGTTGTACTATAATCAAAGGGAACTGAATGTTGCTCAAAGTGCGAGTGTAAGCGGAGTCAAATGTTGCTCAAGCTAAATTAAAATGTTACATTCTTTTGACCTTTTACCCAAAAAATAAATTAAAATGTTACATAAATTAATGTCGCAAAAACCGAAACCGAAAGTGAAAAGTTAAATACATTGCTAGCCACCTATGTAGTCAAGTTCTTCCTTGGGCTCCACACAGAAGGTATCGGTTTACCAAACGGAAAAACTTGTCCTACATAATCCTCAATCACTTGATTTAGGAAACGCCAAAAGGAGAAAATTTCAATTTTATGGTGGAAGACCATATGAAATGGAAGGTTATTTGACATTTGGTAGTCAGCTCTCTATGTTGAGTCGTAAACGATCAGGCAGCAATGTAAATGTTTGAATTGCAACTAAACGCGTGCGTATTGCAATTTAGAATCCCAGATTGTGAATGAAGGGTGTGATGTCAAAATAGCCACATTACATATAGTATTTTAATAAAATGTCATACAAATTTATGCTAATACAAAAATGACCACCAGTTTGGCAAAGCTATCTTTCTTTCGGTCGGTGATTATGAAAAGCAGCTAGAGTACCTATCAGTTATTTATAGCTTAGAATTGGTACTTTTATTGTAATAATATTTTTTCTTTGTGATCATAATTAATATTTGCAGGTCTAATTTGCCTCACTCATTCCGATCATGATGTGATTGGGAGCTTGGGATGAACTAAAGCGTATACAAGTTGCTGATCCACACTCAATATTCATTTGATTAATATTGAACCACTACAAGCAAATGTTGGGGCTTCTGCAACGCTATCAATGGTAGGCCTTTTTATTCTTATCTCATAAAAAGGTTCATAGCTAAATAAAATTTAAAGCACATGGAAGTAACCACATATTGGATCGATGAATCTACCCGCCGGTCGGCTTTCGATATACATTAAATTGTAACAAGCAAAGAATGAGAAAATCAGAAATAATTCAAACTACTTCAATACTTTTCAAATGCATGGCTTAATACGTCAAGCTCACCTTTTCTTAAAATGTTTTAAACACAAACTAATACCATAACAAAAATAAATAAACTCGACATCTTTAAAAATAATTTTCCGTTAACTGACCCCGTAAAAATTACAATTATAAGTCATGCCCGCCCATCGGGCGGGCTTCGACATCTAGTATATATATATATATATATATATATATATATATATATATATATATATATATATATGTATATATATATATCTATATATATATATATATATACATATATATATATATATATATATATATATATATACATATATATATATATATATACATATATATATATATGTATATATATATATACATATATATATATATGTATATATGTATATACATATATATATATATATATATGTATATATATATATATATGTATATATATATATATATATATATATATATATATATAGGGTAGGGTAGGGTTATAATAAAAAGTCTTTTAAAATAACAAGTCTAGGAAGGCGATTTTTGGTGCATCACAGTTATAAAGTTACTGCATCACATTTTTAAATCACTGCATCACAATTACAAATTTTAGTGCATCACAGTTACTGCATCACAGCTATAAAAAGTTACTAAATCACAGTTAGTGCATTGCAGTTATTAAGTTACTACATCACATTTTAAGTCATTGCGTCATAGTTATAAATTTATTGCATCAGAGACTTTTTATTATTTTTATTTTAACCCAAACCTATATATATATATATATATATATATATATATATATATATATATATATATATATATATATATATATATATATATATATATATATATATAAATAATAAAGAGTAAGTTGCATTTTTGGTCATTGTGGCCAAATTGCAAGTTTGGTTCTCATCCTTTCGAAAGTGCAATGATAGTCCGCATTTTGAAGTTTGGATTGCATTTTTGGTCCACGATCGATGTGAAGTGACCAAATTACCCTTGTCTTCTTTTGAAGAAGACAAAGAGTATTTTAGTCATTTAACTTTGTCCATGGACCAAATATACAAAATCCAAAACTTAAAACGGGGACTAGCGTTGCACTTTCAAAAGGATGGGGACCTGCAATTTGGTCAAACCACAAAGACAAAAAATGCAATTTACTCTATAATAAAAGAATTACATTATTTTGAAATGCTTTTAGCAAAACAATCTTATTAAAAAAATATATTAGACCAATCAGGTTATTTGATTTTGACACGTGGCAAAATCAAGCAATGTGACTGAGTAATAAAAAGTCAAAATTGATTTGATTTTGGTGATTGTTTGTTGAATTTCATGCATAGAAAAAATTCACAACAAAAGCATATGGCTGTGTTTGGCAACGGGCTTTTGAAAGCTTATAGGGGCCTGAACTTTAAAAATAATCATTGTTTGTCACACGGGATTATAAAGCTTTCATAAGCCATAAGCCCAAAACAATAGAAAAAAAGCTTATAATAATTTATCACATAAAAGCTGAAACTCAATGTAAATTTAATTTGATATATTTTTATGCAATTATATTAATAAGTTCAGCTTCAACTAATTCACCAAACAACTTTATAAACATATAAAATTCAGCTTTCAGTTTATAATATAAGCTTCAGCTCCGGCCTGACGTCACCTCATTGCGCCAACACAAAGTGTCCAAAAATATTAAAAAATAAAATTACAGTATATTATTACTTTAGTGAATTTGCCTATTTTATTAAAATTCAGCTTTCAGTTCATACATTTTTGTCCGTTTTTCTTACGTTTTCATTCGTCTTACTCACTTTTTTCCGTTTTCATACATTTTGCCCGTTTTTCTTACGTTTTTGTCCGTTTTTCTCATGTTTTTTTGTTTTCATACCCTTTTGTCCGTTTTCTTACGTTTTTTTCCGTTTTTCTCACGTTTTTTCCGTTTTCATATGTTTTTATCCGTTTTTCTTACGTTTTTGTCCGTTCTTCTTACGTTTTTTTTCCGTTTTCATACGTTTTTGTCCGTTTTTCTTACGTTTTGTCCATTTTTCTAACGTTTTTTTTTCCATTTTCATACGTCTTTATCCATTTTTCTTACATTTTTGTCCGTTTTTCTTATGCTTTCATACGTTTTTCTTACATTTTTCCGTTTTCCATACATTTTGTCCGTTTTTCTTATGTTTTTTGTCTGTTTTTCTCATATTTTTTTCGTTTTCATACATTTTGTTTAAGCTTATTTTTAGGCTTATGAGCTTATTTGACTATATGCTTAAATCTCATACGCCCATATTTTCCAGCTTAATTTCAGACTTGTGAGCTTATTATGACTTAAAGATAGAAAATAAGCTCATAAGCTAAACTATAAGACGGAAAAAATGAGCTTATGAGATATAAGCTGAAAGCCCAAAATAAGCATAAACAATTCCAATTATATGCACATAAGCTAAACTATCACAACCAATTATAAGGGGATGTTGTTTAAGCTAATTTTTAGGTTTATATGAGCTTATATGACTATGGTTATATCTCATACGCCCATATTTCCCGGCTTATTTTCAGATCTGTGAGCTTATTATGACTTAAAGATGGAAGATAAGGTCATAAGGTAGAACAAAGCCGGATAAAGATGAGCTTATGAGATATAATCCGAACCAAATAAGATCATAAGCCTAATATAAGCTTAAACAAATCCCCTAAAGTTCAAAGTTTTAGTAAAGTTACCAAGCCTGAAAATCCATACTTCTAATCAGCATTTCGATTTATATGAGTTATGATTATGAAATATATTATCACAACAAATCATTAGTATTGTTTAGTATCAAACAATAATGAAAGTGTAAATGGCATAAATACATTAGTATAAAAGAAAACGTACCATCATCGGTTCTGTTATCAATCAAAAATCCCACAACTCGAACCATCGCTTTTATTGATGTCAGTCAAAAAATCTGCTGCTAAAATCTAAATCATAGTTGCTGTGAAATTATACAATGAAATGAAACCAAAAAAAATGGAGTCAATATTTTGGTGAATGGTGGTGGTGCTGATTGGAAATGTGTGGTTTGTTTGGATGGTGGAGATTAATTAAATTCAAAGTATCTTTAGATGGATTGACAGCGTGGCAACTATGGAAAGGAAATACATCAACTTCCAATATTTTGAATATCGGGTTCGAAATCGACCGGGTTGAGTCACCGGGCACCGGTTGCCTGGTTAACCCGGTTTTCAATTTTTTACTTTTTTATTTTTTTGACCGGATCGACTCGGGTTTCAAAACACTGTCAACTACTGTATTGTTTTTGGGGATTTTCTAACATGGTAGGCCATGGTAGCACAAGCTTTTAATCATCCAACAAACTAAAATTACTATATTTCCATGTTAGATGATATTAATAGTTTCTTAAATTTGCTATGTTTACCAAACTTATCACTATTTTATATGGAAATAGGCATAGCTGTAGCCACGAGCACTGTTTATTGCCTTAAGAGTTGTAGCAATCTTGCCATCTTACTGTAAATTCATTTATTTGCTCAGTTCCGGTTAATCACAAACTTGAGTATTGTATGGATACGGTAATTTATTTGAGTCATCCGGATCATGTATTAGTATTGTTGTTTGATGATTTTTAAGGTTGCAAAAATGCGCTAGGCGCTAGTCGGAGCGGTCGACCACTGCCTAGCGCCTAGGCCGCCTAGGCGGGGCCAACATACGTGCCTTCTTATTATTTTTAATTATGTATGTTTGAACTCTTCTATAAATTATGTATATTTGATATAAAATCTGCAAAATTTGTATATTTTTAATAATTTCATAATGTTCTTATTATTTTTAATTTATATATTTTGTATATATTTGCAAAATTTACAAGAAAACTATATATTATTAGGGCCAATATATATTTTTAATAGGCCAACATACATTCAAATTTTCGATTATGTGTGTTTAATTGTGATTGTAGTGTTTTTATCAATATGAATCATTTCAATTGTAGATCTAGTGGCTTATTTGGTCAGAGTGTATGAAAAGAGGGGTTAATTGGGGTAAAAAAAACCCTAATTTGAAGTTTTTATAAGTGTTGAGCAAGTGGTATAGGCGTTGACCGATTTGACCGCCTAGCCTGATTTTGACTGCCTAGCCTGATTTGACCCGCCTAGGCGGGATGTTGACCGCCTTTTGACCAAAACGCCTAATTCGACCGCCTAGCTTCAAACCGCCATGGTAAGTGACCGCCTAACGCCTAGGCGACCTAGACCGCTTTTTACAACACCGATGATTATCACACATTTGATACGAATATACGTGCAGTATAACAAATTGTCTGTGTCATGGTTGGTGTAAATATATATATATATATATATATATATATATATATATATATATATATATAGGGTAGGGTAGGGTTATAATAAAAAGTCTTTTAAAATAACAAGTCTAGGAAGGCGATTTTTGGTGCATCACAGTTATAAAGTTACTGCATCACATTTTTAAGTCACTGCATCACAATTACAAATTTTAGTGCATCACAGTTACTGCATCACAGCTATAAAAAGTTACTAAATCACAGTTAGTGCATTGCAGTTATTAAGTTACTACATCACATTTTAAGTCACTGCATCATAGTTATAAATTTATTGCATCAGAGACTTTTTATTTTTTTTATTTTAACCCAAACCTATATATATATATTAATATATATATATATATATACGTATATATATATATACGTATATATATATATATATACGTATATATATATATACGTATATATATATATATATGTATATATATATATATACGTATATATATATATATATACGTATATATATATATATATATACGTATATATATATATATACGTATATATATATATATATATATATACGTATATATATATATATATATATATATATATATATATATATATACGTATGTATATATATATACGTATATATATATATATATACGTATATATATATATACATATATATATATATATATATATATACGTATATATATATATATACGTATATATATATATATACGTATATAGATATATATATACGTATATATATATATATACGTATATATATATATATATATACGTATATATATATATATATACGTATATATATATATATATATATATATATATATATATATATACGTATATATATATATACGTATATATATATATATACGTATATATATATATATATATATATATATATATACGTATATATATATATATACGTATATATATATATATATATATATATATATATAGGGTGGGGTTATTATAAAAAGGGTCTTATAATAAAAAGTGTAGGAAGGATTGTGGGAGTGACATGTGTCACCCCCTTGCCACATCATATGACACGTGTCACCCCCCCCACCCACCCCCCCCCCCCGCCCCCCCCCCCCCCCCCCCCCCGCCCCCCCGCCGAAAAAAAAAATTTTTCCCGCCAAAAAAAATTTTTTTTTTGGGGGCAAAAAATTTTTTTTTTTTCCCGCCAAAATTTTTTAGTGCATCACAGTTATAAAGTTACTGCATCACGGTTATAAAGTTACTGCATCACGTTTACTGCATCACAATTATGATTTTACTGCATCACGGTTACTGCATTCATGGTTTTAATGTTACTGCATCATGGTTATAAAGTTACTGCATCATGGTTATAAAGAAACTGAATTATCATAAGTTTTTTTTGCGGGGGGGGGGGGGG